>CM053592.1:15313985-15345327 GCA_028646515.1 Pseudochirops corinnae
TTATCATTAAATATCATTTTTTGGTGGTAAGTCTATGTATTCCATTTTATGAATTTAAAAACATGTTTCTGAGAAAGAATCCATAGGCTTTACCAGATTGTGGAAGGGTCCATGATACCCGCCCCCCCCCCCCCAAAAAAAAAGATTAAGAAACTGGTATATAGCTTCTATTTTTGTGATTTAAAAAATGTTGAGTGAATGGTTACAGCGAACTACTTAGACAAAAAGATCCTGTTTTTTCAAGTGCCTTCATTTGTTCCTTGTGCTAATTCAAAAAGCTTACCCTGTGATCATTTTTCAGCTCCTACCATCTCATGGAGGACAGATAAGGCAGTAACAATCATCCTTCTCTTAGTGGGGTTCCTCCAAGTCTTTGCCTTCCTGTAGCTGTTTTTGTCATTAACCATGAAAGAGTCTTAAGATAAACAGGATTAATAAAATGAATACCGGGCTGGTTCTCCACCAAAGCTCTCATGTATTATTTATTTGTGACAAGTCCCCATTTCTATGGATGGAATACCTCTGTCAGAGAAGTGTTTGCTATGTCTTTGCCTATATTGGGTGGTACTGGTTCATACTTAGTGCGTTGTGGAAACTTGGCAACATCGTGGCTGGAAAAGTTCTTTTTGAGAAGCACAGCTGTTGCGGGGGAGGGAGGGCAGAGCAGAGCCAAGATGGTGTAGTAAAGTGAGCATTTTTGCTGAGCTCTCCCCAAATTCCCCTTAAAACCTTTAAAAAGTATGTCAAATAAAATTCTAAGTAGAATAACCAATGAAAAGTAAGTCATTTTAATATCCCAGGACAGCTTAGGAGGACAAAGAGGTCTGTGGATATTGGGTGGGGGCTGGGTGGGAGCATATAATGGCAGAAGTGACACCAGCTGTGGGTCCTGGAGGTGGCCATGGTGGCAGCAGTAGCAGCAGTGGCAAATACTGGTAAGAGCTCAGTACTCAGAGATGGAAAGGAGAGAGATTATTTAAAGACACCTATGCTAGAACTGGGTACAGGACTCCATTGCCTTTTACCCAGTTCCAAGCCACAGTTCCAGGGCAGAGAAGACTGCTTGTGGTTGCAAGGGAACAGGGACCCTTCATTGGTGTGGCTCAGAGTTCCGCAGTGGAGAGGAGTTGTGATCCAAAGGAGCAGTAGCTCTACCTGGGTAATCAACAGAGCACAGACTAGGAAGACAGTGACCAGACCCCTCCCTAGATCACAGCACCTTAGAAGTACTGACAACTTACAGGGCCTTAGTTATAGCCATGAAAATAGCAGGACCAAAAAGCCTGGATGTTAGGACAGTTACAATCCGCCAGCCTCAGAGGTAAGCAGAGTCCAACTCTAATATAAAGTCCAAAATCAAGAAACAGGCTGAGAAAATGAGCAAAAAGAAGAAAAAGAACCTGACCATAAAGAACTACTATGGTGACAGGGGAGCTTAAGACACAAACTCAAAAGAAGAGAAATATTTGAAGACATCTACAAGCAAAGTCTCAAAGAAAAATGCATATTGGATACAAGCCCAACAAAAATTTCCAGAAGAGTTAAAGAAAGAGATTAAAATAGAGAAAAAAAATCTAACAAATCAAATAAGCATGACAGAAGAAAAATTGGGAAAAGAATTGGGAAATTGGGAAAAGAGCAATGCAAGAAAATTGTGAAAAGAAAACTTACAGTTTGGTAAAAGAGGCACAAGAGATACTCAAGAAAATAACTCTTTAAAAATCAGAATTTGGCAGATGGTAAAAGAGATAGAAAACTTCTTGAAGAAAATAATTCCTTAAAAATTAGAATTGGGCCAGTGGAAGTTAATGACTCCATGAGGCAAGAAACTTAACACTAAGTAAAAAAAAAAAAAGAAGAAGAAAATGTAAAATATCTCATTGGAAAAACAACTGATCGAGGAAATAGATTGAAGAAAGATAATTGGAGAATTATTGGTCTACCTGAAAACTACAATTTAAAAAAAGAGCATAGACATCATAATTTGAGGAATTATAAAGGAAAACTGCCTAGATGCTTTAGAACTAGAGGGCAAAAATAGAAATTGAAAGAATCCACTGATAACCTGGAAGAGATCCCTAACTGAAAACTCTCAGGAATATCATAATCAAATTCCAGAGCTCCCAGGTCAAGAGGAAAATATTGCAAGCAGCCAGAAAGAAACCATTTAAATACTGTGGAACTACAGTCAGGATCACACAGGATTTAACTTCCATATCAGAAGAGAGAAGGACTTGGGATATGACATTCCAGAAGGCAAAGGACTTAGGATTACAATGAAGAATAATCTACCCAGAAAAATTGAGTATAATCTTAAAGCAGAAAAATGGATATTTAACAAAATAGAGCACCTCCAAACATTCCTGATGAAAAGACCAGAGTTGAATAGAAAATTTGACATTCAAATATAAGGCTCAAGAAACACATAAAAAGGCAAAGTATGTAAAGATTTCCTCCCAGGTGGAATGGGCAGATGAGAACAATTTGTTCCAACAGCCATGAAAACATCTGAAGCCGGCACTGTGGTATGCTTAGAGCTTGGTCAAGCATCAAAGATGCCAAGGTTATCCACTGGTGGTCATCTTGACTTTTGTCTTCCACTGGACTATGATGACTCTGGAAGAGAGAATGAGGCTGAGGATTTTGTGAAACTCTGCCTCACTTAAATCTAATCCACTCACAAGTCAAGACATCATCCATTCATGTCATTGGTTTTCTTCAAAAAAGGATGAACAACCACTACCATCACCACCACAAAACCATAGTAACAGCAATATTGTAATATAATCAACTGTGCAAAATTTAGCTACATTGATTGATACAATGATGCATGACAGTTCCAAAGGACTCATGATGAAAAATGCTATCCACATCTAGGGAGAGAACTCAGTGCAAGTGCATTTTTTCCACTTTATTTTTCTTGTGTTTTTTTTAATTTTTTCAACATGACTAATATGGAAAAATATTTTGCGTGACTTCACATGTATAATGGTTTCTTGTATTTCTTGCTTTCTCAATAGGGGTGGAGAGAGAGAATGTGGAATTGAAAATAAAAATAAAAGTATTTTAAAATTGTTTCTTTCCTTCTTTTCTTCCTTCCTTGGTCTATATATCTAATCAGAGACTCCTGAGATCCACCACTTTGCTTTTGGACATTTTGAATTAGATGTGCAAGAGGTATTTCAAACTCAACATATTCTATTAGCTAAATTAATCCTAGAGTCCCTCATAAGCTACTGACTCTTCACCAATGGTGGGACCTGACACAGGACAGCAGCCACTTGTAGCACCATTTACCCTCCTGGGACACACTAGACCTTGCCCCCAGTGAAGCCACTGGAACTTATTGAACCTATACCTGAACTGAGCCTCTTGGAGCCTCACCCACCTACTGGCATCTACTAGGGATCTGCTCACAGTATCTGGGAATCTACTCATCCTACCAGGTCCCCACCCATGAACACAGACTCTGGCACCAGCCTCCCTCCCCATTCCACCACAATCACTTGGACAGCAATGTTGGGCAGCTCTCAAAGCCCCAGTGACACTGGAAGTCACTTGGAGCCTTGTCCACCTATCTGTGTTGATGCTATCACCAATTTAGATGTGGCCTTGACCTTAGCATAGAACCCAGTCCACGTAGTGTGGTTAAGAGAGGATATTTCTGGTACCCCAGCTACCCTGAGTCTTTGGACTTGGACCCTAGAGGAAGTCCCCAGTAACTGCCTCTGGAGTGCCACCTTCGATGTGCCCCAAGGAAACCTAGAGGGTGTGGACTCTGCAGCTGCCCTAGCCTCTGTCTTTTGGGATGGACAGAAGTGGAAAAAACATTCCTTCATAGAAAAGACTAGACTTGAATTTAGGAATTGGACTGGACTGTTGGATATCTTCCAGAATTTCCCCACAGTAAGGTTAGAGGTCCTTCCTCCTCTTCCTCCTTGTACAGGGATTAGTTTTCACTAAAAGGAGACAAAACTTTGACTTCCCTGATGCGATTTCTTGGCCACCTAAAAACATTAAAAGTCCCAGTCATGTGGCTTCTAGACCTCTTTAACTTGGTGGGTGCCTGAGACCGTGTGAAGCACTCACTATACCTTGATGACCTGATAACCAGACATGTTTCCATAAGGAGGTGAGGGAGGTCATGTCCACCAAAGCTACAACTAAGGGCCACTGTATCCTTGTAGCATAATCTTGGTGTGTTAGGGCAAAACCAACCTACTTTTTGTTAACCAGTTGATGACTTACTTATAAGGGCCCCATTTTGTGCAAAAATTGAATTTGTACCAAGACAGTGGTGTTATTGGGCCAGCTTCTAATATTTGGAATAGTCATCAAATTGGAATGAGATGGTCTCCTGGCTTTCACCAAATCTGGATGGTGGGGTTACTGGACATCCAGATGCCTTCTGGTGATGCCAAGTGCTTGAGCCCTTTTGGTCATGTATAGGGAATCCTAACTCCCACTGATGCATAGCAGTAGGTCCAGTGGGTGCTACAGGAAGATTAAAGGGAGGGTATTGGGTGTTAGGTCCAGCATCCCCTGGCTATTGTTGACTACCCTGCAGGTCTGCAGTCTGTCAAACTGCCAGTGAAATTGTAGAGAAAGGTAACTGGTCCAATGCACTGATCAACTAGAGACAACTTTTATGTTTTTAAAGTTTTTAAAGACCATGCATTGAGGATGCTCTTGAAGGAAGCTCTCCTGAAGGGAGTAGGAATCAATAGTGTGCAGTCAGAAGCACAGTCCCAGGGATGGAAAGAAGGTCTCTGACCCAGGGATCTCACAGCATCCTTCCAAAAGCAGAAACAATACCAGAGAATGACAGCGGCAATGAGGAAGACTTGGGTACTGGGTCCCCAGAGAAGACAACCCCAGTCTTCTTTATTACTATACCTCAGAGTATGATTTCCTCCACTGGGAAGTGGGGTCTGTGTGAAGCAGAGGTCGGGACATCTTTAGTACAATGGAAATTTCTGGGGTTGGTAAAGAAGTGGAAGATTCCATTGAAGATCTTGGGAACCTTGCCACCAGAGGGTGGTATGGAGCAGAGCTAATGTCTACCAGTGTTTTCCCACAATATGGGACAGGTCTAGGTCTCCCTTTGAGGACTAGGATTAGCTTTTCCCAAGGGAAAACAAAGCAGCCCCTTGGGGTCTGATTGACCCATATTTCTCTTGATCCTGACCAGATGAGTTTTTTGTAGGAAGAGGATGCATCTACCAAAGGTACAGCTAAGGGCTTCTGTATTCTTGGTGCACACGGCAGTCAACCTTCTTTTTGTTAACTGTTCAGTGACAATGATTTTGTCTTCAAACTGAACTTAAGTAAGAGTGGGGCATTGGGCCTACCTCTTACACATGTGCAAATCACATGCTGATCATGTATGTATCCCATTGATTGATCACATGTACATCATGTTCATTTATCACATGTGCATAATAATGTTGATGCTGTGCACATCATATGTTCATTAGGTGACATTACCACTAAAATAACCAAGAGAAATGATGTAATAGATATTTTTGATGTATTGGGTACTCCAGGAGAATCTTTCAAAAAAGTAAAATTGTTTGAACTTACACAGGAAAAAGAAATAGCCATCATGGAAAGTTATGATTAACAAAAGACTGTTGAAGAAATAATGGTAGAACATAGTGGTGATTTGTAAACAGCTCAGAAGAAAATAAAACTACCTTCTAGCACGCCAAATAGTCCAGCTTCAAATGATAGTTTTCTAGTGGCCATCTTCCATGCCACAGTATCAAACTTCATTATTATTTTAAATAATTTATATTAGTAAAAATGAGTTTGCTAACCAGCAGCCAACTCAGTACCTTATGGGATGGGGGTAACCCACAAAAACACACCACATCATACATCTGAATGAAACAAACTCAGTAGACAGCATTGGGCCAGTCTTTCTCTGTCAATACTGATTAAGCCAAACTTCTTGGATTATTGAGCATGGTCTTCTGATTGGAGGTTTTGTCCTTCTTTCCTTCCTTCCTTCCTTCCTTCCTTCCTTCCTTTCTTTCTTTCTTGAACAACTTTCTATATGTCAGCATTGAGCCTTGGTATGTCCCATTAGCAGCAAATCTTCAATCCAAATAATGCAAAAGGGTGCATGTAGACATAGACTCTCTCTCTCTCTCTCTCTCTCTCTCTCTCTCTCTCTCTCTCTCTCTCTCTCTCTCTCTCTCTCCAGGTACAGAGTGACTCATTCCCACAGAGTCCAAGAAAGATGAATCATATGGCAATCACAATAGCTTGAGAGGATTCTGTCAAAGCTGCCCTCAGTCAGTGTCTGAGTCTCACACGATAACTCAATCTGTCATCTGTGGGAAGTTCATTCTCCCTTTGTTCTCAAATGAATTTGCTTCCTTGATTCACATAAGTCCTCCTTCCATCTGCTGGGTTTGGGGTACCCATCACTTTCCTGCCACAGGCCGTCAAAAACAACAATGATGACGTGATGTATTCCTGAAGGAGCTAATACACAGCAGCAATGGTGTTAGCTACCACAGTGGATGTAGACGTCTCTCAGGTTAAGCTCTGCCTAAGAAGTTGGACCTGAAAAAGAAATAAAGCCACTCATGAGAGAATATCACAGTGGTGAGCCTGACTGACCCTTGTTCTGTAGCTTGTTTTTACATACTTAGATGCAGAAAGGAAAGACCAGACTTCAATTTTTGATGAGCATTCCTGAGAATGCTTGCAAGTGATCTCCTAGAACACACTCTTCTTTAACCAGACAGGAATTATATGGATCTGTGCTTTTCCTCCTTAGTCAAGGGAAGAGCTGACTTTAAAGTTCTGAGCATGACAATGAATGGACTAGCAACATTCACTGTTTGGGTGTCACACGCACACCCACACACACACACACACACACACACACACACTCACACCAAACAGAAAAAAGGACTCATTCTGTGGAGGAATGGAATCCGTTCTGGACATCTGAAGTTGCTTTCCTTCATGGGTTGAAAGGCAAATGAATTTAAATGAAGGAGAATTGGGAAGGGTATCATTAAGCTAGTGCTCAAGAGAGGCTACTCCGGGCAATTTCATGTCAGAAGCTGAACAGAGACAGAATTGTTCTATGATCTAAGGAGAAATAATTACAGGGAGATAGATGGCACCTACCATTTGAGAATAGATTAAAGAATTATGAAATGCTCGATTTCTTGTCATCTAGCTTTTGGCTCTGAAAACCTGAGGCAATAATCAATAGAATTTTTTTTTTTAAAAACATAGTGTCTGTTAGTGAAGAATTTATAAGCTAAATGGGATTGTTTTAACCTGCCTGGATTCCATAGGTAAGTTGTTTATCACTTCCTATTGACTTGCTTATCTGATTAGCACAAAAAAAGGAGTTAGGAGAGAAAAAATAAATTTAGCCAAGGACCAGGTGATACTGCAAAAGAGTTTATTCAGTGATTTTCTGGTTCTTGTTGGGGTCCCTATGTCCATTTCAATACCTCTCCTGAAGTTTTCTTATAACTCCACTCCCCCACCTCAATCCTGTGCCTTTAAATCTTTCCAGTCAATAGGAAAACTCAGATTAAATCATTTTTAGTGTGAATTAGTCAAGAGTATATATTTTTTCAGGGAAAAAAATAGGAAGCCAAAAAGATGTTGAAATTTCACATACTGAGGCACTAGGGAAGGGGAAGGTTTTTTTGGGGGGGGGGGACAGGTGAAGCAGATGCCACTTAATTCAATGCTGCTTAAATCACTTCATATGGGCAACTATCTAATAATAATTGACTATATTAATATTGTACTTTAATTTTTGCAAAGTATTATTTTTCTCATTTAAAATTCAATCTGTGCACAAGGCCAGCTTGGTGGTAATGAGCTCTTAGTTGGAGTCTGGTTTGGTTGCAATGAGCTCTTGGTTGGAGTCTGGCTTGGTGGCAATGAATTCTTAGTTGGGAGTCTGGCTTGGTGGCAATGAGCTCTTGGTTGGAGTCTGCTTGGTGGCAATGAATTCTTAGTTGGGAGTCACCTCATGAGGATTTAAAACAGAGGCTATATGACCAATTACTGTCATGTGATGTCATGGTGGAGATTCTCTTAAGGTATAGGCTGCACTAATATGGTTGCTGAGGTCCCTTCCAATACTCAAACTCTGTGGTTTTGAAACACTGGACTCCTTCTTCTCAAGCATGTACTCTGGACTCACTCTACCATGTCTCAACTCACTCCAGTCCTAGAATTCACACATCCGAAGTATCCTCCTCCACTCTGGTCTCTGAATTCTCAGTAGAGGGCTCCTCAGAACCTCCATTCCTAGAGGGTGCCCTTGTCCCATTCCCCTTCAGGTTACACTTGGAACTTTCTCTATTACTTTACTATGTGTGACCCATGTTCTATGTTCCCTCTCCCCCTTTCATATACTGTCTTCTTCCACTAGCATGTAAGGTCATTGAGGGCAGAGACTATCTACTGCATTTCTATCCCACAGCTTACCACAGTGCCTGACACATAGAAAATACTTAAAAAATGCTTGTTGACCTGGACTGAATCAGAAAACCTGGCTTAGATTTTCTGACAGTTACTTATTAACTGTGGGGCCTTGGGTAGGTCACTTAATATTACAATTAGCCCTCAGTAGCTTCATCTGTAAAATGAGAAAATAATAGTTGTATTATCTGTCTCACACGGTCATTGTCCTGATCAAGCGATAACGTGCCTAACTATTGTCCTTTTCATCTGACCAAACTACTCGGAGAAACCACAGTCAGACTTTTAAAAAGACAAGCAGTTGGAGGATTTCAATACTTTTTCCTAGTAAGGAAATCAGAACCTAAAGCTTTTAGGAGCAGCCAGGAAGCAAAACCAGAAAAGATTCTAGTTGTCTTTTGTGCCTTTTCCCTATTATGTTCATTAGTACGGGCAGTTACAATGAATTTAAAATATACCCCATTCCTAAGACACTGTACAATCATAGCACTTTACATATTGAAAGAAGCATTAGCAGATATTTCCCTACCAATATTAGACTCCTCCTGCACACCAGGCTAGTTATACCCCCGTAATTCCAGGCCAGTGGCCAGGGGTCCTGGGATATATAACTGCAGAGAACGAGAGCATGAGTGATTGGGTACTGAATGAGCAGTGGCTAGAAAGTTAACATTGGGGAAAGGGACCAAAAAATGGCAGGCAGGTACTAATGCTTCTGTTTCCTCCTGTAACTGGAAAATTAATTATTAAAAATTCTCCAGAATTATCATTGTATTTTCCAATGAGGTGAAGGATAATTGTATTACTTTTTGACATCTTCCCAAACCCATAACCTGCATATTGAATTTTTAGCACCTTTCCGTGGAAAATTTTGGCTATCTTTTATCTTGGTTCATTCATAACTACACATCTAACCTGAAATGGGTTTCATTAATGGTCTCCTCAAATAGCTGGATGGCAGGAGGAAGGCCAGCCCCAAGGCCTCTAAAATCTGAATGAAAATATCCTAATGCAAAAATGAAAAATTCTTGAATAGTTTTGTGCTGAGAATACAAATAGAAACAAGTTTAAGTTTAGATTCCAGCATCCTTTGAACAACCAATGTATTAATTCTTGACTTTGCTTGAGAAAACATTCTTATACAAATAACATGATCACAGAATTTTAGAGCTGGAAGCCACTTTGGAGATGAATGAGTCCAAAATCTACCTTTCTACATGAAGAAATTGAGGTCTAGTGGACTGTAACTGTACCAAAATTATGGATTTAGCTTAGCAGAGCAGTAGAGGGAAATCAGGAGGGGGTAGAACTATCACTAGAACCCATGTCCTGTCTCCTTGTCCAAAGTCCATTCCACTACCATGGGTTAAGAATAATTCATTTCAGAAGATGAAAGAAGTGAGAAGGAAAAAACTCAGAAAGATATTTATTTACTTGTCAGTTTCAAAATCTACATGGGTCTTCCATGCACTATGGAGAAGAGGGCTTCATTCAAAGGGGGACAATATAAAGGGGAGTTCATGTTGGTTACACTGAAAATTTCAGATTTGGCAGAACCATATATAGTGATTGGAACACTTAGCACACTCATAGCTCCCTGAGGACTGGGACCATTTCATTTTTATCTTTGATTGAGGGACTGGAGTTAGACCATCGTCTCACTCAGGTTGATCAGCAATAACCTTTGGAATGTACCTTAGAGACTTCCATCTGTCCTTTTCTGTGTTATTTTCTGGGCCTTCACTTTCATAGGAAGCCAGGTAAAGAGCTACAAGTAGAAAGAAGAGGGGTATTAGCTAGGTAGGCTGTGCTCATTGTTGATGTTCCATTACCCAACTCCCCTACCATATATAGACCATTTATGGATGCCCAATTCCATTAAGAACATAGGTGTCACTCACTTCTGATTATGTGATGCCCAAGTCTAGATAAAAAGCTATTTCAGAACAGAACTCATTAAAATGCTTAGGAGAGAATTTATGTGCATGCATACCCAAAGACATCAAAGAATCCGGGTAGAGATGGAGAGAGAAAAATTATTTCTTTATATTCCAAATTTTTAAAAAATGAATAGACAAAGAACTGGGTTGACTTTTTAATCTTGGTCAATCTTCATTCATTCCTCACTCCACATTATTCAGACTTATCTCTTTTAGAGAGAGGTCAAAAGTACCAGTTGAATTTGAGTAACACCAATCCCAGCTGCTACTCACTGAACAGAAAACCTGGAAACTAGAATAAACTCTTGGTGATCCTGGAGATCACAGAATGGACAGATAATCAGAGGGCAGGAGGAAGGGATGACCAAGTGCTGCTATTTTGATAATTTCAAGAGGAATGCCAGAGAGATTTGCAACTGACATGATGCTCACCATCCTCACTGAAGACTGGAACAGTGAGCAGATATTGCAATGTCTTCCGCTCTCTTTCAAAGGGACACTCTACTTGTTTCCATATCATAAATTCACTCACTTGTTTGGCCAGCTCCCAGAATTTCTGAAAGGGAAAGGAAGAAACACTCAAATCAAACCTGAAAGGCCCCCACTAATCTAAATAAGGAGGAAACAATTCCTAGCTAAAGTACTTTATCAATGTGTTATCATTCTTTCTTCACTTAAAAATTGTGTTGTGAGGTCTCCCATTGGTTCCTATGCATCAACATAAAGGTTATATCTTTACCCATAAAGAATTCTGTATATTTGCAGATCCTATATTTGATTGTATGCTGCCATGGCGGGGGGTGGGGGAGGTGGGGTGGGGGTGGGAAGAGGGAGGGGAGAAAATTGTGGATTGTGGAGCTGAATCTTGTAAACCAAAAGTAAATAAACAAATCAATTTAATTAAAAAAAAAAGAATTCTGTAAGAATTAAGCCCCTTAATGGTAGGGCATGTATTACATTGGTTTTGTCACTTTGTGTTTCTACAACGCTTAACTTTCTTCCCCATCTCCTTCAAGACAATCCCCCATTGTTTAGGCAGTCCTACAGAAAAAGTCTGATCTCTCTTCCATATGACAGACCTTCCCATATTTTGGAAAAGCTGTAATACACACTGTAAAGCTACAATACATTTTCAAAATTTTGAGATAAAATGAAATAGTCAACAATAAAGGTATATAAAAAAAAATTTAACCTTTCTTTTTATGACTCAGAAGGCATGGAAAGAGCCTGATGCTGTTATCTCTTGGGGCATCACTGTGAACATGGATATGACTTTATAGGAGATGGCTGAAAGTACATTACCCTGCTTTTTAGTAAATTGTTTTTTGTATACTAGGTAGCAAGGTGGTGCCATGGATTAAGTACTTTGTACTTGGTGGTAACTCAATTAGGAGCATGAAATTAAGCAAAGGGAGGTAGGTGGCACAGTGCGGAGTGATGAACTTAGAGTCAGGAAGACCTGAGTTCAAATCCTATCTGAGACTCTTATTAGCTGTGTGACCCTGGGCAAGTCATTGAACTTTTCTGCACCTACCTCCCAGGGTTGTTATGAGAACAAAATGGGAAAATATTTGTAAAGTGCTTTGCAAACCTTCAAGTTATATAAATGCTAGTTATTATTACTATTTATGATCATAAATGAATATTTAATCCACTCACCTCAAAGTTAATATGACCATTTGGAAGGCGATTTGCACAGCCCTCATTGAGGAAGTAGATATCTTTGATAAAGAGACTGAAGAAGGGAATCACGATCTAAAGAAAACATAAAATTCTGGTTTTTCTTATGTGAAGAAACAAGTGTCCAATGATGAAAAGATAGCAAAGGTTCTGAATGGACAGTGATTACAGAACAATATTACCAATTAGTCCTAGGCAATGTTATGGGGCATTAACAGGCAGAGACTTTCATTTAGCTGAGCCAGTTGCCTCCTTGAAAGACCCCAATAGTTTTCTAGTGAAAGATACGTGTCAGTAATTCCATTTTATAGTTAAGAGCTACAAAGGAAGGTCTAAGCAAAGTGATTGAGAGTTTTGGGGGTGGGAATGGGCTGGGGTCAGGGGACTGAAATGATTGAAACATCCTATTGGGAATGGAAAAGAAGCTTTTGATGGGTCTATTCCCAATTCTAGAGATGAAAATTAGAACAAAATCTCACATAAACAAAATCCCTCATCTGTAAAGTCACACTATTTTCACCTTCTTTATTATACTGCAATGTATTTAATTGTCTGTTATCAATTCTGGGTCCAGAAGACACAATGTTTTAACACGAGCAAGAATTTATGCAAACCCTATCTTCCTCCATCTCCAAAAATCTTTGCCCACTGAGAAGGTAAAACATTGGAATACCCCAGAATTTCCAGGGCCAGTTGCTGCTTTCTAGTAAGAATATGTGATATTCATCTCACAAGACTGGCCACAGCCTCCTCACATGGAAATCATACAAGCACCATTGTATGGCAATATGGTGGGAAGAGTATAGGATAAAGGAGAGAGAAGGGATCTTGAGCCTCCCCTTTCCATTTCAGGGCCCTCCCATGTTCCATGTGACCTTCCTACCCGCTATGAAGACAGGAAGACATCTGAGTTTGATTATGTTCTCGAGCAGGGGTCAGCAAACAGTGGGCCAAGGGCCACATCCAGTAACCATTCTTAGCTTTCAGGCCATATAAAAATAGGTACCCTATAGGCCATAGTTTGCTTATCACTTTTCTTATGAGTTAATTATCTTAAACAGTGGTTGTTGCTCTAAGGATTTTATTTCTAATTATTCAATCATGTTTCCACCATTAGTAGTGTACCAGATACCAGAAAGCTGGTGAGGAGCTTGATTGTGGATATTCAAATTTGGGTTGATTGTCATCATATTTGGAGCTAAAACAAGACAATGGGTAAGTTATGACTGAATTTTTATTCAATTTAGTCATGGAAAAGTTAGGGAGACTTTATTGGGAGATATCTACATCATTTAGGTGCTGCAGGGAATAGTGTCTTGTCTAGAGCCAGGAAGACTCCTCTTCTCAGTTCAAATCTAGCCTCAGACACTTACTAGCTCTGTGACCCTGGGGGCAAGTCACTTAACCCTGCTTGCCTCAGTTTCCTCATCTGTAAATGAGCTAGAGAAGGAGTTGGCAAAACACTCCAGTGTCTCTGCCAAGAAAACCCCAAATGGGGTCACAAATAGTCAGACATGACTGAAATGACTGAACAATAACAACAATAAACTTACTGGTATTAATTCTCTTTTAATGTGTTATTTAATATATAGTATTAACATATTATATAATATGTTAACTCTTAATATATTATATGATTTTACTATTCAGTAAACTATATTATAATACTATATATGTATAATACTATTATTATAATAATATACATATTATAATACTGGAAACTATAGTATTCACTGATCAACATTTCTCTTTCATTGCCTAGCTTCTCCCTGATTAGGTATTGCGACCATATATATGTATTTACATATACATATATACCTGCATATATATGTATATATATATATTTGTGTGCATATATATATATATTTGTATCATAGAGGAAGTTTGGCAGGCTCTCTTCTTTTCCTACTTTTTTTTGCACATGGTTTACATAATCTAGGAATTAATTTTTCTATGAGTGTTCAATAGAATTCGCTTGTAAGTTCATTTAGTCTTTGGGTTTTTTTATTTGAGAGTTCATTTGTGGCTTGCTCAATTAATTTTTCTGAAACTGAGCTATTGAAATTATTTCCTGTTCAGTTAATCTAGATGTTCATCTATTTCAAAGTTTTGTCAGCATATAATTGGGCAAATTAGTTTCTGAGAGTTTCCTTTTATTTTGCCATCTTTTATTGAGAATTCTTTTTCAATTTAGTTGTCTTTCTCTTTGAATCAGATGACATATTTACTTATTTTTCCAAAATCAGTTTCTAGTTTAATTGGACAGTTCAATTTCTTGCTTCCAACTTTGTCAATCTCTTCTTTGATTTTCAGAAGGACTGTTTTAAAATTATTTATTTTTATTGTAATGTTTCCTAATGGTTTTTTGAAGATAATTCAATTCGTCTTGACAAGCAACAGTGACTAGATGCCAGGCACTAGGAAGTACAAAAACAAAAACACAGTTCCTGTTTCCAAAGAGGAAGATAAAGTTTGGGTTATCTTCTTCCACGTTCATGTATGATTCTTCTGGGAGCTCAATGGGGATATAGATGGGGCAAGACAAGGAGAATGGGGCAGTATATCAAGGACTTTAATGTAGCTGTCAGGGTATGGTTTACTAAGTTAACCATTAACAGAAGGGCTTCCCTTTCATGGTCAATTCATGGTCTTATTTACTGTCCCCTTTCTTCTAATTGTATTTCCCCACCCTTGGGTATTAAAGGATGAATGGACTAGGGCTCCTCTGGTGTGCCCAAAAAGAAAAATGAGAAGCCCAATAAAAGGACCAACATTACTCTTCATTTCAGAATAAAACATATGGTCTCTCACACTAAAAAGTCTTTTGTATCAGTCTATTTTTGTAACCTACCTTCTCTCTGCTGCTATGAGCCGTCAAAGACCTTTGTGCTGCTGCTCGGAGAGCTGTTCGGTAATTATAAAAATTACTTGAAGGGTCCATCTGGTGCTGTACACAGAAGAGAAGTAACACTATTACTCAGCATCTCCTGGCAACAAAAGATTCAACTGTACTTTGTCTGGAAATGACAATTATGAAAATAGCAAGCTAATTTTTGTGAAGGCATTCAGATTAGGGGTAGGGCTCATTTTTAATGTAGAGGACAGATGGTAAAACATAAATCTTTTCATGTGTCTGAAGCAGATTTTACTATGTATAGGAACTGATAAGCTTTAATGTAGACTAGTCCAAATTCATAGAAAGTTCATATTTGGAAGTAAATTCATCACTGGTAATTAGTTGATGAAACAGCATAAGAAAAATTCACTAATTTTTAACTAAAGCAATGGGTCTTAACCTGAGGGGTCCATGAACTTACAAAAAAATGAGTGATTAGTTTGAGACAATCAGTCTCCTTTGTATTCCTAGGTATCTTATTTTGCACATTATTCTGAGAGGAGACACATAGATTTCACTGGACTGCCAGAGGAGTCTATGGTACAAAGAAGGTTAAGAATTTTCATGCAAAGGATAATTGGAGCATGAGGATGGTTAGAGAAATGTAATGACACCACATTCTGTTAGCCTGTGTAGGGAATCCACTATTTGCATTTGATAAAATAAAACTGCTAATAAATCACTGAAGGAGCAATGAAAGTAGACATATTAAAGAAATGGTTTGTAAATGTGAACAGTCACTTAAGTAATCAACCATATTTCCTGATCCTGAGGTTTTTGGAATTGACTCATTCATTATCATCTCTTAGAATATTCCCAGGTGGTTTCAGAAGGATGAGGAAAAGCCTAGATTAAGAAGCACCTACTTCCCTCATGTAATTTCATGTGGTTTCTGATTCATGAAAGGCAGCTGCACCACAGTGGGTAGAAAGCTGCCCTTGGACCCAGGAAGTGCTGGATTCAACTTGTGCCACTGGCCCATACTGGCCTGAGCGCAAGGGCTATACATTGAAGAAAAGGTATTGAACCTGCATTGGTGGAGAAGTTTCCTTTATCATGGGAGTTTCCTGTATCATGAAATCCCAGGTCTAGTTCGTGGCCCTATCCTTAGCTATTCATAACAGCAACAGCTCCTAAGATTTGAGTAGCGATAGAGTGGAGAAGTGGATGAATTATTGGTGTGTAAGTCAGGAATCCCTGGGTTCAAGTTCTGCCTCCAAATCATACTGTTTGTGATACTGGTGAAGTCACTGGACAATTCTCTAACACCTTAAGTTGCAGAGAAGGTGCCAGCATGCATCAGGAGAGTTTTTGTAAACCTGGAGCTCTCTACATCAAATTACAGGTTGGGAGAGAGAGGGAGAGATGGAGATGGAAAGATAGATACAGAGAGAGAGAGAGGGATAGAGATGGACAGAAAGAGACAGAGAGAGATGAAGAGAGGGAAGAGGGAGAGGGAGGGGGGAGAGAGAGAGGAGGAGGAAGAAGAAGAAAAAGAAGAGAGAAGAAAGAGAGAAGCAGAAGAAGAAAAGAAGAAGAAGAAGGAGGAAGAGGAGGAGGAGGAAGAGAGGAAGAGGAGGAGAGAGACAGAGACACAGAGAGAGAGGTACAGTATGATATGGGAATGGAGCATAGCTCTTGGAGTTCAGAAATTTGGGTCTGAACCCTGTCTGATATGCCTGCATTCTGCATTGAGGTTTATGTTTATTATGAACAAGAGTAACCATATATTTATTGAAAGTTATGTGACTGTTTTTCTTTCCAAATCCTCAAAGCCTGCAAAGTCCCTCTCCTTCTGTCATACCAAGGTTTATACCTAAGACTATAATGCTACTGTCAGGAGATG
This sequence comes from Pseudochirops corinnae, assembly GCA_028646515.1. Classification (NCBI taxonomy): domain Eukaryota; kingdom Metazoa; phylum Chordata; class Mammalia; order Diprotodontia; family Pseudocheiridae; genus Pseudochirops; species Pseudochirops corinnae. Next base: position 15,330,820 of record CM053592.1, read on the forward strand.
GTTTAACAAGCAAACTATATAGACAAAATCTTTTTTAAAAGGGGAAATCTGCCCACTCATGATCAAGCCAGGGCCTTGTTTATGGCTCCTGTCTCCTCTAACTGCATTTCTTTTTGCCCTAGGTCTTCAAGGATGATTGTTCTGGTTCTCCTTGGTGATCTAAAGTCAATCCATCCATGGGGAAGCGACTTTCCTTTGCAAGAGCCAAAGGATGCTGGGATCCCTTCAGAGTATCAAGTATGTTTACCTCAAGAATGTCGAACTTGGCAGTCTTCACTTTGGCCCAAGTTTTCTTTAGCCGGGAGACAGGGCTCATGTTCATGCCAGCTTTCCATGTAAGATTGAAAAAGAAAAAGACAAATCAAATGCAGAATTTTATTTGAAATTCTGATTCTAAAAATGCACCCATTATTAATAATGTTTCTGCAAATGCCTATAGATCGTAAATTCTAGCAACCATGCCTTCGACTTCTCAAAAATCCTCGCCCTCCTTATGCCAACTCTATTATTCTGTGCACAACAGGAATTCAATTTAGTTTTAATAAATTAAATGCAAAAGTCTTTAGAATTAAACAGGAAAATTGCTCCCAATGGCCTAATTGATTTTAGGCCTCTGATATTCATACTTTAAGAAAGAGAGGTTCTTTGGTACCACTATAAAGCAAGGAAAATTAATTCAATTTTTTAGCTAGATGGTGCAGGCTAGGCCTGTAGTCAGGAAGAACTAAGGTCAAATATGACCTTGGGTGTGTCATTTATCCCCTCTGTGATTCAGTGTGCTCATCTGTTAAATGGCTATAATAACAACAGGGTTATTGTGAGGATTAATTGAGATCACATTTGTAAAGCACTTAGTGCAGTGGCTAGGTTATGCTCTCTACCCTCTATAGGGGAACTGTGGAACTCCAATGTTTTCTTCCTCCAAGCTAGGGGTTCTCAAGTTGGGGTCTGTGAATCTGGGATTTTGTCAAATTTTAATAATATTTCAATCAATTATTCAAATGATATTTCAATGTAATTTATTTATTTTATAATACTATGTATTTTCTTTCAAGCATTTGAAAACGTTATTCTGAGAGGGGCCCATAGGTTTTACCAGAGTGGCACAAAAAGTTTAAATGTGACTTGGAATGATTTTACTGCTCGTTTCCATTTAAATCTCCAGTCAAAGTGCCAAGGAGATTTGTCAGGATTTTTTGTCATTACATATTAAAGACTTTTTTAAATGGGGAAGGGGGAGATAAAGAAAAGACCCAAATTCTAGACACATCTCATTTTGTCAATCTTCTAATCTCATTTATCTAGACCAGGCCTGTTTATACATCTTCAAAAATGATTTGGACTCTATTTCAGTCCCAGACCCTGTACCTAATACACAATCTTTCCAAACCATTGGTAAGAAGTGGCTTCACTGCCTTTAATTATGCAAAGTCAGTCAGTATGGGAAGAGTGAAGGAAGAAAAAAAAATAAAAAAATCTACAGGATAACTTTATTATATATTTAAAAGGAATAGCAAGCTGTACATAATAGATGTGCAGTTTCATGTGCGATCATCTTTTTTTTATTATACTATGTTATAGAAATGCTTGTTTTATTCTATAAATTAAAAATAAAATTAAACAGAGAAAGTCAAGTACAGTCTGCTGTCAAGGAGCCCAAGGTCTAATGGCGGAGTGAGGCACCTGCCTTACTGGAACAAGGCTGGTGGGGCATGATGGTAAAAGATCATGCCAAAATATTCTTACAAAAATAAAGAAGAAGAGCCTGAAAGCAAAGCCTTTGGAAGTATGTTGTCTCCTTTTCCTTCCCCTCCCAATCACATTGCCAGCAATCTGCACACTGCAGAGTCCCAAGATGGGCCAACGCTGATTGAGGTGCCCCAGGTGTCTTACAAACAAGCCTGCTTCTATGTGACTTTAAATGGTGTTTTATAGATACTCTCTCTTGAGGGTTCCATTCTGGAACATAAAATAATTTAGAAAACCTCCAGCTTTTGCTCATTTTTTGTTGACAGTTGTTTCTCATCAGTCCCATTATGAGGAGAATGGCAAGATCCCTCCTGGACATACTCACATATTATCGCCATCAAGGAGTTAAAGTTGCCAATGTTGAAACACTCCCGGGCTACATCAATGAAATATTCAATCATTCTTGCTCGGTGTTTCTTTTTCACAGGCTGAAAAACAATGGCAGTGGAATATGAACTACCAGAGAGACAGAAAGCCAAGACAGCCACTACTGAGCAGGCCTGCCAGAGCATGGATGGAAAGCCAACACAAGGTCTACTGAGAAGGTCAATGAGGCTAGCTTCTAGAGGACAAGACAGGATCTATTCTCTCACCATGCAGATTTCGGTGGCAACCAAGTAGCTGAGTCGATTAAACCATTCCACATAAGCTTCAAGGTTTCGTGTCTTTTTTGGCTCATCATAACAACTCTGAAGAAACCCAAGAAAAAGAACAGAAGTTATTATAACTAATTATCAGACAAAAGGAAAGGCTAAAATCAGAATACCAGGAGGAAATACAATAACATTTTGCCTCTACTCAGGGGTATGCTGGTAGAAGTTTAACAGCTGGATCTCTAGGGGAAAAAACAAACAAATCTTGCACGACACTTTTTGGGCTTAATATGCATTATCAAAACTTCCCCATCTGTTTCTTAAGTCTAGTCCGCAAACAAAATAATAAGCAGATCTTGATTTGTAATGTTTGCTGACTTCTGAGGCATAAATGCTTGTCATAAAACCTTAACAATTGACTATACTCTTTCAAGGGCATGCCTTTGCCTCTGCCTCAGAGATCACTTAAGATCCCATGTTAAAAGGGCTCCTAGGGGTCTTGATATATTTGCTCACTCCAATGTATTTATTCAGATGCCCTTTCTCCCAGACCCCAGACTAAGTGACTTAGGACTGGACAGAGTTATTCTTTTATTGAAGTCTTAAGCCTTTATATGCGGGATTTAATGAGTTAGAGTCAATGTGTTCTAGCATGACTCTGATCTTCAAGAGAGGGCAGGAAAATGGCAACAGGACAGTGAGTGGAGCTAAAAGGACTAGAACACTCTCTCCAGAAATTAAGCCTTGAAATGGCAGCTTATGTAAGTTCAAATCCCACCCGGCATTTAGTGTCTATGTGGGTAATTGACTTAACTTCTCTCATTTGTAAAATGAGAATAAGACCTGTACCATCATCCTTGCAGGTTTGTTTTGGGTCACTCCTACCTATTTCCCAGTTCCTGCCATTTTGGAAGTCTGGTGAAGGCAATGAACATCTTAGACTAATGTTAAAAAATTGAAGGAAATTCTAAATTTCAATTAGAGGTTAATGAAGATGTAATTGTTTTTCCCATCAAGGTCACAGAACTTCTCAAGAAATCTTATTCTAGGGTCCCTTATAGTTCTGAATCTATGATCATATCATTCCAAAGATAATCAGTAAATACATGTTGAATCCTTACTAAGTAGCCAGCACAGTGATAAATTTTTAAAAGGGCAAAATCAGTCCCTACCATGAGTCAAAGGCTCACTTTCTAATGCGAATATAATGCAAAATAAAATGCAAATGAAAAATCAAATCAAATCCAAGGATCTCTGCCCAGGCCCTCTCCAGTTGTTAATATTCCCATCTGCCTTAAATTTACTTGTCCGTGTAGATGTTTATTATTATATTATATTATATTATATTATATTATATTGTATTATATTATATTATATTATATTATATTATATTATATTATATTATATTATATTATATTATATTATATTATATATTATTATATAATCCCTGAGAGCAGTGAGCATTTAATTTTTATTCTGTTTCCCCAGTACCTAATATAATGTTTAGCAAACGGTAGGCATTCAATAAATGCTTGCAGACTGTCTTTGGGTTCATCAACTCATAAAGAGAGAGCTCAAAGAAGCATGAGAGGCTATCTAATCCAAGCCTCTTTTTTTACTTAGCAAGAAACTAGGGCTCCCAGATGCTAAATGATGTTGCCCAAGGTCACAGGGGCAGTGAATGCCAGAGGTGGTATCTGATCCAGGTCGTCTACCTCTGAAACACATGTTTTTTCCTCTGTCCCATGAAGCTTCTCACTATCATCACTCTGAGGATCTCAATGTCCTTCCAAACCCTGTGACTCAATCAAAAGTGAAGCAGTTTCTTGTATTCCCAGTGCCTTGCACATGGGAGCTCATGAATACATGCTTTGTCCCCAAAGTCTTAGTGCAGTTTTAAGTTTTGGTGGCTTAAAATTATTAAAGGGGTTGAGAATGGGTATCCATATTTTAAGCTATTAAGCTTTAATAGGTTAAACTTGCAATGTGACTTTTGGGACACCCTGTATAAAATGTTACTGAATTGAGCGCATGGCAAGGTGGGTGGGTGTGAGGGAGACATGGGGAAGTGGAATTTATGATCGCTAACATTGTAAAGAAAAACCTTCACTAAACAATCACTAAAGACTACATGGCACTTGGCTCAAAAGCAAAATTCTGACTCAGGCTAATTTGTTTTCTCTCTGACAAGTCCCTTGTTAGTCTTTCGTTGAAGAATTTGATCTTTAGCTCCTGTACTGAGGGGAATCTTAAGGACAGAAAACAGCTGTGGTCCTTGCTCCCACAGGACAGCGATTTCTAGTAGAGTTTCGAATGTCCATACCGTCCAAAGGGCAAAAATGTGTCTTGCAGATTTCCAATGGGGTTATTTTTAGAGAAAGGTGTTTGAAAACTTTATATGTCTGCTGGCTTCATCCTGATAATAAAGAGATCATTTATCAAGGAGATCTAACCTTAAGGGAAGAAAAAAAACATTTCTAACAGCTTTTTGTCAGCCAGGTGAATGCCCCTATACTATCCTTGTAACTGGATCAGAAGGTGATCTTCTGTTTTCTAATAATAGCTGCTAAACCCATGGCATTCACCTCCATCAAAACCAAGCACCAAAATCTGAGGTTCTAATCACCAAAGTTTCCCAGAAAGGAGAAAGAGACCTCAAAACAAAAATAAAAACAAAAAAACAAAACCATGATGGGCTAAGACATTTGGGAGAAGACCCCACTGCCACAAATGAAAAACAAAACAAATATTGTGCATTAAACTTGTTTACACAAAACTGAGGTAAAGTTTCTAGAAGTCCCAAGAATTCCCTCCCGATTTTATACTATAGGGTTCAGTACAATAGGCTCACAAATATAATTTTAGCTTCTAGAAGAGTCACTGCAATGGTCTTTTACCTTGTCATTGTCCAAAGGGTCTTTCTGCAAAAATGCCTGGACAAATTCTTCCGGTCCTATATAATTGAGCCTCTCCTGGAAATTTTAAAAACAAAACAAACCATGGTAATCAGTAATTTCCCCAACTATATACTTAAACAGGAGAGGTAATGTATCCTTGTGGATAGAAAGCTGGCCTTAGAATCAGGACGACTTGGGGTGAAGTCCTATCTTTGGCACAGATGGATGAGCCATCCTTAGCTGTCTGTGCACTGCACAATTTTCTAAGATCACAGATTGCAGTGTGGTGCAGATTTAGTTCCATGGAAGGAGTTTCCTCACTTGGAAGTTCCCTTTACCGATACCATGTTGGGTTCAAAAATAAAGGCATTGACTCTTGGCATATACTGCTCTTCACAATACCCTTAGAGAAAGGTTCTCCCACAATTATTTTAACACTTTATTTGGAAGGAAGAGGTTCTCTTCAGTGAGTTTTTTGCCTTAATCTGAGAGAGAAGCTTTCTAGGTCTGGAATAAAGCAACCCACGTGGCTGGGATTAGAGCAAGAGATAGGAATAAAGAACGAAATGAGATGACTGCACATCCTCATGGATTAGGTGTTGAAGTGAAGTCCCAGAATGACAGATGAGTTTATTCTTGATTGCAAAAAGAAAAGTTAAATTTAAAAGATTTTTTGACTGGCCACCATTTTGGATTATCCACTTCTCAGATTCTCAACATTACTACAAATAATCAAAAGTTTGCTGGAATGCATGATTTAGTAAAAATAATAGTAACTTGTGGATGTCCCATTACATTAGACTGTGAGGCCCTCATTCCCCTCAGCATAGTGTCTGGAACATACTAGGCACTTAATAATGCTTTTTGACTGACTGTATATAAAGCCAAGTGAAAGCAACAACCTTACCAGCTCTATATGAGTTAACTGCTGTGCCAGTGTATAAGGATCACTGCAGATGGTAACTATATCTCGTTGTATTGACTGAGGTTTGGACTTGAGAACCATAAGCTGATCTGTGGACGTTGCATTAATTTTTGCCAGGACCTCTTCATACTGGCCGAGAGTAGCGAGTTTTCGGATCAGCCCCTGTATCATTTGCTGAACGGTCTTGCGGTATGTCTGCCATGACATAAAAGAAGAGATGTCATTGTGAAGGGCTTCAGAATTTTTTTAAACATTATATAAAATTAATGATGAAGTTACAGTTTGCATGGCTGTCTGCAATATCTGTAGTACAGGTTCATTCTGACCATTAGAGCTTATTTGTTTCTGTTAGTCTTGACTCAAGCTGAAGGCCCCAGGAACATGGCAGAAGGAACTCAAACTTCTCCATCATCAGCCCTTGGCCCTGGGTCTACAACGGGACCTGTCAGGGAATTGTTCAGTGCATACTCCCTAGGCCATCCCAGGTGTGGAAGATATAACACATGGAACAGGTAAATTCAATTCATTCCTTAGTATGCTCTAGGGGCAGTGCTGTATTGTGGGTCACAAACTCATATGGGGGTCGTGAAAAATTTGACAACAATAAAAGGTTTCTGAATGCTCAACCACCAAAAATTAATTAAAAATCAAACACGTAATGAATCCAAGGTGTTTCTTACTGGCAGCGCTTGTCCCAAGTCCATCTCAGAACTTCACTGCAGCTTTGGTTCTGAACACAAAGCCTGCACACTTTGTACTGCACATGCCCTCAGGTCATGCAATGCCAACAACCACTTGCCCATAAACATTAGAAAATAGGTCAGAAGTGGAAAAAGTTTAAGAAGCCCTGACTCTAGGGAACCAACAATGTTTGCTAGATCATCTCACCAAAAGCTGCCTTTCCTTCTTGTCATCGTGACTATCTATGGTTTCCCATAACTCTAGTCTAAGGCAACCAGTGACAGTTAGGTCTAGTAACCAGAACATGCTCATCTCCCTCCCCAAACCAGACACTTCGCTCATCATAGAAGCTCTGAAGGAGCAAAAAGGAGGCAAGACAAAGAGAAAACGAATTTTTCTATACACTAGCCCGAGGTGCACAAGACAATTTTCCTCTCAATACAGAAGTTAATTTGTTTTCACATTAAAGGAACCAATTTAATCTAACAATTTACACGACTTTGTTCATTCAAAAACTATTCACTGAGTGTTGCCTATGTAAATTATTTTTCTAATGTCTCTGAGGAAGCACTGTCCAGCCCGGCAAAACTACCACAGTTATCTGAGAAAATTGTTCAGTTTTCTGTCTTTAAAAAGTATTTGTTCTGAAGTTTCCCCACAGACAGGACCTCCTTGGGTCACAGATAGACAGGGTGTGTACAAGGGTAATCTCATCTTCTTTCTTTGGAAGGGCAAGATGATTCCATTCACCACCAGCCCTTTCAACCCTTCCCTGGCTCCTACTCCAGCCCCCACCCACATGCAGAAATAGCTTTCTAGGACCACCAGATGGAATGGCAATTAGAATCTGGATAACCTGCCCACTGCAACTTCTCAGCAGGTCATCCACTGAGTGTACCAGGGGACAGGCAATGGACAGTCCAAAGAAAAGAGCTGGACTCAATTAGGAATAACTCCTACTGCTTTCTTCACTTCTTATGAATGGTAAACACATCCTAAAGGGAACTCATAGTATTAGGTACAGGATCTTTCATCTGTTTGGAAAGGTCAGGGGAAGAGTCAAGTCAAGGGGGGTAAAAATGAAGATCTAAGATGGAAGAGAATGCTAATGTGCTGCTTAGAGAGAAATAGAATATAAATGAAGAGCATTGTGATACACATGGAGAAAGTCATCAAAGGCCATTCAGAGAACAAAGAACCAGAAAGCATTTATATTTCCATTCCTGAATAATTACTGTTCCTACGGAGCCTAACTCACTGTTAATGTTTTTCTATGTTCATTTTTTCAAACTGTCAAACACTCACTTTCCTTTTTTTCAAGATTTTAAATGTCAGTGACAGTAATTAACTGGTAAATAAAGTTAGATCATAATAAAAGATAACTCCTATTATCTAGAGTTATTTCAGTTATTAGAGTTAATAGTCATTCACATACCTCCTAATATCAGATTTAATTCATATTTTGGTTACAAGGCATCTCCTTGGGAAAAAAAAATCCCACTAAGCCCAATTATATAGACTTGTCCTAGTAAAATCTGTAGAGCTTGACTCTATTGGGGTTAACCTGGAGGTGTTGTCAAAATGCCCTCCATCACTGATGAACAAGAAGTCCCATCTCAAATCTAGGGAAAAGTCAGACCACCTTCTAATGTTTGATTCATAGAATGTTAGAGCTAAAAGAGACTGTGAAACCATCTGGTCACAGCTTTCATTTTATAATGAAGAAAAATCACATCCAGAGAGTTAAAGGGACATCCTTAGGATCACATGGTTAGTGGCAAGGATAGTACAAGGACAAAACCAGGCCATTGTTTTGTTGACTCTAAGGTAACACAGAGAGAAAATAAAGAGACCATAGAATGATAATTTGATGGAAGCAGGCATTATGGTTCTCTGCCCAATCCACCTTTGCTCCACCTATTACCCGGCTCTAATCAACAGTAAATAAGAACAATAGAACAACTAGAATAAGAATCAGCAAAAAGTATCAAACTCAATAACCCAGTTAATGGTGGATAAACCCAGGAACATAAATTCCTTCTCGCAAGAACTTTGGTAAAACTTATACTGTGGTTTGGGGGAAAAAAATATGTTCAGACCAGTTGTTGTGTTTTTTTTATAGCATATACCACAATAGTTTCCAAATGGATATTTGAATTAAATATTAAAATTCATATAATTTTTAAAAATTAGAAGAAAACAAAAGGAGATATTGACAAAGATGATAAGAGATGTATATAGTCAGAAAGGGTCACCAACCTCTTCACCACTGGCTATTCGATGAGTGAGGTCTTTCAAATTCCTCATCATTCTTTCATCTCGAAAATCATATGGAAATGTCTCAGTCCATTCTGTCAGGAGCTGAAGAATTTTGGGTGCGATTCTTCGAATTTGGCTCTAGAAAGAAAAAAAGAAAAAACATATCATTATTGGTTGCTGCCAGAGAAGGCTCCCATGGAATAATCACGTAAATAAAAATTTTGTTGACTGGGAATGTAGGTGAGAGGAAGCTAAAATTAGAGTCTGAGGCTACGTTTCCATGGTTCCCTTCGCCATATCACCGTCAAGTGGGTAATCAAATTAAGGCATACACGAGAAACAATCGAAGGCATTTTTTTTCTTCGCATAGTCTTTATACCATTCCCTGTGATCTATGCAGGGTCATGATAAGGTCCCATGTGGTGGAATGAACACTGGACTTTGAGTCCAAGTACCTGAATTGTGTTTCAGATCTGCCATTTACTAACTGTGTGGTTGAGCAAGACAGCTTTCTCTTGTCTGTGAAATAGGACAAACATTTCCCTCGTGAGGCCATGGTAAAGAGAGTACTTTGTTAATTACATAAAATGTTATTTTAATAATTTTAATTAATTGGGGAATCTAGGTGGAACAGTGGATAGTCTGAAGCCAGGAAGATCTTAGTTCAAATCCAGCTTCAGACACTCCCTAGTTGTGTGACTGTAGGCATGTCACTTAACCTCTATTGGCCTCAGTTTCCTCATCTGTAAAATGGGGATAGTAATAGTACCTACCTCCCAGGGTTGCTGGGAGGATCAAATATGACAATATTTGCTTTTAATGGCTTCTATACTATGTCTACTTGGCTCAAGAACTATTACCATACAGAGGGGCCAAGCTACGAAATAACAGGACATGATAGCAAAACTGAGTTAAGATTTCCAGATTCCATCCTTACCTTGTCCAAGCTGGGATCACTTAACCTCTGGTGCTCAACACACAAATGGCAAACCTTGGCCATTAGTTCAAATGGATGCATGAACAAGCGAGAACTGAGTAGAAAGGTAAATATATATGTTCTCTGTGGGCAAAAGAAAAATATAAATATAAGTTAATGCAAATCCTAGGTTCACATTCTTGCTAAAATATGGGTCTCCTTCTACATTCTCAATTCATCATTAACTCAGTATTAATGTTATATAGGATATTATTTATATGTGATATATAAATAATATTCTAATATAATAGATTATACAAAATATACATTATATATAATATATAATAACTGTATAACATAATGATTACAGTAATAATATAACATTAACATTATAATATAATAATATATATGTGTATGTATTTTTTACTATAGAGTCAAAGCTGGAATAAGAGGTACTGTACAGGATGGAGTTAAGTGTTCTATTACAACTAAATTAGCTCTCAATATACCCTGAGGCCCATGTTTAAACACTGAATTTTCTTTCCCTAGATGTACTAAGGTGGTTTCGCGTTGTTGCCCCTGATGGAATATAAGCTCCTTGAGAACAAGAATAGTTTTGTTTTGTCTCTGTAGCCCCAGTACTTGGTAGACAGTGGTAATTAACAAATGCCCAATTGACTGATCCCTCATCTTGTTCAAAAAGGAGGGGAAAGCTGAGATACAGCTTGGCTCCCAAGGTTACTCAACAGACTTGGTCTCAAGGATTGGTGAGAATGCCCGAGGTGACATCTTATCCATTTTCCCGAATTCACCGAACTTATCTTAAAGAAAAATTCAACCCAAGATGCACCCAAAGCTTTTTATATAACCATATATTATGTTAATTCCTCATAAACTTAAGAAAAAACAACACACCCTCCAAAAGGAATGTTTGAGCCAGCTCATTTAAAAGCAGATCTTTCAAGTAGTCTATTTGTTTGCTCAGGAACTGAGTTTGAGTACAAAATGCCATTGTATACTTTGCTGTAAACTTCTCGCCTCCTGAGAAGCCAATAATGAGGCAAAGACTGTTTGTTACAGTCCTTTCAGAATGTCTATGATCCAAGAAACCCCACAGAGTTCCAGTTTCTCCCCAAGCAGCTCGTAAACAATTAAGGAACTGAACAAGAAATCCCTCTTACTTTTGATTATAAGTAACCATGTGGCATTATTTCTGAAAAGACCTTGTAAGAAGTCATATACATGCACAGCTTTATAACAGTCATTACAGAAAAAAAGAGGGTTGTTCTTTTCACTGAATCTTTTACCAGGCATTGATCACATTTTAAAAAGCACTGAATATGATCAAATTGTTCAATTGTGGTGGGTGGGTATTTTTATGAGGACTTCTCAACCCTGTCTCTCTTTGGCCAAACACCCCCTTCCACAAGACACAAAGAGTTGCTCAGCAAAGTCACTCCAGTTCTAAGGATAATTCTGAAAAATGAGAGTGCCAGAGAAAAAAGCTGGCTGATGGTCACACACCCATACAGCCTACAGTGAGGTATGGCTTCAGCCTGAAACTTTTAAATGCTAAAATAAAATTCGCCATCTTTTCATATGGCTCATTTTACTTCTGTTTCCAAGCAGATCCATGTCTATTACAATCCATACATAGGTGTTATAATGGTAGGAGTTTCTGAACAGAAGTGATTAAAGGGTAACGATTAAATGACAATAATCCAATGATCAAAGGGTAGTAATCCTATGGAGAGTCAGTGAGTGTAGATATAAGGAGAGACAACTTTGGAATTGGGAAGACTTGGACTGAAATCCTCCCTATCTCTAACATACATTGGTGGTCTAACCCAGGGGAAGCCATTTAACTTTTTAGCGTCCTAGGCAGCTCTCTAAGATACTTTGTCCATGGATAGGGCTTTCTCACTGGAAGCTCCCTATAACAACTACATCACAGGTCTAACCTCCAAAATCCTATGATAGAGAATGTTCAAGGACCAGTCACATATGTATATGAGTCAGGAAGAGCCTACGTTTGCAAGACATCGGAACTAGGGGTCTTTTGGAGACTTTAGTAAGATAACCAGATTGGAAATAGAGTCATTTTGGTGAATATTTTGCTGTACTGAAAGAAATGAGGAAAAAGACAGCTTCAAAATGCCATGAAAAGACTTAAATGAAATGATATAGGATGAAATGAGCAAAACCAGAACAAGACTTTATATTATAACATTAATATTATAAAAAGCAACCATCTTGAAAGACTTAAGAACATTGATTAACCATATGATCAGCCATGATTCCAGAGGACTGATAAACAACACTGCCCACTTCATAACAGTAAGATGATGAGATTCATGTGCAGAATAAGACGATATTTTTGGACATAACACATGGGGGAAATATGTTCTGCTTTATTGTACTTTTGTGAGTCAAGGGTTCTTTGTTTCTTTCTTGTGGGTAGAGGGAGGTAGAAGACATAAAGACGAAATTTTTGAATAATGAATAATTTTAAAAATGAAATAATACAATTTTAAAAAATTCAGTCAAATACATATATTACTGCTCAACTTAGCCTCAAGGTATTGAATCCGATTATCAGGAGTGAATGTGAGTTCCCAGTTGGCATATTGTCAGTCACTGGGATCCAAGTTCTATGACATCTGTGTCCCATCTTGGGGGAGGGGTAGAAGGGGAACGTGCATTCAGATACTTACATCAGGATAATAGTCTATACTGGGTACTAAGTGCTGGATGAGGGCTTCCAGGGATCCTGATAGCAAGTTGTTGTCATGGTAATACAATCCTTCACAGCTATCTTCTTTGGATTGATACAGGGGCCGGTTATATCCATTGCTGTCAAACATCACAGCAAAGGGAGGAGTCTGAGGCATGTTTTCCTGAGGGCAAATAGAGAAAAGGGAGGAAAACTACCATCAGTAATGTGCATTAAAGAGAAAACAGCCCTTGGTACTGACTGAATAATGGAAGGGAGGGAGAAAGCATTTCCAAAGATAAGTTTTAAGTAAGAAAAGGGATTGGAGCAAGGAAGGTAATACATTTTTCTCTAGTTTATTAAAAACAAACCTACACATAAATGCCCTTGCTAAACTAAGTTCACCAAGTCAAATATTAGAAAATGTTTATTTAACCCAATGGAACCAAATAACAATTTGAATGTATATTCCCAGCTGTGAAATTCAATTCTAAAAAAAAAAACTCAATTAAAATGATCCTATTGGCTTTTATCTGCTTGGGCAAATTAGTTGGTAAAAAAAGACTAAGTTGAGAAAATTAATTTGTTCATGCCTGCACTGGGGCAGATGCTACATGTCTAGCAGCAAAAAGATTTAATGCCCCTAGTCTTCATTGGAAGACCAGATGCTGCTGATTTTCCCTCCTTTGTGTCAAATCCTATTGGGAAGAACCTCTTTTTAAAGCCACAGTCCTCAGTCAACACCAGTCTATGAAGGCATCTTATTTTAGGAACAAGTAGTAATGTGACGTCTTTGAGATAAGTAGCTTCTCTCCATCTGTGTGCCTGGAAACTCACAAAGCACTTTTCAGAGTGAGCTTGGGGCGAATTAGGGCTATTAAGTTATTAGTTAGATTCCTAGGACATAATGCCCAGCCCAAAGAGAGTACAGACTCCCTCCTCCTGGCAGCAGGTCTGGACAATGGAGACATTCAAAGCTGCACAAGACCAGGCAATTGAGTAGGTAAACAATGCAAGGAAAGCTGTCCTCCAGAGCTGAGCCAGGCAGGGTCCAGGAGTGTGGAGGGGGGTGGAAAGGAGGTGGGGGGGGAGTGTGCTGCTCAGTGATAATACAACCTGTACTAATGCCTCCTTTCAAGATGCCAAAATATATTTGCATCAAAATGGAGAAAAGTCAAGAGACTTTGTCTGAAAATTCTCTCCTTGCGTCTGTTCAAGCTGAGTTTGATTCCCTACAAAGAAGAAAATGAGAACTGAGCACAGAATGATGAGACCACGTGCCATGGGAGGGCAAGGCCAGGCAGCAAAGGGCGTCTTTTCTGTGGTTCCACTGGCAGATGAAAACGTCCATTAAGATTGGGCTCTCCACTTTTTCTTTTACAAAAATAAAGCAAGAGCAAAAAGAGAGACCAAAAATCAAGCTCTTTGTCCTTCCCGACCGTCTGCTATTTAGGGCTAGGGAGGAACTCAACAGGAGATAATCGACCACTGACAGGAGGCAAGCCATGGCTGAGAATTTCCCCACATGGAGGAGGCTTGGCCCAGGTCATCAATGTTGGGACAGCTGGGGATAATTCTAACAGCTGAAGGAATTCAAAGCTCACAAATGCTGCCCTGAGTCCAAAGGTTCTTAACCTTTTTGTGTGTTGGGGACCTTCCTTTGGCACTCTGGTGAGCCCCAAGGAGCCCTTCTTAAAATAATGTTTTTAAATGTATAAAATAGAGCTCAGAAAGCCCAAGAATAGGGGAAATAAAGATGTAGATGTTTCCTGATT
>CM053592.1:15345827-15377124 GCA_028646515.1 Pseudochirops corinnae
ATACTTTGTATGTATATATACACATATATGTATGTATATATCTACCCTAGGGTAAAGACTGATTGATAATAATAAAAGCTATAATAAGTACTTGTAGATTTGCAAAATGCTTTATATACATTATCTCATTTGATTCTCACAATATCCTAGGGAGAAACGTGCAATTATTTGTTAAAATATTTTACAGATGAGGAAACTGAGGCAGATTGAGTTTTTTTTTAAGTGCCTTCCCGTGGTCACACAGCTAATAAGTATGTGAGGCTAGATTTAAACTTAGGTCTTCTAGGCTTCAGCTTTCTATCCACTAATTCATTACAAAGAATTTCCCCCCCTTTTAATATGTATAAATGTAGAATTAAATTTAGAAAATAATCTAAAAATAATACACATTAATAAAACAATAAAAAAAACTTGAATGAATGAACAAATAAATAAATGAATAGATAGATAGACAGACAGATAGACAGATAGATAAATAGATAGATAGATAGATAGATAGATAGATAGATAGATAGATAAATCAAGGAAGTTGGGAACATTAAGGGGAGCGAGATAGAAAATAATTGTCCATTGTCTACTTGTTTTGTTATGTTGTTCTGCAATCTGATTCTATTTTGAATATCATTTCTCTCTACAAATGTGCAGACAGTACAGTATCATCAGCTGCCTGATGCTCCCAATTTATGTGGGAGTGTGAGATGTGAAAAGGATAATTAATCAGACTTGGGGAAAATGAGAAACTGCTTCCCATGTAAGAGTGGAGCTAATTTTTAATATGAGTACTTCTGTCTCTTTTGAAGATCAAACTGATGTGAACATTCATCAACCCTGTGTGTAATGGCTGCTTCAGCCAACCATGCAATCCTATCTTTCAAAGCATAAATAATCTGCTCTTGGGTAAATTATGCTACATGACCCCTCACATTCAGTTATATGCTTCTTCCTCAATTGTCTCCCAGGCAAGGATTCACCTTTACCATTATCATTGAATGCAACCTCTTGGAAAGGACACAAGACTGAGGGTGGGCCAGTAGGTATTACAAAACCTGCTTGTATAATATCAGAAAGAGTCTCAACCTACTTACTATGGTCACACATAAAAACTTAAGGAAAAGACTAGATATCTCCTTTTTGTGTTTAGTGATAGGTTTCATTTTTATGTTACCTTGAATTTCCATTATATTCTTATTTACAAAGGAAGCCATCCCTAATTTTGAAAAAAGAAAAAGAAAGAGGGGAAAAAAACATTTCAGTAAAATTCAGTCAGGTATTTCCTGTTCCACACTCATGGGCCTGACTCTCTGTGAGGAAGGCAGGAAGGTTGGACCAGACAATTTTTAATTCCCCAGTATGGTATCCTCACTTGCAGAGTCACTAAAAGACAAGGGTTCTGAACTATTTTTGTGTGGTGGAACCCTTCTGAAGCCTGATGAACCCCAGGAACCCCTTCTCAAAATCAGATTTTTAAACACACAAAATGAAATATGTATGGTTGCAAAGGAAGCCAATTTTATTGAAATATAGTTATCAAAATATGTATGTATGCGTATATATATGCATACTCATATATTGTATGTGTGTATGTATGTATGTATGCATGTATGTATGTAAAAGTCCACAGACTCTAAGTTAGGAACTCCTGCTTTGAAAAGAAAAGAATCTCACATTTTCTATCACATAGTAAACTGATGGGTATTTTATTAATAGTGTAGCTCCTGCCACACACTTCAATGGGATACCTTCCTGAGCCTGTCTATAGTAGCTTCTTGGGGTTTGAGTCCAAAGGCTATGTGGTCTCATGGTAGTACCAAGTTGGGGGCACCAGAAGAGTAGAAAATGAGCATGGCCAGGAAGAAGGTTGACTACAGAGACTAGAATGCGGGTCAGAGACTCTTTAATGGAGCAGAAAACAATCAGCGTCCCTGTGGGACAACCGGCATTATTGTGCACAGCAGATAGACAGGATTGCAGCAGTTTAATTGGAGGAAGGGTCTAAGCAATAGTGGATTAATCCCCTCTCCACCAGCCTTCAGAGCACGATGGCTGAGGAGAGTTTTTTTTTCTCTTTTCTCCATTTGCTTAGGCAAAACCAAAAAACACTTCTATCCAGTTTGTTTTCTGTGTGTGAATGGTTAAGCCAAACTCTTTTGAGCGATCTCATCTGGGAGTCTCTGCAATGTTCTGAGGCTTGATACATGCACTATGATGCTACCTACAAACAGGAACATTTAGAAGACCTCAGTATTGACAGGGAATTCCTCCTCAGCTATTATCCAATTGGGAAATAGCTCTGGTGTCACATACTTGTTTCAATTACCAGATCATTTTGGTTAGCTGACTCTTAGAGATAATTTGTACAAATATTTTCTCCACTTTTATTTTTGAATTTTTTGTTTATTAAATTCATTCTTGAAATAGTTATTTTTATATTTGTTGTTATTGAGTTATTTTAGTCACGTCTAACGCTTCTTTACCCCATTTGGGGTTTTCTTGGTAAAGATACTAGAGTGGTTTGCCGTCTCCTTCTCCAGCTCATTTTAACAGATGAGGAACTGAGGCAAACAGGGTTAAGTGACTTGCCCAGGGTCACACAGCTAGTAAGAATCTGGGGCTGGATTTGAACTCAGGAAAAGGCATCTTCCAGAGTCTAGGCTTGGCACTCTACCCACTGTGCTACCTAGCTGCCCATTTATTTTATATAATCAAATTATATTTTTATCTTTTCTGATCTTCTTAATCCCTTGATCAGCTAGAATCTCATTCTTAGCCATAGTTATGAATGCTATCTCTTCTTTCTCTATTTTTAAAAATGTGATGTGAAAGAGGCAAGAGAAAGCCATTACGATAGAGGGGGAGAGCAGGGAGGTGAAAAAGAATAAGTTAACCTTACTCTCATTAGATTTGGCTTAAGGAGGGAATAACATACACTCTCAATTGGGTATCTTACCCTACAGGAAAATAGAGGGGAAGGAGATAAGAGGGGGGGAATGATGGAAGGGCACAATGGATGGGGAGGGTAGTTAGAAGCAAATGCCTTTGAAAAGGGACAGGGTCAAAGGAGAAAATTGAATAAATGGGGGAGCAGGATAGGATGGAGGGAAATATAGTTAGTCTTTCACAATATGACTACTATGGAAATGTTTTGCATTACTACACATGTATAACCTATATTGAATTGCTTGTCTTCTTGATGGGTGAGGAGAGAAGAAGGGAGAGAATCTGGAACTCAAAGTTTTAAAAACAAATGTGAAAAAACTGTTTTTACATGCAACTGAGAAATAAGATATGGAGACAATGGGGCATAGAAATCCATCTTGCTCTACAAGAAAGTAAGGGAGAAAGGGGTAAAGAGGGTGTGGGAAGATGTAAGAGATGTCAGACTGGGGCAAGGGGTATTCAGTATGCTTGCCATCTTGGAGTGGGGGGTAAGGGAGAGATGGGGAGAAAAACTCAAAATCTTGTGGAAATGAATGTTGAAAACTAAAAATAAATAAATTCTGGAGAAAATGTCATGTGCTTTCTATTCAGATTGCTTATCCATTTTGAACTTATTGTGGTATGTGGTATAAGATACTGGTTTAAAACTAATTTCTACCAAATAACTTTCTGACTTTGTCAGCAATTGTTGAGTCTTTCCTCCAATAATTTACATTCTTAGGTTTATCAAACACTGGATCATTGCTTTCTATTTTTTCTTCTATTTCTTACTAATCCAATCTGTTGAACTTGTAAGGAAGGAACAGCCCTTTCTCATGTGTACAATTTGGTTGCTTAAATGGGCAGAAAAATACTTTTTATATTAAAAAAGAGAGAGACAATTCACTGATGAAGAAACAGAAAATTGATGCAAGTCACTTAACCCCAATTGCCCTACCTTCCCCCCTCCAAAAAGCAAAAAAAAAAGAAGAAAGAAAGAAAGAAAGAAAAACAGAAAATCAGTGAAGTTGGCACACATTGTTAGGAGGATTAGGTAGAGAATTGCACCTCAGATGAATGGATTAAGATCTCTTTGAGGACATAGAGATGACTGAAGCATGTCCCTCAGCTCATTTGCATGACTATTTTTAGAACTTAAAAAGGTATAAACAACAAAATTGTAAATTAAATGACTGCTTGGAGACTCAGAAGATTAATTAGATAAGGACTGAGAGAAAAATGGATTTCTTGAGATTTACTTCCTAAAGGAAAGATGAATCACTGATTGTGATTTGAGGCACTGGGGGGAGTGAAGTGGCTGTAGGGAGCAAGAGTCAGCCACTAGGAAACTTTATCAGATCAAGAGCAGAAAAAGATCAGATTTGTACAACAGGAGCCTAATGAGGACCAGAAGGGGAACAGCTAAGCAAAGAAGCAGCTTCACATTGTCCAGATTAAACCTAAAGTAATCAAGGAGATTAAAACCTAGAGTCCAAAGTTCTGAGTTGTTCTGGGAACATGAATTTCCCTACTCATGTGCCCCTGTGCTACTCTTCCTCACATCGGGGAATTGGTGGGAAACTGATTCATACTTATGGATAGACTGCTGTATTGATTATTCATCCATTTGCCTCCTCTTGAATAACTAATGTTATGATTATTTTTGCTTGTACCCGATTGTTAAATAATTATGTTTGAGTAAATGGAATCATAGTGACTGATTTTGTGTAAATGGGAAGCACGTTGATCAGGACTCACAAGCTACAGTGGTGAAGAGAAGGATTGTATTTCCCACTCCACTCCATCCCTAACAGGGTTGCTCCTAGCACCCTTAGAGAGTTGGAGTTATAGCCAAGGGGTGTGGGTCTCTCTGGGAAAAACCCAGACCCACTGGTGTGAGGGCAGGAGAAGTCAGTAAGAGAATTAGTGTTGAGGTTGTGCCACATATAGGTGCTAGAAACTGAACTACTTCTGTGTTTTTGTTTTTAAAACAAGTAACAAATAGTTTTTGTTAAGTCCTGCTTTATAATACAGTTTTAATACAATAATACAATTTAATTTATAATATAGTTTTAAGTTTCCTATGCTATGCTTTAATCATTCATTCATATTTTCTCATTATTTTCCTTGAGAGTCAAGAGTTTTTATTCTCCCAAACGTGTTTTGTATTTCCTCTTTCTGTTTCTAAAAAGGTTAGTACTAAATCCATAATACAAATCTGAGTCATATTATGATATTGATTCAATTCAGTCATGAGTAGTATCTCTTCAATTATTCAACTTCATAGGAATACTAATCATCTTTGTCAGTATCCATAGTCCACAGGTGTTATTACATGACTACGAGTTATGGAATATTGCAGTCCTTGAAGAATAAAAACTAATAGCACTTGAAGAGCCATGGAGAGGCACATGATGACTGTGAACAGGCTTATACATAATAAATAAAGAAAATGATAGAGAATAAAGGATGTCATCAGATAGAAGTATTACAGATGGGCTGGTCACAAAAGAAGAGTGAGAAAAATTGTTGGATAGCCAGTGTATTCTATTGGTACGCTCATTATATCCAATATACATGAAGAAAGTCCCCAGCACATTGGATGGTCCCAGGTGATGAACTTATAGGTGGGAACTACATAAGACTGATAGCCAGGGGGAAGTTCATTCATTCGAAACGCATACATATTTACATACACACATTTTCATTTAGTCATTTCAATAGTGTTTGATTCTCCATGATTCCATTTTGGGTTTTCTTGGGAAAGGTATGGGAGTGGTTTGCCATTTCCTTCTCCAGCTCATTTTACAGATGAGGAAACTGAGGCAAAAGGGTTCAGTGACTCACCCAGAGTCACACAGCTATATATCTATCATTTTTCATTTTTATTGTGATCTTTTGTTTTTTATATCACCTCTATTTCTACATATATCTCTCTCCTTCCTCTACTCTACATGCCATTCCATGTAATAAGAAAATAAAGAAGAAAGTGAAGGGGGGGAGGGTGAACCAGTTCGGCAAAACTAATCCATTCATTAACCAAGGCTGGTGGCATATGTAATATTTTACACCCACTGTGCCCCATCTATGCAAAGGGGGAGGGAAGTGCATTTTATATCATCCTCTTCAGAAAAAAAGCTCAATCATTTTAGTGACCCAGAATTGTCTCATTCTTTGCTTATTCTCTTAATTTGCACTCAACATCTTCTTGTTCAATTCCTCCTTACGTGAAAAACACTACCGTATGGGGCCCTGTAAACAATTTCTGATGAAATAGTAGAGATTCCCTGGTATTATCTGCAGTCTGTCCTGCTAAGTCCAAAAAGTGTCTGAATTGATTTCATAGAAACTATCAGAGTGATTTAAACCAAGAATTGTTGTTACTTAATTTAAAAAAAAATATGATCACCACTTCCTTTTCCTTCTTAATGTGACCTTGGAGAAAAAGAGGTCAAATCTCAGTGGATACCTCTACTAAGAAAATGCCATTCAAATGGAAGAGATTTACAAAAGCAGGATTTGACAATAAATTCTGCTTGAGTTGGGGGCTGTGTCCAAGATGACTATTGAAAGGTCATAGAAAAAACATGTTTTCAGGACAAACCAGTCTCATTTTATATTGGACATCTCCATGATCAGTGATTTGTCTTTGATTTCACTGAAAAATAAAAACCATAAAGATTTCCACCCTTCATGGAACTTGCAGCAGCATCCTCATTCATTGGTGCCTGCCGTGTTCAAAGCTGTTCTACAAACTAGAATAAAATGATTGAGACTTTCCTCTGGAAATCTCCACTTTAAGGAAGGGCCAGCCATGGTCACACCTTCATTGCTTTCTATACCCCACTCTTGATTCTTTCCCCATGATGCACCCATGCTGAGTACCACCCACCCTTCATTTTTTAGTTTTCTTTTCTGAATTTCCTTCCCTCATTAGATTGTAAACTCCTCAAGGCAGGGACTCTCTTGTTTCTCGCTCATATTTGCATCCTTAACAGCACAGTGGTTGGGTAAGGCATGAATGTTTCTTGACTTGACTTGAAATGCATTGCTTTCCAATATGGTTCTTTCCAAAACTTTGGTTATGAGCACACAGTATTGGGTATTGAAATGCATTTTCAAAATCTATAGGGATATATATTCATGTTAAAAAATTCTATAGCTATGCCTTATTAGCACAAATAATAAATCCCCTTCCCTCCCCCCAAGAGGTCACATTATTTAAATTCACACTACATATTTTCAAAAGACTGGAAACAATTACCAAGTTATACACAGTTATAACTTCAAATAGCGTAAATTCAAATACAACTCCTTCAGGAGATTCATTATTTGTACTAATCAGAACTCCTAGCTGTGTTCCAAGCCAGGTTAGGAGATAAGACATTCTGCAGGGTAGAGATTCCTTGTGTACTCCTTCATTGTGCCTAGCAGAGTGTCTGGGTCCATTGAGAGTACTCAGTTACTGATGGACTGACTAGGTATAAGTTTCACTTCTTTCTTATGTTAGGATCTTTTTAAAAAATACTATTTTATTTTTTCCCCAATTACATGAAAGACATTTTTAATATTTATTTTAAAAAATTGAGTTCCAAATTTTTACCTTCCCACCCTGAGATGGTAAGCAATTTGATATAGGTTATACATATTCAATCATATAAAACATAGTATCATATTAATCATGTTGTGAAAGAAGACACAGACCAAAATGAAAAAAATATACCATAAAATAAAGAAAATGAAAAATGATATGCTTCAATTTGCATTCAGACTCCAACAATTCTTTTTCTGGGTGTGTATGGCATTTTTCATCATGTGTCCTTTGGAATTTTCTTGGATCATTGTATTGCTGAGAATAGCTAAGTCATTCACAGTTGATAATCATACAATATCACTTTTACTGTATACAGTGTTCTCCTGGTTCTGCTCACTTCACTTTGTATCAGTTCGTGTAAGTCTTTCCAGGGTAGACAGAAAATCCTCTGAAATCCTCCTGCTCATTCTTTCTTCTATCTTGTGCTAGGATCTTTAGATAAATGGTGAGTTCATAAAAGTGAGAGCTGAAAAGGACCTTAGAGGTCATGTAGTCAAGTTTTCTTGTTTTATAGATAAAGTAACTGACACCCAGAGTGGCCAAAGGACTTACTCAAGATCAATCAGGTCATAAACTGAAGGGCCAGATTATTTAAACCAAAGTTGTGATTCCAAATCCAGGGTTTTTCACCCTGCCTCCCCATCATGAACCCCACTCACATTCACTTTGCCAATCATTTTGTCGAACGCTTACAATGTGTGAGACGTAGACAATGAGCTGGAATCAAACATAGAAATAGCCATACAGATCCACACAAATCTTATATCAACTTCTAGGTATAACTCTTCGGGCAGCAGAAGCTTTGCTGGTTTGCCAAATTGTTCCCAGACACATTCCTGGCTTCGTCTGCAAAACCCTAAGTCAGTCAAAGTGTTGGAGACAGGATGGAGACAAAGACTGGGAACAGAGTGGGAGGAAGCCCCATGTTGACTCTGCTCAGACTCACTGACAGAATAGGCCTCCCAAAGTGTGAGGATGTTGGCAGGTCCTCAAAGTAAATGTCCCTGTGTAAAAACTAATTGATGTTAATTGCTTAAGTGGAATTAGGCTCCCAATCACTAGTAGTTAGTAGTGAGGTTGGGGGACCACATTTGGAGAACACTGCAATACAGACTGCATGTGTTCGGGTGATACCCTTGAATTAATTATCATCAGGAGGATGCTGATGATCGTTCCTCGGGAGTGATCAATCAACATTTAGCCAATAGACATTTGCACACATGTGGTGTGATCCAGACCCTGAATAGCCGTCATTGAAACATGCAAGTCAAGAGGGAAGCGGTAGCAGCTGGGAAAATCAGGAAAGGTAAAATTAAATGGGATTTAAGAGAAGCCATGAGGGAAACCAGGCAGCTAGGTGGCACTGTAGTAGACAGAGTGCTGGGCCTGGAGTCAGGAAGACTCATCTTCCTAAGTTCAAATTCAGTCTCAGACACTTACTAACTGTGTGACCCTGAGCAAGTTAATTAACACTGTCTGCCTTGGTTTCCTCATCTGTAAAATGAACTAAAGAAGCAATGGCTCCAGTGTCTTTGCCAAGAAAACTCCAAATGGGGTCATGAAGAGTCAGATACAACTGAAATAACAACCACAACAACAAGGGAAGCTAGGTATTCTAAGAAATGAAAGTGACTCATGAGAGCATTGCAGGCATGCAGGGTTGGGGGTACTGTCTATTCAAAGGAATAGTGGTGGGAGATGGAATGTTGTATGTGTGGAACAGAAAGAAGTCCAAGTTGGTTGCATTGCAATGGGTGCAACAGAGAGTAACATACATTAAGCTTAGCAGGGATCAGATCCAGGTTCTAAAGGGCTCTAAAGGTCAAACAGTTTGTAAGTATTTAATGATTCAGTGCCTGTTCAAAAGAATGAAGGCAAGTAAGTCATTGTCTTTGGGAGAGGTGGATGTCTGTTAAGTGATAAAGTACTGAGTCAGTGGAACTATGGATGTAAAGCTGAAGGTCCTTAGTCAAACCTGGCTTCTGTTGCTTTTTGGTTGTAGAAACATCAGTAAGTTGGTTACTTATTTGTTGGAAGATATCTCATTTTAGGAGCTCCCTGGTATTTCATGAGGAAATATTGTCTACTGTC
Source organism: Pseudochirops corinnae (assembly GCA_028646515.1). NCBI lineage: Eukaryota > Metazoa > Chordata > Mammalia > Diprotodontia > Pseudocheiridae > Pseudochirops > Pseudochirops corinnae. The sequence goes on from CM053592.1 coordinate 15,355,429, forward strand.
CTACAATCTTCAGATGAAAAGAGGTATTTAAATGAGTAGTATTGAAATCCAAAGCATTATTATTAGCTGACATAAGGCTTCTTCAAGAAACGTGGTGCTATTTAAATCTGGTTTAGCTCCTTATACAACAGACCATGTTCCTGGAGACCTTGGGAGTCACCAGTCCCAAGAGCAGAGTTTGCTCAAGGCTTTGGAATGTGGTATGGAATGATGACTGGGACCATGGGGGAGGGAGCCCATGGGGCAATCAGTCAATCAGCATGGAAAGAACTCTTACCACTCCCTGTCAGTAAACTCAGAAATTAGTTAGCAGCCCCAGAAACCCAAAGGAGTAAAACCAGTAAAATGTGTGTGTGTGTGTGTGTGTATGCTAAGGAGCGAATAAGTGTGTGGAGAGGGGAAGGAGTAGACAAGGGGGAACATTTATGTAAGTAGAACACTAAGAGGTTAAATGACTTGCCAACGGTCACACCACCACAATGTCCAAGGCAAGTCTTGAACCCAAGGCTTGACTCTGAGGTTAGCTTTTAAACTCCTATTCCACATCTGCCTTTATTTCTATGTAATTTCTAGAAAGAGATAAACTAGGATTAAACTAAAATCAATATAGAACACTATATAATACCATTTTTTTGAAGCTAAAATTTTTTTCAGTGGGGGAGGTATCTTCTCAGGCAGAAAATAACCATGGTTAATTACTTCAGATCTCTTCTTCTTCTTCTTCTTCTTCTTCTTCTTCTTCTTCTTCTTCTTCTTCTTCTCCTCCTCCTCCTCCTCCTCCTCCTCCTCCTCTTCCTCCCTCTCCTCCTCTTCTTCTCTCTTTTTCTCCTCCTCCTCCTCCCCTCTTCCTCCTCCTCCTCCTCCACTCCCTCCTCCCCTTTCCCCTTCACCTCCCCCTCCTCCTTCTTGTTCTTCTCTTCCCCCTTTTAATCTTCTCATTATGATCTTGGATCTTGAATGTAAAGCTAGAAGACCCCTCTGAGGCCATCAAGACCAACTCCTTCGCCCTCTTCATTTTATAAATGAAGAAACTGACATGTACCTGGGGGTTAGAATGCCAGCAAAAAACATATTACAGACAAAAAAAAATGTTCAAATCAGAGAACCTGAACTTGAATCCTGGCTCTGCCACTATACTACACATGGGACCCTGGGAGCATGAAATCTGGAGTCAGAGGATCTGGGTTCAAACTTTGCCTTTAGTGTGACCTTTGTGATCTTGGTCAAGTCACTACACCACCCTGGCCTTGGTTTTGTCATCTTTAAAATTAGGGGGATGAATGGATCTCTGAGATCCCTTTTAGCTCTAGATCTGTGATACTATGAAGTTTTGTTGTTATTCAGCCATTTTCAGTCCTGGTCAACTCTTTGTTACACCATTTGTTTGTTTGTTCACTTTTTTGGTAAATATGCTGGGGTGATTTGCCATTTCCTTCTCCAGCTCATTTTACAGATGAGGAAACTGAGGCAAACAGGGCTAAGTGACTTGTCCAGGGTCACACTGCTGGTAAGCGTCTAAGGCTGAATTCAAACTCAGGAAGCCCACTGTATCATCTAGCTCAGTGGTTCTCAACTTTCCTAATGCCGTGACCCTTTAATATTCGTATGTAGGCGTGTCTGCATGTGGGCAGACCCGCCTGGAGATGGACAGAGGAGCAGAGTCTTCGTTCCTAAGACCATCGGAAATATGTGTTTTCTAATGGTCTTAGGTGACTCCCATGAAAGGGTCATTCAACCCCCAAAGGGGTCGCAACCCACAGGTTGAGAACCGCTGATCTAGCTGCTCTGAAGTTACTTCACCTCTATGGGACTGAGTTTCCTGTTACTAAAGCTGAGAGGGCTAGGCTAGATAAACTATAAGTCATGTTGGGCTCTACATCTTTAAAACTATGAAATACCAAATATTTAAACGGGCCAGTTGTCCCACTAACTATTTCAATGAAAGAAGAGGCTGACTCAGTGGGACCTTGTCATTATCAAAATACTGAGAGTGTGTAGGTGTTTCGGTTTGTGCTGCTGCCTGCGTTAACTTGTAAATATCCCTTTGAAGCTGAACCAGACTTGCTTTCAATTTCCAACATCCTCATCTGGAACAACATAAAAGAAAATATTATCAGAGGTTGTATTATCCAATGATCAGGCATAGGACGAGGGCAGGGTTATCAGAAACACTTGGGTTTTGTTTGAAATTTTCCACTAAAGAAGAACAAGGAAAACTGAGTATCTTAAAACAAGGAGGAATCTTGAAGCATTTTCTCAATCTCCCACATAGACCAGAGCTTCTATCAAAGAACAAATGGTTTGGTTGGAGTTTCGCCTTATTTCCTTTCCCTTGTCCATCCTTAGACGAAGACTACCAATTGGTTGGTACTTCAACACAGAAATATTTGTCTCTACTAATCTGTCTCATTATGTCCTTATTATTGGAGTCTAGCTTAGTTTTATTTAATTGAGTTTTAGCTAATGTTCCTTTTGGCAGTCCTGCCTCATGCCAGCCATGTAGAAATGGACAGAAGATCAAACAAAACGAAACAAGACATCAGAATTCAAAGGCTGTGAATCATTCAGGCAGTGGAACAGTAGCTTGTGAATGAATAAGAATGAATTACATCAGTGCTGACATACAGATAAATTACTGAAATGCACACTGCTCAGTTTCTTCAGCTGTACATACACACATGTCATGATCATGAGATCCCGTGATGACAAGTGCTAAGTATGGGTATATAATTATTCATTGCTAATTATTAGCTAATATACATTGTGAAGTTTTTGTTGTGTAGATCCAGGGGGTCTGGTAGAGGAAATTACATCACTTTAATTAGACACTCTTGCCCATAACAACAACTTTCAACCCTCCAGGGGACACAAAAGACCCCTCCTTAATTTCCTTTATTGAATGGTGATCAAATCTTGTCAATGAAGCCATTTTTTTTATAGCATAACAACTCTAGGAATTCACCGGCTTGACTATTACAAACTTGTTGGATGCTTGAACACATGAGAAAGAAAAGGCGTTTTTCCAAGTCTGTCTTGAAGAAGTTGGATGATTCAGAGGCAGCAAATGCTGCTCTCAGACAGGTCTTTGGAGGTCAAAGTTTGCAGAACAGTGATAAAGTCTGCCTGGGAAATGAGCAAATTTGAGTGGATTTTAGAAGAGTCACACCTGCCTCTGGGCACTGGCAGGATTTCAATATGAAGGGACACCTCGCTCTTTCTAATGAAAGAAATTAGAGTCATTAAACCAGATGAACCAGCATAGTGGAGCCTCAGAAAGGTTGACTATTACTGGCTTAACCCAGTAGGATAAATGAGCTTTTTATCACACATGGGAGTATGTTTACAAACACAGGTTTCCAGGTTGAGTTGGACTGAATCATTTTTCAAAGTTTTAAATAATTTCTGCAACAATTCAAGGCTTCAAGACAATTGCGAAAGACTCATGATGGAAAATGCTATCCGCAACCAGAGAAAGAACTGATGGAGTCTGAATGTAGATCAAAGCAGACTATTTCTCCTTTTTTGTTTTTTTTTCTCCCATGGTTTTCCCCTATTTTTCTGTTTCTTCTTTCACAACATGACTAATGTGGCAATATGTTTAACTTGATTGCACATGTATAGCCTATATCAGATTGCTTGCTGCCTTGGGGAGAGGGTAGGGAAGGGAGAGAGTGAGAAAATCTCGAACTTACAAGCTTTCAAAAAAGGAATATTGAAGATTGTCTTTACATGTAATTGGAAAAAAAATACTATCAGAAGTGAAAAAAAAATTTCTGCAAGTCACACAGAAGATTAAAAAAATTTCACCAGGTGATTATTCCTGTGTTCAACTGAGCAGAGGCTTCTTCCAGTCTTGTGCGATAAAAATTAAAGAAACAAACATGTTTCTTCTCCCCACCCTCCTTCACAAATAAACTATAGTGCAGCTTAGCAATTATTTTTCCTTTCCTCACCTGTTTCAGCCTGGATTTTAGTCTGCAAAAATGATACTTAGAAGGATGAGGACATAAAAACTCAAAGGGAGGAAAGACATGATCTAACTTAGCGGTAGCAGGAGAGAACACATGGCCAATATGGTCCACAAACAACATAGTGTACCTATCAAAAATGTGCACATCCTGTTAACTCCGAAATAGAAAAGGATAATTTTCATGTATTTATAATATTCACATGACTCAGAAATCCCCAAATGCATTTTCCTTCCATAGCCTATTATAGATTCTTGGTATCCTTATCCTTATTTCTACTCTCACAAATGACTCATGATTCCTAAATCAAGGCTGGCTACATCTGCCCCTTAGTGTTTTAGGGGTAACCCTGAGAAGTTCAGGTATCTCTTGAATTCTAGTGGCTTGAGCCTTTATTCTCATTTGTTTTCCCCTATATCAATCACTGGTTACAATTTTCTTTTTTGTTTAGTCATTTCAGTCATGTCCAGTTCTTTGTGACCTGTTGGCAAGGATCCTGGAGTGGTTTGCCATTTCCTTCTCCAGCTCATTTTACAGCTGAGGAACCTGAGGCAAACAGGGTTACGTGACTTGTCCAGGGTCGCACAGCTAGTTCATGTCTGAGTTTAGATTTGAACTCAGGAATATGTGTCTTTCTCATTCCCAACCCAGTGCTCTGTCCAGTTTGCCACCTAGCTGCCCTGGTATAATTAGTATCTCCTTTACGTCATTTAAGCAATACTTTGACAAACATGCTGGGCCAATATCAGTCACCCTGATGAATAGCTGGACACTGGACCCAGATGACTCTGGAGGAGAAAGTGAGGCTGGTGACCTTGCACAGCCTTCCCTTGCTCAAATCAGATCAACTGCAAGTCATGTCATCATCTCCCTGATGTCATGGTCCTCTTCAAAAATGAAGGACAAGCACAACAACAATTCAAAGAGGTATTTACTGTGAAGATATAGCAAGAACAGCTGTGCAAACACATCCCCCTGAACCTGGACCACATTACCCCCAGTAGCACCTTGGTCTCTGGGAAGAGTAGGCTCTAATTTAAAGTAGTTCCTACAAAGCATTCACTTCACCAGTTTCACCCCCAAATTTGGCACCGCTGATGGATGAACTTTCTCTCTTCCTTAAAGAAAGCAGTATCTCCTAGCTGTCAGGTCAATTTATTACTGAGCTGGGTCAACTAGGTCACTCTTAGGTCTTGTGTTCTCATCTCTCTGTGCTCAGCTGCCAGTAAACTCTGGTATGGACTCTTATTCCTGGACCCTGATGGCTCTCCTGACCATTTGAAGTGCTTCAGGTTGCAGTCAAAGACAAAAGAGGAGACCATGTTTTCTTTCACAGCCATGTGTGAGCCTGGATGAGGAGGACAGGCTGATGTCACTGGGACTGTGGCTCCCCTCACCGGGAGTTCTTGCCTCCATCATCCCCAGGAAAGAGAGACTGACTTGGATAGTTGAAGAATTTTGTGTACACACAGATTTGGCTCAGCAGATTAGCACAGTGCTTGGCACATAGTAGGCATTTAATAAATCTCTAGTGAATTGAATTTATTGAACCAAAAGGAGTTTTCTTCACCATGTGGTAAACAGACTGGAAACAGTTACAGGACAACTTCTCATGTTCAGAAGTGGAGAACTGGGCCCCTGAATTCATTGTCATCAGTCATAGAAGCAGGATTGCCATGCATACATGTTCCTAGGACCAAATCCTCCTCCTCCTTCTCTTCCTCCTCTTCTCTCCTTCTGCTTCTTCTCCTTCTTCCTCTCTCTCCTTTTCCTTGTCTTTGCCCTTCTTATCTTCTCCCATTCGAACCTTTGCTCAACGGTGCCTAAATCTATATGTCCAGCTACAGTCTTTTCCCTAAGTTCTAGTCCCATTTCTTTGACTACCTCCTGAATATCTTTGACACCCATTGACTGTCAAATCCTGTACATCTTCCCAGTCCTGGAACCCAATATAATTATAAAAGTTAATTTTTATACAGCACTTTAACATTTGAAAAGTGGTTGACATCCATTGTCTGCTTTGAATTTCACAATATATCACAATATATCAACTAGCCAAATCAGTCCCTCTGTCCTGGGGCTAATGGAGGCAAGAACACCTGGTGAGAGGAGATGTGTGAAAGAAAACATGGTGCCCCTCCTCTTTTGTATTTGACTGCAACCTGAAGCACTTCAAATGGTCAGGAGAGCCATTGGGGTCCAGAAATAAGAGTCCATACCAGAGTTTGCAGTTGAGCACAGAGAGATGAGAATACAAGACCTAAGAGTGACCTAGTTGACCCAGCTCAGTAATAAATTGACCTGACAGCTAGGAGATACTTCTTTCTTTAAGGAAGAGAGAAAGTTCATCCATCAGCGGTGCCAAATTTGGGGATGAAATTGGTGATATAGATGCTCCATTTAAATAATTATCCTCAGGTTAAATGACTTGTCCATGGTCACACAGCTCCTACATGTCATGGGCAAAGTTCAAATCCACATTTACTTCACTCTGATTCTATCACTCCATCCATTATCTCACGTTGCATCCATACAGGACTGAAACAAAATGAACAATCTTCCTCCCTAACCTGCCCTTCTTGCCAGCTTCCCTCCTTCTGTTAGGGTCATCACCATATTTCCAGTTGCCTTGCCTCAGAATCTCGACTGTCTTTCCTTTCTTCTGCTCTGCCCCCTCCATCCAACCAGTTGCCAAGTTTTGTTAATAGTATCTTCACAACATCTCTTTACATGCTTTGACATCACCTCAGGCCCCTATCACATCTTTCCTAGACTATTATAATAGCATCTAGGGCATCTAGATGGTGCTTGTGAATAGAACACTGGACTGAGAATCAGGAAGCCTCATCTTCCTGAGTTTAAATCTGGTCTCAAACACTTAACAAGCTGAGTGACCCTGGGTAAGTCATTTAACCCCATTTGACTTCAGTTTCCTTGTCTGTGATTTGAGCTGGAGGAGGAAATGACAAACTGTTCCGGTATCTTTGCCAAGAAAATCCAAAAATGCAGTCGCAGTCAAATGTGACCGAAATGACAAATGATACGACACATAATATAATAAAAAATAATTAACAAAGCAACAAATGGTAGCATCTATCTTGATAGAGATGTCGGAAGATTCAGAATGTTGTCCATGACGAGGACATAGCACCAAACAAGCAATAAAGCAAGCTGCCATTCTCGAGGGAACAGACTTACAATATGAAGGGCAGTCAGAGATAATGGTGGAAACAGGTCAGGTTAGATTTGGGTGCTCCAAAGTCTGTTGGGTTTTTGTAGGGTTATCTGGGAGGAGCATTGGAGCGCATGGGGGGGAGGGGGTAGGGAGAGTGAGGATCCTGGACCTGGGGACTGATGCTGCCTCATGAGAGTGACAGTGATGGGCTGAGAAATGTTTAGGAAAAATGCACAGATTTTTTTTTCTGAAGAAAAAGGTGCAGATAACACGCTTTTAAATTTGTTATGAATTAATATCTTCTCTATTACTTTCTTAGCCAACAATAAATGAAACATTAAATCAAGCCCTGATTTGTAGCTTTTGCAGATTTCTGAAGTGGAAGTGCTCACACTGAAATTTTAACAATCAGCTCTTCTCAACCAGTATGGCACACATTTGCTGTTGGTTGGGGAGGGGTAGGAAGAAAGGGGAAATTGGTGGTTAGTTGATATTCAAACTCCCTGCTGAGTTGGTAAGGGGATCTGGGCCCCTTTGTTTAGGGATTGGTGTTAGGGATTCCTCCACTTCTCTTTTCCCACCATACTTCCTTCATATAACTGCTAAAGTGATCTTAATTCATAGAGCTGACCACAGTATTCCCCTGATCAAAAATTTTCTTTGGCTCCCAACTGCCTATAATTGAAATACTAACTTCTTAGTTTGGAGTTTAAGGTCCTTTGCTATCCAGCTCCCAACACATTTTCTAGCCTTATTTCACACTAATCCCTTTCGACATCCTCTCTGTCCTAGCCAAAATAGACTACTAGCTGTTTCCTGAGTTTGACAAGCTATCTCCTGCCTTGTGAAGACTGATGCCTATTTCTGGAATACACTCCCTTCTCATTTTCACCTGCTGAAACCCTTCTCTTCTTTCAAAGTCTAGTTCGAGTGCCAAATCTTTCATAAAGTCTTTCCTGATCCTCTCTAATGAAAAGAATTCTCTTTCCTTAAATCCTACTAGAACACATGATCTGAATCTCCCCTCTGCCTCTATCTTATTTTATCTTTCACCATACTTGCTTGTGTATATGGACTGGCAGCTAGGTTGTTCAATGAATACAGTGCTGGGTCTGGAGTCAGGAAAACCTGAGCTAAAATCCAGCCTCAGACACTTACTACTAGCTGTGAGACCCTGGTCAAGTCACTTAACTCTGTTTACCTTAATCCATTGGAGAAGAAAATGACAAACCCTTCTGGTATATTTACCAAGAAAACCTCATGGATAGTGAGGTCCACAGGGTCACAAAAAGTCTGACATGACTGAACAGCAACTTGATGTACACTTATTTGTGTATATCCTGGAGAGTACTTTCTAAATGTTTAACAATCAGATCTTTAAAAAAGAAAAGTATCTTAAACACACTTTCAAGTTTAATTTGCATTATTAAAATTTTCTCATCACTTTCTTAAGTCTAGACAATCAGCAAAACAATCAAATTCTAATTTAGAAGCTTTGGTAATTTCCAAGGTGTGAATATTTCCCCTCAAAATGTTAATGATCAGCTTTCACTAGCTTATTTGGGCTTGTGACTGCATACACCTTCAGATTAAAGTGCAACCTCTTCAACTGCAAAGTCTGTGTTGTTTATCGCTTTTGTATCCCTAGGGACCATAAGTGCCCTGTACACAATAGGCACTGAGAGAATGTTTGTGAAATTAAATTGACCAGACAGAAGGCAACCAATCATTCTGCCCTTGAATAACTGACCCCAATATGTGAATGACCATATTTTACTTCCTAGAGAGAAGAAATCTATAGACTTTTTCCAGTGTTTTCAGTGTGTTGGGTTGAAAAACATTCTGTTCTTATGGTAAAACCTTAAATGACTGTCCTTGACAATTCACAGAAGTAAATAGATCTATAAAATGCAAAGAGAAAGGCAAGCCTGTTTACTTAACCACCTAAAATACTTTTAGTGTTATCTGGTTTCTGCATCAAAGAACAAAATGTCCCAGGGAAATGGATGCTTGTTGTTGTGACAGATATATTTAGTAGGTGATGGAAGTCAGTGCTTTAGTTTTTCTGGGATGATTGTTACTACTCTTCTTGCAAATTAAAACAAACTTAATAACTGATTGCAACATGTTTTTGAAATGAAAATATTAATAGAAAATTTCTATATTGTTAGAAGCTTATGAAAATGGTGAATATTAAGCATGTAAGGTGTTTTTTTTTTTCTTATTAGGGTGGCAAAACTGATCTGAGCACTGCACAATTTGATGCTGTCCATTAATTCAATTATAAATATTTATTAAGCATCTACTATGTGCATGGCACTGGGGTTGCTTTTTTTAAAAAGAGGAAACAGATGCTATCATCAAAGAACTTATATTCTACCTTGGTTCACCTTCTACCTGGTCTTGGAAATATATGCACTTATTTGTACTGGATGGAAGCTAGACAGGAGTTTACTAAAGTCAGCTTATACTGACTCTGGAAAGCCAAATGTTAAATTTTCAATGAACATGTATACCTCAGAAATCAGCATGAGAGCATAGGACCTGATTTATTGTTTTGCTGATTGTCTGGTCTTAATTGAGTGATAAGAAAATGTTACTAATGCAGATAAAATTTCAAAGTGTTCTGTGTATTTTTAGAGAACTGGTTGCTCACATTTACCAGCACACCACTGGGGTTAGTTATACTTTGGCATTGTTGTTGTCGAGTCATTTCAGTCATGTCTGACTCTCCATGACCCCCTTTGGGGTTTTCTTGGAAAAGATACTGCAGTGGTTTACCATTTGCTTCTCCAGCTCATTTTACAGATGAGGAAACTGAGGCAAATAGGATGAAGTGACTTGCCTGAGTTACACAACTAATAAAGTGTCTAAGTCCAGATTTGAACTCAGGAAGATGATGAGTCTTTCTGATGCCAGGTCCAGCACTCTATTCATTGTGCCACCTAAGTACCAGTCTAAATGGATTAATTTTAAAGATCATACTACAAAAGAATTAACAGAGAAACAGATCTAATATTTCTCACAACTATGGGCAGATTTTTGTTTTGTTTTGGTTTTTTTTGGTGCCAAATAAGGGATAGAGGAGATTACAAAAGATAAAAGAAGTATCTTTGATTACAGGAAACTGGAAAGCTTGAGCATGAACAAAATTCATCCATCTAGATAAGTAGGGAAGCAGTTAAATTGGGAAAATACCTTTATATCAAATTTCCCTGATAAGGAATACACGTGTGTGTAGGTGTATGTGTGTATACACACAAATACATACACAGACATATATATGTTAATAAACATTTGACAGTCGATATGATAAAAAGCCTTTCTATTGCATGGCAATAGTGTTGGAGCTATGAATTGGTACAACATTTTGGAAAGTTATTTGGAATTGTCCAAATAAATATCCACTAAAATATCCATTCCATTTAAGCCAGAGATTCTATTACTGTCATATACCCAAAGGAGGATATTATATGAAAGAAATATCTGTATCTATTTCCGTATTGATATGCAGCACTTTTGGTCATAATGATTTGCAAACATAGTAGACACGCGTTACCTGGGGAATAGCTAAACAAATCATGGTACGTGAATGCAGTGGAATATTACAATGCCATAAGAAATTATAAATATGATGAATACAGAGAAACATGGAAAGATAATCTACCTGCTCCTGAATGAAGTAAGTAGAACCAAGAAAACAACCTTAACTACAACAATGTAAGTGGAAAGAATGACCACACCAAGAAAATTAAAAGCAAATCTTGCAAAATTATAAAGAAAAAGCGTGACTCAAAAGAAGATATATGAGAAAACATCCTCACTCAGTTCCTTAGCAAGGTATGAGGTTCACAAATGTACATTGCATTTATTTTCAGAATTGTTTGATGTATTGATCAGTTATATGGATTTCTTCCCCCCCCCCCCCCATTTCTCTCTCTTTCTTCTTTGAAATGATACTATTTGTTACAGGGGACATATATCAAAGCTGTTGTTTATACCCTTGGGCTGTGGGGAAGGGGGAAGGATAATGGGGGAAATTATGGTGATGTAAAAGACATGAATAAGAACTTATTTTTAAAAACAATGATGTATCTGTGTGTCTTATACCGCTAGTAGACTAAAAGCTCCTTGAGGGTAGGTAGATCATAACTTAGCTAAGCTAAATATCATTCCTTTCCAAGCACCTAACATGCCCTGAATACAGTAGACACTTAATAAGTGTGTATTGAATTGAAGAAATATGCAAAGGAAATAAAGAAGCCCTGAACATCCAGGTTAAGTGAGGCAGTTACCTTATATTTAGGACTTCATCCTGGCCCTGTGATAATTTGAAATAAAAGCAGGATCAAATCACACTTTCCAAAAGAATGAACCAATCAGACACTTCAAAACCAAATGCTACTGCTGTGTTTTCCTGTGTCCCTGATAGACAGGCCAGAGCATCATTGACTTGAAAGACCATTTTCTTGGTTCCTCAGTGGCTTGGCATTTGGCAGCCCTTGCTCAGAACTGAAGCTAGTTTGCTCACGTGTTAAGAGTGCAGGTGTAATGATTCCAGAAGACCAAGGGTGAAATGTGCTACCCACTGCCTGATAGACAGAAGGATTCAGTGCAGAATGATAGCTCATATTTTATTTTTTTTTTTAACATGACCAGGGCAGAAATGTGTTTTGCTTGACTCTATGAGGGATTTACTTTTTCTTTATTTTCAATGGAGAATGGGAATTTAGGGAGAGGGAGAGGTGAAGTTTTGCTGATAGAAAAAAACTCACAATTTAGACTATTATCAGATTGTTTTCCATCTTGGGGAGGAGGAAGAGGGAGAAAAATTTGGAACCCAAAAATCTTTCAAAAAATGAATTTTGAAAATTGTATTTACATGTCAATGAAAAAAAGTTATTAAATTAAACAAAAAAGAGTACATGTAGAGTTGCTTTCAGTGCAGAAGCTACACAGTAAGGGACTGATCAATAGGGCAAGATTGATGGAACCATTTTTTACTTGGAAGGCAATCACTAGGCAGAGATTAAATACACACATACACCCAATTTGTGCTAACAGAAAGAAATACGTTTTAACATTCTGTGTTTTAAGTTAACCTATGTAATAGCAACACTTTTTGGAAATGTCAATTCAAAATAATTTTGGCATATATCATTTTAAAAAGTCACTATGAGAAAAGAGTTATAAATTGGAACTCCACACACAGAAGAACGATCTCAACAAGGGACCCCATGATCACCATGCTGAAAGGGTGATTGTTTTTAGATAAGACTAGGAAGTTAATTGCACATTTCAGAATCAAATTGAAGCGTAGCTTCTACTATAAAAGTCAATGGGCTGAGTTTTTTTCATTTTAAAATCGCCATTCTTCCCATCTCTTTGCTACCAGTTTATAATAAGGAGAACAAGTGGAGTAGAGAAATCACACAGCATGCCGTTATGATTCTGTTGAGATCCTGCTGATTAGGAACAGTGCTAATGCCATAGGCAAAAAAAAGTTCCATTACCCTCTGCTTTACTACTGAGATATTTCTAAGCCCCATCATTTCAATGCTCCCCCAAAAGAAACCAGAGATGAATTCCTTTGGTATTCCCCCAAATCCTTAATTTCAACCACTAATTAAATTTAATTTCAATAAGCATTTACTGAATGCCTCCTCAGTGTACAAGGCATTATGGAAGATACAGAGATGAATAAAATGAAGTTTTTTGCGGGGCAGGGTAAAGGGAACAAGTAGGTATTTATTAAATATCCACTATCTTCTAGGCACTGTGCTAGGTGCTTTACAAATTTATCTCATTTTATCCTCATAACAATTCTGGGAGGTAGGTGCTATTATCATCACCCCTATTTTCCAGTTGAGGAAACTGAGGCAGATAACTATTGAGTGACTTGTTCAATGTCACACAGCTAGTGTCTCAGGCTGGATTTGAACTCAGGTCTTCTTGACTTTAGACCCAGTGCTTTGTTTAGTCCTGTCCAACTCTTTGGGACCCTGTTTGAGATTCTTCTTGGCAAAGATACTGGACTGGTTTACCATTTGCTTTTCCAAGACCCAGTACTAGAGGCCATGAAAAACACAGAGCTCTTGGGAATGGATGAGAGGTTACTTCTAGGTAGAAGGGATCAGGGAAGCCTTGATGAAGGAAGTGACATGTTATTTGATCTTTAAATACTGGATATTTTTTTAAACATGCAGAAATAGGAACATAAAGGAAAGGGTGAATTCTGGATGTGGAAAGCACTTCAGAAGGGAGCATGAGTAAATGCATAGTCAGGAAACAACTCACATTTGTATAGCATCTTAAGGTTTATAGAGTGCTTGCCTCACAGCCCTCTGAGGTAGGTAGCAGACATAGTATTACCCTGTTTAAGAGAAGAGGAAAAGTAAAACTCAAATTAAGTGACTTGACTTGAGTCACACAACTGGTAAGTGTCTTTCTTCCTTCCAGTTCACAGCTTCCCCCATAATGTCTTCCCTATAAATGATATTCAAGGAATGGTGCATAGTCTGGCTTGGATACTTTGATGTTTTGCATCTCCTTAGTGGGTTCATCATGTGTATTATATGTAACATCTTTCTAGACTATAAACCCTGGAAGAGCAGGGACCATGTCCTATCTAAATCAAACTCTATATCTCTTCTAGCCCCTAGTCTGCTAGACATTAGTACTGTAATTATGTGTTCATTGTAATATCATTTAATGATCCAGTGATCATCCTGACCCCCACTGCCTAAAGATCAGGTGTATTACATTTTACCTCTCACCCAGAGTTCTCTGATACCTTTAAGGGGGTTTGATGTACTAAATGACTCTGCCATTGACTCAAGCCCCTATTGATGGCATTCCCTCAATTCTGGGGATTCCCTGTACCCTAGTCCAAATTTAAACACTTAGTAATCAGATTAGCTTTTACAAAGGAATTGACTTCAAAAATATAGTAAGAACAAACATAAAAGCATATGTCTCCAAAACCTAGGAGCATAACCCTACCCTGTACCACCTTATACGAAGGGGAGGGAAAGAGGATTAAGTTTGTAGCTTAGCTTGGTTATTGTAGAGCACAGTCCTACTAAGTTCCGAGTCCAAAGCCCAAGTTGGGCCTGAAGCTTAGGCACCCTGGCTTCTCAGGGTTTCCCTTCTAGGACTGGCTCAACATTTGGCCTGCCATCTTGCTTCCAAGTTCACCATGGCTCAAGTCCAGGCCTGGTGGGGATTTCAACCAACCACACCTAGAACTGGCAAGGAGAAACAGACAGACTGAAACAAAACCCTACCCCAAAACCTATTTTTCAGGGTCACTGGATAAAAGGGAGGCAGAAGGTTAAGTAGCCCCTTTCCTCCACTCAATCAGTTCAATGAGCCTACACTGTAAGTGAAAAGGACCTTCACTCTCTCTGGACAAGGGAAGGAGAGAGCAAGACTGTCCCACTCTAACAGTTTTAAAGATGCAACTCGTTCTGATTACAGGCTACTGCTACTCATATGATAAGTAAATGTAGAATGTCGTCTCCTAGAAGCAGGGTGATTTGGGTATGTGCAAGAAAATCACCATTACATTAATAAGGAGAAGTAGTGGAAGAGAAATGTGTGATGGCAGATTACTGTCATATGATAGAGGGCCATGGAAACCACCATAATTTGGAATTTATTGTCAACAATAGGGAATCACAAAAGGAATTTGGACATAGGCATATTGGAATTAAAGTTGTGATTTGAGCATATTATTCTGACTTCAATACATAAGATGAATTGTATTGTCAAGAATAGTCAGGAGCCTCTTAGAATAGAATATTCATGATGCAATGAAGGACTGAACCAGAATGATAATGGGTGGGAATAAGAGGATGTGAGAGATATGTAAAGGTAAGTTTGACAGGACTTGCAATATCGACTGGATTCCAGGGAGTGATGGAAAGAGAGGCATCAAAGATGAATTAGGAGATTTGGAGAATTTGAGCCTGAGAAGATGGTGATGCCAATAACAGAAATAGTGGAAAAGGAAGGAAAACTGGTTTTCAATGAAAGATGATAAGTTTGGTTTAGGACATTCTGAGTTTGAGCTCCTGGGAGAGAAAACATGCCAATATATCTAGCAGGCATTTAAAAAGTAGAGAGAAGCCTAGATATACACTCAGAGCTAAAAACTTAGATGTGTAAGTCATCAGCATAGAGTTAATACTTGAAGCCATGGAATCAATGAGATAAAAAGAAAGAAGAGTAAAGGATTGAATACAGAACCTTAAGGGGACATATATAAGGAGAGAGGAAGAAGTGAAAGCTATTGAAAGAACATTCAAAGAGATTCTAAAAGTACAATGATGCAGAATACCACAGAGGAGAAAGTTTCAAAGGAAAGAGGAGAATGTCATTTTCAAATATGATAAAGAGCATGAAGAACATGAAGACTAGAAAAAAATAATGATTTGTCATTGAGGAGTTTATTATGGACCTTCAAGAGAACAGTTCCATTAAAGCAATGGATAATTTCCATCTCTTCTGAATGTATCAGTTTTGTTTTGTTTTGTTTTTTTACATGTTGTCTTTCTGTGAGCACAAGCAAGGCAGGATTTTTGTTGGTTTTTTTTCTTCTTGTTGTTGGAGTTCAGTTTCCCAGGCTCAGGCTAAATTGTAAACATCTGTAGGATTAATCTATTTTGAAACCTGGTAATTCACAGCTCTGCTGAGTCAAACAGGTTTCATGCCTTCTGGCTCTGAGCCAATCAGGGGCCGAGTCTTTGTTATATATTCTGGGAGGTTGGCATTTTGCTTTGGGGGTTTGCTCATGAAAAGAACTTTTTGATTTCCTGGTCAAGAACTTGAGTAGCTGTTTGTTCAGAGATGACCTCCCCTTACCCCCGACTTCTAGGATATCTGTGCTCCCTCAATCCAGTGATGTATGTAAAGTGTATAGCAGCAATATTGCTTTACTCAGGCAGTTGGAGCCCTGTCTGTTGATCTTTGTGCTAATTTCTCTGCTTGCATTTTCTACTTTTTTGACTTTCTTGGATACTCACTTCTTTATTAAAGTAAGATTATTAACCCCTTTAAAGGTGTCTTTCCTTTAGCAAAATAGATCAAAGAACCTGTGCTAGCAGGTCATCCTGGGTATTCTAGGGTGCTTGCTACTACACCCTCCTACCAGTAGGCAAGCTTTTTTAAGCGCAGGGACTATGTTTTACCTTTCCTTTGTATCCTTGGTGCTTAGTAGAATGTCTGTCCTGATAAATAATTCTTGTTCACTGAGTGAATGCAGAAGCCAAATTCCAAGAGGCTGAGTGAATGAGTGGTGAGAATTTGATGGTAGAGAAACTTTTCTGAAGTTTTTCAGTGACAGGAAGGAGAGATAGGATGGCAGGTCTAAGCTATAGCAGGATCAAAGGAAGGTGTTTTCTTTCTTTGTTTTAGGATGGAGAAATTTGAGCCCTTGTGTAGCCTGGGAAAGATGTAATGGAGAGGGAGAAATTAAAGATGTAAGAGAGAGAGGAGATAATTGATGGAATAAAATCCTAAAGGGAGTGAGAAAGGATGGAATCAAGAGTGATTATATTTAATCTGTGTGTTTCTTCATAACATGACTAATATGGAAATAAATTTTGCATGATTGCACTTGTATGATCTGTATTGGATTGCTTACTCTCTGGGGGAGGGAGAAATTTTGGAACATCAAAAAAATTTTTTAAATGAATGTTCAAATTGTCTTTACATACAATTGGGAATAATAAAATATTATTTAAAAAAGAAAAAATGAACAACAAAATAGCGATTAGATTTGAAAAGGAGGAGGAATACTTCCTCTGAAATGAGAGGCAAGGAATAGATATTGGCTGAAGTTAATAATGATAGCTTTCATTTATATTTTGTTTGAAAAAGTTGGGAAAGAACTTTACAGATATTATCTCATTTGATCTTCACTGCTACCCTGGGAGGTAGGTGTAGTCCCATTATAAAGTGGAGGAAATTGAGGCAGACAGGGGTCAAACGGCTAGTAAGTGTCTGAGACAAGATTTGAACTCAGCTCTTCCTGACTCCAGGTCCAGGGTTCTATCCACCATACCAACTAGCTATCTGTAACTGGGTGATGGAGTGACTGCCACTAAAGAGGGGGTAATTCCCAGCATTTACTTCCTAATCTTCTGGAGAATTGTTTTGTTCTTTCAATTGACTAGCTCACTCCTCCACTACCAAGAATAGGGGTGGGGTGGTGAGCCAGAATGTAACTAAAACCTCCTGAGAACCAGGGAGAGCAGGTCAACATGAGAGAAACCACAAGGAGGAGGGGACATCCCTGCAACAGCCATAGCCAATGGTAGAGGGAGAGGGGAGAAGGGATGGATAGCAATCACTGGAGAATCAGAAACAGTGCTGCAACGATGATGTCTCAAGTGACCAACTCCAGGGCCATGAGGCATGTCTGCAGAGATCTGATTACACTATAATCCCAGAAGGTCAAGGATTCTGTCATATTTATCTCTGTGTCTCCTCCCCCACCAAGCACAATTCTCTTAACTCAGAACGAGACTGCATTGAGTTGAGAGCACTAAGAAGGAAGGTGGATGCCTACAAAACCACTCAGTTTAACAGGAATCTGAGCCCTTTGGCTTAACTCCTTTGTTAACAAAAAGGGAGCCATTGGAATGCTCATTCATCGCCCTGGATTCTCCCTGGACTTAGCTTCCATACAGAGTCACTGATGCATGTATTGGGGATATGTGTATGTATGTGCCCATGGAGCTGGGAGAGACAGAGGTGGAGGGCAACTTTCAGTTGGAGTGATTTTTTCTGAGGCCAGATCCTTAACATTCTAAGTTTTTCTTCCCTTCCTGGGAATTCCATTGTGGGAATTTGAGTTCCTTCCTGTACTCCTCCTGCTGTCATGTGCAGCCCTCTCTTCCTGTTTTATCTTCTAACTTGAATGAATTCAATCTAACTGACCAGTCTCTTAGATGATTTGACTTTATTCCCTGTACCACATTTCTTGAGAATTTCCCCCACATACTTAATAAAATCAAACGGGTAGTCTTAGATCTGATTCCTACTATACTGTGTGGGCACCCGTCTTCCCTCTAACCCATTCTACTCACAACAGCTCTTGTCTCCATCCCCTTTCCTTCAATCACATGATGACTCTCATTCCCTTTTGCTTGGACTATTGAAAAAGCCTTCTGATTCCAGTCCCTTCCCTCTCCAATCCAACCCTTCACACATTTACCGAAGTGATATACATGTCTGACAATGTCATTCCCCTGCTCCACTGCCTCTAGGGTCATATACAAACTTCTTTTCTTGGTATTTAAAATCCTTAACAGCCTTGCTGTAGGCTGCCTTCCCAGGTTTATTATACCAATGTATAATTTGCATTTATTGTTGCTGAATTGTTTTAGGCATGTCTGACTCTTTGTGACTTCATTTTGGGGTTTTCTTTGCAAAGATACTGGAGTGTTTTGCCTTTTCC
The DNA here is from genome assembly GCA_028646515.1 of Pseudochirops corinnae. Lineage (NCBI taxonomy): Eukaryota > Metazoa > Chordata > Mammalia > Diprotodontia > Pseudocheiridae > Pseudochirops > Pseudochirops corinnae. The sequence continues at coordinate 15,374,036 of CM053592.1, forward strand.
TTCTCTAGTTCATTTTACAGGTGGAGAAACTGAGGCAAACAGGGTAAAGTGATTTTGCTTAGGATCATACAGCTGGTAAGTGTCTAAGGCCAGATTTGAACTCAGGAATATATCTTCCTGACTCCAGGCAACAGTGCTTTATCCACTGTGCTACCTGACTGTGGATACTAAAACTTAGACAGATATAACCCTCCACTTCTCATGGAATTTACATCTAAGTAATGGAATATGATATAATTACACATAACATATTCAATAATGTAACAAGCTGTGATTTTTATCATTGTAAGTCCTCTTTAGGATACAAATCCTTCAATTTAGTATATAGTCTTCAATAGTTGATATGATCAAAAAATTCTTCAAATAACTAACCCTATAAAATAATCAGTGATCAATTCACAAGACAGGTACAGGGAAAAATACTCTTTGAGGTTGGAAGTGGTGAGGAAGGGGGTGGAAAGGTCTTAGAGATCTAAATATTGCTTTCGATATCATACTGTCATATATTTCAATATCAATGTCATATATTCAACAATTTCACCTTTTTACTTTCTGTATTGGTGAATTAAGTTCAGTGATGGACTCTTGAAATGATTCATAACTGTCCCCTCCATCACATACACACACAGCTGCCATCTTAATTGAGGCCCTCATCTTTCACCTAGATTATTGCCACAGTCTCCTAATTGGTCTGCCTACTTCCAATCTCTCTCTATTCCAGTCCATGCTAAACCTTGCCACCAAAATAATTTTCCTTAAGCTTAGAAATAACCTCACCATTCCTCCAACTCATTCAACTCTAGTGACTTCCTATTGTCTGTAGGATAGGATAGGATATAAACTTTGTTTGATTTTTAAAACCCCTCCACAACCTGGTCTCATCCTGTCTTTCAAGCCCCTTTGAACATCAGTCCCTTCTAGAGCTTTCTGGTTCAGTCAAAATGGATGTCTCTCTGTTCTTCACACAGAACTGTTTCCCTTCTGTCGCACTGGCTGCCCTATATGCCTGGAACGCACTCTTTCCTTTTCTCCATCTTAAAACATACTTTTCTCATTTAAGATGTGGTTTGTAATTCCAGATTGCTCTCCAAAATGGTTGGATCAGTTCACAATTCCACCAAGGGAGGGAAGGAAAAAGAAATTTACACAATAACTTTATCATATATTTTAAAGAAATAGCAAGTTGAACATCATAGATTTGAAGTTTCATGTGCAATCATCTTCTTGATTTTATTATGTTATAGAAATGCTTGTTTTATTCCATAAATTAAAAATAAAGATGTAATTCAAACACCAAGTCTTTCCTAATATCTCCAAGTTCATGTCCTCCTCAACTATCTTGTATCAGAAGACTTTGTACATATTTGTACATGGTGTCCCCAAAGCCTTCAATTGCACCAAGTCTTTGGGGACACCCTATATTTATTCACCTTATATTTGTGTTGTGTATATTTACATATGTACTTGTTTCCCCAATTATAATGTAAGCTCACTGTGAAAGGAATTTCTTCCTTCTTCATATTCATCTCCCTAGTACCTGGCAGAGTAATTAATCAATACTTGGTTGTTGATTGATTTATTGTTGAAGGTAGAACTTCTACAAATTTGGCCAGTAAGGAGCCAGAGAGTAATCTCCCTGCTTTGTCTCTATCATCCCTATCCTGTCAGATCAAGTGTTTAACCCTTTTAAATTGAATAGTAGCTTTCTCCCCTTTATCCACAGTCAAATCCATTTTTACACTCATATTTTTCTTTTCTTTCCCTCTTTCATTTTCCCACCACTCCCACTTACCAGACAGGAAGACGGAATAGAAACTAAAAGGACCAGCCAGGGCAGGAAAGTGCCAATTGGAGATCAGTCGGGCAAGGCTGCCAAACCACACATGAGGAGGTGGAAGAGAAGGACTGTTTATTCTGAGAGTCAGGCAGGAACTTCACTGTCTGCATAAACAGTAAGTGAGTACAGCACAAACGAAGAGAAGCAAACTGCATATATACAGAAGGTAATTCAAGGTTTCTCATTAATCCTCCATTCAGAGGGATGTGTCCAAGTTCAGGATCCATTGTCCATCAAAATGTCCCTCCTGTGGGTCTCATTTCCTCAAGGCACCAGTCTCGGCTAAAGGACAAAAATCACACCATAGCTAATTAGGCTAATTAGCTTCAGGTGCTTAAACTAACCAACTAATCCCAACAAGTATATATGTGTGTTATTCCCTAGGTAAGATAATGGGAATAGAAACTGGTCCTGTAATTTCATTGGCACAGGGGAGCTCCCAGTAAGAAAACTCCCTCCCCCAATGCAGAACGGCACATGCTCTGTACCTTGTATCCTTAGAAGGTTGGTTAGGAGACTTGTCCAGAATAACAGAGTTCTTATCAAACATTTATCAAGCCCCTGCTATGTGCCAGGCTAAGCACTGAGAGTGCAAAGAAAGATAAAAGACTGTCCTTTCTGTCAAGAGGCTCACACTCTACTGGGCAAGACAACATGGACATGACCATGGACAAACCTGCTTTTGACATATTATGATATCATATATAATTATAATAATATATTATATATTGATATATTAGACATAATTAATTGATGTAAGTCATTGACATGGAAAGATCAGGAAGGCTTCCTGAAGAGGTTAGATTTTAGATAAGACTGGAGGGAAACCAGGAAAGCCAGATGTGGGGTAGTGAAGAAGGAGAGTGTTCCAGGCATCAGGGACAGCCAGGGAAAATGCCCAGAGTTGAGAGACAGAGCTTTGTGCCCAAAGCACAGGGAGGAGGCCAGTGCCATTAGATTGGAGAGTAGGTGGAGGGACAGAGATGATACTTTGCACAAGCAGCCCTTGAAATCAGATCTTTCTGATCCCAAGGGCAATTCTCTACTAACTACAATATGCTGTCTTTGTCTTAAACTGAAAATACATTTTGTAAGATAAAAATAAATATTTTATGTTATTTTACTAATTTATTAGTTCATTAAAATAATTCATCATTTGATAATATAATATTTATATTACACTTAATATTATAGATTTATATAGTATATATTATATAGTATATAATTCTATATTGTGTATTAATTATAGGAT
>CM053592.1:15377624-15399702 GCA_028646515.1 Pseudochirops corinnae
GTATATATTATATAGTATATAATTCTATATTGTGTATTAATTATAGGATTATATAATGATATGTCATATAATTATATATTACACAATATATTGTCATATATTTATAATAAATATAAAATAAAAATCAAATTTTATTAAAATGAATACTTCTTTATTGTGGCTGTATGTATACAAAACCAAAATATCTAGCCAGAAGTAACTTGTAGTTTGGTGTCATAAAGAAAGAAAAATTAGGAACAAAATCAGAAGTTTAGAGCAGGCAGGGACCTTGGAGGTCATCTAGTCTGAGAACCCTATCATATACATGATGAATTGAAGACCAGAGATGTTAAGTGATACTTTGTCCATAGTCACACAGAGTGAATTAGAACAACTTGGATCTTTAAGGTTGATGTTCACTGCCTGCTCCTCAGGCTTCCTCCTAGGCCATCTCCTTTCAACTCTGTCTGGCTACAGGAGCCATAACCACATGATTCAAAGGCATGACTTGGAGCCCTGAATATTGCCCAGATATGGGGTAGCCCATTATCTATTGCAATGAATATCCATGTGAAAATAAGAAAATAATAAAAAGAAGACTACAACAATATATTTTAAAAGATTATATATCATGATGAGGTTAGATTTATTTTAGGAGTGCAGGGCTGGTTCAACATAAGGAAAAAAATATATGTAATAGAAAAAAAAACAGTAAAAAAACCCCACATGATTATTATTAACAGATGCTGAAAACATTTGACAAAATTTACCATAGGTTTCTGTTAGTGAACTGGAAATAATAGCATAGGAGTAAATGAACTTTTCCTTAATATATGTATATGTGCATATGCGTGTAACAATAATACAAATAATTATAATGATAATTGTTAAAAATAATATTTACCCCTAGGATGGATGTGACAATCTCTGACTTTATAGCTTTCCTTGTAATCTCTGTAACTGAGTTGTGAACTACCTGGGGCATAACTCCAGCACACATTGCCTGCTCCCTTATATCAATCCATGTCAACCCCATCTCTCTCATTTCCTTGTCTTCTTTATCCTTCTGTGCCCTCTGGAATCCCCGTTCCATTGTTAACAAACTGCCCTTGATGTTAGATCTATCCCCTTTTCTGTACATGCCTTTGTATATATCTCATATTTACTTATATGTGTTTACATTGTTTCCTATAAAAGACTAAGAGTCCTTTGAGGGTTAATAATATGCTAACAGTCTGGTCTTTAATGTAGTGTATAGCAAAATTCTCCTAAATTTATAGATTCAGAAACTTTGGGAAAGTTTGAAGTGTTTAGCAACGATGACAATTTAGTTTCCAAACCCTGGTTGAATTAGGTTCAGTCTTTTCTTCAGTAAATTCATGTATACTTTCAAAGGAAATGTGATGCTGATTCATTTCCATTCAAAAAATTTTTTATTCTGAACTTAAGACATAAAATAAAATGATAATTTTCATTTAAATAGGACAAAATTGAATGTGAAATGGCATCTTTATTATATAGAACTTGCTTTTCCTTTTAACATTTATAAGAAATTCAGCATGTAACTTTCAAAGATGTTCTGCTTTTCTGTGATTCTTTTTGACTTTTCTGTTCTGTACTGTACTTTTAAAAAAAGTTTCAATGAATCTCTTTTCCCCCTTTCTGTTTGGCTATTGTATTTTTTCTGTTCTCCAAAGAGCATTTGAAAATGCTTCAATGACCCTCTTTTCTTTTTCTTCCTTTTTTGGGGGGAGGAGTGGCTACCCTATCCTTTGGTTTCTTTCTTCTCATGCCTTCTTATGCTCTAATGAAAAACAAAACAAAGTAAAAGCCTTGTAACAGATATGAGTAGCCAAGCAACATGAATCTCCACATTCACAGTGTCTGAAAATGTTATGCTGTATAATCTTAAGCCTGAAATGGGTATTATGCTCCTTCATCAATGTTCTGAATGGTTAGTCACAGTGCCAATGAGAGTTATTTTTATTTTTAAGGTGGTTGTTATCATACAAATTGTTCCCCTGACTCTGGCCCCTTCACTTTGCATCAGTTCATATAGGTCTTCCTAAGTTTCTCTGAAAGTATCTCTTTTGTCATTTCTTACAGCAGAAAAATATTCCATGATATTGATAGACTACTATTTGTTCAGTCATTCCCCAATTGTTGGTACCCTCTTAGCTTTCAGTTCATTTTTGCTACAAAAGTAGTTTTGATAAACATTTTTTTAAAAAAATTATGGGAGCTTTCCATCTTTCTTCAATATCCTGGGTTATAAGCCTAGTAGTGGTATCACTGGGTCCAAAATAAGCATAATTTGATGACTTGAATGGTCTTCAGACATCCACTAAGCTGGAAGGGCTCCCACTCCAAATAAGTTGGAATTAAAAAAAAAAATTTCCTTAGGTGATAAGGAAGCTGCTCAAGGAGAGCCATGGACAGATCAGGTTCTGTGGAAGCTTGATGACTTTTAGGGAAAACTAATCTCTATTGTAGGGAAGTGAGGGAGGCATTCCTGTCCCATCACAATGTAGCTGCATGCTGGGGGTCACTTGTAAGTGGGAGTGAGAGTTGGGATAAAGACTCCGTAGAATCTACAAGAATTATTTGCATAATGTTGGCTCTCAGTTTTAGAGAGACACCACATTAAAGAAAAGTTCATTTATTCCTATGCTATTATTTCCAATCCACTAACAGAAACCTATGTTAAATTTTTGTCAAATGCTTTCAGCATCTATTGATATTAATCGTGTTTTTTTTTTTTACCACTTTTTCTATTACATATACTTTTCCTTATATTGAACCAGCCCTGCACTCTTAGTATAAATCTAACCTTATCTCAATATATAATCTTTCAAATTTATTGTTGTAGCCTTCTTTTTATGTATTATTGTCTTATTTTTGCATGGATATTCATTAGATATATCCATCTACAGTATTCTTTCTCTGCTTTCTCTCTCCCTGATCTAGATATCAAGAACATATTTGAGTTTTAGAAAGAGTTTAATAAGATCCCTCCTTTTCTTATTTTTTGCAAACAGTTTCTGTAATACTGGAATGAGTTGTCCTTTGAATGATAATTAAAATCCATTATAAAGCCATCTGGTCCTTTTTTCTTCCTTTGGGGAATGACTTATAACTTGTTCAATTAACTCACCCTTTTGCTATGCACAGTCCTAACTAGGATGGGGCACCTGGAGCTTTGCTCTAGGGTCCCGACATACCTAGAGGTAAGGGAAAGATAGATTGCATATATGGTCCTCCAACCTGCTGTCACTTGACTCTTGTTCTTTCCCTGACTCCATGTCACATGCTACGCCTCTTCCTTGCCCAATCCTGGCCCACCACCCAAAGAGTCCCATTGTCATGTTCCCTATCTCGTAGAGATCAATCACCTTTCCCCACTGATTTTCTCTCCTCCTTTGCTTTTCCTAAGGATTGTAAGATTTGGGATCTTCAACTGTTCCATGGAAGTGTGGCCTGGAGGTGGAGGGTAAGGGAAATGAGTCACTTTCTCTCCTGGCACCTGATGAGGGAAGACTGTTCTCTCCCAGTCGAATCTAGAGGCATACCTGTACCTGGGAGAACTTTCCCTGGGTTGGCACACAGTAGGATATTAATAAATACTTGTTGACTTCACTTCACTTTACTTTTCTCCCTCCTCTGTCAACTCCCTCAGAAATAATGCTTTGGGGCATTTGCCCATAATGACCTCCATTTGTCCCTTTCTCTCCCCTACAGAACCTGGAGTTTTGAGGTATCTCCAGAACTAGCATTTCTAGTTACAGATCTGTAACCGTTTAAATCTTCCCCATATGTGGAATTTAGTCTAATAAAATCTAGATTAAATTAATATTAATTGTTAAAAATGAATTTAGAAGTTAGATTAAATTAATAAAAAAGTAACTCCAACCTATAGTTGGTTTACATTTTACAACCCCAATATGAGAAATTATGCCACACAATTGAATTGCATTTTCTTTCTAATTTTGAACTCATATTTCATCTCTGTGTGGGAAAGAGGAAAAAAGAGAATATGTGGCTGGTCCCTTAGTTTTCTGCTTTCTGTGAAAAGAATAAATTCAAGCAATCAGTAGATGAATTGATTAAACTGTAATTTTTCTTTTTTTTTTTCTTCAAAATACTTAGAGAACACTTTTTGTCGTAGGGAAAAACTGTAACGATGAAGACAAAGAAATCTTATGGCTTACCAAAGGGGAGAGGCCAAGTACTAGTCTCAATTTACTGATTTCTCCATTCATTGCTGCCTGACTCATTGTGGATATTCATAAATCTTTTGTACATTTATCTCTACAATGCTTCAAGGTGATGCAGTTAGGCAAGAAGGCTTAAAGGGCTGGATGGGAGCAAAGGTGAAGTGGTAAATGTTTAACAATCAGCTCTCCGGAAAGAAAAAAGTGATTATCATGTGCTTTTTTAAAAAGGCATTTTTAAGGCAATTTCCTTCTCCAGCTCATTTTACAGATGAGGAAACTGAGGCAAACAGGGTTAAGTGACTTGCCCAGGGTCACGTAGCTAGTTAACTGTCTGAAGCCAGATTTGAACTCAGGCTTTCTTGACTTTGGGACTGATGCTCTATCCACTGTGCTCCCTAGAGGCCCCTTTCCTGACACACTTTTAAGTTTAATCTGCATCATTAATACTTTCTCCATCACTCATTTAAGTCTAAACAATCAGCAAAACAACAAATCATGCCCTGATTTATAGTGTTTGCCAATTTCTAAGGTGTGAATTCTCACACTGAAAATTTAACTATCAGTTCTCATGAGCTAGTTCAAGTGGGCTTTCCAGCATTCCCTGGATGAGTTGTGGTTGTGGTTTGTCCGTAGTTCTGAACCATGACATCAGGGAGATGATGACACGACTTACATTGAATTGGATTTGAGTGAGGGAAGGCTGGGCAAAGTCACCAGCTTCACTTTCTCTTCCAGAGTCATTTGGGTCCAGTGGCCAGATATAGATCAAGACAACTAGAGATGGCCCAGCCCCTGGATGGGAGCCATAGGGAGAAAGGCATCACTTCATGCCACAGACTCGAGGTTTAGAAGGGTTCTCAGAAGTTATCTCTTCCAACTTTTACCCATGTCATGAACCCTGACTACAATATGCCCAATAAATAATTATCTAGCCTCTGCACAGTCCTCCAGTAACAGGGAGAACCCAGAGGCATCTCATTACAATTTTGGACAGGTCTGTCTGTTGGGAGTTTCCCTTATGTTGAGTCAATATCTGACTCCTTGTAATTTCCTCTCATTAATCTTCCCCATTTTCTGGGGCCAAGCATATGTTAATCTCTTTCCACCTTTAAGTATTTGAAGACAGCTCTCTTCAAGCTAAGCATTCTCGGCTCCTCCTTCAACCTCTAATCCTCATAGATCAGAAACCATGTATGTTTGTCTAATACATCACCTTACGCCCTTGCCAATCACAAACAGCTCTGTGTGGCATGATGAGAGAAATGGATGAAGAAGGCCTGCAAGAGAGTGGAAGAAGGGCCATCATCTTTGCTCACTACTCTATTCTTCTTTAGAGAAACAGGGTGGGGATAACCTTTGCATCCTATTATGAAAGCCACTGCAACTAGTACTACTACTTGTAATGGAAAAACCCTAGGCTTACCTCTCTCTGTCTCTCTGAATAGAATGGCATGTAATTTTGGGAAGAAGGAGAAAAAAACCTAGATTCTTAATCCTTTTTGTTTCCTGGATCCCTTTGGCAGACTGGTGAAGTCTGTGGATTCCTTCTCAAGACAATGTTTTTAAATGTATAAAAAGAAATATGAAGGAAATGAAGTATACTGAAATACAGTTATCAAAATATCTTTTTTTCAAAAATTCACAGACTCTAGATTAAGAATCCCTGGGGTAGAAGGATCTCATCATTTCCTATTCACTGTGTAGCCAGAGTCTAACATTTCTAGGACATATCCTTTCTTTCCTTCTTGTCACCTCAAGAGACACTACCACTCTGCTGAGTATAGCCAAACTGGATACACATCAGTCAATGGTGGCCTCAACTGCCTTTGCATTGCCAAGTGAAATAGAACTTGTGTTTTCTCAATTTATCTACATAAATCAAACCTTCCAGCTCTTTATCCTTTTTTGTATCCCTCACCCCTTAAGTTCCTTCAGTTAATAGACAATGAACAATGATTCACACAATGCTCACTTGCCAGAGAAATTTAATACTATCTAGACCATATTTATACTGCCTAAATGAAAATTACTCTTAAAAATGTTACCCTTCTAGTTTTTCTGGTTCTTTAATTCATTCATGTTTATTCTATTTTTAAAAATTACAGCCCTCAGTTCTAGTATAATATTACTTTATGTTGATTCTATTCTGTATGTGTAGTAAAAACAAAACAAAACAAAAAACTCAACAGGATAAAACACTGGTACCAAATCAGGAGATGCCATTTTAAAGAGAAGCTCTGTGACCTCAGGTGAATAATATAAGTTTCCTGGGTCCAAAGTTCCTTATTTATAAAGTGAGAAAATTGGGTGGTCTCTGGGTCACTCCCAGCTCTAACACTTTATGATTTGATATATTATATTCTATGAAAAGGCATTTTAACATAGTAGCTAAAGTGTCAGATTCTCAGGCAAAAAGAACTGGGTTCTAGTCCAACTTTTGTCAGACAAAGGCTGTTTGACCCTGGACATGCCACCTAATTTCTGAATGTCCCAGACTGCCATCTAAGACTATAAATTGTTGAATAAATCTTATCTTTATTTGTAGTGAAAATTTAATCTCTAAACTTTTCCTAAACCAATGCCCAGTCCAAAAAAATCAATACACCTTGATATGTTACACACCCCACACACACACACACACACACACACACACACACACTTTAATCTTAATCTTTTTTTGTTTCCTGGGTCCCTTTGGCAGATTGGTGAAGTCTGTGGATCCCTTGTCGAGATAATATTTGGCTGTTTGAACCTGGACATGTAACTTAATTTCTGAATGCCCCAAACAGCCATCTAAGACTATAAATTGTAGAATAAATCTTATCTTTATTGGTAGTGAAAATTTAATCTCTCAGCTTTCCCAAAACCAATGTCCAGTCCAAAAATTCAGTACACATTGATATATGTTACATACCACTCTTTCTCTCTCTCTGTGTCTCACTCTGTCTCTGTCTCTCTGTCTCTGTCTCTGTCTCTCTCTCCATTTACTTGTAATTGTAATGATGTAATTGTAATGATGCCACTGCTTAAAGGTAATGGATTTTTAAAGAGGTTGAAGTGGACTTGTGGGTCACATGATTGAAAAGATGGAGGATTAGACATTTTCCTTGGTCCTCATGACCTCTCAAACTTCTCCAAAACAGAAATTACCTGCCAATGAGAAAACAACTTCAGCTTTCTCAGTGGTGTAAGACAGCTGGAATACATAAGGTTAAAAGGAATCATGATTAATATGATTGTACATGTATATCAGACTGCTTGCTATCTTGGGGAGGAGGAACAGAGGGAGGTAAGGAGAAAAATTTGGAACTCAAAATCTTATAAAAGTGAATACTGAAAACTATCATAACATGCAATTAAACAAAATCAAATATTATTATGTGGGAAAAAAGAAAAAAGCTAAAAAAAAAATCATGGACTGATCCCTACCTTGACTTCACTTAGAATCCCCTTACTTCCACCCACTATGTTACTGCTACCGAGGCTGTATTAACTGATTCAAGGACCCAATACATTGACTTGCAACAAAAGCCAACCCCACTCCCTGGTCCCTCTTCCATCTTTCCAATGCCACGGATTTACTGGTTCCAGGTTATGGAAATTTGTTCAGGAATGACAAATATCTAGTGGTGCAGTAGCAGCATCCTGTGCTGCAAAAGATCTCTGCAGGAGAGTAGGCAGGACACATGTCTGGGCTTGAAATAGAACTAAAGCCCACATACTTCCCTCCTCCCAGAGTTTTGTAGGCACAAGCTACAGAAATTAACCCTATGGCACCAGCATGGTAGATCTCTGAATTGCCAGTCCTGCACCAGAGAACTGAGGAGCAGAGGGAGCAGGACAGGACACTTGGGATGGGACACCCTGTGTGTGGAAGGACTGTGTAGTACTCTACTAAGCCTAAGAGAAAGAGGTCAGTATCCATCTCAAGCTAGTTCAGTTGTAATCAAGGATAAATCATAATCAGGGAAGTGATGATGGTGGTAGGATGCTACCATGGGACAATGTCTTCTCTGTCATCCGAAGGAATTGGTATTGTTTTGAGAGTGAGATATAATGGAAAAGAGGAATCCATGAGGGAAACTGAACAAGAGTGGTAGAAACTAACTAGAAGGGAGGGCATAGAATGGATACCCTAAAGTTTTGATTCCATAAGTACAGGACTATGAAGAAAAGAGAGAGAGTAGATAATCATAGGGAACATAAAACAGAGAATGATGATGTAGAGTAGACAGAAAAAAAAGAATGGCTGATGAAGAGGGTGAGAGAAACCCTTTCTGAAAAGGAATGTAAAAATGAAATTTCAAAAACTAATGAACAGGACTACTTGAAGGAGAACAGAGAAAGGGGGAATCTACTTGACTAACTGAGAGGGGAAAGTGGGGAAAGAATTAAATAATCAGATAAAATCAGGAAAGAAAAAGGAATTAATAAGCAAAATCCCACATGGGAAAGGATAACAGATGGGAGATGGGGATTGGGGATGAAGAGAAGAAAGCCAGTAGAAATAGGGATAATCTTTTAAAAAAAACTATTAAACTAAAGCAGATGAAGGAATATAATGCTTTGTCTACAGCAGAAGAGAGGGAAAAATCAGAACTTGAAATAAATAATACTGACAAATGGAGGAAAATATAATCCTCACTGTTATAACTTTAAATGTGAATGGATTAAGCAAACCAAAAAAATGAAAAAAGTGACAGATTGGATGAGAAAACAAAACCCTACAATTTGCTGCTTATAAGAAACACATTTAAGGAAACAAAGGTGTACACAAAATACAATTTAAAGGATGGGGAAAAAATTTACTATGTATTAAGTGAATCCCAGAAGTAACAGGAGTTGTGAACATGCTATCTGACAAAGTAAAAACAAATACCCAAAAAGTAAAAAGGAGTTAACAAGAAAATCACATTTTGCTGAAAAGGATCACAGGCAGCAAACTAATATCAACTTTCCATTTCCCATCAATAACTCTGCTTGGTTTTCATTCTATAGAGCATCATGCCCCTGCTCTGTGTAGCCCCTGGTACCACTCCATCCCCATTGCTTTTCAGCTTTCTTTTGTGTGTTTTCTTCCACTGTTTGATTGTAAAGTTCTTGGAAGCAGGAACTCTTTATTTTTTCTTATTTGTGTCTCCAGTGCTTAGCACAGTGACTAGCACATAGTAGGCTCTTAATTTATGTTTATTGAATTGAACTGAACACCAGCAACAAATGTATGTGTTCCAAATGGTTTTGCAGCTGAATTTATAAAGCAAACATTAACTGAACTACACGAAGACATAGACAGTAAGACAATAGTGACAGATGACTTCACTATCCCTCTCTCAGGCTTGGATCAGTCTAACAGAAAGATAAACAAAAGGGGGAAAATATGGAACTGAACAAATTGCTAGAGAAATTGAGTTACAAACCTCTAGCATCTTCTAAATGGGACTGCAAAAGATTATACATATTTCTCAACACCACTTGGAACTTTTACAAAAATTGACCATGCACTAAAGCACAGAGATTTTGCAAACAAATTTAAAGAAGGTAGAAATGACTAATATATCATTTACAAACCATAGTCATTAGTTTAGGGACAACAAATAAAAAACACAGACCCCAATGGAGACTGAACGCTGTAATCCTAAATAATGAATGAATCAAAGAACAAATAATAAAAAGAATTAAAGAGATTGAAGCTACACCTTCTTTTTGCTCTTCTTTCTGGTTTTTAGTGAAAGGAATGCTTGATATAAAAAGGCCTGTGGAAGTCTGAGAGAGTCCAGGCTGAGAGAATCCAAAAGATTGTCACCATATCATTATGCTCCAGTAACCAAATCTGTTACACAAGATCTCTCTGGCACCTTGTTGTTACAAGGGGAGCTCTGGAGTAGACAGACTTGTGCTATAGGTTTTTGTGAGCATATTATTACCATTTTATATCTAACATCATTTCTCCAAAGCCTTTGTCTGAAATGCTATGAACTAAAATACAGATAGATGGATTTCCAGGTTGCTAAACTAAGTACTATGGACAAAGTAATTAAATTGTGAAAACACGAGGAAGGGTTGTAGGAAAGATGAAAAGAGTAATAACAATATTAGTAATAATTGCGTCATATTTACCCAAAGCCTTTGTTAGGGACCTCAAAGGATGTTGTAGAACTTTCCCCCATAAGTTCTCTAATTATCCCTGGAAAGCAGTTAGCCAGTCAACAATCATTTACCAATGTCTACTACATGGCAGTAGCTGTACTAAGTGCTAGGGATACAAACAAATAGAAAATATAGGTCCTTTTTTTCAGCAGCTAACAGTTTAATGGGGCAGACAACATGAAAATCACTATGTACAAACAAGATGTATACAGGACAAATTTAAAATAATCACAGAAAAAAGGCACTATCATTAAGAGGGATAAAGAAAGGCTTCTTGTAAAAGATGAGCTGTTTGCTGAGACTCAAGTCTTCTTGTTGTTTCCTTCAAAGGAAACCTGGGAAGCCAGAGGAAGAAATGAGAAGTCAGAGAATTCCAGGCATTGGGAACAGCCAGAAAAAAATGCCTGAAGTCTGGAGATGGAGTGTCTTGTGTGAGGAATAACAAGGAAGCACACAGATATAAAATGATTTTTTTTTCCAAAGTAAAAAGAAAAGAGTCAGTCATAAGAATGTGATTATAAGCCTAGACTTCTATTTCCTAGTCCATCATAATATATATTTCTGTTATTTTTACACATTTTATTGATGCTCACCAAAACTTCTTCCATTATTCTTCCTCCTACCTTTTCCCGGAGAAGCATACCATATCACAAATAATATTTGTAAAGGAAAGAAAGAGAAAAGAATCAGCAAAACCCATCAATGCATCAAAAAAGTCTACAAATACATATACCACACTGGCCAGCCTCCCACCTCTGCAAAGGAGTTGGCTATATAATTTGGGGATATTCCACCCCTTCTCATATCTTTTCTTCTGAGTCATGCTTGTTTTTTGTAACTTTGTAAAATTTATCTTGGATTGTTTTGTGGTTGTTCTTTCCATTTACATTGTTGTAGTGTATATTATTTTCTTGGTTCTGCTTACTTCACTCTGAATCAGATCCTAGAGCTCTTTTCACATTTCTCTGTATTTATCATAGTCGATATTTCTTATAGCTCAATAAAATTCATTGCATCTCACATATTACAGTTTGTTTAGCCTTTCCACCAATTAAAAGACATCTACTTTGTTTCAAATTCTTGGTTCCCACCAAAGTTATACGGATAATAATGGTATCTATCTCCCAGGACTGTCACAAGGATCAAATGAGATAAGACTTGTAAAGGGATTAACACAGTGTCTGGCATGTAGTAGGCACTATATGAATTATTATTATTATTGTTGTTGTTATCGTTATTGTTATTGTTATTGTATTGAACCATAAGAGAGGAGTTTCAACCCAGGTTCTCAAATGTCAGAGTCAGAGTTCTTTTCCTTATACTAGGTTATCTGCCAGAGAGTATGCTGATATGGCTGAGATGTAGAGTTCTTGAAAGAGAATGAGATAAATAAACTCAGTCTAGAAAGATAGTTTGGAGCCAAATTATGGAGATTCTTACCTGCAAGACCAAGTTTTGGCCTTAGGAATACCTGAATAAAGGTTTTATTATTTTTTGAGAGGTAGATTAGTATTGTGCCTTGGGAAAATCATTTTTGACAGCTGTGTAAAGGATGGATCAAAAAAGGGAGAATCAGGAGGGAATAGAGACCAGTATCTACACAGTTTTTCTTATGAGTCAAAAAGCAAAAGGTGCCTATCTGGAAGTTAACTTCAAAAAAAAATCTTTAAAAGAAGGAAGAATCAGGATGCTTTGGAGTCCTTCATAGAATCACCATAAGCCCACAGAGCAATGAGGTTAGTGTTCCAACTAGTTTGCTCAGTGTTCTAGCATATCAACCTCAAAAGAAAAAAAATATGCCCTAAATCTCAAGTAATTCAATCTGAATCTGCAAGACTAGAAGGAAAAGACATAGCATGAAATAAAGGTCTCATGAAATGTCAACTAAAATACTTAGAACTAACTTTGGCATCTGTCACCCTACTTCCCCTGCCATGCCATGACATACTTGCTAAACACCCTCTAGTACAAGCAATATCTCAGAGCTTAAGTTTCAGAGTCTGGTTGTGGGGGTTCCTTGGCCAGTTCCCCCATGGTAGTGAGACAGTTTGAAATCTCTAACCCAACATTTACACCCCACAAAGATTCTCCCCAGCCAAGAGAAGGAAAGGAAGAGTAGCAGGAAGGGAAGGGAAGAGTTAGTTGGAGAAGTAGTATCTTAGGGGGTTCTGTGCTTTCAGGAAAGAGGAAGAAAAACTCATCTGAGGTCAGTGCTCTCCCAGGGAGTTTACTCTGAACAGGAAACTAGCTGGGTTCCCACACTCCCCAGCCTCATGGAGGCTATATACACCCTACTTTGGGGTACTGTGTGTCAGTAGACAGGGGAAGAATAAGAAAAATGAGAAATGAAGCCAGAAACAAACTACTGAGAATGTAGCAGGGAAGCTAAAAGATTATTTTAAAATCTATGAGAGAAAGTCTCGGTAAAAAACCTGACTCCCAAGCAGAAACCAATAATGAGGTTCATGATGAGCAAAGGAAAATTAAGAAAAAGTCAACAAAGAGCATATAAAATATTCAATAGAACAAGTATTGTGCTATGAAGGAAAACGAGCCAAAAATCTCTAATGAGAAAGGTAATTCTAAGGACTCCCTAAAGATCATGGAAAAACAGTAAGAAACTGAAGGATGATACAAAAGAGAAATACATCTTTTAAAAAAGAATATTTGGGAGTCCAGTTCAGGTGGTTCTGTGAAGCATTGTAAAGAAACACAACTCCTCCCCACCCCATAAAACCCAGAAAAATATCCTGAAAAGCCCCAGATAGAAAGATGACAAAGAAAAGCAGAAGTGAGTTCTTTCTAGTCCAGACCTGCACACACACACACACACACACACACACACACACACACACACACACACACACCAAAAGCTGTCAGAGCCTGGGACAAGAGCTAAATCAGGGAAGCCAGTTCAAGGCTGGGAAAATGGGCCTGAAGCAATGAAAGCCTAAAAGAAAGATGCTAAGGAGGATGGGGAAACCAGCAAAACCTCTAGCACATGACCTGTGTGTGATAGGAGAGGGGCCATTCCAAGGAAGTCAATGTGACTCCAGGAAACTGGTCTGAAGTCAGCAGGTTCTCTGAATAAGGATGTTCCAAGGGGAATCACAGGTAAATACAATCTCCAGCATTCTGAACTCGAAACCAGATCCCACTTGTTACCTGACAGGACAAAAAGAGTGGTTACTACAGGACCTGGGTGTTTACTCTTTGGAGCAATGGCAGCTACAACAGAAGATGGAGTATAACTCAGCAGCCAGGAACCTATGCCCAGGCAGGAGGCCTGACACCAACATGATCTTGAACATATGGATAATGCCTGACAGGGATACAGCATGGAATGGAAAGAACTCTCAGCTGGGGATTGTATGAGAAGGCAGAGATGAGTGAAGCCAACCCCAAGAATGGACCACCAGGTGATGAGATAAAAGCTAGAGATTGAGGCAGATCATGGTGCCTAGTACCAGCCACCCCATCTGGGATGGTGGTGGCATCTAGACTAGAAGGGATAAGACCAAATATAACTCATTCAAGATATCCAGAGAGGAAGGAGCCTGGACTTGGCATTAAGTCCCAAGTTCCAAGTTCTATAGATGAGAGGAATATATGAATAAAGAGAATAAAATACCCAAAATAATGATGAAATGCTATGAATTAAGAGAAGTCCAAGAGGTAAGACCCAAAAGAAGATGGTAACTCTGCAAGTAAAAGTAGAGTCTCAGAGGTTAAAAAAAGAAAGAAAAGAAAACAAGACCAAAGTAAACAAAAATCAAAAAACAATGACTTGACCACAAGCACTACAAGACTGTCTAAAAGAAATTTTAAAAAATTTTTAAAATTAAGATTGAAATAAGATTTCTGCACAGAAAAATGAATGGAAAGCAAATATCTTAGAACAGAAGGTGGAAACCTTTTTGCAAGCAGCTGTCTCACTGAAAATTAGACTGGATAAAACAGAACCTAATGACTTCAAGAGTCAACAAGAAATATTAGAATGAAATTTTAAAATTGAAGAAGTGAAACCTTGAAGTGCTATGTAAATTATATTACTGTTGTTGTTTTTGTGATGATGATGATGACGATGATGACGATGATGATGATGATGATGATGATGATGATGATGATGATGATGATGGAAGAGCTTTGGGGAACCCGGCACGTTTTGGGGGAGCTGTCAATTGGTCCAGTCATTCTGGAAAACAATTTAAAACTATTCTCCAAAAGGTTTACATTCCCTTTTTTTGATCTAGTGTTACCACTATTGGTCCTACATCCCCAAGAAGACCAGTGAAAGAGGAAGATGATCCATCCTTATAAATATTTCTAATAGCTCTTTTTATGAGTAGCAAAGAATGGGAAACTAAGGGATGTCCATTGGATAGCAAAATAACAGACCAAATTGCTGCAGAGATTTAGGACTGATCCAAAGACATAATCCTCCCAACAACTAAACCTGTCCTGAAGAGGGAGGTGGATGCCTTGCAAGGTCCTGTCCTCCTCCCTCATTTGAGCTCTTTAAGAGGAAGCTGTAGGATTCAGTGATGTCGTGGAGTGAAATTCTTGGTCAGATGTAAATTTGACCAGATGGTGGTCTTTGAAGTGCCTTGAGACTTTTAGGTTCTGTAATTCTAATAAGGATGATATTTCTTTGTAAAGCTCTTTTTTGATCTTTAGATGAAAAATAATGTCTAATACTATGAAAAGAGGGAAGTGTAAACTCATGACAGCTAGGATAAAATGAGATTTTTTCATCTTTGCCTCTTACTGAGGTAAAGACTGTCTTTGGTTAATAGCCTGGGGGCAGGAGGAGAGTAGCTTATACTAACTAGCTTTTTATATAGTTTGCAAAGCATTTTTACAAGCATTATCTCATTTGATCCTCACAACAATCCTGGGAGGTAGGTGCTGTCATTATCTCTAGTTTATGAGTAAGGAAACTGAGGCAGTTAGGCTAAGTGATTTGCCTAGAGTGACACAGAGAATAAGTGTCTAAGACTGGATTTGAACTCAGATCTTCCTGACTCTAGGACAAGTACTCTACTTGCTGTGCCACCTAGCTGTACACAATCAAGCAGTAGAAAATGGACATGCTATCCAATGATAACACAATCAAGATTTTTTACCCCAGTTTTAGGCATATCTGATTACTTAGCAACAATGAGTCTTTTTTTTTTTTAAAGAAATACTGAGGGGTTTTCCCATCCATTTTCCCTCCCAAAATATTTTAGGTAAAAAAAAAAAAGAGCCCCTATATTTGTAAAGAGTTAACAAAGTTGATTGGTTAGGCACCTCATTTATGCCCTCTTCATGACTCCATCTGGGGTTTTCTTGGTGAAGATACTGGAGTGGTTTGCCATTTCCTTCTCCAACTCATTTTACAGAGGAGGGAAACAGAGTGAAGTGACTTACTCAGGGTCACATAGCTATAGTGAGTGTCTGAGGTCAAATATGAATTCAGGAAGATGAATCTTCTCAACTGCAGGGCTGCTGCTCCATCCACTTCACCATCTACCTACCCCCAGTTTACAAAGCACTCTCATATAATTTTATTTCATTTAATCCTCACAACAAAACCATAGGGCAAGTAGGGCAACTAACATTATTCCCATTTCACAGATGAGACAAGTATGAATGAAAAAGGTTAAGTGACTTACAATTATATTTATGTGATCAAGGAAACTGTTGCCTTGCAGGTAGTATGAGATGGTGAGTTAGTTCCAGCCAGGTTCAGCCATTCTCGTGAAGTCACAGTATGAGATTCCCCTAAATCCTGAGTTAGAGAAACTGAATATATTAGACACACATGCTGTTGTTCAGTTGTTTTCAGTCTTGTCCAACTTGTAATGACCCCATTTGGGATTTTCTTGGCCTAGATACTAAAGTATTTTGTGATTCCCTTCTCCAGCTAATTATATAGATGAGGAAACAAAGGCAAGCAAGGTTAAGTGACTTGCTCGATCATACAGCTAAGTAAGTGTCTGTGGCCAGATTTGAACTCTGAAAGATGAGTCTTCATAGCTCCAGGCACTCCATTCACTACATCACCTAGCTACCCCAGGCACACATAGGACAGAAAAATCATAAGACAACAATAACCTTCCTCCATTTAAAATGACTCAGTAAAAATGTATGGAAACAATGATTTTATTTTGTGGTTTCCAAGAGTAGGAAGAAGAGGGGAGAGGGTTAACTTCCAACAGTACAATGTGAAGTTACAGAATAGAGCATTTCCATCACTTAAAACTTTTATAACATTTAGTTTTCCTCCTTATCTGGTAGGACTTCTGGTTCCTAGTGGCATTAATTCAATCAAAAGGGGAAAAAAATCTTGTAATATTCCTTCGATAAAGGAAAAGGTGAACCAAACTCCTACCAGGTACTGATGAGCATGGGTAATAACACCAGTACATCTCTGGGCAATCTGCTCCCCCTACTGTAAGAAGTTTCATACTGAACTTTCTTCTGTCTGCAAGCATGCAGAGCATGAATAACTTTCAAGATGCAGTAAGGATAGAATATGAAGCTGGAATTTGACTTTAAGCACTTGTGGTTATAAGAGCGAACATCTCTGACTGCCTTGCAATCTTTCTTTTCTTCTTTTTAAATTTGAGGTCACAACACAGAAGCAAGTAGAAATAATGACCATGTATAGAGTCATCATAAAATGGTCTGAGAGATTTCAGAATCCTATTTTGCTTGATTGGAAGACCTTCTCAGACAATATACTGTAATTTGGACAGCTTGATTAGGTACTGTCTTCCATTCAAACTGATTGGAAGAATTCCTGAATTGGAGTTGCTGAACACACTGAACCAAAAATGTCCATTTAATTGTGGTACATCTTTTCTGATGTCACATGAACTGTGAGAAATTTACCTTTAGGATAGACTGAGGAAGAAAGCCATGGAAAGGACAGGGTGCTAATCCATAAACATTGCTTCAAAAAGAATAATCCCTTTGATCTCCTTCTATGGTTTAGCTGTGCCATTATAGAAGGCACTTAGTAATATCACCAAAAATTCACCAGCATCTACCAGCAACACTTAACAGGAGCTCTTGCCTGCCAATTACATAGGACAGTTAAAGTCTAATCAATTGCAAAACCAGTTTTAATAAAAAATCAACTTCAAACTACATAATAAGCAAAGATGCTTCTTCATATGGTTATAGCAATCATATGTACCAGATTTAATAGGATAATTCCAACTTCAATTTTATTCTACTGAACCCCCCCCCCCAAATTATGAATATATATCCCAGAAAGCCCATTATTTCAACAAATAATAATTGGATTCAATAAATCAGTATCATAATAAAAAAATATACATTTAACACAAACAATATATTCTAAAAAGATGGAAAAAACATTACAATCTTCACATTGAGATACTCATGATAATATGCATATATTTGATATAGAGCATGTGCCTGAAGCATGGGGCATAGGTACATCCTCCATATGAATGGCATGTTGTAGCATGGTATGTGCGCTCATAACACTCCTGACACAAGGCTTTGCATGTAGTAAGACCTTAACAAGTGTTTGTCTTAAATAATCATAAAATCTATGACTACCATGCACAAAAAAAAAAAAACCAAAAACCCAATGCAGGTAGTGAATTTGGATTTGGGAGTATCAACTGGAAAAACAGCTGCCCCAATTTGAGGATCAGAAAAGATGGGTACTGTAATTATGGTTTCTAATCTATTGTGCATCTTTTGCCTTTTGCAGGGAAAGAAAGTTTTCAGAGGGGTCCCAGATTATCCTTAAATTCCTATAGGATTACCAAGTCTGTTATCAGGTCTATTTTTATTTGCTGCCTTTCTGGACACAGATTCATTAAGCAAAAACTGATCTGATCTTATTTGGCTCAAATTCATGAAATTAATTAAGAAGCTAGAATCCATGGAACCCACTTTCCATTTAATTAACTTTAAGTGCAAGAGTAGAGAACAAATTACTTGAATTATTCCATTTCTAACAAGGCCAACAAAACAACTGCCACTTAGCCTATTAGGTTTCTGAGACCACTTACAGTCCAGATGACTTGGAATGAAGATGACCAAACAGTGACCATTACAGAGGCAAAGCATTTCAGATCTGGATTTCCTAGTCTAACTCTTTCAATTTATTTTTTAAATGAACAGGCATTAATTTTCTTTCCATCCACCAACCGTAAAAAAAAACAACAACAAGAAAAAGAAAAGTCTTATATTAAATATGCATAGTCAAGCAAAAGAAAACCCAGTGTTGGCCATACCCCAAAATGTGTATCTCATTTTGCGTTTTGAGTCCATCACGTCTGGGTCAGAAGGTAGGTAAAATGATTCATCCATTATTCTGCCAGAATCAGGGTTGGTTATTATTATGATCAGAGTTCTCAGGTGCTTTAAAGTTTGTTTTTACAATGTGGCTACTCATACACAGTTCTCCTGCTTCTACTCCTTTCTGCATGAAGTCATGTGGGTTTTGCCATAATTTATTTCTCAAGGCACAATAGTTTTCCTTTGCATTTTAGTACCATCATTTGTTTAACCATTTCCCAATTGGTGAACACCCCCTAGATATTAGTTTGCTGCCATTATAAAAGCTAACTCCATTTTACCAGTGGGAAAAAAAATATTCGTTTCCCTCTCTCAAATGAGGTAAGACTATATCTGTAAGGTGTCCCTGTGAGAAAGATTGAATAACTTAGCTAAAGTCACACAACTAATTAGCAGCACCAATTTATTGGTTCATCTTCAGTTCAAGCTAGCATTATCAGTTAGTAGCTTTCTTCTTACACACACACACACACACACACACACACACACACACACGCATATATGCTGTCACAACATTTTGGCTTATAATCTTTTTAGAACATCTCAAATTCTTTCTGGGGCTAAAGATCCATAATATAAATCAATTATTTTTTTCTTTTTGAATTTTTTAACTCTTAAAAAATTTGAGTTCCAAATTCTCTTTTTCTTCAATCTCTTTCCCACCCATTGAAAAGACTAGCACTATGTATTAATTGTACATGCGAAATAGTACAACACAAATCTCCATATTGTTTTTGTAGTTATCAGTCGTGTCTGACACTTATTGATCCCTCTTTGGGTTTTCTTGGCAAGATACTGGAGTGGTTTGCTATTTTCTTCTCCAACTCACTTAACAGATGAAGAAACAGAGGCAAACAGGATTAGGTGACTTGTCCAGGGTTATATAGCTAATAAGCTCTTGAGGCTGAATTTGAACTCAGATCTTCTTGACTCCAGATCTGGCACCCTATCTACTAAGTGGTCTAACTGCTTCAATGTCCATACTAGCTATGTTGCCAAAAAAAAAAAAGGTCAGTAAAATAAAGTGAAAAAATTATATGTTATTTGGACCCAGAATTCATCATTTCTCTCCCTGGAGGTAGATAACATTTTTTTTCATCATGATTTCTTTGGAATTGTCTTGGATCATTGTATTGATCAGAGTAACTTTGTCCTTCACAACTGATTATCATTATAATATTTCTGTTATTGTGTACAATGATGACTGATGAATTATTAAAAGTCTAAGAAAAATATCAGAGGCACCAGTGAATCTACTAGAAACTGAAAGCAAGAGTGTCTTTCCATTGAAATTGTTTGCCTTTGTTATCCATCAGGGGGTCAGATTTAGCTGCAAGCAAAATTGCTCCCTGAGGTTGGTGCCTGGGTTCTGTGATCATCTACTAAAGAAACCCAGCAACAGAACAAAATTCTAACATGACTTTGAGACCAGATCCAACAGTGTTTCTAAAACTAGGAAATGAACTTTGTGACCCATTCTAACTTCAGCTCAAAAGCCTCAGAAACAATCAAAGCAAGACAAATCAACTTTCTTATTGGCATGGCATGATTCTGGAGGAAGATGAGTTCCATTTTCTCCTTGGCATGGTACCTCTGTGTGAATCAAGAAATGTTAATCCAGAGACTATAAGATTCTCTCCTGGGGACAGAGCCAAGATGGTGGAGTAAAAGCAGGAACTTGCTTATGCTTCCACACCAACAACCTCCAATACCTGTAAAATATGACTCTAAACAAATTTTAGAGCTACAGAACTCACAAAGGGACAGAGAGAAACAAATTTCCTACTGAAGGAAGCCTGGAAGGTCAACAGGAAGGATCTATTACACCAGGCTGAGGGCTGAGCAGTCCTGTGTGAGCCACACAAACCCAGACCCAGGGTGGCCCAACCAGTGGCATAGACTGGCCAGAGCAGACTTCAGGAGAGTCAATCACCAGCAGCTGTAGTGGTTTCCAGATTTCCCAACCCATAAACACCATAGAGAAAGTAAAAGGTCAGTAGGGATCTCTGTTGGAACTGGGTAGAGAAGAGTGGTCTGGCCCCTGCCCCCAGGGTGAGAGGTGGTGGAGGTGTGGCAGCTGCAGCTGCTGCCACATGGCTGCCTCAGGAGCTTCTGGCCTTCAGATTGTAGGGGGACCAAGCAACTATTCAGAGGGTAATTGCTCTTGCTTTGACCTGCTTGGATCTGGTTTGCAGTCTTGGGTGGTCATCCTGGGGTGAGGAATGCTAGCTGCCAGAGCTTGTGGTGGCTAGAGAGTGTGCCTTCCTAATAGCTCTAGCAACTGTGAAAGTCCCAACAATTTGGGACACAGCTCTCTCCACTCTGGAAGCAGAGTTCTACCATGGCAAAGACCTCAAAAGTCAAGTAATTGGCTGGCAATATGAGAAAGCAGAGGAAGCACAATCAGATCATAGAATCCTTTTTGGGGGGACAAAAAGGATCAAAATATGGAACCAGAAGAAGACAAGAGAGTCAAAACTCCTACATCAAAAGCTTCCAAGAAAAATGTGAATTAGTTGCAGGTCATGGAGGAGCTCAAGAAGGATTCTGAAAATCAAGTAAGAGAAGTGGAGTAAAAATTGGGAAGAGAAATGAGAATGATGCAAGAAAATCATGAAAAGTGAGTCAATAGCCTGCTAAAGGAGACCCAAAAACAATACTGAAGAAAATAACAACTTAAAAAATAGACTAACTCAAATGGCAAGAGAAGTCCAAAAAGCCAATGAGGAGAAGAATGCCTTAAAAAGTTGAATTAGCCAGATAGAAAAGGAATTTCAAAAACTCACTGAAGAGAATAATTCCTTGAAAACTAGACTGGAGCAAATGGAAGCTAATGATTTTATGAGAAATCAAGATACCGTAAAGAAGATCCAAACAAGTGTAAAATAGAAGGCAATGTGAAATATCTCATTGGAAAAATCACTGACCTGGAAAATAGATTCAGGAGAGATAATTTAAAAATTATTGGACTACCTGAAAGCCATGATCAAAAAAAGAGCCTAGATAGAAATCATCCTTCAAGAAATTCTCAAAGAAAATTGCCCTGATATTCTAGAACCAGAGGGCAAAATAGAAATTGAGAGAATTCACCGATCACCTCTTGAAAAAGATCCCCAAAAGAAAACTGCTAGGAATATCATAGCCAAATTCCAGAGTCCCTAGGTCAAAGAGAAAATACTACAAGTTGTCAGAAAGAAACAATTTGAGTATTGTGGAAACACAATCAGGATAACACAAGATTTAGCATCTTCTACATTAAGGGATCAAAGGGCTTGGAATATGATATTACAGAGGTCAAAGGAGCTAGGATTAAAACCAAGAATCACTTACCCAGCAAAACTAAATATAATGCTTCAGGAGAAAATATGGTCATTCAATTAAATAGAGGACTTTCAAGTATTCTTGATGAA
>CM053592.1:15400202-15422277 GCA_028646515.1 Pseudochirops corinnae
ATAAAAAATAAAATAAAATAAAATAAAAATTAAATTAAAATTAAAATTTTAATTTAAGTATTATTATACTGTCTGAAGTCATTAAAGGACTAATAAATTGCATTTTTGACACTGAAAGAAATTCCTTAAAAATTTCTAAAAGGGCACTTGTCTATTTTCCAAAGAAAACTCAAAGGAAATGTAGTTGCTTCTGCTTTTGATTGAATTTACTCATTATACATAGGTTTTCAACTTCCCCAAATGATAAAATGACTGTTTTTAAAGTAAATAATTGGCAGTTTCAAACTTCAAAGGCTAAATTATGGGGTGAAATGAAGCCTGAATAATCATAGAAGTCTTAGGTTCACATCTGAGAGGGGAAGTCTTGCTTACTACTCAAAGTCACCACCAGTCAGTCTTCCCAATCTATACCAAGCTCTGCCAGTTCCTTGGTGTGGGGTCTTTAGTAATCTTTAATCTTTCTCTAATCAGTTCACCAATACCAGTTCTCAAAGGGGTTTGGGGGAAATTAATGAATATTCTGGAGAAAAAAATTTAGAATTTCCTTTGAAAAGTATAATATCCAGATAGAGTGTTGTAACCACACTAATGGAAATCGAGGTTGGCTACTGAGCTTAGAGTAGATCCTCTCTGAAATAAATAGCTATATGCTCCCTCTACAACCTCACCAACTCCCATCCCCCTCCCCCATCATACCAAAAGAATGAGGAAGTGGGGAGGGAGGGATAGAGAGGGGAGAGGGAGAGAGAAAAGGACAGAGAGAGAGAGAGGAAGGAAGGAAGGAAGGAAGGAAGGAAGGAAGGAAGGAAGGAAGGAAGGAAGGAAGGAAGGAAGGAAGGAAGGAAGAAGGAAGGAAAGAAGGAAGGAAGGAAGGAAGGAAGGAAGGAAGGAAGGAAGGAAGGAAGGAAGGAAAAAAAGAGAAAGAGAAAGTCATATAGGTAGCATTAAGAGACCACTTGCCTGAGCCCACAAGAGCAGGGAGTACTCATTGGTCCCTATTCTATCCCCAACTCTTGTGGTTTGTGGACTGAGTTCAGCCCAACTCCTAATAAAGGAAATTTGACTCACCATTCTCATGCTCACTGGCTAGCTAATAATCCCCTACCCCAGTGTCCCAAGGATGGAACTAATTATAGTAAAAGTCTGTTTCCCTCCCCCCCAAAAATGGATAGTAACAAAGATAACCAATGTATAATATGAAATGGTTAATGGAAAGGTAATTTATTCCTGAACTAAAAGAAATGCTAAACATAGTAGAATCACATCAAGCATTAACAAGATCTACAAGATTCAGTGACTTATAACTACAATTACGATCCATTGGGAAGTTAATATTTAAGCCTTATTTGAACATAAAGCCATTTTGCAATGGTGCTAATCAGGTATTTTGTTCTTTTTCCTGGCGTCTGCCCTTTCCAAACAAACACTTCCCACATGTCAAGACACATGACACATTGTCTTATTGCTTTCAAAGGGTTAGGGATAGCTCTTATTTTATACTTAACAAGTTAGTCCTTTCTCACCAACATTGGTTCCACATCACAGTCCATCAATCCATAAACATTTATTGAGTGCCTATTCTGTGCTAAGCACTGTGCTAAGTGCTGGGGATACAAGAGAAGCAAAAGACAGTCCCTGCCTTATAATGGATGGACACTTATAATCAAATGGGGGCGACATCATGCAAATCTATACGATGCAAGCTTTATACAGGATAAATAGGAAATAATTAACAGAAGGAAGGCACTAGAATTAGATTTCCAGTAAGGAAATCTCTTTTTTAACCAAAGAAAGCACCAAACATTAATCAGAGAAGTTATACAGATGAAGAAAAGTGAGTTCATCAGCTGGGAGTGAGATAAGACCTCAGCTCAAACTAGAAGAATGATCTCACCACATGAGCACCTGCTCTTAGCAGTCTGGAAAACTAGAGATACTACAAGTCAAGAATTATGACTGGGGCTAGCTTCCCCTACGTGCCTGCTGCTCCAGAGCAATAATTTACCATTCAAAATTCTATGGTTCCTCTCTCTCTCCCCCCATTCCCTCTGCCTCCTTCTCTCTCTTCTCTTTCTCTTTCCCTTTTCCTCTCTGTCTCTGTCTCTCTGTCTCTATCTCTGTCTCTCTGTCTTTGTCTCTCTGTCTCTTTCTCTCTCCCTTCCCCCTCCTTTCCCTTCTCCTTCTCCCTCTCCTCCCCTCTGCCTGACTTTTTTAGGGTCCTCTTTCAATTAGTGTGTTCAACATCTCCACTGAAAATTTTCATATGAACTATTTGCGCCTGGCCTTCTGATTTCATGTTGTTCTGATCAACCACAGCCGGACATACTGTATCTTGACCCCGACATAGTGATGTCATCTTGGTCCTCTTCAAGCTTGAAAGACAACAATCAATCAACATTCTTTTCTTATGTAGCATTGCAGCTGTTCTTGCTGACAATTGAGTTATATCCCCTTAAACTGATGCAATATCATGTCTTCAGGGCACAAAGTTGTCCTTTAGTAAAGCCACCTCCGGCTTAGGTGGAGGCATGGCTACATCTCTATATGTGTCTGCACTCCCAAAAAAAGCATATTGGGAAGAAATAGTTAAAGGGCAAGAACAATTTTTGAAGAAAGAAATGAAAACTATATAAAAATTGTTAAAGTGTTATAATAATCATATAAATGAATATTAAGACAACTATAAGACATTACCTTACACCTAATAAATTGTCAAAAGTATTAAAAGGTGATGAATTACAGTTTTGAAGGAACTATAGAGAAAAGTAGCTGAAGTTTGAATCCTGACTATCATTTACTACAGAAAATATAAGAGATTTCCAGAGGTATAAGGAGGGATGAAGAACAAAGGTACACCCAATCATAGTTGCTAGAGATATAATAACAAAATTGTTTCCTTCTCATCAAAGACATATCTCTGGGTCTCAAGTGTGATGATTCTAGGTGATGGTGTATTGGCAAATACTTAACAACCAGCTCTCTAGTGGGTGGAAGGGGGAGAGGGAGAGAGAAAATGTTGATCAGGACACACTTTTCAGTTTAATATTCATTAGTGTCACCTTCTTAAGTCTAGGCAATCACCAAAACAATAAATCAAGCCTTGTTGTGTACCCTTTTTCCAGTTTCCAAGTCATAAATGTTCATATTGAAAATTTAACAATCAGCTCTTCAGCTAAAGCTGGCTCTAGCACAGCCCTAATTGGAGGGCACAGCAGTAGGAGGAAAGTGATGGATGAATCTTGAGATGCTAAACTCTGGACCCAGATTCTAGTCACTCTTCCCAACCGGATTCAGGGAGAAGTGAGTTCCAAACCTCACACATCAGAGCAGCTTGGGCATTATAAGGCAAGACCAGGAATTTTGTAAGAATGGGTAGGGTTTCACTCCTGTGCACCTGGTGGGTTTCCCACCTCTAATGTCATAGGAAGGAAATGGATCATTAGCTTGGAAATTTCTAGGTATGTAGGATTTAGGGGCTGGAAACAGGGGAGAGGGGAAGAGGTAAACCAATTGGAAACCAGACAGAAGGGGAAGTTTTAGGGGGACTTTTGTGGGAACTACAGACAAAAGGTCAGCAGATGACACAGAAAAAGTTTAGAAACTCAGAAATGCATAAAATATATGTATAGTATTATATAATACCAACTAAATTTTACAATAAGGTACTATAAACACCTCATAAAAGAAATTCAGACTTTTTCTCTGATATAAAATGAAGGCCAAAAAATTTTATGTGAATTTCCAGATCACAGGAGTGCTGTGCTCCAAAACCTTGAGATGTGGAAGGGATAACTGTACAATCTAGGAGAGAAAGATTAGGAGGGAATGATCTGAGTCTGTGATTTCTTAGACCTGTTCTTAGCAATAGGGTTTAATTTGTGAGCCCCTCTCTGATCAGAGTCTGTAGCCCTGCTCTGATGGGGCTTGGTGGGGAGGGGAAGGGTTGATTCCCCCCTCCAAGATCAGAACGAATGCACTGAGACCTTCTTCTTGGCCTAGGGGTTTGGTACTCTCCCATCCTCCCTACCCCTGTTTCAGGATTCCTGCTCTGGTCACATGCTTGTGAATCAAATTTTTTTTGTACTACAAGGTGCCCCATTGTGTTTTCTACTTGGGTTTCCAGATTAGTCCGGCACTCTTAGGTCTTTGTTGGAATAGATGCAGGGGGATTTGGGCTATACTGCTTTCTCCTGGAAGGATTCTGGCTGATTAAAACTTCAGAGACAAAGGGGATATGGAGGAAAGAGGATAATGATCCCTTATCCACACCCTTTGCAGCAACACTTGTATCCCTGCAAAGACTCTGAAGGGATCCTCCTATGGAGTTAGACAAGTATAGTGTTCCTTGCTGAGAGGACCCCAGCAACTCTATCAGTTGCTTCCAAGTGACT
Source organism: Pseudochirops corinnae (assembly GCA_028646515.1). Taxonomy (NCBI): domain Eukaryota; kingdom Metazoa; phylum Chordata; class Mammalia; order Diprotodontia; family Pseudocheiridae; genus Pseudochirops; species Pseudochirops corinnae. The sequence continues at coordinate 15,404,594 of CM053592.1, forward strand.
GGGGGCTGACTTCAATGTGACTGTGGACAAAGTCAAGTGACTGGATTCTTGTCAGAGGAGCTACTCTTCTCCTCCTTCATAATCTCTATAAAGTGAGCTAGGAGAACAACTCAAGCAGAGAACTGTTTTCAGAACCTCCCTCTTTGCCTTCTCTTTGCCTTTTTCCTCGTTCCTTTTTCTGGAATTCATCAACGAATGAGGGGAATATCTTTCATCTCCCTTCCCCAGCTGCCTCAAGCAGAATTAATGACTACTTGCAGCAGAAGCATAGGTGGCCATTTTAGCCCAAGAGACATGGACAGTGCACTGCTCTGTGGAGGAGGGGAGTTTTGAGTTCCCTATACAGTTTTAATTCTGTAGTATAGTGAACAAAAAAGAGAGATTTTCCAGGCAACAGAAGCTTGGACAGTGGCTTCATGAGTAACCCCAAGTTTGAGAGTTGTTGAGTTTGAATGTTTTAAAGGAAATTAGAAGGGAAGAGGAAGCAGATATAATACAACAGACTGAAGTTATGTTAGGGACAAAAGTTGGTTGGTTTTTTAATTTGTTATAAGGGAAAACTAAACATGTATGTGGAAAATGAGCTAGGAGAGAGGGGGTGGGAATTGAAGATGAAAAAGTGATTACTTAATGAGGTAAAATCCTAGAAGAGCCAGAAAGGGGTAGGATCAACGGTATAAATAAAGAGCTAAATCTTGGGAAGGATGAAGACCATCTCACACTCTGAGGTTTGATAGAAAAGATAGATGAGAGGTAAAGAAGAGGAAATAGAATTCTCACAATACATAGGTTCAAGATCAGTAAGGTAGAAGGTAAGATTTTTTTGAAAGACGGTAGGAGTGGAATTTATTATTATGATTGGATGAATAAAAATTAAGAATATTGACTCGCTGGAAAGATCAGCTAAAACTAACAAAAATAAAGAAAATTATTATAAGGTCCTACACAAATATAAAATGAGGGAGACCTGGCTTAACAGCAGAATGCATCATGAAAGGTAAAATTTAGTGGGGAGGGGCTAAAGCAGTACAAATTTAATATGTGCCTGCAGTGTGAGATGACTACTAAAAAGTTGATGGAATATTGAATCTGAATAAAAGTAGAGGTCAGATCACACATGGCATGCTGGACTCCATATCTGGAGGCTATGTTTTAGGAGTAACATTGACAAACTCTACTGCATCTAAAGTACAGTGGTCATAATGGCGATGGTGCAGTACAGGCAACAGCTGAAAAAGCTCAAGATGCTCCGTCTGGAGAAGAGAGGTCTTCAAGAAGTCACGATCTCTGGTTTCCAACATTTCAAGAGCAGCCATATGAAAAAAGACCTAAATTTACTCTCCTTGACTCCGGAGCAGAAAACTAAGAAAAATGGATAGAACTTAAAGGTTTGTGCTCAATATAAAGAAGACCTTTATAACAACTAAAATCATTTTTTTTTAAATGAAGTAAAGTAGTGGCTTATAAAGTAGTGAGCCTTCCATTCATGGAAGTGTTCAGAAACTGAATGACCACTTGTCAGGGACATTGTAGAGAGAATTCTTGAATGTGGGAGAGGGCAAGAATAAATGAGTTCTGAGGTTCCCTACAATTTGATGAGAGTCAAATGTGTAGGTTATCTATAGACTTTATCTAACACATGCTCTGAGGAGACTATCCCAACTCCCATTCAAGGACGTAAGTCTTCAAAGTATGGCTATGTCCCCTCAAGGTTCTAGAGGTAACTCTGAAGAGCTGGGGGTGGGATGTCTTATTCATAAGCCACTACCATGTTGTCCACCATAATCATCAGTTAATATCATTTATTAAACTCTTATTATATGTCAGGCACTGTACTTGTCATGAGGGATCTAAAAGCAAAAATCCAGCCTCTGAAAAAGGAGTTCACATTCTAATGTGAAACATTAGAGACCACATGAATACAACTATATTCAGGCAAGACTGATGCTGTGTAGATGGAAATAATCTCAGAAGGAAGGCATTAGCAATGGGTGGAAGTTGAGAACCAAGAAAGTAAGAGAACAATTATTTCTCTTGTGTTAATAACTAATTATTAAATTAGGACCAAGGTTTTTCCCCTTTTCTACTTCCTTATTCAGAAATCAGCCCCTGTAGGCTATTCAGGCAGCCTTCGAAGTGCAGGGCTGATAATGAAAGGGAAAACTCAGATCTATTCAAAAGCAGGGAATTTGTGTTTGCTGGCAGCAGGGAAGTAGCAATAGAAGGAGAGAGACTGAAGATTATTAAGAAAGTGGGAATGATTGAGGTGGAAATCTGCTAGAAAAGATGGGAGAGAATTGCAGTCAAGAATGCATCTATAGTGGAATTTTCTTTGGCAAGGAGAAGGAGTTAGTGGAGGAAGAAATATTCATGATATGAGATGAGGAGATAGAGACAGAGGCATCTCTTGAGAAAGGTTGAGAAAGCGGGAACGATTTTAATTTTTTTCAGTGAATGTAAGACAAAGTTCTTAGCCAAGAGGTTATGGGAGGGTGAGCTATGGGAAATTTGAGGAGGAATGAAAAGGTTTGGAAAAGTCATTATGGTGAGAGGGGAAAGAAATACAATTAGGGAGGTATAAAAGAATTATCTTTTTGTCGTGAGGGCCTAATTGAGATTATGTGACATAAATTTGTAGTAGAACCAACCACAATGGTTTTATGAGTTTCTCCAACTCCATCCAGGAGCACATGAATAGGAATGAAGACAGCAAATTATGAGAGCAATCCAAAGTTGGGGCTTGGCAAGGTGTGATTGATGATAAGATAAGAGGACAAGGGATTGGAATGTACAGGACTGTATAAGGAGAGACTGATGCACCAAGGGGTCTCCATGGGGAAAGAAGAAAAATGTAACTTCTGTGGGGTTGATGGCCTAGAAAAGATCTGATGGGTGGAGGAACTGGGGGTTATGGTGAGGACAAAGAGGGTTAGAAGCTGTAAAGCAGAGGGAAGGACAGAATGTGATTGAATAAAGGAATTTCAGAGTTCATGAACATGGAAGTGAAACAGTTATGGGTGATGGCATAATAAAGAGTACAATCATGAGTATTCTGGTAAATGTTTAATAATTGTCTCTCCAAGGGGGGAAAAAAGCAGGCACGCCACTCTTAACTTTAACCTAAATCATCAACATTTTCTCCATCACTTAATTCCATATTTAAGAAAGTGTTGGAGAAAATGTTAATTTTAATAAATTTATTTATAACATTTAATTAATCTAATTAAAATGTTTACTATCTGAGCATTAAAAAAACAATAAAGCAAGCCCTGATTTGTAGCTTGCCAATTTCTGAGGTGTAAATGTTTACACTGAAATTTTGACAATCATTTCACGAGAGCTCATCCAAGAGCTGTCTCCAGCACACCCTGGTATGACCATCTCTGTGTGTAGCTGAGTTGGAGGAGTAGGTTGGGAAATGAGTAGATGGAAGAATAAGAAGTCAGGGTGTTTGAAGGAATATCTATATGTATTCTGAGATCCCCAGACACCCAGAGTCTAGTTGTTTCTAGGTAGGTATTTATTGAGGTAGTGTGGTAAAAACAGTTAATACAAACATTCCCCCCCCAAGGTTGTGACATACTCTCCCACCAGCATATAAAGGATCCAGGGGAAAATGGGCTCAAGTTCAGAGAGCACATGTGGCTAGGGTGTAACTCATAGGTCCTGGATTTAGGAAGACCTTTTCTCCTATTCTCACTTTCGTGGTTTGCACAAGAAGTTCTCCTTCAGTATGGTGTAACTTTTTTGCTAGACTCCATATGGAACTGGGAATCTGCCTTCCCATATCACCTCCATCCAGTCTGTTCTCAACTCGGGATACATACTGTCTTGGCAGAAGCCAAGAGAACCCAAAAGACAATGCTATGACACTAATGGGGAGATGGGAAGTCCAAAATCCTCTGCGCTTTCAAAGTTCACAAGGCTTTCCTTCTGCCAAGGAGCAGGAGGGAGAGAAGGAAAGGGAGTTGAGGGGTTGGGGGGATTTCCTAAGCAGTTCTTTCTCAGGGGTTTTGCTGGGTCTCAAACTCTTCTGGCTCTTTCTAGCCAATCAATCTCTCTGGTTTGAGCTGGTCTGATATTTTATAGAAGGCTCCTAGGGGCATAATCTCATTCCATTACCCAATCTCAGCATGCTTCCAGGTGAGTACTTATTTCACTTAGGCTTTGATTGAATGGTTGAGTCATTCTCACTTCATTAAGGTACTAGTGCCTTTAAATGGGATGGGTGATACTCACTGGAGCCTCAATCTTATACTAAAATCACTATAAATATAACTGTCATTCTGATGATGTTTCTATTGATTAATTAACCAATTTGGTTAAAGTAATTTTTAATTACTTTTTCTCATAAGATCCTGGGAAATAATTTGTCCCAATTAAATCCTTGATTTTTTAAAAATAATACTTTAGCCTTCTCGATTGCATGTAAAAACATTTTTAACATTATTATAAAAGGCTCTTTTAGTTTCAAATTCCCTTCTTCCCCTCCCCTCCTCCCTGAGATGATAAATAACCATTTGATATAGTTTATACATATGCCAATGCAAAACATGTTTCCATATTAGTCATGTTGTGAAAGAAGACACAGATAAAAAAAAAAAACACGAAAAAAGTAAAGAAAATGACAAATAGTAAGTTTTGCTCTACATTTCAACTTCATCTTTCTCTGGAAGGGGGTAGCATTTTTCATCATGAGTCCTTTGGAATTGTCTTGGATCATTTATTCATAGTTGATCATCATATAGTCTTGCTATTACTGTGTACAATGTTCTGATTCTCCTCACTTCGCTTTGCATCAGTTCATGTAAGACTTTCTGGACTTTTCTGAAAATATCCTACTCATCATTTCTTATGGCACAGTAGTATTCCATCACAATCATATACCACAACTTATTTAGTCATTTCTCAATTAATAGGCATTCTCTCCATTTACAATTCTTTGCCACCACAAAGAGAGTTGCCATCAATATTTTTGTACATGTATAGAACCTTGATTTTTACCAGAACATCTCTTGGTTAACTGAAAAACTAGAAAATTCAAGCAAAGAAATAGAGCAGAAAACTAACAACACACACACACACACACACACACACACACACACACACACACACACCCCACCTGCTTTATCACTGAATGAATAGATGCTTCTATGCAGGGGTATTGTGAGGACTACTTAATGGTTAATCAAAGTTCGATTCAGTTACATTCTTAGCTTATTGGAAAGAATATAGGATCGTGGGGTAAAGAGACCTGAACTGAAATCCTGGTTCCCCTAATTACTATCAATAAGAAAGAAAGGAAAGAAACAAGCAATAATTAAATACCTCCTATGGACCAGGCACTGTGTTAAGTGCTTTCCAAATATTATCTCATTTTATCCTCACAACCACTCTTTAAGGTGGATGCTATTATTATTCCCATTCTACAACTTAGAAAACTGAGACAGCAGAGTTAAGTGACTTTCCCAGAGTCACACAGCTAGTAGGTGTCTAAGGCTAGATTCAAACTCAGGTCTCCCTGACTCCAGATGCAGATCTCTCTAATTGCTTCTGCTAAGTCTCTCTGTGCCTCAGTTTCCTCGTCTGTAAAAGAAAAATGAATTAAATGGTCTCTGAGTTCTCTTCTGCCTCACAACCCTCCAGGCTTCAAGGCTCTCAAATAAAAACTGTTGAAGGAAAACAAAGATCTAGTTCAGAGATTAGCAAAACTGGCTTCATTAAATTCTTTCCAAATGGGGGTTATGCCAAAGTAAATAAATGAATGAGCCCATGTCTTTGTTACTGGACCTCCTAAAGAAAACTGACACAGTTAAAACCACAGATTTATACAGTACTTGAAATACAGGTATCTTTTAGCTCACTGGTTACTCTGACTTCTGAGGAAATCCCAGATAATGAGAGGTTCTTTGATCCTGGGGGCTCCGCAGTGAATGTACAGACACACTTGGGTTCACATTAATTGTTAAGATCAAAAAAAAAAAAAAGCTAAATGGGAGGTTAAGTAGATAGAAAACATTAATGGAATCCAACCAGTTCTCTTATACTCCTACTCACTTGACCAGCAACAGCAAAGTAAGATCAAATATGTTTTGTTTCTTGCATACCTTGACACTAACTATTTTATCTGGTGCCACCCTATGCTTACAAGGTCCATCCAGTTTCTCAGAAGATTGTTTATGGGGCCACATCCCATGTGCTGAACCCAGCCACTCCCCATTTATTTACAGATGGATTTCTTTTCCCAAGCCTATGGTACTGCTGCTGGGATTGGTTTTTTTTTTTTTTCTGTGAAAGAAAAAAAAATAGGTTTATTTCCCCCAAGGAGAAGGATGCCAGGGGGCTTCAGGACTTGGCTGTGTTTCCACCATTGATGACTTTTGCTCAAAGTTGGGATTTTAAGGAATTATCTCTAGAAAATCTTTCTGATCTACAGACCCAGACATGGAGACTGAGGCAGCATCAGACTACTTGCTCCTTTATCTAAAAGTCCAGTTGCTTTAACATAGAAGCAAGAATCAGTAGACTTTCAAAACTAAGAAATATGTAAATCATTTGCTAATTTTTTCTTTCAAAAAAATTTATGGCTATCTTTCATTTTTATATTGCCTTCACTTCCAAATAGATATATTCCTCCCTCCTCTCCCTAGTAAATCACTCTTTGAAAAAATAAGGAAAGATGGAGAAAAAGACTCAGTACAACAAGACTAACTCAACAAGGTGACAGTATATTCAGTACTTCACACCCTTAGTTACCCATCTCTGAGAGCGAGGTGCGGCTTTACCCCTCTTCTTCAGAGCCAAGCTTAATCATTATAGTTACTTGTCTTTTTTCCCTGTGGTGTCCACTTACATAGCTGTAGTGATTACCAAGTAAACAAGCTTTTATTAAGCATCTACTCTATGCCATCCTAGATAGTGGGCTAACAGTTGGGAATAGATGCAAAAAGAAAGACAATTCCCTCCCTCAGGGAGGTTATGTTCTAATGGGGAAAGATAACATAAGAGGGACTTTAAAAAGAGGAAGATAGAGCTCATGTTAGATTGCAAACTGTCTTGGGGAGGGAGAGGGGAAAGAGGGGGACAAAATTTAAAACTTATTTTTAAGTGAATGTTGAAAAGTAAAAATAAATAATTTAATTTTTTAAAAGGGGGAGGGAGAAGATTTTCAAGAGGTGACTTGGTGGAGAAGTCTGAAAAGTCCAGAGTTGAATTGGGAAAGGAGGAAAGGAGAGGAGGGGACCTTGGGGCAGAGGGAACTTCCAGGGTGAGCAGGTCACAGAGACAAAGGCATCTTTCAGAACGAGATTATTAATATTATTTTCCTGCTTTATTCACTGTATTTATATCTTCAGTGTCTCGAGTAGGATCTGGCACATAATGTTGATGTTATTCGGTTGTTTCAGTCATATCCAAGTCCTCATGACCCCATTTCAGGTTTTTGTGGCAAAGATACTGGAATGATCTGTCCTTTCCTTCTCCAATTCATTTTACACATAAGGAAACTGAGGCAAAGAGAGTTAAGTGATAAGTCCAGTGTCACATAGCTAGTAAAGTGTCTGAGGTCAGATTTGATCTCAGAAGATGGGTCTTCCTGGCTCTGCACACAGCACATAGCAAGTAATTAACAAATGCTCATGGAATGATTGATTCTGACCACTTCACTCTTTACCAATGTATGTGTTTTGTGCTAATCTGAATTTCTTATATTCACTTACATCTTTTCCCACAGTTTGTTTAACCATTCCCCATTCAAGGAGAATCTACTTTGCTTCCAATGTTTTGAATAGTTTTATTTTTCACAATACAGTGTGTTATTCATGTCCTGAAGGTAGAGGAACTTTAAGGAGCTGGCCTGATGTTACATGACTATCTGGCATAAGGCAGCCGAGTATGGAATGTATGAGCTCTATCTCATGGGTGTATTTTAATTTTGAATGGGAAAAACACAGGCATAAATGGGCACTGAAAAGGGGGGGGGGGGGAAGGGAGAGAAGACTCCTAAGAAAGGACATGGTAGAGAAATTTGAAAAAAAGTACAAATGGAGTCAGGAAAGCTAGACTTGATAGTTTCTCAAAATGGAAGTTTGGATTTGTAATTAAGGTGATGGGGAACAATGAAAACTTCTTCAGCAGGGGAATGATATGGTCAAATGTGTGCCTTAGGAATAACAATTTGGTGTCTAGGTGGAAAATGGATTGCAGGGGAGAAAGATCATGTGGATACCAATTAGTAGACTATTGGAATATGCCAGGAGAAAACTATGAAAGTCAAAACCATAATAATTATAAAAAGAAAAATTACCAGGCTGAAATGTCAAGGAAAACACTGTAGTCAAATGATGAGTGATATATACAAAAGATAAAACTTCAGTTATCCAGAATTTTCTGGGAATAATTCATTCTAGATAACTGAGTTTTCCATAAGCACTTCTTTTCATACTCGAATTTCTCCTGAAATTCTTTTAACCATTTTGGATCTTAGTTAAATATATAAAGTTAGTAAGACAATTACTAGACTAGAATGGCACACTCTTTTGAGGCATAGGGAAGGGAAGGAGAAAGAGTAGGTCTTTAAATCTTCCCTCAGTCCTTGAAGATTGATTATAATCAGCAGCTTCAGTTTGAATTCATTGGTCCAAGATGCCAGCAGGACCCAACTAAGTTCAGTCTCTTCTTTCTCTGCTATAGCCTAGCTTTTTCTTCATTCTCCACTGCCCTGTGGACTATGACTCCACCTCAGTTCATAAAGTCCAGGCACAGCTAAGAACATAGACTTCCCCACTGTTGATATTGCTCTGTTCATCCACTCTCAGCCTTCCTGAGGTCTCAGTCCTCAGTCCTGCAGACAAGGTATCTTTTTCAAAACTTCATGCTTGAGGGGTCAAGTATAGCTCGAAGATTTTGATAACGCAAATCACTCTCAGGGCTGAGAAGGGATGATTAAGCTTCTGAACTACAGGTCCCAGAATACCAGTAAGATCTCAAACCCTTTTGTAATAGAATACAAGGAATATAATTTTACCTTTATTTATTGACTTAGAGCCATTTGAATAAAGCACAATCATTTTATGCTATCTCAACATTGTAACATTCCTGGAGATCATGAAAGACTTTTTGCCTATATGCCCCTATACTAGGGTCTCAAACTGATATGGTTTTTTGAGTTCTTACATCTCCTTTTTTACAGTCTTTATGTTTTCCTCATTATTCCTCCTCTTCACATTTCTGATATGATGCTGGTACCCCATTTATGATAGAAAAATCCTAACTGAATTTATTAGAATTCCATTTAAAATAAGCCTACATAGGCTTTGAATTAGGGCCTTAGAAAATTTTTTAGGTTGCAGGTATAATGTGCATGAGGCTTAATGCATGGCATTATCTTTACTACTCAGAAGCCTTTGGGGCTTAATTCCAGGTTTTCAGCCATGTCAGAGATAGGGAAGGCCAGATAATTTAGCTATGGATTGGTGAGGTGTGGTTGTATAAAGTGTTAGGGATTATAGCCTTGACTATAGGAACAAACTACAAACCATGGAAAGATGGAGTTTCCAGTCTTCTGCTAAAATATTGTTCGAAGTTATATTTTATCTTATTTTTAGGAGTTTACAGGTTTATGACTAGCAGTTGAGTATTGATATTTCAAATATGATAATTTTGTAAGAACATTACAATTTTCCCTAATATCTCTTACTTTAAAATGTGTTCATGTCTTAAATTTTAAACCACATTGAGCAGTCAACTTTTTCCCTAGCAAAATGCATATCAATAGAAAAAACCAGAATTAACCTAACAGAAAATTTAGTTGACACCAAACCTTGCTAAAATATATCTTCATTAAACACAAATGCCTGAGGTTATATTACCCAGGTATCAAAATATCAAATACTCTTTTTCTCTTTTATCTGTAAAGCTCTTCTACCTTCCTGCTCCCAGACCTCCTACAAAAATAATGATGCTTTAAAAAAAAAAAATCTATATCCTCTTTCTTGATCTCCTGCATAATCTGGGTTGCAAGGAAATTCTCCTGACAATCTGTTTGCAAGAAAAGTGGCCCAAAACTTTTATTTAAACACAACCGTACTATGTTTATATTTACCGGGAGTAGAAAAAAGTATTATGACTATCCAGCATTTGAGACTAGCAAGAAATTAATTATAGAACGTACTAATATGAAGGGTGATATTCTGATATTGATCTTCTTCACAAGAATCTTGGGGGTAGGTGGAAAACAAAGCTTCTATTCTGCCTACAAATGCAGAAAAATAGCAAAGGTAAGGAAATCTGACAGAATTCTATTACAAAGTTTTGAATCAATATTCGTTACTGATACTTGGTGTATAGTTCTCTTTCTGTGCTTTATCCTTCCCTGGTTTGGGTATAAGGGCTGTATTTGTCTCATAAGAGGAGCCTAGTAGGGTGCTTTCTGTGTCAATTTTCTCAGAAGATTTGTGTAGTATAGGTAATAATTGTTCTTTAAAAGCTTAATAGAATTCTCCTATGAATTTATCAGGATCAGGAAGTTCCCCTCTCCCATTCTTTGGTAGCTCCTTAAGAGCTAGTTCTATTTCTTTTTTTCTGAGATTGCATTACTTAAGATCTCTAGTTGGTCTTCTACAATTTGAGCATTTTCTATTTTTGCAGGCATTGCTCTATTTTGCATTCTCAGTTTTATTGGCATATAACTGTGCATATTAGGGTCTGAGAATTCTTTTTCTTCTTCTAATTTTGTTGTGATTTGCTACTTGTGTGATTTTCTGTCCTCCTCTTTTTAATAAGATTAGCTAAAGGTTTATCAATTTTATCAGACTTTCCAAAGAACCAGATTTTAGATTTATTTCTGTCTTTTAGATTTGTTGGCTTTCTAATTTTTTATATGCATAATACTATCCTTTTGTATTGTAGGGGAAGAAAGTCTATCAGATTGTGTCGTGTACCTATTTTCCCTATTTTAACTGCCTTAGCATAAATGTTAGTGTGGGGAAAAAAAATTAAATCTGTCCATCAGAAGCCAAATCAATAACATTGAAATTCCCAGTAAATATTGGGATAATTTTTTGAACCAGTGATTTCCTTCAGAAGAAATAAAACTGAGACAAATTGAAGGGATATGGTCACTTGTACAGGCATGTATGATGTGAATATTATTTATTCAGCAAAATGTACTTATATTGAAGAAATTATACTTAAGTGTTGAATAAATTTTCATCTTATCTATTGGCATAAACAGTATACTGTCACATACAGTAGATGAAATGACAACTTGTTGAAAACTCATGTACATTCTCCATTGGAAGTGCTAAATCAGCTCATTCAGAGAGGCATGGAAACAAAGAGGCTGAACTTTTATTATTACAGCTATGGGTTTCACTTTCTACATCCTAGGCATAAAGGGAGCAAGATGGCTCAAAGGAAAAAAAAATACTTGTCTGAATTTCAAGAGAGAAAAACAACCACAATAAAGCAATATAGATAACATTCAGGTTCCTTTCAAGTATCTCAGTGAGTTATTTTTCTGGTTAGTCTGGAAGAAAAGATGTTTAACACATCTCCCTCAAAGAGGAATAATTCCCTCAAATGAATGTTCCTGTTCAAAAGATATGTGTCTGTACACCAGTCAAAATATCAATTAGTTCAATTGATAGGCATGTATTAAGCACCTACTACGTACTAGACTTTGTCCTAGCAGTGGATAGATAGATGGATAGATAGATAGATAGACAGATAGATAGATAGATGGATAGATAGATAGATGGAGAGAGAGGGAGGGAGAGATGAGAAGTAGGCGGGTAGGTGAAGAGAGAGAGAAAGAGAAAGAGGAGAGAGAAGAAAGAGAAGAGAGAGAAGAGACAGAGAAGAGAGAGAAGACAGAGAGAGAGAAAAGAGAGCAGAGGGAGAGAGAGAGAGAGAGAGAGACAAAAATAATGCCCACCTTTTCAAAGCACTTATATTCTAATAGGAAAGGCTGTAAGGGTGTTTGTGTGTATATACATATATACATGCATGCATGAATACATATATATATACATATATATGTATGTATATATACAGTATCCCTTCCCTGTCTCTACTTTCCCCTTGAAAATTTCGATATAGTGGGTTGGCACAAAGTATTAAATGGGAATTTTAGGGCAGTTTTGCAAAAGCCACAGACAACACAGAAAGGCCAGTGGACAACAGAGAAAAAGTATTTTTACTTAACATTGATCTGCATATAGCTTATGACAGAATACTTAATCCAAATTTTACAATAAGGTACTGTAAATGCCCCATAAAAGAAAAAAAAATCAGAGTTTTTCTCTGGTACAAAGGGGAGGCCAAAAACTTTTATGTGGATTTTCCAGATTGCAGGGCATCACACCCCTAACCTATGTGATGTGGCAGGGATAACTACATATATGTGTATACACACATACATGCTAGACACATATAAAGCAAGGACTTTTGGAGGGGAAGACACTAAAAAGAGGAGGGACCAGGGAAGGCCTCTTACAGTAAGTGGTTCAATGAACACTGTAGGATATAAGGTCTGGGATGGGGGGTGGGGGGTAGCAATACCCTGTCCTGGCCACATGGGTCATAAAAGTACCTGGAAGAAATGAAACCAAATAGAATAGCTAGGAAAGGAAAGAATGTCAAACTGAATTGATATCTTAGAACAGATGATGGGAAACCTTTCCCAAGAACTGAATGCCCTGAAAACTAGCATGGGTCAAACAGAAAATGACTCAAGCAAACAAAAAGACCTATTCAAATAAAAACAAGTGATTAAGAAGAAGAAGAAGATGTAGGAAATATTTTTTTTAAACTGACCTGGAAAATAGATCAGGTAAAGATAATATAAGTACTATAGAATGATCTGAAAATTATGACCAAAAAAAATCCTGAATAAATTCTAAATGAAAACTGCCTAAAACTCTCTTAGAACCAGAAAGGTGAAAATAGAAAGTCATCTCCTGAAAGAAACCCAAAAATGAAAATTCCCAGGAATATCACAAGTGCAATGCAAAGCTTCCAGGTCAAAGACAAAATACTAAAGAAAATATCCATTTACCCCAAAGCCACAAGAAGGATCATAGAAGAGTCGGGGTAATTGCTAGTATAAAAGAGAGAAAAGATTGAGAAGAATAGTCCAAAAAGCCAAAGATAAAGGCTTATAATCAAGAACAACTAGTGCAGTAAACATTAGACTAATCCTAACAGGGCTCAAAATATCCTGAGATTCCAGCCGACACCATTCACACATGAGAAAAGTCATGCTGAGCTCCAAACAACTAGCTTACAATTGAGCTGCTCTAACTCAAGCTGTAGGTGAGTTATTAGAGTAACGGCCAGTAAGTACATTTATATGCCACAGGTTCTTAACATGGGTTCTATGAAATATTTTGATAACTGTATTTCCATATAATTAGTTTCTGTTGTAATCCTATGCATTTTTAAAATTCATAATGTAATTTTTTTTCATTTTTAGTATTTTATTTTCCTCCAATTACATGTAAAAACAAATTTTAACATTGTTTTCTTTTTAAAGTGTTGGACTTTAAATTATATTCCTCCCTTCCTCAGATGGTAAACAATCTGATATAGGTTATATATGTACAATCATGTAAAACATTTCCATATTAGTCATTTTGTGGGAAAAACTCAAATAAAAACAAGAAAGAAAGAAAGAGAAGAAGAAGAAGAAGAAGAAGAAGAAGAAGAAGAAGGAAGAGGAGGAGGAGGAGGAAGGGAGGGAGGGAGGGAGGAAGGAAGGAAGGAAGGAGGAAGGAAGGAAGGAGAGAGGGAGGAAGGAGGGAGGAGGGGGAGAGAGAGAGAGAGACAGAGAGAAAGAGAGAGACAGAGAGAATGATGCTTTGGTCTGTATTCAGATACCATCAGTTCTTTATCTGGAGGCAGACAGCATTTTTTCATCATGAGTCCTTTGAGATTGTTTTGGATCACCGTATTGCTGAGAACAGCTAAGTCATTCCTAGTTGCTCCTCATTGCTGTTACCGTGTACAATGTCCTCCTGGTTCTGCTCACTTCACTCTGTATCAATTCATGTTAAGTCTTTTCAGTTTTTTTCTGAAATCATCCTGCTCATAATTTCTTATTCCATTACAGTAATCATATCCTATGTACTTTATCAATTAAAAATCATTATCTTGAGAAGGGCTTCTTGGACTTCACCAGACTACCAATGGGGTCCATGGCACAAAAAGGATTGGCAGCTCCTAATATAGGTGATTTTCCAATAGCTGGGGAAACTTGATTTTTAATTATATGACCTATATTGAAAGTGATGTACTTCATTCCTGAATAAAAAAGTAGGATAATCATAGGCAACTTACATAGTCACCAGCACTTCCAGCATGGCCTTGTTCCCTTGCAGCAGAGGGACTGAAGAAAGCTCTGTGATTTTTGGGTAGGTGTCTTGGCTGTCCTTCAAAAGCCTGTTAAGAGGCTGCGTCCATCAAACAGCATGCTCCAAACATGCCACTGTAGAAAAACACAGACATATTCCCTGAAGATTGGAGTCCAGCCATTCATTAGACAGCTGGTGCACCACAGGGAAGGGAGCCCGGGGCAGGGAAGCCATCAAAACACAATTTTTCCTTGCTCCTTGCAGCTGGAGAAACTGAGGCAATGTTAATTGGTCTATTTAAAATCGCAGAGGGGAGCCTACAATTTTGAGAAAATGGTCTTCATTTATGCTATCATCACCAGCCTGCTGATTAAAACCAACTCATTTTCTGAAATGCTGAATAGTTTAGGTTAGGACTCATCATGTGATTTATTGCCTTGGTTAAGATGGGGGTTGTTCGCTGTTCACCTTTCATTCTCCAAGATGTTTATTTTGTGGGAATGCTTTGCTATCAAGATTTGGCGTAAGGTAAAAATAAAGAAAAAAATGAAGATTCACTCAAAATCTTTCACCAAGTTTGCTTTTAATATCATCACTAGTTTTGCAGGATAACAAAGAAAATCATTGATTCATTGTGTTGTTCTTACCATTCTAACTGAATCATCTTCCCTCCCCCCCCCCATTAAGCTCGTTGATAATAAAGGAATATCCATGAATTAAATTCTCATTTTTTGACCCACAACTAGCATCTGGGACACATAAGTATTCTAACAAAAAGAAAAAAGTCTTTCTGGTCTCTATTTTATTTTTCTTTTTTCAGACCAGGTTTCCTTGACTAGCCCAGGCTAGGAGCACAGCAGCCACTCAAAGCCTTGATCTGATCACTGGTCACCAAAGAAGCTTTGACCTGTTCTAATTAAGAGCCGTACAGTTTGCTCTTCCCTAGTCAGTCTGACTGTCCTCTCCTCCCACAAACTCACCATATTGGTGCCAAATGTTGTTCACATGATTCTAATGCAGTTCAGATCTCAAGGGATCCCAGTCTCTGCTTTTTCAGTAGGAGGGAGTGATAGTCTCCAGTCTAGTCTCCTTATGCCATTAAAAATACCAGCATAAAAATTTTCTCTTATAAGTGTTGCAGTGGATAGAGTATTGGGTTTTGAATCAGGAAGACTCATCTTCCTGAGTTCAAATCTGACACTAGCTGTGTGACCCTGGGCAAGTCATTTCACCCTGTTTGCCTCAGTTTCCTCATCTATAAAATGAGCTGGAGAAGGAAATGGCAAATTGCTCCAGCGTCTTTGCCAAGAAATCCCCAAACTGGGTCATGAAGAGTCAGATGTGACTGAAACAACTCAACAACAACTAATTTCCTTTGAAATGATCAAGTCTTCTTGCCAATAGACAGCAGAAGTTTTCCTGTTTGGGGGATAAAAAGATCTAAATAATAATGGGCTCGTATTTCCGGTAACATTTCAAGGTTTGCAAAGTCCTTTACAAATATCTCATCTGATCTCCACAACAAGCCTGAGAGGTAGGTGTTCAGCCCATTTTATAGATGAGGAAAATGAAGCAGAGAGGTTAAATGAATTGTCCAGAGTCACACAGTTAGTAAGTGTCTGAGCTTGCATTTGTACTCAAGTTTTCCTGACTCCAGAGGCAACTAGCAGTCCAGTGTGGATAGAGTGCTGGACCTGAGTTCAAATTCAAGCTCAGACGAGCAGCTGTGTGACCCTAGGCAAGTCACTTAATCTCTTTTTGCCTTAATCCATTAGAGAAGGAAAGAGCAAACCACTCCACTATCTTTGCCAAGAAAAGTTCATGGAGAGCATTGACATGCTATGGTCCATGAGGTCACAAAGAGTCAGATACAGCTGAACAAGAACATCCTAGCTCCAAGACTATAACCACTGCACTACCTTGCTATCTCTAAATACCAAAATCTCTCTTAGCAAGTCAGAAGGAAGCCTCCAATACAGATCAAACTGCTTAGTTCCTGGCAGCTCTGGACATAGCTTCACTGTTGAGGCAATAAGGACAACAGTGCATGCTTCTACACATCACTTGAAGGCTTGCAGCACATTTTCCATATATATGGATCATTTCCTTTGGCTCTCCCAACACCATACAAATCTAATCCATATCTCACAGATCAGGAAACAGACTCAGAGATGTCAAATGACTAGTTCAAGGTCCCATAGCTGGTAAATAGTAGAAAGAAGATTCTGTCCCTGGTCTTATGATTTCACATTCAATGCTCTTTCCAACATACTGCAGGCATCTTAAAAGCTAGGACAGTTACATGCAAATCTAAATGGCGTTGCCCAGAGACGGAAGTCACTTAAAGCATTAAAGTAGAAAAGCTCCAGACCCTAAACTTTGGGGGAGGATTCTGCAACTCTGAATCCCAAAGTGATTGAGTCCGATGTTATTCCGTTAGGACTGGGCACTTCTTACTCCTCAACCTTGATCAAAGACTCCTTAATGATACAAGAGATTAACTTAAACTTGTTCTCTCCCCACCCGGAGCCTCACACAGTAGACACTATATAAATGTTTGTTCATTTGGATTCAGTTAAAGGTTTTGAGTGAGAGTGAAGTTTTCTTTCTCTTAGGGAGGGAAAAAAAAGAGGGGAATATGCTGTCCTCAATTCCCCCAGGGAACTAGCTTTCCTGATAGGGCTTGGGGTTCCTCAAAAGACCAGTATTAGCTTCCCTTGAACACTTCTTCCAGTCCAATCTACCCCGGCTCCTGGGTTTACTCAGTTTGAAAGGAGAGAGGGAGATGGCAGACTGTGAGGATGGAACTTTGGCCAGGTGGAGGTAGGGGGGATATAGGCAGATAATAGGGTTTTGGGTGATGGCTACTGTCTCTAAATCCTTTCCTCATTACTTATAAATGGAATTTTCCTACATGGGAAAGACTTCTACAGTATCCCCTTTGACCAAAGCAAAGAATATTTTAGGAAGGATCACACATATTTTTATAATTATGATAACATTAAGTTTTTCTTGGATCATAAATTAGTCTTTTCCCTTTTAACCTCTCCTTTCTTACATTTTGGAGACAAAAAGTCTACAAATATTCTGAAATAAAACTAGATTTTAAGTTAACACATTTTAGAAGTTAGAACAGAATAAAAATAAGCTTTTCTCAAAACAAGGAAAAATATGCAGTAATTATATAAAACCAGAATATTTCCAGTGTCTCTCATTCTTTGTTTAAGAATTCATCCAGTGAATTTGGTAAAAATCCTCAGAATTTTCCTCTTTCTGATTCAGCCATTCTGATCAAGATAATGATCCAAGACAATTCTAATAGACCCATGATGA
>CM053592.1:15422377-15435647 GCA_028646515.1 Pseudochirops corinnae
TAATTGCACATGTATAACCTATATCAAATAGCTTGTCTTCTCAATGAGAAGGGAGGGGAGAGAAAGAGAGAATTTGAGACTCAAATTGTTTTAAATGCTAAAATTTGCTTTTACATGTAACTTAAAATAAAATATTACAATTTCTAAAAATGAATGTGGAAATTTTTTGTATGTAATTGGGAAATATTTAATAAAATAAATAAAAATATATTAAAAAGAAAAGAACTTTCTTCCTTTACTGTAGAGCAAGCTTCTAAAAGGCAGGGACTTTCATTATCCATCTAGATCCCAGCAAGGTGCATACCAAAGAGGAAGTGTGTACTCCTACCTATCAGCAGAGAGGAGATAGAATACAGGTACAGAGTAAGGCATACATTTTCAGCAGTCACAGTATTTCATTATTAGAAGGGAAGATTCTATTAGGAATTGGGAGGAGGAATAATTGGGCAGTGACAAATATTTTTAAAAATCATTAAAAAGATAGGCATCAATAATTACTGGAATCTTTTTTCTTCCTTGAGCAGATCATTAAACAATTTAGTCATTTCTATCTATGAAACATGCCCCTTAGAAAAGAGATTTCTAAGTGACCTTTGAGATCGTCTAATCCAAATTCCTTATTTTACAGATAAGAAAATTGAGACCCAGAGAAGTTAAGAAACTTACATAGATTATATATGTAGTAAGCAAAGCCAGAATCTGAATGGAGCTTCCTGAACCCCAAACAATTTTTTAAAAATTCAGCTGTGCAACAACTATGTTTGACAGGATAAGCGATATTCTACATCTTTAGCAAAGGAAGAGCTGGGTGTTCATTCTCTGCTCTTCCCTGGGCAGGCTTGGTTGTTAGAATTAGATAGCCTCCAGATTTTGTTTTCTTCTTCCTCTTCATTGTAGTCATTGTGTACATTGTTTTCTTGTTCTGACTTATTCTGTATGAGTCCTGTTCTATTAGATCATACATCCTTGCATGTTTCTCTGAATTCTTTATAGTCATCATTTCTTATGGTTCCATTTACAATACATGGGGTGTGTATACTGAAAAGAAAGAAAGGAAAGGAAGGAAGGAAGGAAGGAAGGAAGAAAAGAAAGAAAGAAAGAAAGAAAGAAAGAGAGAGAGAGAGAAAGAGAGAGAAAGAGAGAAAGAAAGAAAGAAAGAAAGAAAGAAAGAAAGAAAGAAAGAAAGAAAGAAAGAAAGAAAGAAAGAAAGAAAAAGAAAGAAAGAGAAAGAAACAAAGGAACGAAGGAAGATTTCTAGAAGGCTTATTATGAACAGGACCTTTTGGAAAGTGATATATTTGCATTCCACTACTATAGTCAGCATGGGATAGCAGATAGAGAGTCAACCTTGGAGATGGGCTGTCCCGGATTCAAGTCTGCCTCCGCCATATGACTATAACTATGATTTCAGGACTTCAGGTAGCTTCCTATTCTGCTAAAGAAGTCACAGGGGATGTTCAAATCCCAAGTCACCAGCAAAATAAAGCCATATTGTTAGTGACCAAAACAAAACAAGACCCAAGCTTCTATTAGGGACCAAATTTATTATTTTCTACTTGGTGCTGAAATAACCAAAATTTTGCATTTTGAGGTTTGTTTGTGGTATTTTTTTTTGTTTTAAATTTTGCTCTTCCTTTGTCTCTATATGAAATCCTTCTTTGACTATGACAGTGCCAATTTTAAGGGCCTAATATGTGCAAAGCATTTGTATTCCTATTCAAAAACTGAGAATTCCTGACCATTTCTAATAACACCCATAATCAAGTTAGTATAAAATATTCAATTGTAAACGTCCTTACTGGAAGTTATTGTTCATTTTGCCTCGTGGAAAATCCCTTAAAGGTTTTTCCATGAAGAACAATCTTTATAGGACCTAAAAGACCTCACGCTGAAGCGTTACTGATAGCATTTTTCATTTATTGGTATGAGGATTTAGATGGTATCAAGATTTGAGCATACCAACAACTAGGCTTCCTTGCAAAGGATTTTCTGCAGGCTAACACAAAAATCAAAGCCTTATTAGTCACCATGATTTCTAAAATATGGGATGGGGGGGAATCCTTCTCTCTATTTCTACCCCCTATTCCAATTTCGACAGTGCCCACTTACAATAAATTATAATACATTGCTCAGATATTTTAAGACGTTTTCCATAATGAAAGTATTCAGTCTATTGAGCTGGCCCAGACAGCTGAAGCTTTGAACAGACAAGCCTACATTTATCTTTCCCCTCTCTAAATCCAATTGGTACTTCTTGTCTGTGTCCCACAATGAGTACCTTTTTCTTCCTTTAGCAGATCATTAGACAATAATTTAGTAATTTATATCTGTGAAACATTTCCCTTAGAAAAGAGATTTCTAAGGGACCTTGGGGATGATTTAGTCCAATTTCCTTATATTACAGATAAGAAAACTGACACCCAGAGAGGTTTAGAAACTTAAATAGGTTATATATTTAGTAAGCAGAGCCAGAATCTGAACGGAGCTGCCTGAACCCCAAATCCAGGGCCCTTGCTGCTATACAGTGAGTTAGAAATTGGTGCCTTTGCTTAATTTTATCACATTCATCTCTAAATATACATGACATCAGAGTGGCTAGGTGGTGCAGTGAAGAGAGCACCAGCTCTGAAGTCAGGAGGACCTAAGTTCCAATCCAGCCTCGGACACTTATCACTTACTAGCTGTGTGACCTTGGGCAAGACACTTAACTCCGATTGCCCTCCAAAAAAAAAATAGCAAATAAATGAATAAATAAATAAATGTGACATCTTTAAAGTGCCTCCTGAATCAAGAGGGTAAATTTGATATTGTTTTAATTTTAAATGTGTTTTATTATATCTTAATTACTTGGGGAAAAAAACTGATTGCCTACACGATCTATTTAGCAATCAAATTATTTTAACCAATCAGTATTAATTAAAGTACAAAATTAATTAAAGTATAAAATACTTTAACCAATCAGTCTCTTCTGTGTCCTCCCCTGAGGTATGGAATAAACCACAATGTGTTCATAGAATAATAGATTTAGAATAGGAAGGGACAACACTGAAACCATTTAATCCAACCTTCCCATTTTACAGGTAAGGAAAGTCAAGCCCAGAGAGTTTGGCTATGGCACTCTAAGGATCATGGGACTTTTCCATTTCACTTGCAACTGAAATCTTCTTCAGGTGTTATCTTCGCTGTTAGAATGAGAGTTCCTTAAGAACAGAGGGGTCTTACTTTTTTATTTTTATCCCCAGCCTGAGCACACTGCTTTACACCTAGTAAGTGGATGAATTCATTCATTCACTCAATCAATCATTCATTCAGTAACTTGCTCAAAGTCACACAGGTAGGGTCACAAATAAGCTTTGAATCCTGTCAACAGACCCAGAGCTCATACTACATACTCAGAGGCAACCAGACAGCTCAGTGGATGGAGATCACCAACCTGGAAGCAGGAAGATCTGAGTTCATGTGTCACCCCAGGCACTTTTACTAGCTGTGTGACTCTTGGCAAGTCTGCCTGCCTCAGTGTCTTCAACTGTAAAGTAGGAATGATAATCGCCCCTGACTTGCAGGATCAAATGGGATGCTAGCAAATAAGCAATGTTATTAGCAACAAATAATTAATAATGTTGGTCCTTAGTAACATTAGTAAGTGCTTAACACATAATGTTTGGCACATAGTAGGTGCTACATAAATACTTATTGCCTCCCCTTCCCCCGCCACAAACTTCCTCATCCCTGAATTGACTGTATTACCCACATCCACAAAATATCTGTTGAAGTAAAAACATACCCTTTTATTTGAATGTTATTTGATAAATTGGAAAAAATACATCTGATCCATTGCGGGGGCTATGGTGCGGTAGAAAGAGTGCCAACCCTCAAGCCAGGAGATTCAAATTCAAATACTGGCTAGTTAATAAACTTGGGATATTGCCTGGTCCTGCAAACTGCAAATAATGAATGCTATTAAGAGGGTGGTTTGAATTCACACACTTATTTCCATTGGCCTAGAACCAATTCCGATGTTTTACATAAATATCACTTTGTATAGTGCAGGTTTGACTGCATATGACCCCTTGGCTGGATTCATTATTCACACTAATCAGGACCTGGCTGTAATAGAACCTCAGTTAGCTCATCTGTAAAAGTGGCATAATAATGTTTGCACCATATGGCCCATAAAGGTTGTTATAATGTTAGCAGACTTCAAAGTGATATGTAAATTAAATTATTAGTACATAACAAAGGAGTAGCTCACATCCTTATCAATTCTTATACCTCCATGATGGGGACTTTAGGATACTAGATGTAAAGATAGAAGGAATAATAGACTAGACTGTCCAACTGCTTCATTTTACAGATAAGGACACTGAGGACCAGGGGAATGAGGTGACTTTTCTGGATGTTCCTGCATTTGTGTATATGCTTTGAATCAAAACATTTTGTGTCATCAGTGTTAATCTAGAAAACAAAAACAGCTCAGCCTTTTAAGAATGACGCCTGTAACAAACTCTATCTAGTCATGTTGAGTAAAAATGAACAATTGAAACTGTCATTGGGAGTAGTTGGTTCTCTTTTTACTTTACTAAGAATTACAGTGTGATAGCTTATGATTCCTGGCAGGTGGAAAAAGGTATACAGTTCACCCTAATAATTGTGTTTTATATAAGTTTTCCATTCAAATCTCTGGCCCTTTTCCAATGTGACTGAACTGGCTGGCAACCATAATTCAACATGCCTGAATGAGTCCTTTCTAAATAGCTTTCTCTGTGTGTATATAATGATTCCTCCCTCTTAAAGAGGAATCCTTTCTTCAGGCTGTAGATAAAGGCATCATTGAGTGAAACAAAGCACAAATGAATTTCAGTAAGTACAATTAGGGTTATTCTAGGGCTTTTATACTGAGGAGTGTCAGAAACATCATCTAGGGAAGCATTTGGCTTCAGAGCTGATGCTGATAATGTGTGGACTTCACCATGGACTGGTCTAGGATTGGGACAGTGACAAGCAATGCCTGTGTCTGGAGCTGAGGAATAGAGTCTGACTACAGCTTCCACAAAATGACAGTGTGGCTTCAGCTTCATATCACAAACCAGATATCAGAAATCTGAACCCTTCCAACTGTCCTCAGGATTATCAGTGAGGCTTTGGGGCTTCCTGCTACTCACTGGTAACAGTTTTCTTGCACATAAAGTGGGAATCCTTCTAATGATGTACTAAAAAGTGATGAAAGATTATAGGATTTGAGAGAGAGAAGACAGAGATGGAAAGGAAGGAGGAGGAGGAGACAGGGAGAAAGAAAGAGATAGAAGTGAGACAGAGAGGAGAGAGACGGACAAAGAGAGAGCAAGGAGGAGGGAGGAGGAGGAGGAGGAGGAGGAGGAGAGAGACAGACAGACAGACAGACAGAGAGACAGAGAGAGACAGAGAGAGAGACAGAGAGAGAAAGACAGAGACAGAGAGAGAGAGAAAGACAGAGACAGAGAGGAATGAGCCAGGAAGGGGTGGGGGGGGGGAAGAGAGACAAACAGACAGACAGACAGAGACTGAGAGACTGATTTGGAGCTGGAAGTGACCTACAGGTTGAGTCCAATCTCCTTATTTTACAGATAAAGGATTCAAGGACCTGAGAATTTAAGTAATTTGTTTAAGGACATTCAGGCAGAAAGTTGTAAAGTCAAGATGTGATTCCAAATTATCTGACTCCAAATTCCATGTTTTTCTACTTACCTAAGGATGACTGTGTTCTTTGAACTCTTGGGCCAATACCACTTTATATGATGATGATGATGATGATGATGACGACGACGAGACTAATTTGAATCAGACAATGAAAAAATAAATGTGTGTACCATTAATGTAATGAAAGATGAAATGGTTGCAATATGAGAGGCAGCAGAAATTCTAGCCTCTGCAAAAAATGGAAAGTGGTGAGGCTCGATAAGATCTTTAATTATCAGCCAGAGCACTTCACAGTGGCACATGAATTACTAATAAAGCACTTCGTCAGCTTCCTCTCTGATATAAGCCTGATCCCATCCTTCTTCACAGAAGGCATAACGTATCATACTAATGGATGGGAACCCCAGTAATCCCATCCAATGAGGTTTTTATGTCCAGTCCTTGATACAAAGCACTTGTAGACTATATTACTTGGAGAAAATCTACCAAGATTTTAAAGAAAATAATGTATTGACTGAAGAACAAAAATTCCATGGCCTAAAGTTTCAAGGATGAAAAGAACAACCTATTATCAATTTTGTAATTACTGGATAAGCTGCCTTGGAGAGTTTCTGACTCAATTCCACACCCCTGGCCTGTTCAACTGATGTAAATATATAAAATAGAACCAGGTTTAGTGATAATGCTAGAGTATCTGGTATACACTTGGAAAAATATTGAAAATCTGCTACCAATCCAAGAGGCAGTGGTGTCTCAGTAGAGCACTGGGCTTGGAATCAGACCTGAATTCAAATCCAGCTTCAGATACTTCCTAGCTGTGTGACTCTGGGCAAGTCACTTGACCTCTGATTACCTGACAAAATAGTGTCAGACATGATTGAAAAAAATGACTAAACAACAACAATAATACTAGCCAACCCAAAAAGAACAATTCATATGAAATGTGACATTTTTCAGTAAAAAAAATTTAAGTTCTTTATGGCTCTGCCAAGCCCTTTTTCATATTTCCTCACTAGAATTAACTTTGGCTTCCAAATTAAAGAAGCAGTGGAGTCAAAGGATTTTATTATCCACTTGATATATAGAAATGACACTTCTTCAAGCAACAGTAAAGACCAATACAATGTATAAGCCATTTGGTTTGCTGAATGAAACCAAAGGTAACCTGCCTCCAGCCTACAGAATGACTAAGATCCAAGGGTGAAATCAAAAAGTCCTCTGCCAATGACATCCGTATGGAATCAAGCAAATATATGTTAACAAACAAGCTCTGAACAAATGATTAGATCAAGTAGATTAATTTATTCATTTGTGGAAACAAACAGGTATTTTTTTTAATGGCAAATAAAGGATGAGGTCATTGCCACCAGAATTTAGAGAAGATTTATCTATTAGGAGTCTGGACTTCATGATCAGCCTAGATTATACAAGTAAATTATGATGACTATGTAACCTATTACCACAGGGTTTAAAAGTTTAGTGCCTAATGAATATTTGACAAGGTATGACTTGTTGGCCATCAGAAACTGTCTGTCTCTTACAGTCTTACAGATCCCCATACTATAAATACAGACCTCCAAATACCCTGGAGAATTCAACCAACAAACTATACTGGAACCAAACCATTACCACAGACCAAACTGTTGCCCACAATCACACATGCATAACAGTGATTCATTTTTTAAAAAAACTTAAGAATAATATTAATATGTGTCTCCATAAGCTCTAAGCCATATGGAATAAAAAATTTTCAAAACACAGAGAACTGGGCAAGAAGATCCAAATCACTTGGGAACAAGGTGATGTCCATATCATTGCTGCCATTCTGTCTGCTATTAAAGTGGTACTGGTTGCTTCAGTGAACCTCCTAAATCCTTTATTCAGCTATAAAATAAGCAGTTTATTTATGCACCTCAGAAAGAAGCAGAAGGATAAAACAGTAGCAAATGAATCAAGCACCATTTCTATCCGAATTCCATCAAACAAAGATGAGAAGAATAACACAGCAACAGTAATAATTCAGTGCTCAAAGCTAAATCAATTTTTCCATGTCATTGAGAGGAAAGTGTGGAAATGATAACCAGGATGATGTACTGTGGGGACTCTGTCCTAAAAGTGCTATACAAATTGTGATGTTCTGTCAAGAACCCTGAAATGCTGGTCAGTTTGGCTCTGGTAAAATCACTGATTGAGCCAGTACAATGGTACTACTCCTGTGAATTAGAGAAATAGACTGAATGACATAGGGTAGCAATATGGTCCTAGTCAAAGCCATTATGATGATCAGTTTGACAGAGATTGTATTGGGAAGAGCATTGCTCCATCATTTTCTTGCAACCCAAGAAAGTAAAATGTATTGGAACAAATCCAAAACACCAACATACCACCTGTTATAAATGATTCATTGCATAATAGAGCTGACCACCAACACAGGCAAAGGCTAAGTCTGCATGAAATGGACTGGAGACATGAAAGCTTTCATAATGTGCCAGACCCAAAGTATAACAAAGCTAGAATCAGAGAGCAACCATTACAGGAAAGAGCTATTCATTCATGCTGCTTTTTCACCAATTGTATTCACAGCTCCAAGTCACACAATGATGTGCTGCTAATCAACACAGGTCCATCATAAAAAAGTGACTTCTTCCTCAGGTCAAGATGAGACAAAATAAGAGATAAAACTGAGGAGATGCTAAAATCTAAAGAGTGAGAAATTGAAGACCCTGAGGTCATTAAAAATCTCTACTTAATGCAAACTGAGTGTATTATGCCTAGCCATGAAATGGATGACAAAAATAGCACTGACAAGACAAATGATCTTGAAAAGGAGATGGTCAAACTTAGGCTGGAATTCTGAGAAGCTTTTTTTAAAAATTTCTCAGCATGAATCAAATTAGCAGATCAATTATACCAAAAACGAGTAATTCTAAAAGTTGGTAACCATAATAATATAAACAACAACAGCTAGGTATTACTTTAGGATCTGCAAAGCATTTTCTACATCTTATGTCATGTGATCTTCACAAAAACCCTGGGAGGCGGGCAGTACTATTATCTTGATTTTTCAGATGAGGAACAAGCACATTCTATTACAGTATGTCACAGAAGATACAAAAATATTTCAGAACTTGCATACTACAATCTACATAGCAGTTGTTACCATAGTAAGAACCATAGATGGAAGGGTAGAGCAATGAAGAAATACTCCTAATGATAAGCAGCAAATACTGCCATAGCAGAAACACATCAAAAGAGCTCTATTGGGCTTTGGGAGCCCCAAACTCACCAGGCTATCTAAATACTCATCTCAGATTCACCTAACATTGGGCAGCTAGGTGGCACAGGGGACAGAGCACTGGGCTTGGAATGTTCATGAGTTCAAATCCAGCCTCAAATATTTATTAGCTCTGTCTTTCTTAGTTTGTCATCTATAAAATGAATATAGAGTGAAATAGCAAACCACTCTAATATCTTTGCCAAGAAAACTCCAAATGGGTTAGTGAAGAGTCGGACAGAACTGAACAAAAACAAATAACATCAGGAAAGAATCAAGAAGCACAGGTAACATGTCTTCATGAATACATGGGGCTGGGGGTTGGAAATGCCGCCAACTATCACTGCCTCACCCAGAAATTCAGAGTAGTCCTACCAGGAAGAAAAGAGATTGATGTAAGAGCTCTCTTTTGGTATGCTCATCCAGTTGCAATTCCCCAATCCCTGAGTCATCCATTCTTAACATCCCACAGTCAAACAGAAAAGTATTCATCATTACACAACAGGAGCCTGAAACCAGCTTCCCCAAGTTTCCATATTATTGGATTAAAATTAGGTGAAGAATATCTGTTTACCACCCCCCCCTCACCATCATTATACTCATATAAACATTCTTCCAATAGATAGTTAGTCAAAGAACAGTTTTCTCAAGAAAAATTGAAAATTCTCAATCACTGTGTATAAGAATGCTCCAAATGATTAGTAATGAGAGAAATACACATCAAAGCAACCCCGGAATTTCATTTGAAATGTAGAAAATTGGCATGGAAAAGATGCATGGAAAGAATTTAATGAACTGATGTAGAGTCAATTAAGCAGAACCAGGAAAACAGTAGCCATGACTGTGATCATGTAAATGGACAGAACAACAACAAAACAAAAAAAATCGAATGCTATAAAATTCTAATGTCTAAACTTTGCCCCCCAAAAACTATATATTAGAAAACATCTCCCTCTATTTCTTTGTAGAAATGAGGTTCATGGGTGTGGAAACTCCCATAACATCAGACTTTCTTGATATTGGTTAAGTTTGTGGAATTTTTACATTTTTTTTTCTTCTTCTTTTAAAAACATCCTTTATTAAAAACATTCCCCAGCACTCTGGGGAAGGATGGGAGAAGGGAGTCAGTGGAAAATAAAACATAAAATATCTATAAAATTTATATTTGAGAAATAAAAAATTAAAGGAAGCTTGTAGAAAATGGACATATATGGAAGAGGACATTGGAGGATGTGTTGGAAGGTAATGGAAGATTGTATCACGAGCTTGCTGATACATGAAGTAGAAAACTGGAATGCCCAAAAAGAAAAATATGCAAAACAGAAAACAAAAGCATGTCATAAAGTCAAGATTCTCTTAATTTGCAATTTAAATCAGAATTTCAAAGGTTAAGGAGTCAGCACAGTGCAGAGAACAAAGTAAATAATTCAACCTTGGTGTACAACTTAACTACCAAGGCTTGAGAAGTAAAGAAAGCAAAATGAGAGAGAATCTTCAACAGAGAAGGTGGTCAATTTCTGTTGATCTATATTATCAAAAGAAGTCCAAAACAATGAAAATTCAAGTTCAATCAAACAGGGAACCAAAAGCTTTGCACCAGGAATGTGAGCAACAGAATGGTTTCCTTGAAAAAGGTGATTGAACTCATAGCTTCTCTGCAAAACTAGAAAGTGTCAGAACCTGATCAGATCTATAATTATTGGTTCACACACTTCATAGTAGCGTATGGATGAGTAGTAAAGCATTTTACCAGCTTCTTTTCAGCTTGATTCCATCATTCTTAATAGAAGGCATAATATGTATATTGCCAAAATAGAACACTAATAAATCCTCCAAATATAGGCCAATTGTGGATCTACGTTCTTTATACAAAGCGTTCACATCTATCATTAGGAAGTCTATAAACAAGAAAAAACAATATATTGCCTGATGAGCAAAAAGGATGTACCAAAAAGTTCCAGAGGTATAAAGAACAATTTATTAATTCATTAATTATTGAACACACTGTCTAAAGGCTTCACATCTATATTGCCTTTGTTGATTATTTTTTTTTAACTCTTCATTTCATCTAGGAATTTGAATGGATCTTGTGGTCAAGCTGTGCTTTTGAGACTTCGCTTGTAGGTATTTTATAATTTATTTTAGTTTCAATTCATGGAACAAAATAAGCATTTACACAACACAGTACAACATAAAAGATGATTGCATGTGAAATTGCAAATCTGCCTTGTACAACTTGCCACTTTTTTGTAGGTTGAATTTACGATCTTGTGATGGGAAAATGACTGACTGTTGGTTTCTTCTCAGATTTCTGCCCATTGTTTGGTCTAGTGCTCTATGGAGTAAGGTTTGGGGGAACAGGACTGTATAGCTTTCTCCTACTCTGCCATCTTCCTACTCTTTGCCTTTGCTGATTATCAAAACACCTTTGACTCAGTTCTAGAGTCACAGCTTATTCATATGCTGCAAATAAAGAAAATGGATCCAAGTGTAATAATGAATACCTTTGTATGACAATGAGTGGGTTGGGGAGAGAAGGCAGGTATAGGGAAAACCAGGAGGGCCCCTGTCCTTTCCCTTTGTCCTGGACTTCTGGCTCACTAATAATAATAGACTAGAGAGAAATTTATGGTCTCATATTAAAGATTCTCCTACAGTCTGTCTCTGTCTCTCTCTGTCCTTCTCCGTCTCTCTGTCTCTCTCTGTCTCTGTCTCTGTCTGTCTCTGTCTGTCTCTCTCTGTCTCTGTCTCTCTCTTTTTCTCTCTCTCTCTCCCTCTCCCTCTTGCCCTCCCTTCCCCCTCCCCCCTTCTCTTTCTCTCTCTCTGTCTCTCTCCCTCTCTCCCTCTTCCTTCACCTATCTCTCTTTTCATTTCTCCTATTTATCATCACCTTAGGCTTGCTTAGAAAGCTGGTGCAGGCAGCTTCACTGTTAGTACATGTAACCTGGGTCTGATGTACATGCAGACCACATCAGTTTAATTGGCTGATGCAAACTCTGCAACCTATGATCCTAGCAAGATGGTTTCAAGAAGAATCACAATTATATGTAAGGAAAGTGTCTTGGAGAGACTGTGGAACATGTATAGACATTCCGTAACCAGTTTGGTTGGCCAATAAGGGCCATCTAGGGTAGTGAAAAGATCACTCAGTTTGAAGTCAGAGAACCTGGATTCAACTCCTGATTATGTCCATTACTAGCTTTTGTCACAGTAAGCAAGTCTCTTTACCTCTCTAGCCTTGATCAGCCAAAGGTTGAATGACACAATAAAGTCCCAGTTCTAATCAATTTCTATAGAATTAACTTAATGATACCTTCAACTCTTAAGAGCTAAAATCTTAAGAGAAATAGTTGAATGCAATTTTAAAGCTAGCCTTCAGTACTCAAAAGCTGTTAAGTGATAAATAATCCCTAGAAAATATAATAATCTTGTAAAGATAAAGAACTGTGAAAGACTTAGGAACTCTGATCATCATAATGACCAGTCACACAATTTCAGATGCTTCATAATGAAACATACTACCAATCTTCAGATAGAGATAATGGACTCAGTGCAGATTGAAAAGGTTTTCTTGTTTTGTTTGGTTCTGTATTTTACATGGCTAATGCAAGAATTTGTTTTGCTGTACTACACATATTTGTAACGGGTTTTATTTTTCTATATTTCTTGCTTTCTCAATGGGTAGGGGGAAGGGAAAGGAGAGACTTCAGAACTGGAAGTAAAATAAAGTTGAATTTAAAAACCATTTCAAAAACCTTTGCCATTCTTATTGTTTCCAGAAAACTCAGAGTTATGAATTTTATATTTGGAATATTAAAGTTCTCAAATATATAGTTAGATATACAAATTCTCACAAATATTATTTTAAAACTGATGCTAGCAGAATCATCTCTCAAATAGCAGGACATAAAATGTAATGGCAGACAGGACTTTATCTCTTATTGATAGTCTTTCCCACAAAGTGTGAGTCTGAATTTTAATGTTGGTATAATAAACAGGAATAAATTGTTGTCTCGGGGTCACCAATTTCCCCTAATAAAAAGACCAATGAAAACTTGTTAGAAAAATGAGGAAGCAGATGGGGGAAGGGAAGAAAGTGTGCTTCCACCTCCTAAACCATGGCAACTAACTTTCACGTTAGAAGTAATTTCCTATATATGAAACTCCAGTTGACGTAAGGACATTTTTTTTCCATTGACTTGTTTATTTACTTTTAGTTTACAAGATTCAGTTCCACAATCCCTTGAGTTTCAAATTTTCACCCCTCCCTTCCCCCCCCCCCCCATGGTGGCATGCAATCATGTATAGGATCTGCAAATA
>CM053592.1:15436147-15455034 GCA_028646515.1 Pseudochirops corinnae
TAACAACCTGATGGAAGAAAATAATACCTTAAAAAATAGATTAATTCAAATGGCAAAAGAGGCCCAAAAAGCCAATGAGGAGAAGAATGCCTTAAAAAAGTCTAATTTGTCAGATGGAAAAAGAATCTCAAAAGCTCACTGAGGAGAATAATTCTTTCAGAATTAGAGTAGAGCAAATGGAAGCAAATGACTTTATGAGAAATCAAGATACTATTAAACAGATTCAAACAAATGAAAAAATAAAAGACAATGTGAAATATCTTATTTTAAAAACTGCTGACCTGGAAAATAGATTCAGGAGAGACAATTTAAAAATTACTGAACTACCTGAAAGCCATGATCAAAAAAAAAAAAAAGAACTTAGAAGTCATCCTTCAAGAAATTCTCAAGGAAAATTGCCCTGATGTCATAGAACCAGAGGACAAAATAGAACTTGAAAGAATTCACCAATCACCTCTTGAAAAAGATCCCCAAAAGAAAACTCCTAGGAATGTTATAGCCAGGTTCCAGAGTTCCCAGATCAAGGAGAAAACATTACAAGCTACCAAAAAGAAACAATTTGAATACTGTGGAAACACAATCAAGATAACCCAGGATCTATCAGCTTCTACATTAAGGGATGGAAGGGCCTGGAATATGATATTCTAGCGATCAAGGGAGCTAGGATTAAAACCAAGAATCACCTACCCAGCAAAATTGAGTATAATGTTTCAGGGGAAAATATGGTCATTCAGTGAGGTGGAGGACTTTCAAACATTCTTGATGGAAAAACCAGAACTGAATAGAAAATTTGACACTACAATATAAGAAGCATGAGAAGGTAAACACGGAAAAGAAATCATAAGGAATTTATCAAAGTTGAACTATTTACATGCCAACGTGGAAAAAAGATAATTGTAACTGATGAAACTTTTCTCAGTATGAAGATAGGTGAAGGTAATATAAATGTATATATATGTCTACATACACATATGTCTATATAGGAGGGTATATATGCATATGAATACATATGTGACTGTGCATATATATGTGCACATAGACAGAGGGCACAGGATCAGCTGAATAGGGAAGAATGGTATTTTAAAAGGTGAAACTGAGAGGTGGGAGAGGAATAGAGTGAGAGGAGACTGGGAGAGACAGAATGGGGTTAATCATCTCATATAGAAGAGGCAAGGGATAACTGTTACAATGGAGGGGAAGAACAGGAAGGCAAAAGGGAATGGATCAACCTTACTCTCATTGAATTTGCCTTAGGGAAGGAATGACATACATTTTAAATTGGGCATCTTGCCCTGCAGGAGAGTAAGGGGGAAGGGGATGAGAGGGGAGATGATGGAGGGGAGGGCAGTTTGGGGGAGAGGGTTGTTAGAAGCACACACTTTTGTAAAGGGACAGGGACAAAGTAGAGAATAGAACAAGTGAGGAGTCAGGATAAGAAGGAGGGAAATATAGTCAGTCTTTCACAATACGTCCATTGTGGAGATCTTCTGAGTAGCTACACATATACGGCTTATATTGAGTTGCTTGTCTTTCCAGTGAGGGTAAGTGACAAGGGAGGAAGGGAAAGAATTTAGAATCTAAAGTTCTAAAATCAAATGTTAAAAAAATATATGTATATATATATATATGTGTATAATAATTATTATTATTTACACCCAACTGGGAAATAAGATATACAGGCACTGGGATGGGGAGATCCATCTTGCCCTACCAGAAAGTCAGAGGGATGATGGGGGAGGATATAGGAGAGAGCAGATTGGGAAAGAAGGTATTCAGTGGAATCACTGTTTTGGGGTGGTGGGTAGGGGAAAGACAGGGAGAAAATTTGTAACTCAAAATCTTGTGGAAATGCATGATATAAACTAAAAATAAACAAAAGTTA
The DNA here is from genome assembly GCA_028646515.1 of Pseudochirops corinnae. Taxonomy (NCBI): domain Eukaryota; kingdom Metazoa; phylum Chordata; class Mammalia; order Diprotodontia; family Pseudocheiridae; genus Pseudochirops; species Pseudochirops corinnae. The sequence goes on from CM053592.1 coordinate 15,438,030, forward strand.
ATTGAAAAAAATAAAGAAATAAATGCAAAAAAACCACAATGACTTTATTCAACTTATTCCACTCTCTCCTCTCCCCCCAAAATTAGCTAATGTTGATTTTCCCCCAGACACAAGGGAGAGGAGCATTAGACTGGGTGAAAGCTAGCCAACACAGGAGACTGGATCAGGTCCAAAGGAAAGGCAAACTAAAGCCTACCTGGAACCAGCCCATACCCCAGAGGTTACTCAGAGTAAGGACCCAGGATGGGAAATACAATATGCCCTCTGAGAAGATGAGGGAAGTCTCTACAGCCCAGCCTTGGAGAGCCTCATCATCAGTAAAGAAAGGACCAGAGAGTGAATGGGAAAGTTCACAATAAAAAGGCTGAACCACCCAAAATACCAAGAGAAAAAGTCTCAATAAACAAGAGGATCCTAAAAATCACAAGGAAAAATAAGCAAAACTACAAAGAGGAGTCAACATATGATTAATAAATAGTATAATATGAGAACGTGAACCAATGGTGCCTGGTAAAAGACAAAGTCCCAGAGTGGCTAGGTGGTGCAGTGATCAGAGCACCAGGCTTGGAGTCAGAAGGACCTGAGTTCCAATCTGGCCTCATACACTTAACACTGACTAGCTGTGTGACCTTGGGCAAGTCACTTAACCCCAACTGCCCTGCCTTCTCCTCTCAAAAAAAAAAAAGGCAAAAAAAAAAAAAGACAAAGTCCCATGGACCTCCAAATGTCAAGGATAACTCAGAATGGCTCAAAAAACCAAGTAAAACTCATAAGAAATTTGGGGTGAATTTAGGTCAGAAATTAGAACTCTCAATGTAGAAACTATAGCACTCAATGTAAAATTTTAAATACACACAACAGAAAAGGAAAATTTGTATCCACAAGGGAGACTCTAAAGAAGTGAGAAATGAATACAATGGGAAAACAAAAACACAGAAGTGGATGAAAATTTGGCAGAAGAGAAAACATTTTTTAAAAATTCACATGCAATGCTTTCCATAGTTCTGTAGTTCTAAATCCCCGTTCTTATAATATCAACAAGGATATGATTTTGCTTCTTACAACTTTCTAATAATAACTAGTACTTATATAGCATTTTAAGGTTTGCAAAGTGCTTTACAAATATCTGGTTTTATTCTCACAACAATCCTGGGAGATAGGTGCTATTACTAGCTTTATTTTACAGATGAAGAGACTGAGGCAGACAGATATTAAGTGACTTGATCAAGGCTAATAAGCAAATGTATATGGATTTGAACTCAGGTCTTCCTGACTCTGCCCAACATTCTATTCATTGCCCCCACCTAGTTGCTTCAATTTTGTAACTAAAAATGTTCTCCTCAATGAAAATTTTTAAAAAATTTATTAATTAATTAAAAAAAAAAAAGAAATAAGGTGGACTTTGTTGAGCATCCTAAAAATGAGATTCATAACTGGACCTTGGTCTCCTTTCACATTCTAAAAACTTGTGATAGATCCTTTGGTACATATTTAAGAATCATTTTTAATGTATATTTTAAATTGATACTTTGAAAGATCCATAATTTCAGAGGCATTTCTTCTACTCAAACTGACTAAAACCTATCTAGAGTTTCTTACCCTGAATGCATTTTATTCACATATTTCTATAAATCCAGCACTATAAGCACTTTGGGCAAGGGCTTTCTCATATATATCTCTGTATCCCTGTATGTCTAGTACCTTGTTTATTGATGCCTAATAAATGTTTGTTGAATGAAAAAAAAAAGTTCTCCTTCACTCTGAGAGATGTAAATTAGTTAATATTATTTGGCACAGTGTATACATACATACTTGTATAAGCAAGCACATTTATACATCATCATGATGCAGCTAGATGGATCAGTGGGTCAAGTACTGGGCCTGGACTCAGAAAGACCTGAGTTCAAATCTGGTCTTACACACTTACTAGCTATGTCACCTTGGACATGTCACTTAACTCCTCTTTGCCTCAGTTTCCTCAGCTGTAAAATGGGGATTATAATAGTGTCTGTTTCCCATGTTTGCTTTGAGAGTGAAAGGAGACAATATTTATAAAGGACTTAGCACAGTGCCTGACACATAATAGGCTCACAGAAATACTTTCCCCCTTTCCTCTCTGCCCTCTCTTTGTTAGGATCTTTGAGTGCCAGATGGTTATTACCCCTTCCCAATGGACTTAACACTTGACCTGTAGAATCCCAAGATGAGTGGGGTGGGGAAGAGGAGACACAAATACCTCTTTAAGGCCTTTGAATTTTCACTTGAGAGAATAACTCAAGGTCAATTCTCCTGGTAGTTTCCAGAAAAAAAAAAGACATGTATTCTATGTGTTAATTTATTCCCTACTTCTGTCTTTCATCCTTAAAACTGGTTGAGGAAGTTTCCCCTCCTTGTTCAACAATAATTTCATCAATAACGTATCCTTCTGGGCCCAGATGGTCCCAGAACACATGAATCTCAGATAAGATTCTCCATATTCCCCCTGTTAGCTGACCTTGGGTAAATGATGAGTCTCACTCTTCTCCTCTGAAGCCAATTGCTGCTTTCAAAAATCTTGGAACTTAGAAGTGGGAACCAAGGAAACAAAAACACTGCACCCCTCAACAAAGAAGGGATCCTATCTAACATCCTATCTACATCAGGGACAGGATTTCTCTTGCACAAAATACCTTTGGAGCTGCCACACTGTCATCCCAATGAGTGGAGATTTGGAAGCTCGAGATGCCCTCCTCCCTTCTCCAACCAGAATATCTCTCTGATGCATCTCCTTTGGATGCATATGTCTTATACACGTGTTTTCTTTCCCCCTCCATGGTGTGGATTCTTGAGTTTTCCCATTAATCGCCCACTTGGAAAGGCATTTCTCATTAAATAAAGGAATTGAAGTGGGTAGGAGAAACTGATCAAGTCTCCTTGTTTTCAAATTCCTTTGCTTCAGGGAGTCCTCATTTCAGTTTCCATAGTGAATGACCCTAATTTATCCCATTAGTCATGGGAGCTGTAAAATTAACCATGAACATTCTCCTGTGTCTGTAGCAACCTTTTTTCTAGGAAGCAATTATGGTTGTCACCTTACCCGCTTTTCATGTTTGCTTCTGAAAATAAAATCTCATTGAATTCTGACATGGTATTCTATGAGAAGGAAACTTTCTATTGTTTCCCTTCCATGGATATTAATGGTAGATACATTCACAAATATTTAAACAGTAGTCTAAATAGTACTGCTGTCTAAGTACTACTAAATAGTACTATTGTCTAAATCCTACTAACTAGTAATACTGCCTAAATAGTGGAGGGAAAACCATTTTTTGTCACAAAATAAATGTGTATTATTTTCTAAAAGCCCTATGGTATATGACTTTTATAAAAAAGGCAGTAAAAAGAACAGTATAAAGACTGTCTCATCTGTTAAAAAAAAGACTATCTCAAAAATTGTTCTATGATATAATACATATGCATCAGAGCCATCCCCACCATGAAGCATGCTCAGAGTTGCCATTGCTAATTTCATTGACTAGATGGATACTTGGTGACTTCTTCCAGTCATGTGGTGGCCCAGCATTGAAAGGACTTTGTCTTTTAGTATGTTGTAGTAAGCTCCAGATGTCCTCCTTCGTTGTCTCTCTACCCTATGACAACAATGAATGAGTGGGGGGATGCTATTGGTTAAAAGAATGGACAGCTTCTGACTCCAGTTTCATTATCTTGACTCTCCCAAGGGCTCATAGCACCCATAGTCTCAACTGGATAATTTTGCATCTGGGTCTTTGCTGTCCTTTTCAATTTCTTTTGTTTCCATTTGTGAGTAGGTGACCAAAAAGACCATTTAAGCTTGAGCCTTAATTTCTTCATCCATAAAATAGGGATAATAACACCTAGCATCCCTACCTCACAGGATTGTAATGAGAATCCAGTGAGATAATCAATGTAAAGTGTTTTTCAAAATGAAGGCTCTACATAAATATCAGCTACCTTTGTCTATTATACAATATTCTTTCTGTACCCTTCAGGCTGAATGCTGAGGCTTTTCTCTCCCAACATTAGTTCCTGATTACAATTATATATGATGTTCCACCATATGGGAAGGCAGGGGAGTGCTTTACCAGTGTTCTCCTCGAGCAGGTCTGGAAATCTAACATTAGGAGCACCTTGCAAGGTTCACCTATGGCACAATATCCCCTTTTCCATTCCTTAGCATGCTAGAAGAACCAGAGGGAGAGCTTTGGAACATTACCTTTGAGAATTTGGCAACCCATGGTTTAGATCAGAGGTATTGAACACAGCCTGGGGAGGGGTGGGGGGAGAGCACATGCAGCCCATAATACTCTCAAGTGCAGCCTGGTCCAGATTAAAATATATTGGGAAATATTTAATAAAATAAATAAAAATATAATAAAACTGATGATACTTACATGATAACTTTATTATATATTTAAATGGAACAGCAAATTGTATATGAAAGATTTGAAGATTCATGTGCAATCTTTTTTTTTAGTATACTATGGTATGGAAATACTTGTTTTATCTCAGAAATAAGATAAATAAAAATTTTATTTGTTTTGTTTTAGTTTTTTTTATTTTAGTTTTTTGCTTTTTGAAAGGGGGAAGGTAGGGCAATTGGGGGTTAAGTGACTTGCCCAAGGTCACACAGTTAGTAAGTGTTAAGTATCTGAGGCTGGATTTGAACTCAGGTCCTCCTGACTCTATTTACTGTGCTACCTACCTGCCCCAATAAAAATTTTAAAGTAAAAAAAAAAAAAACCCACAAAATATATGCAACCCATATAAACAAAAGATCTCTGGAGTGTCCTAGACTGTTTTTGGTCTCAGGTGTCCTGGGACCAAAAAGTTTAGGGATTACTTCTCTAGAGTGATGATGCTAGAGTGTATTTGAAAAATGTATTTCTCATTAGAAAGTATGCAATCTTTTCTTCAGTTAGTTAATTGGGTAAAGACACCACTCTTTCCCACGAAATATTTATTAAATAAACTGGAGAAATGTCCTTTCCCATTACTAATTACTATACTTCTCTATAAGTAAATACATTTCAAAATTACTGAATATATTCAATTTATCAACAAATAAAAGTTTTTAAAAATCAGACATAATACATTATTTAGAATATTTTGGCTATACAAAATTTCACAGCCAGCTTTCAGGATTAATTTCTCTAGAGATTTAGTCTCACACTATTCTGCTTACTCCAGATGCTAATGATCTCAAGAATGTTCATGTTTCTCCTCAAGCTGGGAAGGAGGTGAGGACCAATTTTCTCCTTATCAGAAAGCTATCGATAGTGGTATTATAAAGAAACCTTCCAAAGAGAATTCCATGAAGAGTTGGAGGAGATACCAAGTAGCAAATCTGGAAAGACTGTTTCCTGTAATTACTGAGAGAAGAGGGAGAAAAAAGATACATCTAGTTTGTTAGGGCTAGCTCTAGTAGGTCTTTAAAAGGTTTCTTTATAACACTACTACTGATTTATTTCTGACAAGAAAGAAGCTAATCCTAACCTCCTTTCCAACCATTTTCACCACAGATTTATTATAGCTCCTCAGTGATAACAAATAAAACGCCCCCCTTCTCCTTGACTTCATAGAAAGAAACACTTCATAGTGAAACATTTCTCAACTGTTACTATAAACTATCTTTTTTCCATTCTATTTGGCTTTTACAGTAACAGTATCCCCAGTCTCTGTGACACAGACATTTAAAACAGGGATAGCATTTCCTTTATATATATATAAAAAAAAAAGATCTGAGGGTTTTAGACAATGTGTGATGTAGCAAATGAAACGTTCAGCTGTGTCCAGCTTTTCTTGACTCCATTTGGGGTTTTCTTAGTTCTTTTCATTTTTATTTTTTTTAGTTTTCAACATTCACTTTTATAAGATTTGGAGTTCCACATTTTTTCTCCCCTCTTCCTCTCCCCCTCCCCAAGACAGCAAGCAATCTGACGTAGGTTATACATGTATAATCATAGTAAACATATTTCCACATTAGTTATGTTGTGAAAGAATCAGAACAAAAGGAAAAAACCACAAGAAAGGGAAAAAAAGAGAAAATAGTTGTTTTGATCTACATTCAGACTGCATAGTTCTTTCTCTGGATGTGGATAGCATATTCCATCTTGCATCTTTTGGAACTGTATTAGATCATTGTGTTGCTGAGAAAAGCTAAGTCTATCAGAGTTGGTCATCACACAGTGTTGTTGTTACTGTGTACAATGTTTTCCTGGTTCTACTCCCTTCACTCAGTATGCATTTGGGGTTTTCTTGGCAAAGATACTGGAGTGGTTTTCCATTCTCCAATTCATTTTACAGGTGAGGAAACTGAGACAAACAGGGTGAAGTGACTTACCAGGAGTCAAACAGGTAGTAAGTGTCTGAGGTGGGATTTGAACTCAGGAAGATGAGTCTTCCTGACTCCAGGCTCAGCAGTATATACACTATACCACCTAGTTGCCCCCCTTAAAAATTAGAATCATTCAAAAATGTAATGAGCACCCTCAGTGGATTTCCTGTAACCTTGGGTCTTTAATCAAAGGCTGAATGGTCACTTGTTGAGTGTGTCATAATAAGGATTCTTTTATTGGTGTGGACACACAAACATGAAAATTCCTTTTCGTTCTAAAACCTTGTAATTCTGTGATTTTGATTGGGGAAAAAATTGACCTGAGGGGCCCTCCAGTGGCCATGGTTCAGTCTAACAGAAAATATGTATGTTATTTAGCTTGAGGTGTGTTTTGGCCAAGCAAAGGAGTAAGAACATAGGAGAACCAAGCTTCACAGATGGCAGAACTTAGCCAGCAGCAACCCAGCAACATATGCCAACCAGCAGCAGTGGGCAGAAATAGCAAGTGGCCCCTTTACAGGTCAAGAGAGTTGATGACTATGGAAGTGGAGTAAAGACCCAGCAAAGCAGTAACTGGCTACTGGGAGAATGATCTAGAAGAGATTCTGGACAAGACTCAAACCAGGGAGTGACAGTTGTCTGGGGGATGTTCTTTCTATCACTGCTGTAGTGGAAACCTATGGGAATTAGGATGCTTCCTAGGAGAGGCTGGTGGAGATTCACTTTTGTTACATACTTTGCTAAGAGGCAAGTATGGCATAGTAGATAAAACATTAGACTTGGAATCAAAAAGACCTAGATTTAAATTTTGCCCATCACACTTAGCACTTAATTGCTCTTAATCTCTAAAAGCCTTATCTGGAGGGTTTGGGGATCTGTCAGTCCTGCACTGGAGAAAACACAGAGCCTTGAGCTATTGAAGTATTTACTAAACTAGTCTGTTTTAATACATGATTTGCAGTTTGGTCTGTGGTTTCTGAACTATATTGGTAGAGAATGTTCTGAATGGGGGCTTGTGCCATCTTGATCTAATTATAAGTATCACAAAAAAAAACAGACCTTACTGAATCAGTGGCTCCTAGGTCTCTCAGATCATGTTCAATTCTGGGTTTAGAAACTTAAAGTGAGGGGCAGCTAGGTGACGCAGTGAACAGAGCACCAGCCCTGGAGTCAGGAGGACCTGAGTTCAAATGTGGCCTCAGACACTTAACACTTACTAGCCGTGTCACCTTGGGCAAGTCACTTAACCCCAACTGCCCTCCAAAAAAGAAAAAAAAAAAGAAACAAAGTGAGAGCATTTATGGTTTTTTGCCCTTTTTGTATCCCCAGCATTTAGTACAATATCTGACACATGGTAGGTATTGAATGCTAGTTGACTGATTGAAAATATTACTTCTCTGGTTCAATTAGTTTGACCAATCCTGACATCACAAGCTTTATGTTCCTTAATAGTGGCCATCCATCCTCTTTTCCCTTACTCTTACCCTGAAAAAATCACTACCACCAAAAACTCTCTCTCATAGAATATTCAGTACCATCCCATATCTTAGACCAAGGTTTAATTCAGGACCTGGGTTCAAATCCTGACTGTAGGCAAGTCACTTCATATCTCTGGGCCTTGCTTTTCTCATTTATAAGATGAAGGGTTTGGATCAGAAGATTTCTAAGGCCTCTCCCAGCTCCAAATTCTAGGATCCCGTGATTTACAAGGGAAGGATACAATAATAAAACATATACCAAATGTTAGATAAGTATTTGCTGTGGTTCAGTCATTTATCAGTCATATCTAATTCTTTATGACCCCATCGGAGGTTTTCTTGGCAAAGATACTGGAGTAGTTTGCCATTTCCTTCTCCAGCTCATATTACAGAAGGGGAAACTGAAGCAAACAGGGTTAAGTGACTTGCCCAGGGTATCTGACGCCAAAATTGAACTTGGGAGGATGAGTTTTCCTGACTTCTGGCCCCACTCTCTATCTACCACACCATCTAGCTATCAAAAGCAACAGTCCAGATAGGAAAGGGCCTAGAAAAGCAGGCAGATCTAATTAGACATCACAAGTGGGTGTTTCTAATCTCTTGCCTAGGCTAAAATAAGCCAGCCTGAGAAAAAGCTGTGGCCAACAGCCATCTCATCCAGAGAGAAACATATCATGAATCTTCTTATCAAGGTTCCTTCTGACCTCATGTCTCTTTCCCATGTGTCTTTAATGAATCTTCAGTTACGCCCCTACATCCCAAGTGAACCTCACCTCAACAATTACATCACCATACTCTGCTTCCTGGGAAGGCATTGAGGAATCCTAAACAAGGCACCGAAGTATCATTCCATATCCTTCTCACCGCTCATTTATAGTCAAGTTTTCTCAGAATGGATATTTCCATACATTTCTCACACAAGATTTGGGGATTTCTGGACTGTTTTTTTGGGCATGGATTTGCATGAAATATTAGAAAGAATGGTAAAAAAAATTATTCTCTTTCAAGAGTCTTTGCTATGTACTGAAAGCTACATCATGGCAAAAGAAGGTCAGGGTATTTAGAACTGGAAAGGGCCAACCAGAGAGGTCGTTTTATCCAATCTCCTCATTTTACAGATGAAGAAACCAAGGCCCAAAAAGGAGAAGCCCAAGATCATGTGAGTAGCAGAGGAGAAATTTGAACATCTAGGTCAATAGGAACCCTCTAACTCAGAATCCAGTGTTCTTTCTTAGAGGAAAGATGATAACATTGCCTTAAATCTCTGCCATTTGAATTTAAGATAAACAATTGTTACCTTGGGAAATTGCAGAAGAAACTTTTATCTTAGCTTAATATTCGTCATAATAGCTAGCACTTGAAATGGGAAAAACTTTCTCTCTAAAATGGCCTGCTAGCTGCTCTGTATAACTAATATTTACCAAGATTTTTTTTTATAGGTTGTCTCCTCCTTTGGAATGTAAGATCCTTCAGGGCAAGGTTTGGTTTAATAATAACAATAACGGTAACCAACAACCACAGCCCCGGGATATAGGCTCTATTACTACCCAGCTGAGACTGATAGAGGTTAAGTGACTTGCCCAGGGTCATGTAGCTAGTATATGGATGACTCAGGATTTGAATTGAGGTCTTCCTGACTCTAGGCCCCAAACTGTACCCACTCTGCCACCTAGAAGAAGTGTCTATTAAGTGACTGAGCATTGTTTTGGTACAAAGCACAGAGTTTGAGTTGAAGACAGATTCCCTCTAGAGGTCCACCAGGTGATCCCATGTGTGGATGAAATTGTGTTAGCTACATTAGCCAAAAAATGCTACACAGCCTCCAGGATGAGAGCTATAATTGCTCCAAAGAGCTAAGGATGGTCCTCCATGCAGGAAAATGCAAGTTAACAATACCAATTATCTAAATTATGCATAGAATTCTGCAGAGCTGTTACTCAGCCACCACCTAATTCAGAAGCATCCCTAAAAGAGATCAATCAGCCTGACCAACTCTTGGTGAGACATGTTAGTGCAGCACAAGGGGTACCCTCAACTTTCATGGGGCATCCCTCAGACAAACCCCAGGACCAAGGGACTCAGTTCACATTCATTCAAAAACACCCTCACCAGTATACTTAACTTTAATTTAAGTTGTTGTGTGAATCAATGATGTGAATTAAGCACAGCAGCCAGCAGCTGTGGTTCATTCACATCAAAGGCATTTAATTAAATCACAGAGTAAGGATAAAAATAAAAGGTTTTTCCCTGTTAGCCTCGGACACATTTTACCACAAACATCAGGGGGAAGAGGGTCCTCATGGACATGGGGAATGTGTATGGCCAGGCCCCTCTGGGAAAGGACGACTCAGACCCCCAGGGCCTTCTGGGGCCCTGTCTTTGATGGGCAAGCTCCCTCTCATCTTGTGTGGCCATATGTGGAGTCTCTAGGGTCCTCTGAGGTGTTTCTCCTGGCTGATCTGCTGTTCCTCAGCAATTTGCAGCCAGTCCTGTGGTCTTGGCCTTGGGCTACCAGAAAGAGCTCTCCTAGGCAGGAGGTTGTAGGATTTCTCTCTGTTTTTATCCCCTAGCTTCATAAGGAGACTCCCAGAGGAAAAACGAGCACTGTCACTTTTTCTTTTAGCTTAAAACTCAGAAGTCTGCTGCTGTAGCTCATTTTGGAGAAAGTGGAAGTGTCTAACATCTGATCTTCAAATGAGAGAAGAAGAAATCTTTTGTGACTTTTCCTACTATCCTAACATATTATCTCTATCAACCTTGGTTAGGATGGGGCATTCCTCTCCGGTAGAAGATACTTCACCCAAAGCACCAAACTCTTTGGAAATGAAGCCAATCAAAATTTATTAAATTCTTCCTGTGCACCAGGCACTGTGGTAAGTACTAGGGTTAAAGAGAAAGGCAAAATGCACAGTCCCTGCCCTCAGGAATCTTATATTCCAGTGGAGGAGAAAACCAGTAAAAAAAAAAAATCTAGGTACATATAATATATTTAGATATATACAGAGCAGATTTTGTTGTGGACTCATTTCTGACTCTTCATTGACCCCATTTGGGGTTTTCTTGGCAAAGATACTAGAGTGGTTTGCCATTTCCCTCTTCACTTCATTTTACAGATGAGGAAACTGAGGCAAACAGGATTAAGTGACTAACCCAGGGTCACCCAGCTAGTAAGTGTCTGAGGTCAGATTTGAACTCAGGTCTGTCCTGACTCCAGGCTCAATGTTCTAGACACTGTGTCACCCAGCTGTCCCATACAGAGCAGGTAGAAGACCATTTTAGAAAGAAAGATTTTAACATCTGTAGGAACTGAGAAAGGCCTCTTGGAATAGGTGGGATTTGAACCAAGCTTTGAAGTAAGTCTAGGAAACGAGGTGGCGGAGGTCTGATGGTAAAACAATCCATGAAAAAGGACCAAGCTAACACAAAGTTTCAGAGATGGGAAACGGAGGGTCATGTTGAGGTACTGTAAGCTGGCCAGTGTTGATCTGTGCCTGGATGAGAGAAAAGTGGAAGAAGATTTAAAAAAACAGGAAGCAGCCAGCTAACAGGGGCCTTTAGTAACTAGTAAAGGAGTTTATTTCAGTCCCAGAGGTAATTGGGAGCCATTCAAAGTTGTTGAAGGAAGGGAGGTGGTGTTACACAGTCAGATTAACCCTTTAGAAAAATCCACCAAAGTCAGATGAGTGACCCAAGGCTGAAATCTACATATTCACCTTCATTTCTTGATCATCAAGTTCCACTCACACCTTGGGTCAGAAAAGACATGTAGCTAACTGCTTAATTTCTTTATGTTTAAAAATCTTTTTTCCAGCTTTATCTATTTAAAAGTTACTCATTCAGCAAACTGCCAAAGACTCTCAGGATTCAATTCTGAAATGCATTAGTATCCTATGTGATATGAGAGTGAATGGAAGGGGCAAAGGGAAGGCACAATGACAAAGCTAAGCCCAGGGTACAAGAGATATCTTTCTACCATCTAATTGCCTTTGACTTGTTAGATGCGGCCAACAAACCTTTCCAATCCATCTTACCTCAGTAATTCCCTATCACAGGATTTATAGCTAAAAATGGCCTTGTTTTTCAGCCATGGCTGATTCTTCATGGCCCCATTTGGGGTTTTCTTGGCAGAAACACTGGAGTGGCTTGTCATTTCCTTCTCCAGCTCATTTGATAGATGAAGAAACTGAGGCAAACAAGGTTGAGTGACTTACCCAGGGTCATATAGCTACTAAGCATCTGAGGCCATATTTGCACTCAGAAAGATGAGTCTTCCTGACTCAGCATTCTATCCACTGATATGCCTTTAAACTCAAATCACTCTGGCTCTCAATGATTGACCAATAATAGGTTGCAGCCCAAAATGAACTTGCTCATTCTTTGGGTTTAGATGACTCAAAGTGAGTGTAAATGGAGACTGTTTCTGTTCTGGTCGGAAACTCTGAGGGGCTTCCCCTCCCAGACTGATTGTTTTGTGAAGGCAAACTAGGCCATCTTTTGCCTTGATTCTTACTTAGCCTTTAATCACTGAATGGGTGTTGCCTCAGACAAACTGAGCCATGAGAAAGATCTTAGCTTAAAAAAGCCAAGGTCTCCCACTGTATCTGGGGCCATCACCAGTCATCCTGATCTATGTCTTACCACTGGATTTCTATAACTCTGGAGGAGAGAGTGAGGCTGATGACTTTGAATAGCATTGCCTCACTTAAATCCAATTCAGTTTCAAGTCAAGACATTGCCATGTTGATGTCATTTGTCCTCTTCAAGAACTAAGGACTAAGGACAACCACAAATGACTGCACCATCTACCTGCCCCAGAAAAGGGATCTTAGAGGTAATTTAATCCAAATTTTTCATTTTACATATGAAGGAATTGAGTCCTAACGAGCTTTAAGTGACCTGCCTAATGTTAGCCAAGCTAGTGAAACTTGTGTTTTGACTACAAATTTAGTGCCTTGCTATTTCATTTATTTCCAACTTTATTATTCATTAATGACACTAAGATAATTTCTTTCCACACCCCTTTTCTTTTTTTCCAACTCAATCTTGCCTTATTATGCCTTCTGTGCTATTGTATTATTATTCTAGGGCCTGGAATGATGACGTTGCTTCCAAGAATTACAATCAATTATTTGAATAATTTCTACCCAGCAAAGAAGAGGTTTTTGCTACATGTGGGTTCTTGGCAATAATATTTCCAGCCTTTGAAGTGAAAACCAGAAGGCAAAAGTCTTGCAAATGATGTATGGCTTTTCATTCTCAAAAACTGATGGTGAGGAAAGAGGACATCTCAGTTTCAATGAGAAGTGGAGGAGGCAGGGGACAAGAAAAGGGAGGAAAGGTGACAGACAGCATTGGCAGGCAGAGAAATAGAGGGGTACAGAGACTACAGGAGTGGCCTGGGGCTTTTCATCACTTACTGAGTCTATTTTACATATGCATAAATTAAAAACATCTTCCTACAAAAGAAGGAGGCTTAATTTGGACCCATGTGTAATAAAGGCTAGGATTGTGCAGGAGTGTGAATCTGGTTAATTTCTCTCCCAGGACCAGAACAGAAGAGGCCAGAGTTGTTTTCCAATCTGGGAGCCAAAGCCCCGAGGGCTTAGGGACTGTGACAGATGGTCATTACGTTATAGTAAACAGAACTCTTCTCTGTCATTGTGTCCTTTACTGTCAGTCTCTCTTCCCTTCTTTCCTTTTGTACCCATGGCTTTCTTTTAAGGCTTACAATGAGCCTGATTACTAAAATATGTGAGATGTTTTCTATATGAGAAATGTTATAGCACAATAGATTAATGGTTTATCCAACCTAGTGCTTTTAAATTTCCCTTAATAGACAATTGCTAGATAACAGATGTACCATGAATCTGTGTTATCCATGAATTTACCTAAATTCAATTAAAAACTATATATTATTCTATTAAATTCTATTAAAATTATATATTATTTTAGCTGATAATACCTCTTAGAACATAGAGTTGTGGGATTATTATCTACTATTAAAGGAGGAATCTCTTAATCTGAGGTTCCTGACCTGTTTTTATCTAATATTTTGAAAATGATTCCAATATAAGTGGTTTTCTTTTCTAATTTGTATTTTATTTTGTGTGTTTGAAAACACTACTCTGTGAAGGTGTATAGACACTCCCCAAGGGGTCCATGATACACACACACACACACACACACACACACACACGTACGCACACATACACACAAGATTGAGGACACTTGGCTCAAAGCAAAATTCCCATTTATTTGTCTTAGACTAATTTTGTTTTCCCATATTCCGTATTTGTGATACTCAAGTCAAGTCAAGACAAGCTAGCAAGCATTTATTAAACTCTGACTATGAGTCAAATGTAAAGAAAGGCAAAGACAGTCCTTGTCCTCAAGAAACTCACAATTTAATGGGGGAAACACTGTGCAAACAGCTGTGTACAAGTAAGATAAATTGAAGTTAATCTCAGAGGAAGGCATTGAGACTAAGGAAGACCAGGAAAGGCTTCTTTGGAAGGTGGAACTCTACCTGAAACTTGAAGGAAGTCAGGAAGGACAAGAGATGGAGATGTGTGTGGAGATGTGTGTGTGTGTGTGTGTGTGTGTGTGTGTGTGTGTGTGTGTGTGTGTAGAAAGGTGGACCAGAGGAAAGAGAGAGAATTCCAAGCATGAGGGACACCGAAAAGGTACAGAGCCAAAAGCTGAAATTGTCGTGTGTGAGGCACAACAAAAAGGTCAGAATCACTGAATTGTTAAATGTATGAAGGACATAAGGTACAAGAAGAGTAGAAATGTAGAATGGGGATAGGTTCTAAAAGGTTCTAAAAGGTGATTTTATATTTGGCTTTGTTTTGATCCTGGGAGTAATAGGGAGCCACTGGAGTTTGAATAGGTAGGGTGACATGGTCACAACTACACTTGTAGAAAATCACTTTGGTGGCTGGAAGGAAGATGGGCTAGGAGTGAAAAGAAACTTGAGGCAGCCAGTGCCACCTATAGGCTACTGCAGTAGTCTAGGCATGAGATGATGAGGTCTGTACTGAAGTGGTGGCAGGGTTAGAGGAGAAAAGGAGACATTGAGAGGTTTCAAAGGCACAACTGAGAGAACTTGGCAACAGATTGGATATGGGGGGTGAGAATGAGGAGCTGAAGACAACACTGAGGTTGTGAACTAAAGTGATTAGGGAGATGGTCGTGTTAATGAACAAACAAATTAATATATTTCACCAACTATGTATCTTATGACTTTATAGCCTTCAGTTTTCTCCTCCTGACTCCAGGGCCAGTGCTCTATTCACTCTGCCACCTAGCCGCCCCAAGCCTTCAGTATTCTCAACCTTTATCCATTAAAATAATAATCCATTTTTTGGATTCTTCTCCAATGGTAATTCCTTTAGGCCTTTCTCTAGACTTCTCTAGAAATACAGAATCTTTCTCTTTTTTTTTTTTTTTGAGGTGGTGGCAACCATGGCTTTGAGAAGAATAAGGAATTAATTTTTAGTTGTTGTCTAGTACCCTATACCTTGACAGCAGCCTTTAGCTGACCTCTTGGGGCTGGCGGATAGGGGAATTAACAACAAACAGTATGCAGTTGTTAGGTTCAAAGGAGATTGTGTACCCAAAGCATTCTTTCAAATGCCATGTGAATGCAAAGTATTTGTTTTTTGGATTTATGTTTTCCTAGAATTGTCAAGAATGATTTTTGCTATTGTTCAGTTATATTTTTTTAGTCATGTCCAACTCTTTGTGACCCCATTTGGGGTGTTCTTGGCAAAGGTACTGGAGTAGATTGCCATTTCTTTTTCTCTGACTAATTTTACAGATGAGGAAACTGAGGCAAACATGGTTAAGTGACTTGCCCAGCGTCACACAACTGGTAAGTGTCTGGATTTGATCTCAAGAAGACGAGTCTTCTGACTCCAGGCCCAGTGCTCTATTTACCACCTAGCTGCCCTAGAATGATTCTTAGAACCTTTTTTTTTCTCCTAAAGATCCTAACTGGTTCACATGAACTCAACAAAGGTGTTCTTTGGAATTCTCTTTTGGCCTATTTACTAATTGGCCTTTTATTGGCTTATCTACTATGTGTAAGGTACAGTGCTAGATGGATCTATGTTAGATATGACTCAGATCTTATTCTCAAGGAGCTTATAGTTTAATGGGAGTAGAGGACAAGTATGCCGATAATAATGATAGAAAGGAAAATGTGATAGATACACATGAGAAATCCAGGCAAAGTGTTATGAAATATTTGAAGACCATAAGATATCACTTTCTCCCACAGGAATTAGGAAAGATTTCATAGAGATAATGATATCTATGTTGATCTTTGAAAGAAAAGAAAGGGGGCAGAGCCAAGATGGCTGCATAGCAGCAGCAACATATCACAGCTCTCACATAGCCACCCCAAAATACCCATAAAATAGGACTCTAAACCAATCCTAGAACTCCAAAACGCACACAAAGATACTTCCCACTAAAGTCAGCTCAGCTACGAGGAACCATATCAGCACTGTGAACTGAAACCAGCCTGGCCTGAAGCCGCAGCTGTGCCCTGGGGGTGGCTGGATGGGAGGAGCAGAGGAGTCTCTCTGGTGAGTGAATTAGCACCAGCTGTGAGCAGCTCAGTGGGACTAGCGAATTTGGGAGGGGAGCAGTCCAGCCGAAAGGCCTCCAGAGCGGAAAAGCGAAAGGCAGAGGTTTTGCACCTGCCTCTGCATTGCAGCTTCCAGCCCATGGCCTGCAGACAGCAGTGGGACTAAGCGATTGTTCTGAGGCCAGTGCTCTCGCGTTGAGCGGCCTGGATCCAGATCAGCATCTTGGGCCTCGGTCTTGGAGTCTTCACTATCCAGTCAGCCGGAAGTAATTAGGAAGGGTCCCAGCACCTTCCTGAGAGCTACCGCAGCCGAGAGGACCCCAGCGATTTGGGACAGAGCTTTCCTTCTGGAAGCAGAGCCCCACAGAGATTTAAAAAAAAATCACGGACTGAACAACATGAGTAAGAATAAGCATAAAAAGCAAAGTAAGAACAGCTCCCAAACCCTAGATTCCTTCTTTGGGGAAAAGAAAGATCATGGGAGAGAGAGGGAGGAGGAGAGCGCAGCCAGAGCGCCCCTATCAGAGGCCTCCAATAAACACGAAGAATGCCTTAAAGCTAGAGATGAGCTGAAGAAGG
>CM053592.1:15455534-15466695 GCA_028646515.1 Pseudochirops corinnae
GGGTGGGGGAAAGAGGGGGAGAAAATATGTAACTCAAAATCTTGTGGAAATGAATGATGCAAACTAAAATAAAATTTTAAAAAAAAGAAAGAAAGAAAAGAAAGATTTCAAGCTATGGAGATGTGCCCTCCTTCAGCTACCCCTGAGAAGTTAATTTTAATTTAGTTTGCCTTATTTGGGCATTATATCCTCTCCACCAACAGAATGCAAACTGCTTAAGAGCAGAAACTATTTGATTTTTTTGTCTGTATCCTCAGTACCTTGTACAGTCAAACTAAATGCATTTAATGAATGCATGTTAAATACACTGATGAACTGACATATCAATGAATGAACGAGATAGCTGGGAGTAGGAGACATGGAGCCCATTCCACACTTAAGGGTTAATGGTACAAGCAATACTGTAGAGATGGAAAAGATCAAGAAGAGAACAGGATGAAACCATCATTTTATATTTTCCCTCCTTTCCCTAAGTGAATTAATTATTTTGCATTTGCCTACATTTTGAGATTTTTCTGTTAACTCATTTAAACTTATGAGAGCCTTGACATTTCTCCCTATAAGCTTCATATTTGAGTCTCTGGAACATCTCGGTTTTACTGAAGCAATATTTTAGATAATCTCTATCCTTTTTATCCCTAAATGTCTTTTGCCCCATGGTCCCCTTGATTTTGTAGCAGATTCCCTGCCTCTGATGTATTTAAAGAATCTTTTATTGTTGACTTTATCATCCTTGCAAAGATGTTTTTTGAATTCTTTTTCTGACCCAATTTCTAGTTAATGTCTGACCTCCCACACTTAATAGACTCTTTTTTTCTTCTCGGTTCAGTAATCTTTCCATCTTTTAAATTTTTTCCTCTTCTCTACCCTCTAACCTCTTTTTTCTGCTGGTTGGTCATATACAGTTTTCATTCCAGTCCCTTGATTTTTTTTTTTTTTTGATCCACAGTACACACTTTTCCTGGAGTATCATTAAGGTGTTTTTTTTTAATGTTCCAAAGGTTAAGTCTTCTTTGAAACATTTCTTTCCATTTTCTCCTAGCTAAGCCTGCCCCAGTGATTTTTCTTCTTTGCAGTGAGATCCACCCTAACCACCAAGCCCCAAAGATCCACAGAGACCTGCTCTAAACACCAAGTCTTGAACAAAAGGACTTGACTGACCAAAACCAAGTCACAGAAAGTTCTCATTTCTTAGTCAGTTTTTTCCCATCTTGTTACTTGAAATAAAGTCTCAACTTTCCTTCTCTACCTTTATAATTAAAACAAACAAGAATCACATCAAACCAAGTCACACATCCAGATCAACATACATCAGTGACATAACAGCCAGACTGGAGTCACAGGATCTGGATTCAAATCTCAGCTCTATTACTGAGTAATGGGGGACTAGCCAATGAGTGTGCAGTTCTTAGAATATGTATGGATTTTCTCTTCCTGGTGGGTTATGCAGACGATGCTCAATATTTTCTGTGTTCGACCTAAGATATGAAGGTTTAATGAGCCTTCTTCCAGTCATGGATAACTGAAGGAGGAATGTTGCTGCTGCTGGTACTGCTGCATTTCCTGATTGGCCTCAGAGCTGGAGAGGCTGCCATTGTACAACTGGGGATATAGACATTCTTTCTCTCTTCCCTAATCACTTTCAAGTGAAGAGGATTTCTGCAAGTTGCAGGATTGGGGAGCAGGGGTGAGATCTATTTCCTACCCACTCACCATATGACTAGAGATGCATATTATCTCTGTTTCTTTTTGTTTCTGTGTAGTTATTCTTTCGTTATCATAACTAGATGAATAAGCATCTGGTAATAGACCAGACTAGTTTACTTCCTTATGAACTTCAAAATGTCAAAAGATTCATCACAGGACCACTCAGCAACTAGATTCGGTAGCAGAAACCACCAGACTGGAAAGCAGCAGTAGTTTAGTTCAACCAAGAACCAGCCTTGAGGAGTGTCTTGATTGACTCAGCCCAGCAGTATGTTGAACCACCAATGGAAATACTACATCCTGAAAGGAACTGGCCCAGCTGACATGAGCTTGGTACAGACTCTGTGAGTGGAGAAAAAGATACCTAAAGCCAGGAGCCCTAAGATATCCTTTAGCCCAGTGGTTCTCAACCTTCCTAATGCCGTGACACCTTAATACTCGTATGTCGGCATATCTGCATGTGGGCAGACCTGCCTGGAGACAGATAGAGAAGCCGTGTCTTGGTTCCTAAGACCATCGGAAATATATGTTTTCTGATGGTCTTAGGTGACCCCTGTGAAAGGGTCGTTAGACTAGGTGACCCCTGTGAAAGGGTCGTTAGACCCCCAAAGGGGTCGCAACTCACAGGTTGAGAACCACTGCATTAGCCTCTCGTGCTCTCTACATATGAAGTATATTATTTGTACTTCAAGCATGAGTTCACTCTCCTGAGGGACCTCGTGTTTGTGTAGAAAGTATAATCTTGGTTTGAAGGAAGGTTTTATACTATTTTAAGTTTAAACCCACTCTGCCTGGGGGAGAGTACATTCCTCATATTCAAGGGGATTTTTAAAGATAAACTTTTGTTCTTGATGCTGTCTCTTTTCAGAAATATCCTCTTTTGTAAAATTTAGTTGATATCAGTTGGTTAATTGATGTTGGAGGAATCCCCTTGAGTGGAGATCCATGTAACATAGGTTGAGAAAGCAAAATTCTCCCAGGGTTGCTGCTGGGAATCTAAAGGTAGGGGTAGTTAGCCGTCTTCTAGGGACCAAACCTGACAATGGGAATGGAAACTAAGTGAGCTCAGAGAGAAATACTATACTTGCTATCTCTGTGATCTTGTGTGACTTATAGTCTTCTAGCAAACATTTTACTAATTGCAAATGATGCTGTTATAAATTAAAGATAAAGGTGGTACCATTTCATTTCATATCTGGTACCAGATAAGCAGTGAACTGCTACAGGCTGTTAAGACCCACTGGAACAACATGGAGCCCGTCCTCAGTCCACTCTGGGACTCAGTTGCCCACAATGGAGAAATTGGCTTGTTTGGAACAGAAGCTCATAGGGTAAACCCAACTATACAGACTCCATAAACAGTGGCTCTAGTCATAAATCAGTGAACTCTTGTCTACTCAGGACTAAAGAAGATAAAAGCCATTTGGAACAGTGTGGTGTTTAGGCACATTTGCATTTACGTTATAAAACAAAATCAACATTGTTTTCTAATGAATGGCAAGGACAGCCTCCCCCACCCCCTGCCCCCCCAAACAAGGCGTCACTCCAGCCTTTGTAGGCCAAAGAATACATGCCTCTCATGGTCACTCTGTGAACCTGTTTTGATCCTTAAAGGCAGAGACCCTGCCTGGTAGATGTTTGTTTGTTTTTAATCCCCCCTGGCCCATAGCACAGTGCCTTAAACTTTGTTGTTTAATCATTTTCAGTCATGTCTAACTCTTTCTAACCCCATTTTGGGTTTTCATGCCAAAGATACTGGAGTGGTTTGCCATTTCCTTCTCTAGCTCATTTTACAGATGAGGAAACTGAGGCAAATGGGGTGAAGTGACTTGTCCAAGGTCATATAACTAGTAAGCATCTGAGGCCAGATTTGAAATCAATCAAGCCTGGCATGAGATACACTGTGCCATCTGACTGACCCTACCTTAATAAAAGCTACATGAATAAATGCATTTTAATAGATTCTTATTCTTCTATACATGAGGTTTTTAAAAAAAAAAAAAAGAATTATGTACACAGCATTTTTCTTTCCAATTACATGTAAAGATAGTTTTCAACATTCATTTTTTATGAGATTCTGAGTTCCAAATTTTTCTCCCTCCCCCTCCCCAAGACAGCAAGCAATCTGATATAGGTTATATATGTACAATCATGTTAAACATATTTCCATATTAAATCATGTTGTGAAAGAAGAAATAGAACAAAAGGAAAAAACAAAAAAGTGAAAATGGTATGGTTTCATTTTCATTCAGTTCTTTCTCTGAATGTGGTTAGCATTTTCCATCATGAAACTTTTGGAATTGTCTTGGATCATTGCATTGCTGAGAAGAGCTAAATCAATCATAGTTGATCATTGTACGATGTTGTTACTGTGTACAATGTTCTCCTGGACCATAGAGTTTGGCTGTGGAGATCTTTCCCTTCTCCTGTTACAAAAGGTGGGAGAGTGATTCCTCCCAGACCACACCTATGTCCACACACTGGGTGGCATTTGGACGGAGCCTTCCTTTTGGTCACTTCTCTCTCTCTTTCATTAAATGCTCAAGTCCCTAGTTATGGGGAAAAAATTCTAGCAATTTTAATATAAGTTTTACCAGGGCTCAAAGTCCATTAGCATAAGCTTCTCCTCATTGGCAGAGATTTGTTACGCAATGCCTATGTAAGGGGCAGAGTGGGCAAAACTCAGGAGGACAGAGATTCTGGTCATGGGGCTTCCGGCTTTGAGAGAGAAGACACAGGGTTTCAGATTCACTTCAAGAAGAGGTCCCTGAAAGGAGAGAAAGGACTCAGAAAAAAAACAACATATAGAAAAGTTGGCACTTCAATCATGTCCTTATCCTAGCTTACTATACTAGAGATTTTTTGTTTTTTAATTTTTAAAATTTATTTTATTTTTAATTTATGGAATAAAATGAACATTTCCATAATATGGTATACTTTAAAAAAAAACACATGATTGCACATGAAACTGCAAAACCATTATGTACAACTTACTGTTCCCATTTTTTGATTTTGAGGAATTTCCCCTTGATTGTGATCTTAGATTCTATTGGTTAAGGGGAGATAATTCATGCCAAGTAGGGGAGCTCATTTATTCTGTGTATTATCTGGTATATTTTCATCTATATAACTTCTCTGATTTCTTCTGTTTTCAACTGAGTGGAATAAATAAATTTATTTGCTATTCACTACATGTTTTCATTAAGAAATGTATTAGAGGGAAAGGGAGTCAAGTCTTGTATATAAACCTTGGGGCACTCCTTCCCTGTTAAGGAGAGCTTGAAGAGCACAGCATTAACCTTAAACATTGTTTCCCCTAGATTAACAATATTTAGAGTTTATATAGAGAATTTTAGCTCAGGAGCCCCTCTCTGAGAAGAGCACAGTAGGGGGCCTCATAGCTCCAGTCTCCTGCTCCCCTCCTGGAAGGAATCAAAGTCTGCCTTGAGAAAGGGCATGAGCCGCTTTGAGAAAAACTCATGTGGCTATTCATAATGTACATGGGTCACACATATACCCCCCCCCCCACATAAAGATTCCTAACGTCTTTAAATTCAGTGGTTTCAAATATTTATAAAGTGGAGATAACAATACATGCCTTACAGGGTTGTTGTCAGTAATATGCAATAATATATGTAAATACTTTATATGCTTTACAACCTATATAAATATCAGCTATTGTTAACCTCTAAGTGCCTCAGGAAACTCTTTTTGTGTTATCTAAGTCATAGACAATTTTCGCAGCAGGATTTCTATGTACTGGTGAAATAGAGGATTTGTGTATTTTTAGTGCACTTAATATTTAATAATTAACATAACTAGTAACATAATAATTAACATAATCTAATAGCTAATGTAACTAAGGTAGAGTGACTAAGGATTTGCCTCTGAATGCCTACGCTGGGGACATGGAGGAAGAGATGCTTCCTCCCCACTCCTTCCTGCCCACTATGGTTCTCTAATCTGTTGGCAGTCCTTGTGGTTCTTGTTGGCCTCATGACACTTCTCCTTTGCCCGGCCCTATTCTACTCCCACCCTGGTCTAATTCTGCTCTTCTGGGGCCTATCTTCCTCATCTGCTACTTCTAACCCACCCTATATTCTCCTTCTGAGGCTTTAGACTGAAGATGGAGTGGGAGGGAAGCAGGATGGATTTTCTAGGGAAAGGCCTCCTATTCTTCCAGTGTAACTAATACATGTCTGAGGAGTAGGGACAGATACCATGTCTTTCATGAAGGTCTTACCAGAGGTAGGATTCCTACATTTTGAGTAAGCTTTTCCCAGCCTGAATCAATCTACTTTCTCCATTTACAGCACCATGGAACCCAAGGCCTCGTGGTCCCAGATTTGTTCCACAACCCATCATTCTATCTGCCCCAGCCAAATTTGCCCCAGGCATCGGAATTCCTAGTTTCTGCTCTTAGGCTGTATTTCACCTTTCCTGGTGACCCAATCTAGTCCCTTCTTCAAAAATACAAGTAAAAAGTAGAATAAAAATGGCTACAATTACATGACAGTATGTAGCTGAGATATTTTACAGAGATTAATGACTTTATGCAACTTCAGAGCTCCAATATTTCAAATTTATCTTTTTCCGAATCTGAGATGCAAATGCTTCAAGCTCCTCCCCTCCCCCACCTGAACTTTAATGACTTTGATCATAATGCAATAGCCAGATGACTGTAAACATCGAGACCACATATTTATCTTTCACTTGGCTTACTCCTGAGTCCATTTCTTTCCTTAACATGAAATCTGTGTTAGGGATTCAGATACAGGTTTGATGAAGAGAAGATTAGATCTTATGGCCCATGTGAAAAGATTAATGCCAATCCCAGCATCCAGGCAATGAGAAGGTTAATATGGCTCAGGAAAAGTCTTGATGTCACGTTTCCATTAATGAATTATGCTCATCACAACTCATTTGTAATCGAGTGGCATTAAGAATATACTGTTTAAAGTAGTAGCCACAGCTGTGCATCTTTACCTAAATCTCCTAGGATCTATTTGACATTTCAGATCAAAAGACAATAATTCTATACATCACCTTTCTTAAACACACACACACAGACATACACACATATATACACATGCATACATACACATAAATAGACATACATACACCCAAAAAACCCCCAAAGAAATAACTAACAAAACAAAAACCTTTCCTTCCTGGAAAAATAAATTTCATCATTGGGTATTAATCTATTTTTCTTCTTCATTGCTTAGTAGCCAGTCTCATAGACAGTCTCTCTTTTTCCTTTGTCATTGTAAGTGGTGGGGGGAAAAATGAATGCATCAAACAGAAATCAAAAAGGTCTTTTCTTGCCAGTTTTTCTTCCCAACTCTGACCTGGCTAATAAATTCCTATGTTTATCAACAGATACTTTATTTCATTACCCATTACATGATCTTCATTACCTATCTCACTTCTTTTTTTAAAATGGATTTTTATTGCCATATTTTATATTTGTGTCACCTAGATTTCTCCCTGTTTCCCTCTCAGAGAGCCAGTGTTTATTTTTTTTTTAATTTTCTTAAAGAGGAAGAGAAAAAAGATTCAGTGAAGACATTGAAGAAATCTAACATTATAGGTAATGTTTCATGATCATAGGCTCTCCTCATTCCACACACCCCTCTCCCCAAACATCTGCAAAGAAATGGGAGCATTTATCTTACATCTCTTTTTTGGCACCAAACTTATTTTTTTTTTTTGGCAACATTTCTTTTTTTAATTTAATTTTTTTCAATTAAAAATTATTTTTTCATTTCCACTCTCCCTCCCACCATTGGAGAGAAAAAAAGAAAAGAAAGAGAGAACCCTAGTAACAAATTAAATCCCCTTGTTGGCCATGTCCAAAAAGATACGTCTCATTCTGTACCCTCATTGGCGAAAATTTAATGAGGAGGTAGGCTAAGAGTTCTCAACTCCTCCTTCATCCTTGTGAGAAGGGGAGTCAGCTGGGAAACTAGGCCTAATCATGGTATTCAAGCTGCCTCCAGCAACCTGGGTTAGGAAAACCACCCTAATCAGGATCTCCCTGGCTTAGCTTCCCATTTGTAGATCCGATCACCTCCAACTGTGGTTGGAGAACAAGGACACAAGGGTCACTTCTTGGTATTGTGGCCTTAGCTCTAGCTGACTTCTGTTTATGGGATAAATAAAGAAAGAGTCCCTGCCTAGGCAGATGCCTTGGGGCTGGAAGCAATTGCATTCCTTAGGTGGAATGGGAGAGGTCCCTTTAGCCAAGCTAAAAAAAGAAAGATGGAGGTCTTGACCAAAAAAAAGGGAATGATACAGATTAATATTAATAATCAGATGATATAGCATTAAAATTAATTTTCCTCACAAAAAAGCTACACAATCTTGCCTTAGTAACAAACCCCCTAAAAACCAGAATGGACCACATGGTAATTAATGACTCTTAATAATATTCCTAAAACAAAGTGAATGAGAAAATAAGGAAATATAACACCTCACGTTAAAAAAAAAGATCCACTTTACCTGAAGACAGATTGAAGAGAAATAACTTAACAATCCAAGGATTTTCTGAAATTTATGACATAAAAAAGAACTTGGATATCATATTATATGTGGACAACTTGTTAAGAGACACAGTGAGAAAGGTGAGGAACCCAGCCAGTCTGTTTTGAAGATATCCTGGTCAGAGTAAGGCACAACTGTGCATCATCATGCCCAAGTTTTACTGTCATTACTACGACATGTATGTCACTCATGATTCTCCATCTGGGAGGAAGACACACTGCAGCAGGAGGAAGCACAAGGAGAGTGTGGGAGACTATTATCAAAAATGGATGGAAGAACAAGCCAAGAGCCTGATTGATAAAACAAACACTGCATTTCATAGTTTTCTGGTTCTGTTTTTTTTTTTACTTAGCTTCTCTGTATTCATCATATTCTTTTCTAACAGAGCAGCAATGATATTACATTAATGGGCTACTACTTTCAAATCTCAGTTTCAAAATCAATTTTTTAAATTTACCATTGAAGTAGTGATGTGAGGAGACCAGTAGATGTCACTATAGTCATGTTTATTTCAGATGATCCTTTTTTTAATTGTTTAGGAAAGTTCCATGGATTCACATAACATCAGAGAAATTGAAAGCAAAAACACAATCAAAAACTCTGGAAAAAGCAAATGAAAAAAGAGGGGAAGGAAAAGAGTAGAAAATAAAAGTTGATAAGTGAGAACTTTAAGGGAATAAATATGTTTTTGAGTCTAAATTCAAAGAGATTTATGTTCAGTTTCAGCTCATAGAATTTTGATCTGAAAGATGAAGTGGTTCTCTGCCCCACCCCTGCCAATGAGGAAACTGAGGCCCCTAGAAGTGATGGTCAAGATCACATGAAGTCAAAAGTAGGGTTTGAATCCATGTTCCCTGAATTGAAATCTTGTGTTATTTCCACTACTTAAGCAAGCAATTATGCAAATTGCATGGGCAAAAGTGGAGTTAATTTGTAAAAATAAATGAAAATTAGAGTTTTTCTCCAATGTTACTGTTTGCCTTTGCAACATTTACATAGATGTTTAGCATGGAGAACTGGGTGAGGACAATTTCCTTGTAGAAACAGGAGCATAAGAGCTGAACTAAAACTAAGGCAGGTTGCTTGGGGTTTTCCCCTGAGGTGGAAATGTTAAAGGGAGGTTATTAATACTTATACTTCTTTAAGGAAAAAGGCTGGGTAAGAGCTAGGTTTTATTGAGTAATGGAGGTGTGAGAAGCAGAGATAATGATAGAATGGTGAGAGGAGGAATGGGAGCAACCTGTAGCTAGGGAAGTAGTTTACCCTTATTTATTGCAGGGTTCCCTGGATGAAAGGGAAGTAAGAGTAGGGGCCATGTACATTTAAAACTGGATGACTCACAGACATCTCAAACTATATATATCCAAGAAAGAACTCAATATCTTGCCTCAAAAACCTACTCTTCTTCCAAACTTCCCTATCTATATAAATATTATCACTTCTGTAATGGTAATTTCTTTCCTACTTATAAAAAAATTATCACAAATTATCATTTCTATTTTTACTTTGCCTTCTGGTTCTAATGGATCTGAGTGATTTTTATTTATGATTTCTTTGAATATGATGTTCATGATTTTATTGGTCAATGTTTTCAGGTAGTTTGATGCTACCTGAAATTTATGACATAAAAAAGAACTTGGATATCATATTATATATGGACAACTTGTTAAGAGACACAGTGAGAAAGGTGAGGAACCCAGGAGTCTGTTTTGAAGATAGCTTGGCCAGAATAAGACACATCTGTGCATCATCATGCCCAAAGATAAAAAATAATTTTATCTTTGATTTTTCTTCAATACTTTGATTTTGTTCTCATATTTCTTGTTGACTCATTGGATCACTGAGTTCAAAGTGCTCTATTCTATTTTTTCAGGGAGTACATTACTTAAGTAACATTTTCTACTTCCTGTTCTAACTTTTCTCCATTTTTTTCCCTCTTGAGATTTTGTTTTTATTCTAATTTGATTTTCATCTATTTTATTTCTTCCAGTCATTTTTTGTTTTATTTTTCAATTAACAACTGAAGCCCTGTTTGTGATTATTGTAGAGTTACTCTTTTCTGCATGAGACTATCTCTTCAGCTTCTCTACTTAGTTATTTCTTCATTGTGTTTAGTGTTTTCTTCTGTTAACTCATATTATCACTAGTGTGACTCTTTTTTGGTGTTCACAGATTTCAGATCTATTTACTTGTGTATTATATTAGTTTCTCCAAAATGAACTGTTTCCCAGTCTTCAGTCAGCTATTTATTGACTAGATAGAGGAACTTCAGTTTCTCCTTTTTCTGGAGTGAGTATGGAAAAGCTGGACTCCTCTATAGTCTTCACATCATCACCTTGACTGAAAAAGTAAATAAGTCCAGGAAACAGTTTTGATGACCTTATATTAAGGATCTTAAGACTGGTTGTAGTTAAGGACAGGGTAGAAGTGGAAAATAGCCCTCACCCTCATGCTTTACTTTTTCCAGTGGGATTAAAGACTGAACCATTTTTTGGCTTATTTGTCATCTAAGTGTAAACTCACAATGCTGGAGGAGACAGCTTTCATATTCTTTTCATTGGTTGACCACCTTCACAAATATAGAAGCAGGGAAACTTTGCCTAACTAAACAAATATCCATGTACATATATATTTATGTGTGCATATGTATATATGTATACACACATATGAAACCATACTATACATGCTTCTATTTATCAATTCTTTCTCTGGAGGTAGATAGCATCTTTCTCCATAGGTCTTTTGTAGCTGATTTGAGTATTTATAATACTCAGAATAGCTTCACAGTTATTCTTCAAATAATATTGTTGTTACTGTGTACAGTATTCTCTTGGTTCTGCTTGTTTCATTCTGCATTATTTCATGGATGTCTTTCCAAGTTTTCCTAAAATCAAACTGTTCATCATTT
>CM053592.1:15481831-15494431 GCA_028646515.1 Pseudochirops corinnae
AGAGCAATCTGGAACTATGCTCAAAGGGCTATAAATAATTGCATACCCTTTGACCCAGTAATACCACTTCTAGGGTTGTATCCCAAAGAGATCATAGAAGTGGGAGGAAGACCCATATGTACAAAAATATTTATTGCAGCTCTCTTTGTGGTGGCAAAAAACTGGAGATTAAGGGGATGCCCATCAACTGGGGAATGGCTAGACAAGTTGTGGTGTATGAATGTAATGGAATACTATTGTGCTATAAGAAATGGGAAGGAGATGGACTTCATATTTACCTGGAGAGGCTTATACAAACTAATGCTAAGTGAGAAGAGCAGAACCAGGAGAAATTTGTACACAATCACAGACACATCGTATGTGTAATGACCAACTTTGAAAAACAGGACTCTTCTCAGCAACGCACAGTTATAAGACAACTCTACAAGACTTAGGGTGGAAGAAGTTGTCTACATTCAGAGAAAGATCTAGAAAGAACAGAGTTTAAATGGAGACTGAAGCAAACTACATACTCTCGTTCTTTTCCATGTTTGGTTTTGTTTCTGCTTTCCCACTGTTCACTCCATTGGTTATAACCCTTTTTTACAACCAGACTAATGTCCAATGTGAATTTGCAGATCCTATACTTGATTGCAAGCCACCATGTGGGGAGGGGGACAGAGGGGAAGGGAAGGGAGAAAATTTGAAACTCAAGGGATTGTGGAACTGAATCTTGTAAACTAAAAGTAAATAAATCAATTTAAAAGAAAAAGAAATGAGAGCTATATCAGAGAAACTTGTTGCAGTGATTTTTCTTATAATTTCATGCCTCTCTTCTAGTTTCAGCTGCATTGATTTTGTTCACAATTTTTTTTTAATTTCATGTAATCAAAATGACCTGTTTTACTTCCTGTAGACCTTTTTATTTCTTATTTGGTCATGAACTCTCTCCCTGTCCATAGACAAATGATTTCTTCCATACTCCTTTAATTTACTTATGGAACTTGTTTTGTTATACAGTGTAAAAGATTAGTCTATACCTAATTTCTGCCAGACTGATTTTCAGTTTTTCCAAAAGCTTTTTGTAGAATAGTGAATTTTTGCCCCAGTAGCTGTGATCTTTGGGTTTATCTAATATTAAGTTATTACACTCTTTTGCTTCCGTATATCGTGTACTTGATCTGTTCCACTTATCAACTTCTTTATTTTTAACCCAGTTAATTGTTTTGATGATTACAGCTTTGTAGTATAGTTTGGGATATGGTACTGCTAGACTCCCTTCCTTCCCACTTGTTTTTCATCAATTCTCTTGATATTCTTGAACCTTTGTTCCTCAAGATGAATTTGGTTATGATATTTTCTAGTCTCATAAGTTAATCCTTTGGTAGTTTGATTGTTATGGCACTAAATAAATAAATTAATATAGATAATATTGTCATTTTTATATTATCTCAGCCTACTCATGACCAAATAATATTTCTAAAAGTATTTAGATCTGTCTTTATAGGTGTAAAGACCATTTTGAAATTATGTTTGTATAGTTCTGTGTGTCTGGGCAGGTAGAATTCTAAGTATTGCATGCTCTAAAATGAAATTTCTATCACTTCCTACTGGATTTTGTTGGTGATATAGAAAAATGCTGCAACTTTGCAGGACATAATTATTAATTGTTTTGACTAATTTTTAGCTGACTCACTAAGGTTCTCTAAGTAAACTATCATATCATCTGCAAAAAATGTTTGTTAGTTTTGTTTCCTCTTTGCCTACACTTGTTCCTTTAGTTTCTTTGTCTTGTCTTACTGCTATGGCTAACTTTTCTAATACTATGCTGAATAGTAATGGTAATAATAGATATCCTTGCTTTACCCCTAATCTTATTGCAAAGATCTCTAGTTTATCCCTATTATAAATAATGTTTGCCTATTGTACAATGTGAAAGTATTTGCAGATCCTATACACGATTGCACGCCACCATGGGGGGGGGGGGAAGGGAGGGGAGAAAATCTGAAACTCAAGTGATTGTGGAACTGAATCTTGTAAATAAAAAGTAAATGAGCAAATAAAAAAAAAAAGAAATGAACTGGAGAAGAAAAAAATAAATAAATAAATAATGTTTGCTCTTGGTTTTAGATAAATGCTACTTAACCTATTAAGAAAAACTCCGTCTTATTGCTATGCTTTCTACTATTTCTGTTTTTTTTTTTAAACAGGAATTAGTGTTATATTTTGTTAAATGTGTTTTTTGCATCTATTATTATAACAATGGGTTTTTTTTAAATTAATACAGCCAATTATGTTTATATCAGCCCTGAATTCTTAGGATAAAACCAATCTGGTTATATGATATAATTTTTATGATATATTGGTATGATATACAATCTTCCTACTAATAATTTATTGAAAATTTGAGCATCAATATTCTTAGGGATATTGGTCTATAGTTTTCTTTCTCTGTTTTGACTCCCCATGTTTTAGGTACCATCACAATTTTTGCGTAATAGAAAAATAGTTTGGAGGAAAGGAGGTGGAAACAAGCACTTATTAAGCCCCTACTTTGTGCCAGGCACTGTGCTAAGCAATTTACAAATATTGTCTTGCTTGATCCTCACAACAACCCTGTGAAGTAGGTGCAATTATTATTCCTATTTTTACACTTGAGGAAATTGAGGCAAATTGAGTTTAAGTGATTTACCTAAGGTCACAATCTAGTAAGTTTCTGAATCCAGATTTGAATTCAGGTCTTCCGGACTCTGGAGTCAGTGTTCTATCCCCTGGATAGTGTAACCTTGTTTGGTCTTTTATGATTACTTGCTTCTATTTATCTTTATATGTTTCTTTTGGTCCCTCTGTTTGTATGTCAAGATTTCCACACAACTCTGGCCTTTTCACCAGGAGGATTAGAAGTCCTATATTTCATTAAAGATTTATTTTCTACTCTCTAGGATCAGAATAAGTTCTCATATGTAATTAATTCTTGGCTGTAAGCCTAGATGTTTTATCTTTTGGAACATCACATTCCAACCTCTTCACACTGATAAAAGGCTGATAAATGTTGTGTGATGTTAACTATGGCTCTTCTGTATTTTAATTTATTTTCTAATGTAGTCTTTCAGTATGTTTTCTTTTGCCTGGGAGCACCAGATTTTTGTTATAATATTTCTAGAAGTTTTAATAATGGGGTTTCTTTCAGGAAATGACTGGTGGTTTCTTTCTACTTCTACTTTGCCATCTGATTCTAAGAGATCCAACTTCTGTTAGTGCAATGGTTTTTAAACGATCTCTTCTCAATCTTTTTTTTTCCTGTGAGATACCTTACATTTTCTTCTATTTTTTTCAGACTTTCGAATTAGTTTTAACATTTCCTGTTGTTTCATGAAACCCTTAGCTTCCATTTGGTCAATTCCAATTTTCAGGAAGTTTTTTTTTCTGAGGTAAGGTTTTATAGTTCCTGTTCCAAACTGTTAATTCCTTTTCTTATTCTTTTTTAAAATAGCTCTCATTTCTTTTCCCCATTTTTTTCCTCTAGCACACTCATTTGATTTTTAAAAATAGCTTTTTTATTCTTTCGAAAACTCTTCATCTCTTCCAGAAACTCTAGTTGAGTATATTCCTACACTGTGTTTTACTTTGATGCTTAACTGTAGATTTCTTGGAAAAATCTCTTCTGGGTCTTTGTCTTGGTCTTCCTTGTTACCATAATAGCAAATCGTACTAGGATTCTTTGCTTATTCTTCTAGTCTACCTCTAGACTTTGGATTTGATATTAGAGTTAGCCTCTGTGTACTTCTTGGAGGAATGTTTGGGATAAGCTTTTGTTGTCTTGGGTCCTTCTTCTACATCTTTCTTGGAGTGAATTTTGTGTTATTTTATGATCTCAGAGATGAGTAGTCTGGAAACATGAAAACTTCCAGTGCCTTCAGAGTGATAGGATCTAGGTCAAAGTCTGCTCACTGTCCTCCTGCTCTGAGCTCTGCAAGTTACTGACCCAAATTTGGCTCTGGGCAAGATGGCTGCTGACTTGGCCCTCTTTGGAATTTCCAGCAGACTGCTGCTGGACTAGGTCACTATCTACCCAATAGCAAGCTCTGCAGATTCAGAGCATCCTAACTGTTGTCGCTCCTTTGCTGTGAGATTGCTACCCTGGTTATTTCACTGTAGATCTTTGCCTGAGCTGGATGCTAGGGCCCTGTTCTACTCCTGGAGTCAGAGCCACACCACTACTGTTTGCATATGAACTCATTCCTCATTATTCAGCTGGGTTCTGTTTTCTACAACTCCTAGGTTCAGGTCTCCTTCTCAGTCTGTCCTAGATCTAGTACTCAGAACTGAGTAGTAAGTGACAAAGCTTCCAGATCCACCTTTCCTAAAACCAGGGCGCCCCTTAGAACAACTTCTTGCTCTGATGCTTTCTATCCTAATGCACGTCTCAGTCCTTTTTCAGTTCCTGGGTGCTGGACTGGTCTGTAGAGCAAGCTGATAGCTGGACCATATTCCCAGTGTCCATAAAAGTCTCTGTCTCTCAAGGCCAACCTAGGCTGGAAAAATTAGTCACTGTGGTTTTGTTTCTTGGATTTCCTGGTCTCATGTGCCTTTCCTTCTTTCTTTCTTTCCTTCTTTCTTTCTTTCTTTCTTTTTCTTTCTTTCTTCCTTTCTTCCTTCCTTCCTTTCTTCCTTCCTTCCTTCCTTCCTTCCTTCCTTCCTTCCTTCCTTCCTTCCTTCCTTCCTCCCTTCTTTCCTTCCTGTCTTCATGAAGACTTTTTATTCCTTTTTTTTCAGTTTCAAATTCTTTCCCTCCTCCTACTCCTCTCCCACCCAATGATAAGACAAGAAAAACAAAACCTATGACAAATACATGTAGTCAGGCAAAACAAATTTCCACATTAGCCATTTTGTGTGTTTCTCAGATCTTTGTGGAAGTAATGTGGAGGCACCTGGACTGCATTTCATACTACTCCATCAGATTGATCTCACCTCCTCCATTAGTCTTTACATTTCTTTTATTTTAAGCATTTTAAAATTAATCTTTCCTTCCTACCACCTTTCTACATTGAGTAAATTAAATAAATAAAAATAACAAATAACAAACAGTCTTTTAATACATAGTCCAGCAAAACAAATTTCTACATTCGCAATGAGCAAAAGTTGATTTCTCCTGTTCCATTTTAAGGTTGTCACCTCTCTGTCTGGAGGTGAGTGGCATCTTTCATATTCCTTCTTTTGGATCTCTTGTTTATCATTGCATTGATCAGAGTTCTAAACTCAAAGTTGCTTTTCTGTAAAATGTTATCATGTGGAAATTATTCTCCTCATTCTGCTCACTTTACTCCACATCAATTCATAAAGCTCTCCCAGCCCCCTCTGAAATTGTCCATTTCGTTATTTCTTACGGCAAAAAATATCGCATTTTGTTCATATATCACATTTAAAGCTATTTCCCAATAGAAGGACATACTCTTTCTTCACTTCCAAATTTTTACTCACATTTTTAAAAAAAGAGCTGCTATAAATAGCTTTGAATATGTAGATCCTTTTCCTCTTTGATTTTTTGAGAGTGTTGGTGGTGATGGTATAGGGATAGCAGATATATATGTAAGTGTATATATATATATATATATATGTATATATATATATGTATACACACGCACACACACACACACACATACACACACACACACACACACACGGAGAAATAGAGGTAATGCAGAATTTGTTACCTTTCGGAGCATAGTTCCAAATTACTTTCCAGAATGGCTGGATCAATTTATGACTCTACCAACAGTGTAGTAGTGATCCTGTTTTTCCAAATCCCTCCGCCATTTTTCCATTTTCCACTTTTGTCATTTTTTCTCAGTCTAATAAGGGTGGGGTAGAACCTTAGAGTTGCTTTAATTTGCATTTCTCTAAATAGCAGTGATTTTTAGGGCATTTTAATACGATTGCTGATAGTTTTTCCTTCCTCTTTGATAACTGACTGTTCATATATTTTGACCATTTATGCATTGAGTTAGTCTTGTGAATTTTAATCAATTTCTTACATATCTTGAAAATAAGACTTTTATCGAAGATACTTATAAAGATTCCTATAATTTTTTTTCTCAGTTACATGTTTCCCTTCTAATTTTTACTACATTAGATTTGTTTGTACAAATTTTTTTTTAAATTATAAAAATAAAAACTGTCTATTTTATCTTCTGTGATACCTTTTGTTTAGTCAGGAACTCTTCCCTTCCTCACAGATCTGAAAAGCAATTTCTTCCTTGCTCCTTTAATTTGTTTATAATGTGACTTTTTACATCCAAGCCACAGATCCACTTGGAGTTTCTCTTGATATATGGTGTGAGATGTTGGTCTGAAACCAATTTCTATCAGACTGCTGTCTAGTTTTTTCAGGAGTTTTTTTCAATTACAGAGTCTCTACTGTGCGTAATTTGGGCCTTTGAGTTTATCAAACACTATGCTCCTGTGTTTGCTTGTTTTCACATGTTGTGTTCCTATTCTGCTCCTCTGATGAATTTCTCTCTTTTTAAACAAGTATCTTATCATTTTAATGATTACTACTTCATCACATATTTTGAGATCTAGTAATGAAAGACTTCCTTCCTTTGCATTAAAAAAAAATTACCCTTAAGATTTTTAACATTTTGCTCTTTCAAATTAATTTTGTTATTCTTTTTCTAGCTCTATGAAATATTGTTTTGGCACATTAATTGGTATGTTACTGATTAAGTAAATTAATGTAGATGGCATTAGAATTTTTATTGTATTGAGCTGACCTATCCATGAACATTTACTATTTCTCCAGTTATTTCAATGTCTTTATTTCTACAAAATCTATGGTTAGATTCATATGTCCATGAGTGAAGATTCGAAGATACGCTCCCAAACATTGTATAACTCCTGTGGTTATTTTTAAGGAATTCTTCTCTTTTTTGGCTCATTTTGGCATATTGTTAGTTACACGTAGGAAAGCTGTTGATATATGTGGATGTACCTTATATCATAGAACTTTACTATTATTTCAATTAATCTTGCTTTGCATTTAGAAACCAAGACCTTTTTGCAAAGGAAAGTAGCACCCATGGTAACAGATGTAGTTCTGTAAGTGAATGAAGAATATAATTTGCAGCTCTTAGTAAAAGGCTATGGGCATGTTTGGGTTTTTTTAATGGTTACATTTTTCAAAGGCCAAATTCCTTAGCTGACCTCTTCTTTCAGGGAATGTTCGAATGACACAGTACACAGAAGGCTAGCTAGGACTCTTCTCTTTTTTCCCATATCCAATCAAAGACAAAGAATTCTTCCACTTGCCAGAGTTGACTGGCAGGGGCTGGGCTTCAACCTAAGCTCTTTATTCACAGCCTGTAAATTGGTCTCTGGGTCCCATTCACCAAATAGGATGAGGCTGTCAGTACTTAGGAAAAGCACAAGGGTGAGGGGAGCTGGAATTCCACACCCCCAGAATCCACAAGAATGTTGTCATGGAATCAGTTTTCCTTCCATGCTGAATCATTGTGCAACCAGGGTTTGTGGACAATTCTAAATCTCCCTTTATCCTATAGCAATGACTCCAAAGATCCCAGAGTGACCTGAATGCTAAAGGGATGAAAATGAAATAAGGGAAATAGTTTTCCATTTAAAGCCATTTAAACAATAATTTCAATCTTCTAGAAAGAAGAATTTCCTTTTATCCCATTGATCACCTGCCTGAATGCCTGTATTTCAGAATGCTCTAGAATGTTCTACATTGTTCCTCATGAAGTCATTCATTCTTTACTAATAGTCAGTTGGTGGTTTAGTAGATAGAGCATGGGACCCTGAGTCAGGAATGAATACCTGAGTTCAAATCCAGTCTCAGACATTAAGTAGTTGTGTAACACTAGGCAAATCACTTAATCTCTGCCTCAGTTTCTTAAACTGTAAAATGAGGATAATACCAACATTGTCCTTGCAGGGTTGTTGGGAGGATCAAATGAGATAATTGTAAAAAAAGAACTTATTGAAGTGCCTGGAAAATAGTAGGCTCTACAGAAATGCTTCCCTTCCCTTTCCATAGGTGTTTGACCTGACCTAACCAAATCGAACATTCTCATGTGCATTATATCCAATCATTCTTCACCCTTCTCTATTTCTTATCGAAATCACAAAGATCGATAATAGCTTAGCACAGCCCAAGAAAACACAATACAACATTATTTTGACTGCAATTTTTGCATTGTATACTAATGAACAAGGTGTGCAGGATTATAAAATCTTAACTTCATACAGCTGCTCAGTGGTGCCATAGTGCACAGAGCACCAGGACTGAAGTCAGGAGGACTCATCTTCCTGAGTTCAAATCTGACTGCAGGCACTTATTAGCTGGAGGACCCTGGGCAAGTCACTGAATTCTGCTTCAGTTTCCTTATTTGTAAAATGAGTTGGAGAAGGAAATGACAAACCACTCCAGTATATTTGCCAAGAAAACCCCAAATGGGATCATTATGAGTCAGACACAATTGAATAACAACAAATTAGTGACCATTTTTGCTAAAGAGACATAGAGCTAATTCTATCATTACTATTGGTGGCTTTTTAAATATTCTAGTATTTTCATATTCTTCTGCTTACTACAATGATTCTCTTCTCTGTCTCTGTCTTTGTATTTGCCTCTTTATCTCTATTTCTCTCTGTGGATCTGTCACCTCTGTGTCCTCTGTGAAATCACCCTTCCATAATTTGGAACCCATTTTAATAATTTTCTTGGGGAAGGGAGGGAGTGGAGCCAAGATGGCTGAGTAAAAACAGGAACTTGCTTAAACTCTTGCTCCAACCACCTCCAATATTTGTAAAATATGACTCTAAGCAAATTTTAGAACCACAGAACCCAGAAAGTTACAGAGAGAAACAAATCTCCCACTGAAGGCAGCCTGACAGGCTGACAAGAAGGGGTATCACACTGGGCTGGGAGCTGAGCACAGTCCCAAGTGAACTGTACTGGCCAAGACTTGCAGCCCAAACTGGCTGGACCAGACTTCAGGAGAGTGAATCACTGGCAGCTGTGGCATTTTCCAGACTTCTCAACCCATAAACACCAAAGAGAAACTAAAAGGTCAATAAGGAACTCTGTTGTAACTGGATGAGAGAAGAGCAAGGTCTGGCCCCTGCCCCTGGGGTGGGAGGTGGAAGAGGCAGTGGCTGCAGCTGCTGCCACATGGCTGCCTCTGGAGCTCCTGGCCTGCAGATCTAGTGGGACCAAGCAACCATTCAGAGGGTAATCATTCTTGCTTTGACCCGCTTGGATCTGAGTTGCAGTCTTGGGTGTTGGTCCTGGGGTGAGGAATGCCAATGTGCCAGAGCTTGTGGTGGCTGTAGAGAGGGCACCTTCCTCATGGCTCTGACAGCAGCTGTGATACAGCTGTGAAAATCCCAGCAATTTGGGACACAGGTTTCTCCACTCTGGAAGCAGAGTTCTACCTTGGCAAGAGCTCCAAAGTCTAGGAATTGGTTGGCAAGATGAGCAAATAGAGGAAGCACATTCAGACCATAGAATCCTTTTTTGGGGGGACATAAAGGATCAAAACATGGAACCAGAAAGAGACAAAAGAGTCAAAATTCATGCATGAAAAGCTTCCAAGAAAAATATGAATTGGTTGCAGGTTAGGGAGGAGCTCAAGAAAGATTTTGAAAATCAGGTAAGAGAAGTGGAGAAAAAATTGGGAAGAGAAATGAGAATGATACAAGAAAATCATGAAAAATGAGTCAACAGCCTGACTGAAGAAAATTACAACTTAAAAAACAGACTAACTCAAATGGCAAAAGAGGTCCAAAAAGCCAACGAGTGGAAGAATGCCTTAAAAAGTTGAATTGGCCAGATGGAAGAGAAATTTCAAAAACTCACTGAAGAAAATAATTCCTTCAAAATTAAATGGGAGCAAATGGAAGCTAATGACTTTATGAGAAATAAAGATGCTATAAAAAAAATCCAAATGAATGAAAAAATAGAAGGCAATGTGAAATATCTCATTGGAAAATTCATTGACCTGGAAAATAGATCCAGGAGAGATAATTTAAAATTTATTGGACTACTTGAAAGCCATGATTAAAAAAAAGAGCCTAGACATCATCTTTCAAGAAATCATCAAGCAAAATTG
Source organism: Pseudochirops corinnae (assembly GCA_028646515.1). Lineage (NCBI taxonomy): Eukaryota > Metazoa > Chordata > Mammalia > Diprotodontia > Pseudocheiridae > Pseudochirops > Pseudochirops corinnae. Next base: position 15,491,941 of record CM053592.1, read on the forward strand.
CCCTGATATTCTAGAACCAGAGGGTAAAATAGAAATTCAAAGAATTCACCAATCACCTCTTGAAAAAGATCCTCAAAAGAAAACTCCTAGGAATATCATAGCCAAATTTCAGAGTTCCCAGGTCAAGGAAAAAATATTACAAGTTGTCAGGAAGAAAAAATTTGAGTATTGTGGAAACACAATCAGGATAACACAAGATCTAGCAGCTTCTACATTAAGGGATCAAAGGGCTTGGAATATGACATTCCAGAGTCAAAGGAGCTAGGATTAAAACCAAGAATCACCTACCCAGCAAAACTGAGTATAATGCTTCATGGAAAAATATGGTCATTCAATGAAACAGATGGTTTTCAAGCATTCTTGATGAAAAAACCAGAGCTGAACAGAAAAATTTGACTTTCAAATACAAGAAGCAAGAGAAGCATGAGAAGGTAAACAGGAAAAAGAAATCATAAGGAACTTATTAAAGTTGAACTATTTACCTTCCTTCATGGAAAAATGATAATTGTAACTCATGAGACTTTTCATGAGATAGTTGAAGAGAATATACATGTGTATATGTGTATATATATATATATATACATGTATGTGTGTGTATATGTATGTATGTATGTATGCATAGGAGGGTGGATGTGTGTATAAATACATGTGAGTATGTGTATGTGTGTGTACATGTATACATAGAGGGCACAGGATGAATTGAATATAAAGGGATGATATCTAAAAAATAAAATTAAGTGGTAAGAGAGGAATATAATGAGAGAAGGAGAAAGAGAGAGGTAGAATAGGATAAATAATCATTAAAAAGAGGAAAGAGAAAAGTGTTACAATGGAGGGGAAGAACAGGAAGACAAAAGGAAATGGGTCAACCTTACTCTCATTGAATTTGGCTTAAGGAGGGAATAACATACATACTCAATTGGGTATCTTACCCTACAGGAAAGTAGGGGGAAAGGGGATAAGAGAGGGGATGATGGAAGGGAGGCCAAATTGGGGGAGAGGGTAGTTAGAAGCATATATGTTTGAAAAGTAATAGGGTCAAAGGAGAAAATAGAATAAGTGGGAGGCGGGATAGGATGAGGGAAATGTGGTTAGTCTTTCACAATTATAAGTACTATGGAAACATTTTGCATAACTACAAATGTACAACCTATATTGAATTGCTTGTCTTCCCAGTGGGGGTGGGTGAGGAGGGAAGAAGGGAAAGAATCTGGAAATCAAAGTTTTAAAAACAAATGTTAATTATTTTCTTTATGTATTCTGAAATGACATACTCTGAATATCTCCCCTAAATGCCAGACCAGCTTTGCAGGTGCCTGTTTGTTGTTTCCACCTGGGTATTAAATTGGCATTTAAAACTGAACAGACCAACCATTAACTTCCCTTAACTAACTTCCCCTTGACTAACTCCTCTTTCAAAATTCCCTCTTTCTCTTCAGGACTTCTTACATAAGGAACTGGTTTCAGACACTGGAGTCAAGTTGTAAGGAGCCATGCTACCTGTCAAAATGTTAAGCCCTAACCAGACCCATTCATAAAACTCAGGCTTTGCCTAGCCTGTAACATCATTGGCTCTTCTCTTGCCTTTCCACCTCAGTCCTCAGGTCATGCCCCCAATACCTGCCCATCACTAGCTATCATAAGCCCTGCCCTTTGGCCCTTGTCTAAACTGGATCTTCTGAGTTGAAAAATCAAGGCTCTCATGAAGTACTGAGGTCTATTCCTGGCCTTGATGTGATTTAAACTACATGAATGTTAACCTCACACCTCTCCTCAGAAAAGGCTGCAGGCAGATATCCATTTGTGCAAATAGGTTTCATTGCTTCATTACACACCAGTGCTCGTAATGAACAAGTTTTCTTTATCACAGTGGAAGTGAGAGGCAACATTTTTTCCACCAGGATTCAGCACCTGTCAAAAACTATTTCCCTGCTGCTATATTAGGAGCATTTTTTGAGGACTCTAGATATAAAGTTACTCATTGGTCCAGACTCTGAACTTCTGTAACTGATATCACACTTCATACAGACTTAGGCAGAACCAAAGCCGCCTGGGTTTCTGTCAGACTTGTCTGTCACCAATTGCCTAAAAGAGGGCAGTACCCTTTGTCATTCCAATGCCTCATGCTATGGCATGAGGGTGCAGCAGCTACAGAGGAGAGAGAATTCAAGGGTTGAAAACTTTTTGTGACAGCTGTTTAAACCATGTCTCCTGAACAAATGCCAGGGTGTCTGGAGTGTAATCTGTTGCATTCATGTTGAAAAAGATGGCAATTGTTTCTTTTATCTGGGACCCTTTAAAGAATCTGACTCTATTGAAAGATATACTTTGCATGTATTCAAAACTGTGTATAAACAAGCTATGGTATATGAATGTAATGGAATACTATTGTGCTATAAGAAATGGGAAGGAGATGGACTTCATAATTACCTGGAGAGGTTTATACGGATTGATGCTGAGTGAGAAGAGCAGAACCAGGCAAAACCTGTAC
>CM053592.1:15494931-15521272 GCA_028646515.1 Pseudochirops corinnae
TTTCTATTTCTTCCTTCCCAAGTGGTGAGGGAGGCAAGCTGAGGTGGGAGAGAATCTGGAACTGAAAATAAAGAAGCAAGTGAAAATTAAAAATAAAAATTTTAAAATCTCTTCTCATTTGATTCTCACAGCAAGCCTGGGGGGTAGGTGCTATTATCACATCCATTTTACAGTTGAGGAAACTGAGGCAAATAGAAGTTAAATTATTTCCCCAAAGTCACATAGCTAGCTAAGTATCTGAGGTCAGATTTGAACTCAGGTCTTTCTTATTTCAGGTCCAGCACTCTATCCACTGTACTACCTAGCTGCCTCAATTCAGAGCATTCAGACCATTCAGAGCCCCCTATTTAGCGATCAATCAATGAACAAGCATTTTTAAAGTGCTAGGGCACTGGGGATACAAAGGGAAAAAAATGAAACAATGATGAGAAATGTTCTGTATTGGCTTTATGACCATGAAGAATTTAGCTGTAGTTTGATTTGCTCCGAGCTTGAATTCAGGTATAACTACATAACTATAAATATATGTACATACATACATACATACATACATACATACATATATACAAACATTTTTCTTAAGGCCATATATCAACTATTCTTCTCAGAGGGAGGACCTTATGGAAAATGCTGCTAGTAAATGTTAATGATTTTCAGAGTTAAGAAGATGGCCCTTCCAAAGGCAATGGCAGAAGTCTCTGGACTTGGTTTCCTTACTGTTCTCTTTTGTTTCTGAACAAGAATGTTTCCTACTTGGTTGGCCTGGCTATGATGCCCTGTGAAGAATGTGGAACTCTGTTGAGTAACTGGTTGTTCTATGAGGAATGTAGAACTTTTATCTGAAACGAAACATAGATAAGGAAATTTTCCCTTATGATTGGTCAGTCTGTGACTTTAGGCTTGGCCCTGAGGAACACTCCTGATTTTGTTGCAACAATGTCCTTCCTCCTTTCATAGCAACTTTCTCTGTGTAGGAAAACTGCAAATGTTTTATGATGGATCTTTTTGTTATAATCAGCCAGCATCTATGAACTGCTATAGTGTAGTAAACATATAGAATATCCTGTTGCTTTGCATTTACTATTATGTACATGTGATCTTGTCTCAACTTTCCTAATCTGGATGACTAGGAAAACTCAGTTCTTAGGCTTGCTCTTTGCTCATTGGTTTAATAATTATATATTCATGTATAATATTAGGTCTGTACAGTACATCTTTTTCTGGATTATATGGATGATAATATATACCCTCAAAGCAGGGCTAGAAAATTTCATATATATACACACACAGATGCATCTAAGTAAGTATGTGTGTATGTATACACACACAGAGAGAGAAAACCTCCCTCAAAAGGGGGCAGGGAGGGACAGAATAAAGATGCTATGTAATAAAGATCCAGAAGTTTTACTATTTAGTGGAGCAGTAAACTTTACTTTGAGGAAAACAGGAAGATTGGACTGCTTCCATTTGAGATCTAAGATAGAGATAATTGGCTTTCAAATGCTTCATTGGATAAAGGAATATATTTAAAACTTCCTGTTATAGTTGTAATTTTATTAATAGTCTTGAGATTTCTGATGTTGTGGCAGTGAAAGACAATGAAAAAGACCAAGTAATGAAGATGGTCTTAAATGATATATTTTAAATTTTATCCTAGAGGTTATAGGGAACTACTGAAATTCCTTCACATCTATTTAAATGTTGAGAAATGCCTAAATACATAGGTTCTAGGTGTATTTTAGTAATAGGCTTTGGATATGTTTTAACATATACATACATACATATAAAATCATATATTCTTATCATCATCATCTCTCTAGACCAGTACCTACTAGCCTTCCTGGAATTTTGAGACTATTGATATATAATTTTAGAACCATCATATTTCCTCTCTTAAAGGCTGCATGCAAAAATTTCAAATGACTTCCATACCTCAATAATCCTTGATTTCACAGGTAAGTACCTCCCCTCTGCTGGCTACAGTGCCTTCACACTTCAGTAGGTGGGTTCTCTTGTCATGGAGAACACAGAGGGCAATGGCAGTAGGGGATCCAAAGCCAAAAGGACTTTGTGAGAAACTGGGGGGTTGTGCTTAGCCTGACATAATTGGATCATAAGAAAACATACTCACAGACCTATTGAATTTGATAAATTAAACTAAGTCTTTAGAAAATTTAGCACCCTCTTAGTTGCTCAATACTGGATATGCATCCTGCATCCTGTGCTCTGTCCCTCTCTAGCCAATCAGCTCTATAATTTATTTTTCCCATTCTTGCCTCTGGCTTTTCATTTATCCATCTGGTTCTTGCCCTTGACTTGTGATTCTGATCCCTACTGATGTAGGCATTTCTTCCTTGATCATTTCTTCCCAGGTCCCTCAAATAGGGAGGAGTCAATCAGTATCATAAATGCCTCTGGTAAACAAAAGTTTTGGTAAGGAGTGGAGGAATAATAATACTAAGAGTGAAAAGAGAGCTAAAGGTCCATATGGTACAAAATTCTCATTTTGCATATGAGAAAACTAAGGTTCAAGGAGTTGTAATGTCTTGTCCTGGGTCACACTGTTAAAAAGAGACAGAACTGGATCTGGAACCCAGATCTTCTAACTCCAAATCCAGCACTTTCCCCACTATACTATGTATAACCCAAGTACCAAAATCCATTGGTATGAGACTTTCCTTATTGGTATAAATCACATGATGAAGACTTACAGCTTCTCTTATATCAAATTCTTCCCAGTCTTTTCCTTCAGCAACTTGAAGTGGGTTATCATCCATCTTTTCTCCCAAAACTGGAAGCCAGAAGGGCCTAAAACTCAAAGACAGTGAAGACACTTCAAGACTGGAAGTAAACTGGAGAGCTTTTCTTGCTTATGCTTTGACCACCTTTGCCTCACCCCTTATTTAATTACAGTCTGTTGATCTTGACCAATAAGGACAGAATCCCTTACCTAGGCTTTGGGATTCCAGTTACACATGTGTTTTGCTGCTGCTACTGGCAGTAGTGGTGGTGGAGCTAATAGGGGTAGTGATGGGGGATGATATTGCACAGGTTTCTCTCTGATTTATTTGTTTGCTCAGCATATTCAGAGGCTGCTTCTCTCTGTATATCAACAATCAATTAATTAACCAGCATTTATTGAGCATTGTGCCAGGCACTGAAGTTATGAAGACAAAAATGAAATTCATTCCTGCCTTGATGGAGCTTATGGTCTGGAGGGTGAGGAGATTACCGTATACATATGTGTGGGTAAACCAGCTTCCTGAAAATCAAATGACAAACTGTTACATTTAATCTGCATTGTTAACATTTTCTTCATCACTTTAGGTCTAGACAATTAACATAATAATAAATCAAGCCCTGATTTTTAGCATTTGCTAATTTCCAAGGTATAATTGCTCAAACTGAAATTTTAACATTCAACTCTTGCAAGGTGCTATGGATACCAGAGTATCCCATATACACAAAAATAGATTCAAAACTCTGCTGCATTTAAATCCAATTCTCTTGCAGGTCATGACATCACTCCTGATGTCACTAGCCTCTTTGAAAATGAAGGATGGGGGTGACTAGGTGGTGGAGTGAATAGAGCACTGGCCTTGAACTCAAGAGGACCTGAGTTCAAATCTGGCCTCAGACACTTAACACTTACTAGCCATGTGACCTTGGACAAGTCATTTAACCCCAATTGCCCTGTTCTCCCCCTTCCAAAAAAAAAAGGAAAAAAAAGAAAAAAGAAAATGAAGAATGAGCAACAAGAGAATTAATAGCAACTAAGGGTGATTAGGAAAGAACTCATAAAGTAAGCTGGGCTTAGCTAAGCCTTGAAAAAACAACACTAGGAATCTTGAGATATGGAAATGAGAAAAAGAGGCATTCTGTGTATGGGGGACAGCCAGGGCTAAGGTGAGGAGGCAGTGATGGAATGCCATATAAGAGGAAGAGTAATAAGGCCATTTTGGCTGGACCTCAGTGTGTGTGAAAAGGCTTGTGCAATAAAGCTGTAAAGGTACATTGAGGCCAGGTTCAGAAAAGCTTTGAATGCCAAAAAGAGGAGTATATACATGTTATTGGAGGTAAGAGGATGTCACTGAGATTTATTGAATGGGGGAGTAACGTGATAAGATTTGCACCTTAGCAATATCAAGAATGGGTGAAGGATGGACTGACAATAGAAAAGACAAGGTCAAAAGGCTGATGGGAAGGCTTCTGTTTATGAGTAATTGTCCCTGTTCTCTTTAGAGTCCTGGACCAAGAGGGGATGGAATAAGATAAAGAACTGGAAAGAAACACTCACCTCTATTAATAGTATGAATACAGTCTCTCCAATAAAATGTTTTCCTTGTCTTATTGCTCTTATACAAAGTAGTGAAGGCTCTCCCCTCAGCTTTCTGAGATTATCCCCGTGCTTTGGTTCTCAAAGAGTTTTTGATGTTGGACCTTTTCAAAGATTATTAGAAATGATGGAGATCGAAATGAGATAATTCTATAGGTTTAACAAGGCTGCGTCATCAACATGGACAGAAAACCTTAGGAACAAATGGGAAAAAATGCAAGAGGTAGGAATAGGAACAATATCATTGAGTAATTTTCTATCAAAAGGATGTTTACCTTTCCCTATAACAGAATGAGAGGCTATAGCATGGAGTAATGGAAAAACCCTAGACTTGGTGTTCTGAAGACCTTTGTAGCCAATTATTTAATTTTATTCATCCTTCAACTTTTTATTTTCTTCATTTGTAAAATGGAAATATTAGTACTTTAAATACCTCGTGTACAGGGTTGTTGGTAACGTTTAAAGTGCCTTTCATTCTATACTTAAAAGCTGGAATTGTTAGTTCCCTTCCAAATGACAGTTGGTAGGTCTCATCTTCAACACAAGGTGGTAGCAGAGGACAGCGTTCCTTAAATACCATAAAAACCTTTGGAAAGGGTGAATGAATCTTCACAGTGGCAATACTGTTGGGGAGACCAGTAGTGGTCTACAGCTTAGATTGTACTGATCAAGTCTCTACACCCCAGAGATCAGCAAATGTCCCAAATCAAGGTTTGATTTACTTTCTTATTTTAGAGATTTACTATGTGGGGGGAAAACACAAACAACTTTTATATTAAGTGTGGCTTATTATGATCCTTTATGTTTGCATGCTATGAGTGAATAGTTTCAACTTACACACAACTTTGTAAATTTGCTTATGAAAAGTGCAATAACCCTTTTTTCTTTTCCTCTAATTTCTGCTAAAAGTTCTGTATCTCCTCTTCCCCTGTCCTCTTCTCCCCACCTAAGATAACTAAAATTTCTGTCAAGCACATTCCCAGGATGTTTATCAGTATCCTAGCCAAGCAGATTTCCCATAGTGAGATAACCACCAACTTCCAGTGTCACTGACTGCACATCATCTTACCATTAATTATGAGAATCAGTACATTGTAGGTTTTCCCTAGACAACAAACTACTGAAGGTCAAAGATCATTTGTCCAAAGTCATTAGTAAGGAAAGAACTGTCCACCAGCACTATGGTCAATTAGCATTCAGAAAAAAAGATTGTCCATTGGTTCAGGCAAGTACCAATTGGCACTCATAAATCTTCAAAACCACTTGAAGAGAGGAGCCTCACTGATAAAAGCTGATGTTAGAAATTGAGCATTTCTAATTCTTTAAGTGGGAGCAATCCAACCTTAAATTACATGACTGCCAAATAACCCTGTAACCTCATGTGGACATGGGCACTTGAATAGGCATGGGAAAAGACTGGCATAGGACTGGAAGAAACTTTACAGAACCAAAGTAGTGAGCCTTTAATGTGGAAATACTCAAGGATTAAAGGTAGCATTTGTCACCCCAAGCACTTGCTAGCTAGCCATGATCTGGCCAACTATTGCTGACTTTCAAAATATTTCATACCCTTCATTCAAGCTCACAGGAGTCTACTCAAGTTGTTTATTAGGTTTTGCTTGCACTTTTGAATAGTTTGGGGGCAATATTTACCATGTAAACATCCATTTAGAGAGCATTAACTACTAAATGTTGGGGAATAGAGTAACCTGATCACTTCTCTAGAACTTGGAAATTGCTTTCAACAAAACTAGAACACAAAATCCAGAGGAAACTGGTTGAGTTGGCATGCCACATTGCTTTAAGGAGATGAATTTGTCCCAAAGTGGAATGAGTTTTTACTTTAAAAAGAATTGGGTTCAAATCCTACCTCTGCCACTCATTCCCTGTGTGATCTTGACTTTTTTTTTCCTTAAGCCAGATGAAAGGGTTGTACAAAACAGCAAATTTAGAATTAATGTCATGAAAAGCTTGCTGATGGTTAGAGCTGCCTTAAAGTGGACAGGTCTGCCTTGGAAATACTGGGTTCTTCCTCACCAGAGATCTACAAAGAAGGCTGAATAATCACTTGTCAACTATATTATGGTGAAATACCTTTGGGGGCATCAGTAACCACAGGGCTCCCTTCAAACTTTAACATTCTATCATTCTGTAATGGTTCTCTAGACCAATAATTCCATGATGCATTTCTCAAATGACTTGGGTCACTTAAAGAGAGAATTTAGTCTGTAAGCAGCAAGGCATAGTTGCCATTATGTTAGATCAGCTGTTAGTTAAATTTAGCTTGAATTCCATCCTATTTACTTATTACCTGTGTAACCATGGGAAAGTCATTCTACTATTCTACTGTTTGATTGAACCTTAGCTACTTGTTTCTTACTCTCCTATATTTTCAGGTCACCCATTTTTTGGGATACTTCCAGAATTGTTATCTTGCCAAACTGCATATGATTCAACCTTCTTGAGTTTACCTATTAAATTATTTACCCATTATTTCTTAGCTGTTTACCTAGCCACTTCTGAGTAAAATGGCTTTTCCCAAAGGCAAAGGTTGTGAAACACAAGAAAATATTACTACAGTCACCTTTTATGAAAACTTTAGAGAAACAGGTGCCTGTCTAGAATTATGTAAGTGTAGGTTTGCTCAAGGGTGTAAGCTAGATGGCATCCTGAATTCTCTGTTTCTGGACTAAAGGAAAATCCACAACTCTCCACCAATTTAAAAACTCCTCTGCCTGGATATACATGACTTGATGGTCAGGCTCACACTGGACAGAACTTATTAGACCAATCACTGTGGAGTTGGTGCTGTTTTGTCTATTGGAGATGAAATCAATGTTTCTCTGTTACTAGAAGAGAATTTTGACCATTGAGTGTTCATGAAATTGTAGATTTTTAGTATTCTATTTTATTCTATTATTCTATTTTATCAATGCTGATGTTATTATTTATGTTTTATTATTATAAAATAATAATTTTTATTATTATAAAATTATATTAATATATAATAAATTATTATAAAATAATAATTTATTATTTCCACCAATTAATTCTTTGTATCCAAAGTAGCTTTATGTGCGTTTGTAAACCCTCACAAGATATTAGCCAAAGGCATATATTTAATTTTTTTATTCCTGATTAATAAAAGGCCATTTTTAAAAAGTCACACACACATACAAAATAAAAAAAGTCATACATCTCAGTTTCTATGTCACTTTTAAAGGGTTGACATAAAATTCATTAAAATTGAATAATAGTGAGCAATGGATAAAAGATTGTATAGATTATGATGTACAAGATATGAGAGATACGAAGGGCTCTGTAGGAACGAAAACAGCAGTGGCTTAGTGAACAGAGTTCTAGGCTTGGAGTCAGAGTTCATCTTCCAGAGTTCAAATCTGGCCTCAGACACATACTAGCTGTGTGACCCTGGGCAAGTCACTTAACTCTGCTCCAGTTTCCTCATCTGTAAAACGAGCTAGAGAAGGAAAGAGCAAGCCACTCCATTATCCCATTTTCTTTGCCAAGAACACCCCAAATAGAGTCACAAAGAGTCAGATGTGACTGAAACAAATGAACAACAAAAGGAATTGAATTTTGAATAAACATTGATACTTCTTTCAATTTTGTGAGATAAATATAAAATTCTGTGAATCTGATTTTTGTAACATGTTATCTAACTTCAAAAATTGGAATTAATTACTAGAACATAAATGAAATTTCTTTGGAGAAAAATATGAGCTTTTCATTCAATTCAGTCAACAAGCATTATTAAATGCCTACTATGTCCCAGCACTGTGCTTGGTACTAGGGATACAAAAAAGACAGAAAACAGTCCCTGCTCTTATGGAGCTCACAAATTGGGGATAGAGGGTGAGGGTGAGGATGACAAACATCTATGTACAAACAAGACATGATCGGGATAAATTAGGGATAGTCTTATAGGGAAGGCAGAGAGAAAGGCTTTTTGCATAAACTAAGGCATGAAGAAAACCAGGAGGTGGAGGGAGACAAAGAGGTAGAATATTCCAAGAATGGGGGGGGACATTAGTAAGATGTAATGTGGCATATTAGTGCATTGTGCTGCAAACCTCATCAGTTGTGTTACAAGATCACCAGGCTCATGATCTAATGGTGCTTAAGCTAACTATGGTAATTATACTACTATCCTTTCTGTACACGTTTCCCTTTCACTCAGAACATCAACACTGTGTCAACAATGGTAGCAAAGCCATTTACCCCCATCTGATAAGGGAAATAAGTAAGACATTTAAAGATGATATCACTTCCAACTAATGCTAGGAAGCCATAGAGTTGAATAAGTGACAGAGGTCTTAGAGATTCCCTAGCCCAGCTCCCTGGCTAAAGCATCTCAAACTCACAGTTATAGGACTGGAAGAGATCCTACAAAATGAACACATTCAGTCTCCTCTTTTTACATACATGTGTATATATAGATATGTACATATCCATATATACAAATGTGTACATATACACACAGACACATATGTGTGTGTGCATGTGTGTTGTGTCGTTTCAGTTATATCTGTCTTTTTGAGACCCAATTTGGGGTTTTCTTGGCAACGATACTGGAGTGGTTTGTCATTTCCTTCTCCAGTTCATTTTTACAGATGAGGAAACTGAGGCCAACAGGGTGAAGTGACTTGCCTAGGGTCACATAGCTAGTAAATGTCTAAGGCCAGATTTGACCTCAGGAAAATGAGTCTTCTTGACTCCTGGCTTAGTGCTCTATCACTGTGCCATCTAGTTAATACTACATATATTATATACTATTATATGTAACATATAAGCATATTTTATATTATATATAATGCACATATTATATAATATATAAAACCTATATATAATTTATCATATGTAATATATTTTACACATTATATACCACACACATATAATATATGTATACATACACATATATATAATAGCATTATTATATATACATATATGCATGTTTTCTTTATATATCATATTTTAGGTAGGACATTAATAATATTGAGAATAACTGGAAAGGGATAATCAAGATACTCATAGATCATAAATTTAGAACTGGGAGGCGCTGAAGAGGTTGTCAGGTCTAACTCCCTCATTATAGAGATGAGGAAACCAAGACCCTGAGAGATTAAGTCACTTTCCCAGGGTTCCCCGGGCAGTATGTGTCTGGGGCTGCTTTTAAATTTAGGTCTCCCTGACTCCAAGGCAAATACCCTCTTCATTATGTCATGGGTGGGTCTTGAGTTCTTACAGTGTAGGAACTGGTTGAAGTGTAACCTAGAAAAGAGCAGGCTTAGGAGGGACATGACGAGTGTCTTTAAGTATTTGAAGATTGGAAGACCATGCCAGCTGTCTTCAAATATTTGAAAGGCTGGAGGACCATGACAGCTGGTTTCCAGGATATGAGGGATTGCCAAGTGAAAGAGGGATTATTACACTTGTTCCTCTTGGCCCAAAAGGCAGAACTCTAAGCAATGGGCAGAGGATTCAAAGAGGTAAATTTAGCCTTGATATCAGGAAAAAAAAAAAACGCTCCTAAAATTACAACTAACCCAAAGTAATATAAATTACCTTGAGAGGGATTTGGATTCCTCCTCACTAGATAGAGGTCAGGCTTGTGATAGAAGGGAATTTACAGAAAGATCTAGTTAGTATAAATCATCCTCAGCATTAAAAGATAAAATTGGAAATAAGACAAGAGAAATACATGAAAAATGGCAATAATCTGGCAAGGTGAAAAGAGGTTGAGTGATTTGCCCAGGGTGATATAGCTAATAAGTGTCAATGAGACATGTGTTTGGCTTTCTCCCCCCACCCCTTCATTATGAAGGCCTGCAATAGGTGAATAATGATGAAAAAACAGCATGGCCTTATACTATTTGATTTTGTAGTCAATGCCTACACATGTTCTATGTTAAACTAAGAGACCCTCAATAGAGTTGAAAAGAGTCATTCAAACAAGGCTTTTCAAGCATTAAGGCATATTCCATTGGTCATTCAATAAAGATTTAAGTGTCCCCTATACATCAGGCATTGTGTTAAGTGCTAGAAATACAAAGAAAGGCAAATGATAACCCTGTCCTCTAAAACTTCTGATGTAAGGGAGGATTTGGGGGAACAACACATAAAAAGGAATAAAAGAAAAAGGTAGTGAGTGGGATGGAGGATACTTCCCTAAGTCTACAGCCGGGAAGGAAATGATGAGGTGGCTGCCTTGGGCTCTTTCCTTAAAATGAGGATGGGGAGGAGCCCTTTGACATGGCCTCCCTATGCTCTCTGGTGAGAGGGAAGAAGGGTCCCAGGGGTAGAAAGTATTAAAGAATTCATTTCAGCTTTAACCAACACGGTGATCATTTTAAACTCTCCCTTGTCCACAATTAAAAAGAAAGAGCTTGGGCAGATTTCTCCATGACCTATAAAATCTGAAAGTACCCCATTCATTCTGTCTCCATGACTTCCTCCCCCTCTGTTCCTCTATGTCTTCCTAGTGCATCACCTTCACAGGTAAAAAGACCTTGTACTCAGAGTTCATCCTAATTAGTGCCATCTACTGGGGAAATAACACTGTGGAGAGGAAAAGCAGAGGGGAAGACCTCTGAAAGTAAATCCATAGGAGCTGTTCTTTTGTCCCTAGGTGCACGAAACCATGGATGAAAATTTAAAACCACATGTTTATGAATGACCTATTATGTTCCATGCCCTATGCTAAGTGTTTTACAAATTTTATCTCATTTGGTTCTCACAACAACCCTAAGAAGGAGGTGTCATCCCATTTTGTAGTTGAGGACACTGAGTCAGAGATTAAGAGACTTGGCTGGAGTCAACACTCCAGGCTCAACTTTCTATCCACTGTACAACCCAGTCACTTCTAGATAAAACAGGCAATTTGATGGGAAAGAAAAGCAGATTCACTTCTTATATACTGCATGGCTCATAGCTTGTCTGACTTACCCAACTACAAAAAAAGATCAGGAACTTGGAAACTTGATTTAAGAATGAGCTCAATAATTTTAGAAGAACATGGAAAAACTTGCATGAAATAATGAAGAGTGAAATGAGCAGAACCAAGAGAATGTTTTATACAGTAATAGCAATATTGTTTTAAGAATGACTTCAAGCAAATAAGTTATTTTGACTACTGTAAGTATCCAAATTAACTATAAAGGACATATGATGAAAGATGCTATCTGCATCCATAGAAAAAAGTGATAAACAGAAGCATATTTAGAATAATTTTACATACACACACATATATGCATACACACAAACATATATATGTATGTGTGTATAAGTACATATATGTATATATCTATTTGTGCCTAATAGCAGCCATCTTTAGGGGGAGGAAAAAAAACGAAATTTACATGATAATTTTGTTGTATATTTGAAAGGAATAGCAAATTGTGCATACTAGATTTGCTGTTTCATGCACAATAATTTTTATTGTACTATTTTATGTAAATGTTTGTTTTATTCCATAGATTAAAAATAAATTTTTTAAAAAATCAGTGGACTCTTGACATGACCAAGCTGTAGTGTTTTTGTGTCCTGGACCCCTTTGGCAGACATGAGCTGTTGAACCTCATGGTGCCCTTTTCAGAATAAAGTTTTTAAACGCATAAAATAAAACGCATAGTGGCACAAAGGAATCCATTATCTAATTCTGACATCTCAGGACCCCAGAAATCAATCCATATGTCATGGGTAGAATACCCCTATATTAAGGGAAAGCCTGTGTTAGACTGCACACAGCATGAGACAATAACTTTCACCTATGTGCCATTCTTTCTCTGGCACACACCTGTCGTTAACTGCCACATTTTAAAACAAATATTTGCATTTTGATAATCCTTTGTCAATGGACTTGTTCCAAATTCTGGACTGGGAGGGAAGAACCTGGGAGGAGTACATAGAAGGGGATATCTGGGAGTGGAATATAATATTGATTTACTTTTCATCCTTGATAACTATGATGGTCCAAGAAATCAGCTTATCTTCTATTCTACTGTTTGCAAAGAGCCGGCAATGGAATTCCAGGTATGGGTTGTTTGGTTTGAGTCTCTAAGGAGCTCTGAATAATGAGACTACACATTCCTAAACTTGCCAGGAATATTGCCCCTAAATTGGTGGTTGGGGGAACTGTGTCCCTGTGAGTATTGTAGCTTATCCCTTAAATTGGAGAAAGAGGAAGACTGGATACATTCAGTGTTCAGAAGGTTAATTTTCTCCTCAGGACAATTGCTATTCAGAAACCAGAGGAAAATCTATGTGAATTATAGTACAAGGGAAGATACTGGTTTCTTCTACTTGGCATAATATTTCCTTCAAGTTTCTTGGCCCTCACTCCCATTTTAAGCTCAATTTAGCTAGTTTTCTCTTTGTAAAGAGTCCTATCATAATTCAAAAATACAGTTTTTGCCTGGTGCTTTCACAAGGGAAATGAAAATGAATTGAGTATTAAGTAGCTGAAAGGATCCATACTTATCATTGGAAGACAGTCTTTACAGAACTGGGTAGGCCCCTTTAATAACTTCCTCTTCCTCCCAAACCCTTAATGACTCACCTTCCCTGGCTGAAGAAGTTGTGGCATATGATTGTGATGGAATACTATTGTGGTGTGAGAAATGATGAAGAGGATGGTTTCAGAAAAACCTCAGAAGACTTGTATGAATAGATGCAGAGTGAAGTGAGCAGAACCAGAAGGACATTGTACACAGTCACAGCAAAATTGTAGCAAAGCGTGACTATGTAAGACTTAGCTACTCTAATCAATACAATAACCCAAGAAAATTCCAAAGGACTCATGAATTTTAAAAAATGTTATCTAAATCCAGAAAGAGAACTGAGGAACTCTGAGTGCAGATTGAAGCATACTTTTTTTCATTTAATTTATTTTTCTTGATTTTTTTTTTGGTAACATGGCAATATGCTTTGCATGACTTCACATGTATAATTATATCATGTTTCTTGCCTTCCCAATGGATAAAGGGAAGGAGAGAATATGAGATTTAATTTTTAAAAGAATGTTTAAATGAATGTTTAAAATAAAGCATAATTTTTAAAAAAATTACTCACCTTCCCTTACCACCACTGCCCTCAAAAAATCCACCACTGTCATCTTCCCTGAGCCTTGATTTAAAAAAAAAATAGGGAATGTAATACATCATTTCACAATTTGGAGAAAAGGCAAATCATCTGGGAGAAGTGAACAAAATTCAGGTTAAGGTTTTTTGTAAAACTGATGATAGATCTTTTGGATAATAGGCATTAAAAGTAGAAGGGGGAACAGAGGTTGCTTAAGGCCTTCAAAGTATGTGTGTGTGTGTGTGTGTGTGTGTGTGTGTGTGTGTGTGTGAAAGTAGGCTTTTTGGAGTCAAAAATAGAAATAGAAAGTAGTTTCAGAAACCTTTGCCTTGAACTATGCCAAGATTTTGCCTAGGGCCAGTTGTTGGCCACTTTCTCATCTCTACTAATTCCATTCCATTCTAAAAAAACTTTAGAGGATGAATTTTCCTTCCTGATTTTGGCAGACTACGTGGGCTAGCTCAGTTCTTAGGCTTTTGGGGGATAATGAAGCCCCTAATTGCTTCAGTTAATCATAGTGACTCCACATTGGAAATGACAAACCAATGCATTTACTGACCACTCACCAAAAGGACTTTGCTTTTGACCCTCTCTTTCTTCAACCCTCCAAGTAGCACAGTGGAACTCCAGGACTCTAAGGAGCAGAGAAGGGTTGGTCATTCTTCATCTCGGCAGCAGGTCCATTGCTGCCAAACGACAGCTAGAACTGGGGCTCAAGTGCTCTAGAATGGCTACCTCTTCCATTCTTTCTTCTTTGTGTGTTACTGGGAACAAATATCAACCTCTTGATGGGTGTGCCTACAATTTCAAGAGGACCAGAGGTCCTGGCTCCATCAGGTGGAGCTAACTGGAAACAGAAGTTTCTCCTTTGGAGAAGACAACCACTGAAAAGGCGAGAAGCTCAAGTCATTCTCTGGCTGGCCAGTAGACATGGACTTTGAGGAGATGAACAGTGCAGAGTTGAGGTGAAATGAAACAATGCATCATCAGTAGTCCCCAAAACTGCTTTATGTTCTGATGTTTTTAAGTATCAACCTCCTAAGGGAGTATTAATATATATATTAATATATAATATAATATATATGTAATATAACTATGTTATATATTATTTAGCATTGTACTATGTTCTGGAGATATGAATTTGTTGTTGTTGTTCAGTCATTTCAGTCGCGTCTGGCTCTTTGTGACTCCATTTGGGTATTTCTTGGTAAAAATATTGGAGTGGTTTGTCATTTCCTTCTCCAGCTCATTTTACAGATGAGGAAACTGAGGCAAATAGGGTCAAGTGACTTGCACAGGGTCACACAACTAGGAAGTGACTAGGCCAGATTTAAACTCAATATGTGTCTTCCTGACTCAGCACTCCATCTGATGCACCACCTAGCTGCCCCAGGAGACACAAATACAAAAAACAAACCCTTAAAAAAATAAAATAAATATAAGTCCTTGCTCTCAAGGAACTTACTTTCTATTAGAGGAGACTACACATAATAATAGTGGCCTAAAAGGGACACTTTGTTCCTAAAAGTTACCGGAAGGGAAAATGAACCTTAGAGGAGTAGATCCGACACTCTCCATCCAAAAACAATGGAAGTGTTGATTTCAGAACTGGAGAAGGTGGGTAGAAGCTAGGAGAAAGGATATGAGCATGAGGACAAGAGAGGTGGTGATGAGATGGTGAATTCCCTAGTGAAGAGGAGCAAGGCTAGGACTTTTCCTGAAATATCGGTTTGGAGAATCAGTCATCAATCCGGAGAGCAGAGCTGCAGGGTAGGTGTTTCTTTAGATCAAGAAGGTAGTTGGAGTGGATGAGGAAAAGACTGGAGGTTCAGTAAATAAACATGAGGCAGCCTTCAGGGACATACTACTGACCTTCCTCTATGATGGCAAACATCAAACACGAGAATCCTAGATGTTTACTGGCTATTTTATAGAATGCTTTTGAGATAATTGCTGTAATTCATTTTCTCTGTAGAGTCTCTTAGATTACCTGTGATGTCTGCCTTAAAAAAATGTTAGCCCAGGAAATTCTTACATAAGAGAAAACTGGTTCTCCCAGATTTTACCATTGTAAATTAATTTAGACTGAAACGAAGATTCCTGACCTCTTCTTAGTCCCCATCCTCGACCTCTTAGAAGCATTTTGATTCCAACGATCATCTTTTTCCTGCTGGATATTCTCTCTTCTCTTGATTTTTTATGGTGTTGCTTTCTCCTCTTACCTGCCTGATCACTCCTTCTCAATCTCCTTTCCTGTATTTTTATCAACATTACTCCCACTAACTATAGGCAGTCCCCAAGGCTCTGTACTAGACCCCCTTCTCTTTTCTCCATGTAATATTTCACTGAGGGATTTTATCAGCTCTTGTAAGTTAAATTTTGGTCTCTCTGCAAATGATTCTCAGATCAATTTAACCTCCTCTGCTCTCTTGAGTTCTAGTCCACATCACCAGCTGCCGTTTGGACATCTCAAACTGAATGCCCCATAAGCATCTCAAACTCAGCATATCCAAATTAGAACTAATTATCTTTCACACCAACGCTTTCTCTCTTCTGAACTTCCTTTTTACTATTCAGTCCACCAACATACTCCCATTCACCCAAGTTCATAATCTCACTGACTGTTCCCTCACCCCATATTTCCAACCTGTTGCTACATCTTGACATTTGTGCCTTGAGAACATCACTTGCATGTCTCTTTCACATAGCCACCATCCTACTCCAGGTCCTTATCACCTCTTGCTTGGACTACTACAATAACTTTCTTATTAATTTCCCTAGCTATACTCTCCCCACTCCAATTCATCCTCCACTAAACTGCCAAACTGATTTTCCTAAAACTTAAATCCTACCATATGACCACTTGCACCACTCCAAAAACTCAACTTCCTTATTGCCTCTAGGATCAAACACAAAGTCCTCTGTTTGGAATTGAAAGCTCTTCATAACATGATCCCTACCTATCTTTCTACTACTCTATGTAGACTTTGCATCCCTCCAAGCAACCTGCAACTCATGTGCATTGACTTCTTTGCAGTTCCTCATACACAAAACTCCATTGCCCTTCTCCAGATCTTTGCCCAAGCTGCCCCCAACCCTCACTCTTGGAATTCTTTCCTTTCTCATTTTTGCCCCTTAGTTTCCCTGACCTTCCTTTAGTTCAAATTCTACTTTCTGTTATATGCCTTTCCTGGGTTCTTCCCACTTCTAGTGCCTTGTGCGCTGAAGTTAGCTTCTACTTATACTTTATGTATCTTATATAATCCAGGTTTTCCACACATTGCCTCCCCCATCTGAATGTAAGTTCCTCAAAGACAAAGACAGTTTCTGCCTTTCATCATATCCCACAGCATCTGTAACTTAATAAAAGTTTTATCAGGATAAAGTCTTTATTTAACAAGAATAATTAACTTTAAAAATAACATTTTGTGGCTGAACAAAGTGTGGTTTATGATTGTAATGGAATACTGTTGTGCTATAAGAAAGGGCAAGCAGGATGCTTTCGAAAAAACCTAGAAAGGCTCATAAGAACTAATGCTAAACTAAATTTGTATTTATTTTTATTGTTATTTTCTTTGTAATTTATGAAGTAAAACAAGCATTTTCATAACAGTAGAATTTAATAAAAGATGATTGCACAGGAAACTGCAATTACAACTTGTTATTCCTTTTAAATACACAAAAAGATCATATAACTTTCTTTTTTTTCCTTTTTTCTTCTCTCTCCCTTCCTCTCCCTAGAGCTAGTTACCATTAAACACACACACACACACACACACACACACACACACAAACACACACACACACCATTCTATACATACTTCTATGTATCAGTTCTTTTTCTGGATGCAGACAGCATCTTCATATGTTCTTAATTTGGGTATTTATAATAGTCAAAATGACTTCACCGCTCAGTTGTTCTTAAGACAATATTGCTATAACTGAATACCAAGTTTTATTGGTTTTGCCCATGCCAATTTTAATGCTCTTTTTTTTTTTACCATACCATGCTGTCTGCTCACTATATTTTAATAGTACCTTGAAAATAAACAAATGAAACATTAGGTCAAATATATAACTGTTTTGAAGCAGAGAAAAAAACTCATGTTAAAATGAGATTTTACCTTCAAAACTGAAATTTTAAAACAACTGTGTAATTAAAATGTTTAACTCTTCTTCTATTCCCCTCCCCCTTTCCTTGTTTCTTTTGAGGGCACCACAAGTTGGGATCACCTTGACTTTTCCCTCTTGTTCACTCTCCATTTCCAATAAATTTCCCAGTCTCTCCAAAGTCTCTCATAATGATCCACTTCTCCACTCAATCAGCCACTACTCAAGTTCACTGCCTCTTACCTAACTTCTTATAATTATAGTTTTCTAATTAGTCTTCCTGACTTTAATCTCTTCACCTTTCCAATTCAACTTTCAAATAACTGTCAAAATAGTCTTTGCAAGAATGGGTCTGACCATGCCTTTCTTCCTCTCTAAAATCCTTCATTGGTTCCTTCGACCCTTAGGACAAAATACAAAATCTTTTGTTTACATTTAAGACCCTCCACAATCTGACTTCAACCTACCTTTCCAGTTTTATGTCATTCTACTGTCCTTTACAAGTATGGTAGCCACCCACTTCTGCTATTTGTTACATATGGCAGGATGACCAACCCTGATTGAGGCCCCCGGAACCAATGGAGGACCCAGAACTACTTTCATATGTGGTCACTACTCAGAAAAAAAACCCCACATTCAAGGCACTGTCAGTCAGAATCCACTCACAATCATAGCTCACAAGCCCTAATCAATGTATTAGGCCAACCAGAGGACACATGTTTAAAGCAAAAGATATTTAATGAAATGTCATAACAAAGGAAGTGACAAGGATGATCATGAAGTCAACTCTCCATTGCTCAACATGGGACTGGTAGAAGAGGGGGCAGATATATGTGTAAGGGTGAGATGACCAATTTACTCAACCTCACCCCGACTTAAATGATCAGCTGTTCAATCAAACAATGTCACTCATAGGCTTTAGATTAAGTATGTGAAAGACTTTCAAACTGTAGGAATGTTCCAAGAGAATGACATTCATATAGACTGGGGAGACTTTGCTATGTCCCAGAGGTCATCTCTAAATGATCAAGACAGAGAACTGGAATTATTCAAGAGGTTTGAGCAAACGTGTCGTTCTTGACACCCTTAAGGAGCAAATACATGAGAAAGCTGTGGCAAAGAAGGAAGATGGGGGAGGAGAGTAGGATAATTGGCCCCATGGAAACCTCAGAACAGAAGATTGAGCTGAGGGAAGTCTTGAGAAAAGATTAGCTTTTTCTCCAAGTTCGGCTGCCTGCATATACACAGATGTAAAAATATAATCTGTCGTTTCATTGCCCAGTAATGAATTTTTCCACTAAACAGAATTTTGTTTCAACCATAAAGAGGCCAGAGGCTAACTCAAGATAGATCTAAATGTAAAGTTAGGCAAAGAGCCCAGCCTCTGTCTAAATGTGAGGAATTTTCCTAGCTGGGGGTTTGGAGTAATTGTAAATGAACTCGTAACATTTTCTCTAAAATAAACTTATCCAAAGTCCAAAAGGAGGAAACCTTATGGACCTTAGGGGATGTTTTATTATCACTAACTATGAGCTAATTATTGTAACAGGGTATTACATACAGAACATTCATGGAGAATTACATGTGGCCAGAGCAATTCATGCCTCCTCATACTCCCACCCCCAAGTTTCCCCAGTGCAAAGGGGGTGGAAGCCAGTGGAAACTTTCCCCCAGATCCAAACCCAAAAGCCCAGAGAAGCTAGAATCCTAATATCTCTGCTATACAATAGGTGTTCAATTCCAGTATAAGGTCAGGATCAAATCTAAAATTGGGGTTATGGTGATATCTATTGGTAGGTAGGCAAGGCTCCAACTGACAGCAGAGTGGCAGGGCAGGCTCCCCTTCAGGGTCTTTGGAGTTCCAAGAAACTGCTGTGGATTATCCCACCAAGCAAGCAGTTTCTTCCCTGTAGGGAAAATGGTCTTTAGTTTATAGCCCTAGGAATTCTATTCATCTCTTTGGGAATAGAAATAACCCAAACCAGCCAGTTAGCTAGAGAGGCTCTCTGGTATTTTTAAGTCTGTGTCGCGAATTTCTCTCTGCCCAGCTACCATCCAGACACTAAATGGTCTCTGTGTTCTCACTCAAAATTTATTTTAAGGCTGAGAATACTTCCGGGTCACTAACCTGCAGCCCTTTCAAAACATTGCCAGGACTCCATCTAGCAAAACTGAAAAGGATCAGGCTGAAGCTGTAGAGTGGAGATGATACAGATTTTTAGTACACAGATTTTCAACCTGCAAAATGCCATTGGTTCTCATTCGAATCAGCTCAAATGTGAGACTGAAAAGGGCTGGATAGAATCAGTAAAGCGATGAATATTTGGGCTTCTTTTCCCAAGCAGAAAAATCGTTGTGTTCCAAAGGTTCAACCTAAAGATGGGATTTGGCCTGTCACTTTCTCCATTGTCTTTCTTCCAGATTTATCTAAAGTCAGTCAAAATGTCATTTTTTTAGAGTGAGCTTAAAAGAGTATCTGGAACAAATGATTCACAAATCTTCATGGCCCAGCCCTAATCTTACCTTCTCTCTAAGACCCTTCCAGAATCCCTCAGCCTAGATTAATCGTTTCCTCCCTACTTGGAACTCTTTTCACTCCGAGTTTTTGTAGCTATCATTGGGGGCCCTGTGTGGGAAGGGAGAACAAGTACTTATTAATTCCCTACTATGTGCCAGCAGGTACTGTACTAAACACTTTCCAACTATTATCTCATTTAAGACTCAAAACCTTGGGAAGTATTATGCTCATTTTATAGCGGAGGAAACTCAGGGAGGCCAAGGCTAAGTGACTTGCCCAGGATCACACAGCTAGAAAGTGTCTGAGTTCAGATTTGAACTCAGATCTTCTTGGATCTAGGCCTAGCACTTGCTTTACTATAACACCTAGCTGCCTCATATGGGCAGTTATCCTTTTTACATATACATGTTGTCTTCCCACCTAAACCATGAGAGGCCACAGATTAGTTTTCTTAACATTTTATATAGCATGAAGTCTTGTACTCAATAGTCGTACTTTAATAAATGTGTGTTGATGATGTCAATGACAGTAGTTTGGGGGAGGCGGGGGAAGCTAGAGCTATTAGAGGATTGCCAGATTGAAATCAAGAAAGTTAAAATAATATTAGGTTGAATTAAGAGACATAATCAGAGCCAGAACTAGGATGGGGCAATTGGGGCTTTGTCTAAGGATGCTGACATAGGGAGGTGGGTATAGGAATATAAACTTCCTACCTGTGTCAGATTCCAGCCCACTGACAGCTGCGTCTGCTACCTACCTGGATCCCAAGATTCCATCATGGTGGTTCATCTCTTTTGGGACCTCTCTTCCACTGTGGACCTTACCTACAACCTAACCTTCTTACCTCCAACTTCCTCCTGTAGGTTGGGAGGTTCTGGGCTGCTGAGCATGATATGTAGGCTCAGACCAGACTTGAAAAAGGGAGCAACTCTTTCTCCTGATGTTACTGCTTCTATCTCTGCCCTGTGTCCAGTCAAGCCAGGGGGAATCACTGCATAGCTTGTGATATTGGAGCATAGGTGTTTGACTCTTAGATTTTTGTGTGCCCCAGGTGAATTTTCCTTACACTGTCCTTATCCATCTGCCTCCTCAGCTTTTGGTGCCCCAGATTCTCTCCCTCAGTCATGGGCCAGGTGTCCTCTAATTTTAGGTCTTTTTTGGTTTCTCATCCTTATTCTCTGTCCCCAAATTAACTTGTCCCAGGTGCCAGGATTCTTGGTGATTATGCCCAAAAGCTATAAAACCATGCATTCCCTTTGACTCAGTAGTACCACTCCTAGGTCTGTATCCTAAAGAGATTTTTTAGAAAGGAAAAAGCAAAGGACAAGGCCCTATATGGATAAAAATATTTATAGCAGCCCTTATTGTGGTGGTAAGAAATTAAAAACTGAGAGGATGCCCATCAATTGGGGAATGACTGAACACGCTGTGGTATATTATTTTGATGAGATACTATTGTCCTGTAAAAAATGAAGAGCAAGAGAAACCTGGAAAGACTTACATGAATGATGCAAAGTGAAATGAGCAGAACCAAGAGAACATTGTACATAGTACAACCTGTGAATGACTTAGCTATTCTCAGCAATACAATGATCCAAGACAATTCTGAAGGACTTATGAAGAATGTTGTACAAATGCAGAGAAAGAACTGATGATGTCTGAATGCTGATCAAAGCAAACTTTTTAAAAAAATTTTTATTTTTTTGGGGTTTTTATTTTCTTGGTCTGTTTTTCTTCCTACAACGTGACTGATATGGGAATATGTTTCACATGACTACACCTAGCAAAACCTGTTTGCTTTCTCAATGAAGGGGGAAGGGAGGGAGGGAGGAAGAAAAGGTAGAGCTCAAAATTTTTTTAAATGAATGTTAAAAATTATTTTTACATTTAATTGGGGAAAAATTAAAACAAAATATAAAATTGTTAGTGATAACTCTGGGCAGGATGTTCCAAAACAGACGAAGAATATCTCTACTCTGTCCTGGCCAGATCACATAGGGAACATTGTTTTCTCTTCTGGACAGTGCCTTTAAGGAAGGACATTGACAGAATTGGGCACAATGAGACTAGGAAGATTATATAACTGAAGACAATTCAATTCAATAGACATGTCTTAAGCATCTTAGTATCCCCTAGATGGGATATGATGAGGAAAAATGAAATCATCCTTGGCTTAAGGAATTTATGTTCTATTAGGATCTATTGAAACCACTGGGAATACTTTTCTTGGAGAAGAGCACACTTAGGGGGTGTCATGAGTCCTTCAGGTATTTGTTGAATTTGTTGGGAGAAAGGGATTTGTTGATTTCTTCTTGGCTCTGGAGGACAGAAGCTAGGAACAATATGTTGAGATTGCAAAGGGGAAGATTCGGGTCAAATATAAAGAACTCCTTAACAATTGGAGATTTTGAAAGCAGAACAAGCTCCCTCAGTAGTCCATTCTCCAAAATAGAAGATATTGAAGCAAAGAATGAAAGCATGACTAGGAAAAGGAAGGGAATAAGCATTCATTAAGTGCCTACTAGGTACCTGGCACTGTGCTAAGTGCTTTACAAATATCATCTCATTTGATCCTCACAACCACCTTGGGAGATAGGTGCTATAATGATCCCTACAGTTGAGGTAACTGAGGAAGACTAAGGTTAAGCATGTAGGATAACACAACTGAGAGGTATCTGACACTAGATTTTGATTCACATCTTCTTGACTCTAGGACCAGTGCTCTGTCCATTGCACCACATAGCTGCCATTATAGAAGATACTCATTGTGGTTGTTTGTCCTTCATTCTCAAAGAGGACCATGCAAAGAATGAATGAGTACCTCTCAAGAAGGCTAGATCTCATGACTTCTGAGATTTGGTGAAGACCTCAGAAAGTAGTCAGATGGGAGCATCTATTCCTTGTGAGCTCCTTTTCTGCAATGCCCTCATTACCCTTCTCCTTCTTCCTTGCCCAACTGCTGAAGAAAAGGAAAGCAAAGCCAGAAGTGTTTAACTGACTACTATTTAATGCTTGATTGAACATTTATGGAGCAAGGACCTAGGCTTTCTCCCTAGGTGGTATTCACTCACTTAATGAATAACCCACCACTGAAGGACTTGGTTTATTACTTTGGGGTGAATTGTAGGAATTAATTTTACTTTTTGGAACTTAGATTGTTATTAATAATTCTCCTGTAAGCCCTCCCTCCCCCTTGCCTTTAGCTTGGTATTTCATGAGTGATTGCAGTTAGCTTTGGCCAGCATTCCAGATAGGGAAAAGTCAATATATTTGCCAGAGGTCAGGAAAAGAAAAGGGAAAACGAGGAGGAAGAAATGGAGAGCTGATAACTGGAAGATGAATAGCTTCATGTGGGTTTTGATAGAATCATGGGGACAAGGAGAATGTATTCCAGACAGTTCTTTCTCAGACAATCACAAAATTCTGCTTTGGGAACTGTTGGATTGTCATATAAAATACTTGGGAAATGGGGCAATCCAGTGGACCCATCAATAAATAGCCTTGATGTCATTCTTTTTTTTTTAAACAAGTCTCTATAACATCATTGCATTTAATGCTGTTTGTAGGGCCAGAAGTTATAAGGTCAGGGTCCTAATGGTCCAATTCTCATTTCCCATGTGCCTCAATCTTTGTATCTTAATTTCTTCAAATGTAAAACAAGAATGACAATACATTTATTACTTACCAAAGGAAAATTCCTTCATGAATCATGAAATCCTAGATAAATATAGTCTGATATAATGTAAATGGCCCCACAAAGAATAAATTAGTCTCCCATTTGCTGTGTTGCTGAATGGATTGATGGGATTTAGGTCATAGAGAAATTGTCCTCATGGCACAAAAATTGGGGAAACACAGAGGGATTCCTTGGTATCAAATGATTCCTCTAATTGAAAATACAGAAAAATATGTTAGACTACAGTCTAAACCAAAGACTGGGTGGAAAATAAAGGTACTGATCTCACCATTTTTGCAAATGCATCTTTTCGTTTGGTTTTGATTTGCTTTGCAGGAAATAAATACCAAACAATAACAGAACTGAATAGAAAGCTTCGGTTGTTGGTGAGTAATAATAAGTCTCTAGCTTTTCTGTGGATGACGAGTAAGAGTCTACTAAGCAGGGACAAAGTTGAATGAAATTATAACATGGACAATATCTGTCCTCAGTATTGCCCCTTCCTGACTTCTCCTTTCTGGGTCCCCTTTATTCCTCTGCTCCTTCTCTGCTACCTACAGATCTCCTTTGCCTAGTCCAGGGATGGAGAACCTGCAGCCTTGAGCCCATGTGGCCTTTCAAAGTGAGGACAAGGCCCCATGTGGCCTCGAGGCCACAGGTTCCGCACCCCTGGGCTAGTCCCTGTGATCGGGGGGGAGAATAATAAATTAATAACAGTGTTTATATAATACCCAGTATGGGCCAGGTACTGTGGTAAGTACTTTTTGCAAATTTTGTATCATTTGATCCTCATAACAATTTTGGGGAGTGGATGATATTATTGCTCCCGTTTTACAGTTGAGAAAACCAAAGCAAATAGAGCTGAAATGACTTGCTCAGGGTCATACTTCTGGGAAGAGTCTGAGGCCAGATTTGAACTTTGACCTTCCTGATGTCAGACCCAGTGCTCTAGCCACTGAATCACGAGCTACTTATTGCAAAGAAAAGAGGAAAGGAATCATATTGATCATGCCATTCTTATAAGTATAATTGGAAGGAAGAGGGCAGGAGGAAGACTGGCCATTGAGGGCCCAGTCCTTTGCACCAGGTAGAGCATAATGTGCACATTGAAAGATTGGACTCTCACTGGCCAATCCCTTCCCCCCCATGTTGTAACATAAATGAAACCAGAAGACAAAAGGAAGTCAAAGACAAATGGAAGGCCAATATAGGTTCACCTTGGAGATACACAGAAATGAATTAGTGGAGTTAGTTTATCCAGCTTTCATAGGCAGTAAAAAAAAAAACACCAATTTTTTTGAGGCAATCAGAGTTAAGTGACTTGCTTAGGGTCACAAAGATCATGAGTGTCTGAGGCAAGTTTTAGATTTGGGTCCTCCTGACTCCAGGGTTGGTGATTTATCTACTCTGCCACATAGCTGCCCCACATAGGTACTATTTCACAGGCTACTTGGGCACCCTGTATTCCAATGTTCATTTTACATATTTGCAAAAAGGCCATCATGAAAATAATTGTAGCTTATGCACCATTTTGGTTTTTTCTGTGCAAATAGTGAGACCAATTTATTTGGTCCTGTTGGAGATTTCACAGAGGAAGATTTATAGTCTGGGAGCTCACTGTATTTAGCACAATGGCATGTATGGACAGGAGCATTTGGAGAGAACCATGCTACCAGGAAAGAATTCTTTTGTTTGAACCCAGCAGAGGATGTCTTCTATGACACCAGCCAAGGCTCCCTTATTTCTTTAAGTTCATTTTTAATGGTGACTCTTGACACTTACCACATTCAACACCTTATGGCCCTTCTCTAGAATAAAGCGTTCCTTCTGAGAAGTCTACAATCTTTCAGTCATTTGCATATCTTGATCCCATGCTTTATTTTCCATCATTTTTGTTCGATCATTTTTCAGTCACGTCTGACTCTTTGTGACCCCTTTGGGGTTTTCTTGGCAAAGACAGTGGAGTGGTTTGCCATTTTCTCCTCCAACTTATTTTATAGATGAGGAAACTGAAGCAAACAGTGTTAAATGACTTGCTTGAGGTCACACAGCCAGTAAATATTTGAGGTCAGATTTGAACTCAGGAAGATGCGATTTTCTAACTGACTCCAGCGCTCTATGCACTATGGCACCACTAAGCTGCCTATTTTGTAACATAGTTTTCATGGTTCTCCCTGTGCCATTTTCACCCTGAAGTCATGGAGGACCTTGGTATACATCTATTTAGTTTGGAATATCTTTACAAGTCCTTCATAGACTCTCTCCTTCCTCATTCTTTTATAGCTGATGTTGGTCTAAAAATGGAAACTGCCTTTGTGTTACTATTTACATAAGTGATGAATATTTCAAGGTGAGATGACTACATAAGGTGTCTGGCTTCCTTTGGGATCACAATGAAAGTACTTCTACTAGCTTCTTCATTCACTTCCCCAAATGCAAGCCATTCTTGCATCCAGCTGGGAATTTCATAATAATATATAGGATTTTAAAAAAATAATAGTAATTCAGAGGGAATCTTTTTTTTTTTAATTTTATTTATTTTAGTTTACATCATTCATTTCCACAAGATTTTGAGTTACAAATTTTCTCCCCATCTTCCCCCCCC
>CM053592.1:15529344-15546065 GCA_028646515.1 Pseudochirops corinnae
CCACAAGTATCTCATTTCCTTCCAATCTAAGCCTGAACCATGAGACCAGCCTGTGTCAGGCTGGGCTCAGAGCAGGAGGAGTGATACAGGAAGGCAGCAGCACCTTTATCCCCTAGAAACCCTGCCAAGTGATCTGACATAATATGAATTAGGTCAGTATGCTTTGAGGAGGTATTTCAATCCAGCTGGGACCATACACAAGCCAATTTTGGGTTCTGACATACCTCTAGGCTTGAATAGCACAATATAGAAGTGCAGTATTTTATTACCTTACTGGGTTGTTCTTTCCCATGGAAAATTAATGTAGTCCATTATTAGATTTCCTGAGAAATGTGCAATGAGATCCACCAACTGTACTGAGTTGGATAAAAGCAACCTCACTTATTCCCATAATTAGAGCTGGAAGGGACCTCTAGGGACCATCTGGTCTGGCCATTACATTAAGACAAGTACTGTATCAGGATCCCTAGTTAACAGATGAGCCCACTAAAAACTAACATAGCCTCAATGTCAAATAGAGGGTGAATTATAGAATGAGGACTAGAACCCAGGGCTCCTGCCTCCCAAATTATTACTCTTACTATTATCAGAACATGCTACTAGATACCCAACACACATAGTTGACATTTATGGGGCCCTTCAATGCATTTCACATACAATATCTCCTTTAGTCTTCGTAACAACCCTGTGAAATAAATGCTGTTATTATCCTGTTTTGAAGTGGAAGGGAAGAGACTTGACTGGTTTAAGCAGCCTGCCCAAAGCCACACAGATGGTCTTGATGTTTGTCCTTCATTCCTGAAGAGATCCATGACATCAGGTTGATGATGCCATGACTTGCAAATGAATTGGATTTAAGCGAGGCAGGGCTGTGCAAGGTCACCAGCCTCACTGTCTCCTCTGGAGCCATCTGGGTTCAGTGGCCAGATATCCATCCATCAGGATGACTGAAGATGGCCCCTGGCCACAGGGCTAGCAAGAGGTTGAGGCAGGAGTCAGGTTGCCCTGACCCCTAGATAGACAGCCATCTGTCTGCTACACATACAACCTCTCACTGGAAAGCTGTTTTCATACAAGTGAGATCCTGGCACCTTAGCAAGCCATCTCTTCTGTGGGCCAGTAAGCCTTTATTTCAGACAAATAAATTAATATAACACTTTGACTTACAAAAGGCTTTATAAATATGTTGTCT
Organism: Pseudochirops corinnae; assembly: GCA_028646515.1. Classification (NCBI taxonomy): domain Eukaryota; kingdom Metazoa; phylum Chordata; class Mammalia; order Diprotodontia; family Pseudocheiridae; genus Pseudochirops; species Pseudochirops corinnae. The sequence continues at coordinate 15,530,537 of CM053592.1, forward strand.
GAAAAATTGTCTTTATGTGCAATTGGAAAAAATAAAATGCTCTTAAAAAAGCCCCCAAAGTGTCATTTGATTCTCATAACAACCCTGAGAGGTTGGTGCTATGATTATATTGGTTGGTGCTAATATTGTATTAATATTATTATTATAATTATTTTACAGAAAAGGAAACAGAGGTAGATATAGGTTAAGTGACTTTCTCAGGGTCCCACAGGTAGTAAGCACCTAAAGCCAGATTTCAATCCATTTGTTTCTGACTCTAGGCCCTGAGTTCTTTCTGTTGCACTGCCTAGAGCTCATATGTTTTATATAATTGATCAGGAATTCCAATAGTTATCGCCAGGGCATGAGGGTGAAATCACTAGCTGCTGAGGATCCTTTCTTTTTTTTTCCATTAGAATGAGAGTTCTTGGGGCAGTGGATAGGGCACCAGCCCTAGAGTCAGGAAGACCTGGAGTCAGGAAGACTCAGTCACTATGTGACCCTGGGCAACTCATTTAAACCTTACTTACTTCAGGTCCTCATCTGTTAAATGGGGATACACTAGAGAAGGAAATGGCAAAACTACTCCAGTATATTTGCCAAGAAAAGTCCATGGACTCACAAAGACTCAGACATATTGAACAAAAACAATGTATTTACAAAGCTATGTGTGATACGATGTAAACAATGTTAGTGAATTCAAAAAAAATACTTGGAAGACACCAGAGAATACTTTAAAATTGCTTGTTAGATGGATAATAATAATAGTAACTATTCTTACTATTCTAGCTAGCATTTATATGATGCCTTAAGGCTCACAAATATTTTACAAATATTCTCTCATTTTATCCTCACAACAGTCTTGGGCAATAGGTGGTATTGTAATACCCATTTAAGGAAACTGAGTTAGGCAGCAATTGACTATCCTGGGATTGCACAGCTATGAGTTTCTGAGGTCAGATTTGAACTCAGACCTTCCCGAACTTCAGAGCTCAGGTTCAGAGCTCTATCCATGAGAGGTTTCATAAGAACAACAGAAAAATATTCTTGCATAAGCAGTAAACAGACACCCTCATGTCGTTGTAAGTGAGCAAGAAAATTCTATGCATTCAAAACCCATGCCAAATCAATCAGCTGTCTAAAATTGGACAGTAGAATGAAGATGAGTGTGTCATATTCAAATGTACCCACATAAACAGCAACGTTGTGCAATGACCAACTTTGATAGACTTAGCTCTTCTCAGCAACAAAATGATCCATGATGGGCATGGATGGGCATGCTCACCTCCAGAGAATGAGCTTTGGAGTCTCAATTGAAGCACCCTATTTTTCATGCAAGATAGGCCACAAGTATCTCATTTCCTTTCAATCTAAGCCTGAACCATGAGACCAGCCTGTGTCAGGCTTGGCTCAGAGAAGCCAATGATAAAATAGTATTTACAATTTTTTTTAAACAGCAAACAAACAAATAAACCTTCATAATGTATCAGGGCAAGCCCCTAGCAAAGTGAGTGTGAAACAGTGAAGAAGTGAACCTGGGGAGCCAAGGCTGGCAGCTTAATAATAGAAGCAGTAGCAGAGAACTGCGATGTGTTATAATGGAATGACAGGAACATGGTGAGAAGACACTGGGATGACAAAAAAATCCTTTGCAGCTCTTCTGTGATCTCATAACCGAGTATTTCAGCTTCCTGGTTTCCAGTCCCACTCATGTAAAATAGACCAAATTGCTAAATTACTCAGAGTTTCACTGTCTTTATCTAGAAAATGAAGCAGAGAGCACTGGTTCTATCCAAGTGCACGAGGTCATATTGAGGATAGAATGACATCATGCAGGAGAAAGGTCTTGCTAGAATACAGTATAAATGTCAGCTGTTGTGGTTATATAGCTTCTTTACCACCCTTTCATTTCATCAATGGCTGTGAGATAGGGAGTGTAAGCTTCGTGGTTCTCAAGGTGTAAACCGACTAATACAGATATCTTAATGTCCCTAGTAGGTGAACATAGCATAGTAGGTGGACACACTGTGATAAGCTTATGGGAAGTAATGGATGAGTCACACAGGCATGGATGGGTTACAATCTTCATTGTAGGGGAGAATTCCTGAATGGATGAGAACCATTCAAACATTTAAATATGAGACAACATGGTGTTCTGAACTGACCTTGAAGTCCGCAAGACCGCTGTACTAAGTGCTTTACAAATAATATCTCAGTTGATTCTCACAACAACCCTGTGAGATAGGTGTTACTATCACCCCCAACTCACAGTTGAGGAAAATGAGGCAGACAGAGGTTAAGTGATTATAAGTTCTGTTCATTTTATTTTTAGCTTCTCTTAAAACTATTAAGAAGCAGCCCTTATAGTGGATAGAAAACTGACCTCAGGATAAGGAAAACGTGTTCAGATCTTGTCTCTGATATATTAGTTATATGATCCTGATCAAGCAATTTAATCTCTAGGAAACTCTCTAAGACCATTGTTTCATGGTACAAGGAGTTCCTTGTATCAGTGAAATCACAGGTCCCGTCTCTATATGTTAAGATTCTTAGAGGCAACTAGGTGACACAATGGATCAAGCACTGCCCCTGGAGTCAGGAAGACCTGAGTTCAGAGCTGATCCCGGACACTTACTAACTGTGTGACCCTGGGCAAGTCACTCAACCCTGATGGCTTCCAAGAAAAAAGGGAAAAAGATTCTTATTGCTTCACACTTTCATTTAGGTCCAGCTTAATTGGGATGAGAATGAACCCTTCAGCCTAATAGCTGACATATTCCCTCAGGACATAATTAACTGCCTTAATGATTACACAAGAAATGGATCCAGGCAATCCAGATATTTAGGCTAGCTACAGAATGCGAAAACCACAGTTAAATGAAGTCAGTCCTGGTTGGGGGAGGAAAGGGTGTAGAAAAAAAAGGGACAGTAGAGTAAATTTGGTCAGACTACTTGTTTGGGCTTGTGTAGGCTGTATTGTGTTGGAAGGCTAAATTTTTCACTCTGGATTGCTTTGTTGTGACTGAAAATTGTTAATATAATCACAGAAATCATTAAAACCCAATGTAATATGGACTGCCACTGCCTTAAATGATCTTTGTAGTGTCAGAATTTCAGTAACGTCCTTACATTCCTATTCTTAAGATATTTCTTCTTTCTTGTTGTTTTTGGAGGCAATGGAGGTTAAGTGACTTGCCTAGGGTCATGCAGCTAGTAAGGATCTGAGGCCGATCTGGACTCAGGTCTTCCTGGCTCCAGGACTGGTGCTCTATTCACTGCACCATCTAGCTTCCCCCAAGACATTTGTTCTTGATTAGGTTGAGCTGAACCATACCCTAGGTCGCCCCACTCATGAATGTTGCTTTGTGGGGAGCGAGTTCAGGCTGGATGTCTGCTTCTTGTGTCCTTGCCCCTCTTCCATTGAAATTCATGGCATGAAGGGCAAAACAGCCAGAATGAAGTGATTTTCCTTACCCAGTTTGCCAAGGGCCCTGGGGTCTCAAGACCAAGTCTTGCTACCTCTGACTGTCACCTATCCCCCTCCTCCTAAAACTATAAAAAATGTTGTCATGGGTCTCTTTCATTGGGAAGTCCACTGGACATGTGGCAGGTTTGCTACCGTGTTATCTCAGTTAAAGATAATTTATTCCTCAACTCATAGCTTTGATTTATTTTAGGACTTGACAATTATAGCAACACAGCCTAATTTCTATTTGATTTACCAAAAACTCAACATGGGTGCCTACTACTAGGGGGCTGCTGTTTGGACTCTTCCCGGCTCCTCTCTTTGCAAAGTAAAAGCACATATGAATTTCAGCCCTCCTCTCTTCACTGAAGGCCAAGATGAAGGGTGAAAGTGAAAGGAAGAAAGTTTTCTGCTCTGACCATTTGAAATGATGATTGGAAGCCAGTTTTCTTGTGCAGGTTTGTTAAGCCTCTCAGATGACTGCTGGCTGGCGCCACTCACAGATCTCCTCTGCTGATAGTGGATGGAGGAAGGCAGGGGAGGTGTGCTCTCACTGAGAAGAAATGTGCTGGCCTGAGGAGTGTGGTCTGGGCACCCAGGTACCTCACACACGCTGTTTGGGTGCCATTGAGGAGCAACAGACCAAATAGGTCTGCTGCTGTTCAGCTGACACTGAGCCCCATTCACTTTCTATGCAGGGTTGTGTGTCTTACTGAAACCAACAAGAAGGTCAGGTTTGTTTGGTGAGATCGTGTGCTTCAGGGGAATGTGCTCTATGAGTGTGGGCTCAGAAAACCCAAGTTTGAATCCCGATTCAGCTTCTTCCCACCTGTATCACCTTGGGGGAGATATTGAACTTCCCTACACTTCATTTTCTCCATCTGTAAAATATAGGGGTTGGACCTAGACAATTTCTAAAGCTCCTTTTAGTCTAAATCAAAGGTCTTTTCGTTTATTTGGGGGCAGTTAGATGGCTCAGTGGACAGTATACAGGACCTGAAGTTAGGAACGTTCTTTTTCCTGCATTCAAATCTGACCTCAGACATATACTAGCTGTGTGACCCTGGGTAAGTTACTTCACCCTGTTTGCCTCAATTTCCTCATCTGTAAAAATGAACTGAAGAAGGAAATGGCAAACTACTCCAGTATCTCTGTCAAGAAAACCCCAAAAGGGGTTGGAAATGACTGAACAGCAACATTCATTTACTCATTAATCAACTAGTATTCATTAAATGCTGACTATTTGCCAGGCATTGTGAAGATACAAAGAAGGAAAGGAAAAGAAAGGAGAGGAGGGGAGAGAAGGAGAAGAGGAAAACTGACTGAGGGGGAGTTGAGAATCAGGATGGGCTTCTCATAAGCTGAGCCTTGAAGGAAGCCTAGGGCCGCCATAAACTAGAGGAGAAGAGGGAGTACATTCCAAGCAAAGGGTGTGCAAAAGACAAGAAGGAAAGAAATAAGCGTTTATTAAATGCCTATTATGTGATAAGCATTATACTAAGAGCTTTAAGAATACTATCTCATTTAATCCTCAAAACAACCCTGGGAGGTAGGTCCTATTATTATTCCCATTTTATAGAGAAGAATCTGAGGCAAATAGAGGTTAAATGACCTCTGTTGATTAGTTAAGAAGTATCCTAGGCTAGATTTGAACTTCCTGAATGTTGTATAGGGGAAAATTAGCAAATAAGTCAGTTTGTTTGGAGTGTAGAGGATATCTGAAAAATAATGTGCAACAATTGGGCAGCTAGGTGATGCAGTGAATAGAGAACCCGATGAAGACTCATCTCCCTGAATTCAAATCTGACCTGAGACATTTATTTTCTGCATGACCTTGGGTGAGTCATTTTACCCTATTTGTCTCAGTTTCCTCATCTGTAAAATGAGCTGGAGAAGGAAACGGCAAGCCACTCCAGCATCTTTGCCAAGAAAACTCAAATGGGATCATGAAGAGTTGGACACGACTGAACAGCAACATATGTATTGTATATTGTGACTTCACGAGGAGGCCACTTATTTGTGGCTTGCTGCTTGTTTCTGTGGATAAACCTGGAAATATTTGTGCACAGATAAAAAGGAACCTGTGATAGGGAAAAGGTTGAAGATTCATTCATGAGAAGGGAAGGTGGATGGCAAAGAAATAGTAGTAGCAAAAGATAGAATACCAAATTCAGGGAACAACTAGTAGACCAATTTGGCTAGAGTCTATGAATGGAAGTCATATGTGATAAGGCTGGAAAGGTAAGGTTCAACCAGGTTGTGAAGGGCTTGAAATATCAGAGAAGTTCATAGTTTATCAGAGGAAATAGGGAGCCACTGATTTATTCTGAGCAGTGGAGTAACATGATCAGATCTGTACTTTAGAAATACCAGTTTGATAGCTGTGTGGAGGGGAGACTGGAGAGGGGAGACACTGGAAGTAGGAGAAACAATAGAAGGGTGGGGAAAAAAACTCAATACTGTGTTCTTTTGGCACAAATCTATAAGAAACAAAATTTTAAATTATCTATTCAAATATGGTTGTCTAAAGAGAGAGACAGAGAGACATACACACAGAGAGATAGATACAGAGACATAAACAGAGAGACAGAGACAAATGACAAAATCCAAAGGACAAAAATTTCTATCACCCAAACTATTTCTGTTGTTTTTCAGTCATTTCAGTAATGTCTAACTCTTTGGGACCCCATATGGGGTTTTCTTGGCAAAGATACTTGAGTGGCTTGCCATTTCCTTCTCTAGTTCATTTTATAGATGAGGAAACTGAGGCAAACAGGCTGAAGTGACTTGCCCAAGGTCACACAGCTAGTAAGTATCTGAGGCTGGCTTTGAACTCAGGTCTTCCTGATTCCAGGCACAGAGCTTTGTCCACTGTACCACCTAATCACCCAAACTATTTCTATTAACATTTTATTTATAGAGTTCAAGAAACAAGGACAAACTTCTGCAGAAGGAATTTTTTCTAGTAATTTGAACACAACAGTAGTAACACTGTTGACAAACTAGATGATTTTCCTAAATACATTTAGTTAAAATTAGAAGAAGAAGTGCTGTTCTTAATCAGACTAATCAAAGAAGGATCCTGTCCTTTCCAGGTCACTACACTAATCTAATTTCTAGGAGATCAGAGTTCTTCCTAGATCTTTGAATGAGTTTCCCCTTTAGAAATTTACTAGGTTTTTGATAAAGATATTAAAAAGACATTTCATATGATGACACTGACATATTATATTTTAATATTTTGTAACACAACTGAGACCTACATAGATATGCTTCCCCAGGAGATTATTAGCTTGCACTAGTCCAGACAAGAGGTGATAAAGGCATTAATTAGGTGATGGCTATGTGACAGAGAGAGGGGGCTGAGTGAGAAAGGTAGAATGGGCAATAGCTGATAACTAACAGGATATGGAGTGGAGTGGGGGAAGAAAGAGACAAGAATAACGCAAGGGCAAAGAATCTAGAAAGAGGGAAGGTAAGAAAAGGAATTAATATTGAGAGGAGTGCTACCGAGTTCCAGTTAAGATAAGTTGGATTTGCAATGCCTATGTATCATCTAAGTGGAAAATGTACAGCTGGCAATGAGGGAGTGTAGGGCATAATCATCATCACCATCATCACCACCACTGCCACCACCACCACCATCATCATTGAGCTTTTATATGGTGCTTTAAGGTTTGAAAAATGCTTTACAAATATTATGTCAGTTTGTTCTGATAAGAATCCTGGGAGGTAGGTGTGATTGTCATCCCATTTTACGGATGATCAATCTAAGACAGACAGAGGTTAAGTACTTGCTCAGACTTACATAGCTAGTATATGTCAGAGGTTAGATTTGAACTCAGGTCTTCCTGATTCTAGGTTCTACATGCTATTGTGCCTCCTAGTGCTTCTCATTGTAATGCTACCACATTTAAAAAAGGATTCATAGCTTCTGTCCATTTCACGGCATTTGTAGTTTTCCCACTTAAGTCACCAGCACTATTTACACTGAAATATTTCCAGCAGGTTAGTTATTGGTATTTCTGATTTGTCCCACTCTATCTTACTTTCTTGTGATACCAGAACTCAAAGGAGTGTCACTCATTCTTCAATCATTTCAGTTATAACTTACTCCTTGTGACATCATTTGGAGATTTTCTTGGCAAAGATACTGGAGTGGTTTGTCATTTTCTTCTGCAGTTCATTTTACAGATGAGGAAACAGGCAAACAAGGTTAAGTGATTTACCCAGGGCCACACAGCTAGTAAGTGTCTGAGGATAGATTTGAACTCTCTCCCTCCCCTCTCCCGCAATTGAGAAGGAAAGTAATTTGATATAGGTTATACAAGTACAGTCATGAGAAATATATTTCTATGTTAGTCATGTTGTGAAAGAAAACACAGACAAAAAAAAGAAAAAAAAAGTATGCCTCAATGTGCATTTAGACTCCATCAGTTCTTTCTCTGGAGAGGATAGCATTTTTCATCATGTTTTTCAGAACTGTCTTGGATCACTATATTGCTAAGAATAGTCAAGACATTAGCAGTTGATCATTATACAATATTGCTGTTATTGCATGCCATGTTCTCTTGGTTCTGCTCATTTCACTGTATCAGTTCATGTAAGTCTTTCCAGGTTTTTCTGAGACCATCCTGTTCATCAGTTCTTATGGCACAATAGTATTCCATCACAATCATATACCACAATTTGTTCAGCCATTCCTCAATCAATGGACATACAGTTGATTTCCAATTCTTTGCCACCACTAAAAAAGCCAGCATGGATTTTAGACAAGAGAAATAAGGAGAAATTTGAGAATCTAAAATGCTGATGAAGGTGAAGAATAAGTATAAGATGAGAAAGGGAAAGAGAAGGTTGTAAGGACAGAGGATGTCTTTCCCTCTTGATGCCAAAAAATCTGAAGGATTCAATGACCTGAATCACAAATATCAGAAATGTACTGTTCCAGGAGAATCATGTGATTGTGTGTTCTAAACTCCCTATCACTGAGTGGCTTGCATGCCACTAATAGTTTTGAGTAAGAACACTTTGGACTTGCACAGCATAATTGTTTTAAGGCACTTCAAGACCTCTACAGACATTATCTCACCCATCTTTTCAAAATCAGATAAATAAAGCATTTATTAAACTCTCACTAGGCAAGTGCTAAGTGCTGGGTAAACAAACACACAGAGATAATACCTTCTCTTGCCATAAGTATTTTACATTCCAAGAGGGGAAGACTACACAAAGGGCTGCTGTGAGGGGGCAGGGGGCAGATTTTTAAGCACTATGACATGTTGAGGAGATCAATGGGAAGTGTTACAGTGACCTGGACCCAAGCAAGAGAAAGTAAAAATTTATCTCTCAGGGCCAGGAGACCCAGAGGCAGAGTCCAGGTTTACAGGGAAAGGCGAGTTGGACTATGGTTCTAGAACAGAAGTCATGGTGTGGAGATTGCTGGAAAGCACCGTAGACATACAATTATATTGGGATAGAAAGATTTCCATGGGTGTGCAAAAATTTCTAGCACCTTTCTTTCTAGTAAACATACCACCATGTCTGGGCATATTCATCCTTTTGAGTATCCTTCCTATTTCATGTCAGATGAAGAACACAAGTATATACCAATAGACAATCTCTTCCACAGTCATGAACCCCATCCAAAAAAATGAATTCCAAAGGAAAAATAATGCTTGTTAAACTCTCCTCCTAAGCTCTTGGCTCAGTTTTCTGTAATACCAAGACCTATGCTAATAGACATAGCCAGACTAAAGAAATAGGTTTTCAGTTTATGTTTAGAAACAGTTTTCTTGTGGAGGTCCATTATTCTCAATATCATCATAGTTCAATATTTTCTCTGTAATAGTTTCTTGAGGGCAAAGACTATCTTTCGCTTTTCTTTGTGCCCCCAGGTTAGTATGGTGTCTAGCACACAGCAGTCACTTAATAAATGTTTATTGACTAAGACATCTAGCCAAAAAGTGAGTCAAATGGATGTTCCATTGACACCAGAGCTTGGCAGTAGATCTTTATTGTTGTTCAGTCATGTCTGACTCTTTGTGACTCCATTTGGAGTTTTCTTGGCAAAGACACTGGAGTAGTTTGTCATTTCCTTCTCCAGCTCATTTTATAGATGAGGAGACATTAAGTGACTTGCACAGGGTCACTCAGCTAGTGTTTGAGGCTGAATTTGAACTTGTGAAGATGAATCTTCCTTATTCCAAGCCCCACATTCTACCCACTGTACCACCTAGCTGACCCAAAATCAATTATCTAGTAGGGATCTGGCTGTGAAGTCAAAGGACCTGAGTTCAAGTCTTGTCTCTGACCATTACTAACTGTGTGACCTTGGGCAAGGACCCTGTCTGGGTCCCAGTTTCCTCCTTTGTAAAAATAGACAGGAGGTGCTGAGATGGTCCCTATGGACTCTTCCAAACTCTAGAGCTCTATCCCTAAGACATTTTTGTATCTTCAATTGTAAACCATGAATGCTATAAAGTGTCAGACTATACCCAGGAGTATTTTGAAGTTAAGTTAGTGTCATTTGTGGACAGTTTAAAATAAAGTGCTTTGAGTCATTGGGGAAATACTATAAGAAAAAAGAAGACCCAGGGGACTTCATAGTATTTTTACAGGCATACAAATATACTTTACAGTTTAAAACTGACAAATAGCAACTCAATGAACATTATAAGAGATATAGACAAAAGAAAGCAACTCATTAAAATGAATGAGACCACATTTGCAGCAATGCTGCCAGTAGATTTTCCTTCCCATCCCCCTCCCAACCACCCACACTGCAAAAGCAACCAGCCTATGGGGATAAATGTAAACCATTAAGAAGCAAGACCAGGAGATATCTGTGCTTCTGAAACCTGAGGGAGGCAGTAAGCTTTGGTCTACCACTTATCGACTGGAGCATCTTTGCCCTGTACTCTGTAACATCATATGATCCCATTTGACTTCCTCTAATTTCCGTGGAGGTGGGGATGAGATGTTTTAAATACCAGACAAAAATGTAAAGCCTTTTTTCATTGATTCTGGCACCAAGAGTCTCCATTTCAGCTCAAATACCTTTAGACATGAACACTTAGAAAATCAAGATTAAGGTTTAATGACACGGAGGCCCTCAGTTATGTGGGGGAAGTTGTATCTTAGTAGTTACTTTCAATAAAGGAGCATTGCCTGCTTGGATGTATTTCCTGATAATGCTGGGGAGGGGGAGGTATGCTTAAAGATACATAAATCAGAGTAAAATACTGTCTTCCTCTTTTACCTATGGAAGTTTGAGACAAAATAATAGATTATATGATGAAGTTAACATAAAAACCTACTCTAATTTTACTTTTTAAAAAATCCCTTCTAGTCTTAGAGAGTTGCCCAGGACAGACAGATTAAGTGGCTGAATGGATGGATGGATGGATGGATGGATGGATGGATGGATGGATGAATGGATGGATGGATGGATGGATGGACGGACAAAAAAGCATTTGTTAAGTATTACCATATGCAAAGCACTATGCTAAGCACGGAGACAAAAATAATAAAGAGGGTCTCTGCTTTTAAGGAGCTCACTTTCTAATGGGGAAGACAATACATAGGGACGGTTTCAAAAGCTGTCAGATGAAAAGGTCCCATGGGCTTTAGGTTGCAGTAGTGAAGCAGATGGTAATGCATCTTCTTTCATGTCATTTCCACTGATAAAGTTGCAATAGTGATTCCTCTGGTCCCCAACTAACTGAAGGGCAGGTGTGTTACATTTCATGCATCCTCCAGGATTTTCTGGTATCCTTAAGTGGGGTGGGAGATTGTCTAGTTTCTACCATTGCCTCAAGCCCTGTTTCTATTCCTCCAATTTTTAGGGATCTCAAGCATCCCAGTTCCATTTAACCACTTAACAGGAATGAAGGAATATTTAGATAGTCAATAAGCATTTATTAAGCTCCTACTATGCCAGATACTGTGGTAAGCAATGGAGATGTAAAGAGAGGCAAAAGACAGTCCCTACTCTTAAAAAGCTCACAGTATAAAGTATTTGCAGATCCTATACATGATTGCATGCCACCATGGGGGGGGGGGGGAAGGGAGGGTAGAAAATCTGAAACTCAAGTGATTGTGGAACTGAATCTTGTAACTATAAGTAAATAAACAAATCATTGAAAAAAAGCTCACAATATAATGGGAGAAACAACATGAAGACAGGCTACAGAAAGGATAAATTATAGATAATCAGCAGAAGGAAGGCACTAGCTTGAAGGGAGATCTTCAAAGGTATAATGAAAATAGACATACAAATGTTCCTCTATGCATCTGGGGGAATATTCCTCCCTAAAGCCCCTCAGTTTCTGGGAAGGGGAAGAAAATTAAGTTCAAATCTTAACTCTGTTCCTCTATGGCATAGTCCCACCAATATCCAAGGTCCAATGGGCTAATGTTTCAGCACCCTGACTTCTAAGGGGAGTCTGATGGTCTGGCAGCAACATTTAGCCTGGAATCCTGGTTTCAAGGTTACCATACCTCATGCTCCTGTGCCTAGAATTGAAAAGGACAAATGAAACAGACCAAAACCCAAAACCATCTCTCTTGGGTGATAGAACCTAAGCAGAAAGAGAAAAGAGATCAGGGATTTGCTAAAAAGCACATAATTCTTATATCTTTCTGTTAAAAACCAAGCCTGTGTAAAAAAAATGATTAAAAAATTTTAAAAAGAAAAAAATTTAAAAAAGAAAAAAAACAAAAACAAAAAATTAAAAAATAAATTTTAAAAAAAAGAAAAAAGTTTAAAACCAAGCCTGTGATTTCATTGACACAGAAAACTCCTTCCGCTGAAGCAGATTAGTAACTTGTTGCAATGTATAGCCTTAGAGAATTGTCTAGGCCCACAGGGGTAGGCATCCTGCAGCCTCAAGGCCACAAGTGGCTCTGTAGGTCCTCAGGTGTGGCCCTTTGATCAAAGGGCCTTGCTTGAGGACCTAGAGGGTCACTTGTGGACTTGAGGCCACAGGCTCCTCAATCCTGGTCTAGGGTATTAAGAGGTTGGTACTTGTGCAGAGTCACACATTCAGTATATGTCCAAGGCAAGACTTAAACTTAAATCTTCCTAACTCTGAAACTAACTCTTTACTATACCACATTCCTTTTCACATTTTTATCTTAAATCATCCACAACATTAATAGAACTCTTAATATGTAATCCTCATCCAGTAGGCAAGTTCACACACAACTAAGCAATATTCCTACTGACATTTTTTTTTTGAGGGAGGAAGGCAAAGCAATTGGGGTTAAGTGACTTGTTCAAGGTAACACAGCTAGTTAAGTGTCAAGTGTCTTGAATTCAGGTCCTTCTGACTCCAGGGCCAGTGCTCTACTCACTGTGCCACCTAGCTGCCCCTTCCTACTGACATTCTTGCTATAAAACAGAAGTGATCTAAGTTGTTAAATATAACTCTAAGAAACAAAGGATTTGGCCAAGTTGGTTTCATCTTACACTCAAAGGCAATAAGATATAACAAGGATGAAGAAAGAGAAATTCCATGCAGAATTTGTTAAGACTTTCGAAAAGCAAGTCAACATAACTCCCAGTTTCAGTGACTTCAATATGAAGAGGGATGAAGGGGAAGATGGAAGAAAGAAAAAAACCTATGTTGGAAAATATTATTTGGGATCAAGAAATGAAGGAGACTAAAAGGTCTATAGACTACTCAGGAGCCTCATAAACACACATCATTAACACTTTCTTCAAGAAAAATATTGGAAGGTATGCGGACCAAAAGAGGTCATAAAAACTTGATTATACTACAGCATTGAGGAACCTACTGTTTACAGTCATAGAAGTCATTTCAGAATCAGCTGTGTGCCCTCAATTCATCAGTTGGTTAGATGAAGGTCAAGATCAATGCCAAATTAAGAGTCCATGTATCTAGAACCTTAAAGTTTGTGAGATAGATGAAGATGAAGGCATCATTGCAATAGCTCTGACCTATCCTCTTTAAACAAGTTGTTTTAGAAAAAAAATTTAAATAGACAAGAGCAAATGAAATCATCATTGTCATTTCTTAAATGTGTAATAGGAACCATTGGGAGTAGGCCAAAAGAGTTAAGGAACCATCTTTGCTAGCCACGGTTTGATCTCCTTGCCAAGTGGAGAGACACAGGAATGAAGGGGGAAATTGGACTAAAATATTATCTCATTTACAGGACATTGCAAAGGTGGATGATAGAAGATTATGATCAGTATTGTAACACATAATAAAACAGGGAAAGAAATTTGAGGAAAAAGCAGACTTGCTGAAAGCTTGGTGCTAGATTTGGCTAAACCAGATTATCCAGAGAACACTTCTAGATGAATAGAAAGATAGTTGGAAATAGACATGTAATGAGTCAGCTCTGTTGGGATTTTTTTATAGTGATCTGGTCTTATTGATGGACATCAAATTTGGACTCTCCCACTTCCATACTTTGTATGAAAAAGTGTTAATGGCACATACTTAGACAAAACTAGGAAAAACATCTGGATATGCTCAGAGAGAAAACTATGCAATTTCAAAGGCACTTGGGATAATTTTCAAGATATATCTTAGATATAAAGATTCAAAAAGAATATGAGTGTACAGAAAATACTTTTAATAAAGTGGATGAAAAACATCAGCAGCTACTGACATATCCCAACTATCCCATCTGTTTAAAACATTGATGAGAATGATTATGTATTAAGGATATCTGTGATGCAAACATAAGAAGGGAACAGAAAGGGTTTTGAAAACAATTTTCTGTAGCAGATCATATTTTTATAGTCACACTATTAAACAGAAGATGTAGAGAGTAGAAGCTAGAAAAAAATTATAACAAAGTTCATATAGAGGAACAAAAGGTCAAGAATCTGAAAGAAATCAATGAAAAACAAATGGGAAGGAAGGGTGCCTAGCAGTACCAGATCTCATACTCTACCACAGAGATATAATCATTGAAACAATTTCATTATGGGTAAGAAACTGAGAAATTGATCAGTGGATCACATTAGGTGCACAATAAACAGAAGCAAATGACCACAGTAATGCAGTATTTGATAATCCCCCAAATCCCAGTTACTGGAACAAGAACTCACTATTTGACTAAAACTGTTGGGGAAACTGGAAAGTAGTCAGTCAGAAATTAGGCATAGACCAACATATCACAACATATACCAAAATAAGTTCAAAGTGGGTACAGGACTTAGATGTAAGTGGTGATATCATAAGCAAGTTAGTGGAGCAATGAAGAAACTACCTGTCAGATGTATGGATAAGGGAAAAGTTCATGACCAAAGAAGAGCTAGAGATGCTCACAGGAGCTAAGATAGATAATTTTGTTTATATGACATTCAAAGGATTTTGTATAAACAAAACCAATACAGCTAAAATTCAAAGAAAAGCAGGAAACTTGGGGGGAGGAATCTTTGCAGCAAGTTTCTTTGTTAAAGGTCTCAACTGAGTTAAATTTACATGAATAAGAGGCATTCCCACAGCTAGTAAATGGTCAAAAGATATGACTAGGCAGTTTTCAGAGGAAGAAAACAGAGCTATCAAAAGCCATATGCAAAAAATGCTCTGTCACTAATATTTAGAGAAATGCACATTAAAACAATTCTGAGGTTATCATCTTAGACAACCCATCAGATTGTCTAAGATGACAAAAAAAAAAAGGTAAATGACCAATGCTAGAAAGGATATGGGGAAATAGGTACACTAATATTGGTAGAACTGTAAACCAGTCACACTGGAGAGCAATTTGAAATGATTTGCAAAAAGCTAAAAATTGTATGTGCTCTTTGACCCAGTGATACTTACTAGGTCTATACCCCCAAAACAATGAAAGAGAGGAAAAGGACCCACATGTACAAAAATATTTATACCAACTCTTTTTGTGGTGGCAGAGAATTAAAAACGGGGTAGATGCCCAACAATTAGCAAATGTATGAACAAGTATAGAATGTGGGGAGACTTGTAAGAACTGATGCAGAGTGAAGTGAGTAAAAGCAAAACAATTCATACAGTAACAGCAATATTGTAAAGACAATCAACTTTGAAAGAACTAGAGGGGGGGTGGAGCCAAGATGGCGGC
>CM053592.1:15546565-15593627 GCA_028646515.1 Pseudochirops corinnae
ATTGAAAGATCTTGAACATGTGAATGACATGTTAAGAACTATATTTTAGAGGGGTGGCTAGGTGGCGCAGTGAGTAGAGCACCGGCCCTGAAGTCAGGAGGACCTGAGTTCAAATCCGGCCTCAAACACTTGACACACTTACTAGCCGTGTGACTTTGGGCAAGTCACTTAACCCCAATTGCCCTCCAAAAAAAAAAATTACTGATCTCTTTGGTTTTAGGGTGGGGGGGTGGGAAAAAAAAAGAAAAAAAAAAAGAACTATATTTTAGGAAGAGGTTGGGGTTTTCTTTTTGGTCTTATTTTGTTTTCTTTTTGCCAGATCTATGGAGAATGGAATGGTGAGGGAAGAAAGTAGAGGCAAGGAGACCAATTGGGAGGTCATTGAAAGATTCTGGGCAATAGGTGATGAGAGCCCAAATATGGTGGTGGCCATGTGAGGGTCGAGAAAAGGATGGAGATGAGAGGGGTTGTGAAGATATATTTGACACTACTAGGTAACTGACTGAAAATGCAGGGTGAAGGTTTGTGAAGAGCCTAAGAAAACTCCAAGATCAAGGAGTTGAATGACTGGGAAGATAGTGATGCCCTCAGAAATAGGGAATTTGGAAGAGAGGTGAGTTTAGTGGGAAAGACAGTGAATTCTATTTTGAATATGTTGAATTTGAAATGCCTCTGGGACACTGAGTGGGAGATACCCTAAAAGCAATTGGTGATGATGAATGGAGATTAGGAGAGAAATGGGGGTTTAGATATACAGTTTGGGGAGTCGTCTACATAGAGATCATAACTGAATTCCTGGGAACTGATTTGATCCATGAGAAAGAGTGGAGAGGGAGAAGGGACTGCTTCTTCCCAGATAGATCTTTAGGGTCATAAAAAGTGATCCTACAAATAATGCTGAGAAGAAATGTTCATACAGGTAGGAGGGATACCAGGAGGGAGAAGAGTCATGGAAACTCATAGAGGAGAGTGCATCCAAGTGGAGGCTATATCAAAAGCTAGAAAGAAGACAAGAAGGATGAAGAATGAAAAAAGGCCACTGGATTTAGTAATTATGGTAACCTTAGCAAGAGCACTTCTTTTCACTGTCTTGACCTCTGGTTAACCAGTCCAATTACATACTGTCCTCTAGTCTTGTTTCCCTTGACTCTTTCCCTGCTCACATTTTATCAACTCCTAACCCTGAATTACCACAGACATGATTGGGTTGAAGGGCAGCTAGGTGGTATAATAAATAGAATGCCAGACCTGTAGTCAGAAAGATTCTTCTTTGTAAGTTCAAATATGACCTCAGACACTTAATAGCTGTGTGATCCTGGGTAATTCACTTCACTGTGTTTGTCTTATTTTCTTCGTATGTAAAATGAGCTAAAGAAGGAAATGACAAGCCACTCCAGTGTTTTTGCCAAGAAAACCTCAAATGTAGTCACAAAGAATCAACTTAAGAACAACAGTAGCATTTGACAAACTCAAATTTGTCATTAGACAAATACCCCTAAAACTTAGGCTGGCTGGCTCTCTCTCTGTCTCTCTCTCTGTCTCTCTCCTTTCCTCTCCTCTCTCCTTTCTCTCTCAATTTCCTCCTCCTCCTCCTCTTCTTCCTCCTCCTCCTCCTCCTCCTCTCTCTCTCTCTCTCTCTCTCTCTCTCTCTCTCTCTCTCTCTCCCTCTCCCTCTCTCTCTCTGTCTCCCCCCCCCCCCATATTTCCACAGTTTCTCTGTAGATAGCACCTACTATGCTCCAGGTATTGTACCAAGTAACTTATACATGTCATTTCAATCCATGATTGACACATCTCCTTTTCTTGTCATATATGTCCTTAAGAATGCCTTTTAGGACACTTCCCAATACTGGAAATAACCTGTAACCTACTTCAAATTATGAAGCATGCATCTTTTCCTTGATGTTTGGTTGACTTGCAATTTTTTTCTTTTAAGATCATGATCCTGTGTGATTTCTAGCCATATTATATAACCAGGAGTCTAATTCATGTTGAGTTTGTGTTCAGCAGGGCAATTAGGAATTTCATTGAGATCACTGAAAACACAGCATAACTTTCCAGAGGAGATCCAGCCTATAGCATTTTATTCAGTCAATCAGTCAATCAACAGATATTTATTAAGTCTCTTCTATGAACCAGACACCATGCTAAGTGTAGAGGATACAAAGAAAGGCAAAACCAAAGCCAAGAAAAGTCCCAAGGATCTCACTCTAATTGGTGTGGACAGCATATAAACAACTATGTACAAACAAAGTATATACAAGATAATCAACCAAAAGAAAATATTAATATTAAGGGGGAATTAGCAAAGGTTTCTCATAGAAGGGACTCTATCTTGGACTTGAAGGAAGCCAGAGAGACCAGGAGATGGAGATGAAGAAGAAGAGAGTTGGGGTTAGGAGGAACAGACAATGAAAATGCCTGGAGTTGGGAAATGGACTATCTTATGTTTGAGTAACAACAAGGTGACCAGTGTTGCTGGATCACAGAATATGTTGATGTGAGAGAGGTATAAGAATACTGGAAAGATAGTAGGAAGTCAGGTTAAGAAGAATTTTGAATTCCAAAAGAGAATTTTATATCTGATCCTTCAGGTGATAGGGAGTCAATGGAGATTACTAATAAGGATCCACCATTGTATGTTGAACCTAATTAAAGTAATAATGGAAGACGGCTTGCTCTGAATAATTTTGTGCACCTTGGCTTTAAAGGATTTTTAAGGGATGAGGTGTTGTCTTGACACAAGAGATGGGACTTTCATCCAAATTCCATTTCCAAGGACTCTGCAGAGCGTGCTTGGGTTAAAGCTGATCTCTGGCTTATTTCACATTAGAGTTTCACCTTATTGAGGTGGTCCAACCACCAGAGGGTGATGTAAACATACTTCTTTAGTTTCATGTAGAATATCTGGGAGAGAATATGAGTCTTTAACAAAGTCCAGTTAGAGGGAAAGGTAGCTTTCCTGATTTGGTGCCTAAAGCACCAAATTAGCTTTTCTGCTAAATGGAAGACAACGAAGAATTGGCACTACCAGAGAATTAGCAAAGAACCCTGCTTTCATTAATCTGATAACTGACAAAAAAGATTTTATCTGGACCTAGTTTACCTATAATCAAGAATCTTCCAGTGCTTAAGACTTCCCACTTAAATCTTTCCCTTTCAATAAGTTGCATTTCTCATCATTCATAATGTTAAGCCTACAATGTTAAACCTTCTCCGGCTTGCAGAAGACTCTCCATGAGCTATAGCAGCTAATCTGTGTGATTAGGAAGCAAAGTCCCCTCTCAACCCTTTCCAGGAAAATCTAATAGATTGTAAATTACTGGAGAACAGGTAGTCACAGTTTTTTATTTTCATATCTTCCTTCATACCTAGCAGAGTGGTTTATATTGAAAAAGAGCCCTGAATTTTCAGCCTAACTCTGACACTTAGTAGTTGTGTGAATTTAAGGTATTTTTCTTTTCTGAATGTGTTTCCTCTTGGGATGAATGGGTGGAGAAAGATTTATGCTGTCTTCACAGGACTATTGGGGCATATGGGAGTGTTCAGAGAAGACTAGCACCTCTGGTGTGAGGGCTTGCTGGGCCCTTTCCAAGGCTGCTCATCCACCTTTTGTGTCCAACCAATCACCCAGCTCTCACCTGTGGCTCCAAGAAGCTGTAGTATGGGCAGTGAACACATCCTGGTAATGCCACCTCGTCAGATGGGCTAACCCAAGTTGAGGGTAACCAACCAACCCTCAAATCTGTCAATGAGTTAGGGGGATGTCCTTCCCAAGCATGTGAAGACTTCCCTGGGGAAGAATGGACACATGAGAACAATTTGATCCAATGGCCATGAAGGTGGCTGAAGAGTGGAGTGCTTAGAGGTTAGTCAGACGTTGAAAACACCAAGGTCATTCACTGAATCCAAGGCCATTGCCAGTTGTCTGGACTTTTATCCTGCCACAGGACTTCAATGATTCTGGCAGAGGGAGTGAGGCTAATGACTTTGTGCCTCATTTAAATCCAATTCATGGGCAAGTTAAAACATCACACACACACACACACACACACACACCCCCAATGTCATTGGTCCTTTCAGAAAATGAAAGATTCAAAATAACAGTTGTGAAGAACCATAGGAATGAGAAAGCACTTATTAGTATCAATATTTATCAAATGAGTCCATTTAATCAATCAGTCACTATTTTTATGAGAATTAGAAGGGCTCCCCGACTACTGTAGTACCTAAAGAATGCATTGAACTCTGTAAAGAAAAACCTTGCAAAAATAAAGGTTTCTTTTCAGAAATTAGTATTTAAACTATCAATAATGAATAGAAACTAATATTCTATCATACAATTTAGTTTAAAAGCAATAGAGTTTGTGCACTTAATTTAAGGGCATTCTGGGATATTAGAACATGGAATTACTAGATTGAGAGCTGGCCTTGAAGGCAGGGAGGCTTGGCCATGAGTACTATCTCTCTGAATCCTAGGCAACTCTCTAAGACTGGTGTCTCTGTTTATGGGATGCAGAACTTTCTCAACCTGCCAATAAAATCCAAGGTCTTCTTTTGAAAAGGTGGGAGTATACTCGATTTTTAAAAATCATTATTACAAGTCCCATTTCTGTTCAAGTCTGCTACTGTCTGTATAGCATTATTTCTGCTGGGGGTTTCCTGGTTAACTTTTTCTCTTTGCAATCCTTTTTGCCACACCAAAAAATAAAAACTACTTTAAAACAAACCTCTTAAAATGTAGATTTACCAGTGTTGATTTATACTAAACTGGGGATCACTCTGCATTTGTTCCCTTCAAAGTCAGACCTACTCTTTAAAGAACACTCTTCATTGCAGGGGCTTTAAAATGATTGTTGAATTCAAATTAAATATCTCCAGGTTTCTTCTTTCAGTTCCCAGTGTAATTTGAGATCGGATTAGCAAATCAAATTCTTTCCTTTCAGGAAAAGAGATTTCAAAGGATTCAGAAGAAAGATAGGTAGGAACTGGGGGAAGGGGAAAGGGGAGGGGTCAAATGCTTGGGGGGGAAATAAGGGGGGGGATGAGAGATACACAAAAGTGAAATTCTGAATATGTAAAAGGAAAGAATTCCAATGTGGAGTGGAAAATAGAGGATTTGACTTGAGACTAAAGTGGATGACTAAGAAATTTACTTTAAAGTATGTGTGTGTATGTGTACACATGTGTGCGTATGTGTATGTGTATGTGTATATATATAAAAGTATATATAAGTATATATAAAGATCCATCTATCTATCTATATATCTCTATATCTAGATCTCTCTCTCCCACTTTCTTTCTCTCCATATATGTATATATGTATATATATGTATGTATGTATTTATATGTATATGTATATATCAGGACATCCTGAGGGATCATGGGCCAGCTACCTTAAACCACCACCACCTTGAGCACCATCTCCCCTCTGACCCTGATGTAGACAACCCAGGGCTCTGAATTCTAAACTCTTTGGAATAGCCAAGCTTCCATCCCATTGTCTGCAACTATCATTCTGGGCAGTAGCCCCCAAGTAGCTGCAATCTGACAACTGCTCCTTTGAGACTGCAGCCACATCTACCAAAGAACTAGAAAGGAAAGTTCTTGCCTCTAGAGACCTTGGCACATTCAAATGCTTCAATATAGGAAACTGATAGGATTTTATCAATGGAAATGACAGTAAGAATAATCATTGGCGGATGCTTTGCTACTTCACCCTAAGCTGGCTCAAAGAGCCAGTTAGATCTTTAGCATGAACCTTTTTACCTCAAGAAATCAGCCGAGACTACAAATCAGGGTTTGATTTATTGTGTCGTTGATTGTCTAGACTTAAGAGAGTGATGGAGAAGATTTTTTAATGATGCAGACTCAACTTAATAGTGTGCCCCAGTACTTTTTTGGATAGCTGGTTGTTGAACATACAGCAATACATGCCTGCTTTCCATCTGATTTGATGAAACCTTCCATATCTCTATATATTATATATAGACATAATATATCATATACATATGTAAATATATGTGTGTATATATATATACATATATATATACATATGCACACATACCTATAGGTATAATATACATATATACACACATATAGTTTCCTCTGTTACAATGTAAGGTCCTTTAGAGCTGGGATTGTCTTACTTTTCTATTTGTATTCCCAGTGCTTAGTACCCTAATTTGCATGTAGGGAGAGCCTAACCAATGTTTTATTCATTCTCTCACACACACAGGGAGTCCCAATTGCTCTAAGACTTTAGGGACACCATTTCTGAGTATGTGTGTAAGATGGAGCCTAGATCGGGCAATAGAAGATGAATATAAGAACATGACTCAGTTCTGTAAAAAGAATGTGAAGAGTGTTAAGGCTCAGAATTAAACAAAGGTAAGGACAAAAAAAGGGTTGTTTTGTTTGTTTGCTTGCTTGCTTTTAGGCTGTAACGATAGAAAAAAAACTCAAAGAAAAAATAGAAACTTTGTTCAAGGTGGATGGGACAAGAATAACTAACAACAGAGAGAAGGAAGAGTGACTCTATTTTTATTTCTTTCTGTTTTCCCTTCAAAAGAAAATGACTTTTATGCTGGAAATGACAGAACAAAAAATGATTTGCAGGGAGTTGGTGTTCAAGATAAATAGATGGCAAAGAGAGCATCTAGCTGCCTTTGATGGCAACTGGATCAGATGAACTCAAGTCCTAAAAGAACCAGCAGATGTGATTGTTGCTGGTGACATTTGAAAGGTCATGGAAAAACAGGGGAAGTACCATAAGATTGGAGAAAGGCAGATGTTCTGCTTTTCAAAAGAGAGAACAAAATCTAAAAATTGTGGGCCAGTGAATTTGATTTTGATTTCTTGGAAAATTTTAGAATGGATTGCTGTAGAGATGGTTAGCTTGTGAGAAAATATGTCAATCATACTATTGTCATGGAGAAGATGGAGAGGAATGATTAGACAGCAATACCATTAGATCAGTTTCAAACTGGTTAGATGACTAGACTTAAAAGGTACTTGTTAGTGACTTCATGTCAACTTGGTAAGTGGTCGACAGTGGAGCAATCCAGGGATATGTGCTTGACCCTGTGGTATTTAATGTTATTATAAATGACTTAGATAAAGGCAAGCTTGCTGATGACAATAATCTATGAATTTTGAACGAACAACAGGATCTTGAGAAGCTAACATTGGGCTCAATCTAATACGACAAAATGTAATAGGGATACATGTAAAGTCTTGCGCTTGGGTACAAAAAAATTCTACTTTGCAAGTATAAGAGGGAGGAGTCATGGATAGATAGAAGTTGGGGCTTCTAATGGGCTACAAGTCAGTAGGATGATATTATTGAGAAAAACAATGAGATTTTGACTTGTATTAAAGAGGAACATAGTTTCCATGGACAGGGAGGTGGCAATCCCACTACACTCTGGTCTCTTCAGACTTCATTTGGTGTTCTGTGTTCAGCACTCCTTGGATGTCATGGTTTAAGATGGACATTGTCAGAGAACATCCAGAAAAAGGCAACCAGGATGGTGAAAGGCCTTCAGTCCATGTCAGATGAAGCTTGGTTGAAAGAACTGAATGTATTTAACCTTGAAAAGACTGAAGGGGGCATGTTGGCTTTCTTTAAGTATTAAAGACTGTCCCGTGGAGGAGGAACTAGACATTGGCCCTAGAGGAAAGTACCAGGAACAATAGGTAGAACCCACAAATAGACTAGATTAATATGGATATCAAGATTTCCTCCAGAGCTGGAGATTTCCTTTTCTCAGAGGTCTTTAAGCAGAGGTTGAATGACACCTGTTGACTGAGTCATAATGGTATGCTTGGAATTGGACAGCCACTGAGATCCCTCCAATTTTCAAAGTCTATGACTCTGTGAACAGAAGTGTCTCTCTCTGTTAATTAAGACTGGCTTGCCCATGAGATAATTATGAAATGCCTCCTTCTGGTGAATGTTTGGCTCTCATGATTGTTTCTACATTTTATACTTAGGCTATAATTTTCCTAACCTTGCATAGCATCCATGAGGACAGATAGAATGTTCACAGCATTCAGACAGCAAATACCTGAAGATATCATCATAAGTCTCCCAATTTGGACAGAGTTGGGTTACTATGTGGGACAGCTGCCATACTGGAAGGAATATGAAGTATTCCAATGAGCTAACTTAACACCTCCAACCAGAATAAATGATTGCCTCTGCTAGTGAGGGGGGTGGTCAATCTCATTTTATATGGCCAGCTGTGAGAAACGAATCTCAAACATCACCTTTTGTCAACATGTAGTGTGGAAATGGAATGTTGACTTGTCAGCAGCAGCAGAGTGTTAGATCTGACACTTGCAAGGAGTACAGCCCTGACCAGCTGCTCTTGAACTCTGACTTGTTAGCTCAAGTATGGTATGTAAGGAAATGCAATTCAATTAGCCCCAAAGAAAAAAAAATTAGCTATATGTGGTGTGAATTAGGAATTCCCAAAAAAGTTGAAGAGATGACTTTATAAAGAACCAATCTTTTCTCTGGGAAGAAGAATAACCTTTAGACTGGAGACTAACAACACAGAAATGACTAACAGGGAGCTGATACCCAAGATAAGGGAGGTAATGCCCTTGATGATTTTAAGTCACCTGGCTCAGATACTCAAGTCCTAAAAGAAATGGCCAATGTGATTGCTGAGTCACTGTCAGTGATATTTAACACATTTTTCTGTAAGATTATCCACTCCCCTCACTCCTTTACATTTTCTTTACTCCCTCAAAGGAACACATGTGTCTCCAAATTACTTTTCTTGGATATCATTTTTTGTAAGAATAATAGATAGCTCAGGATAGCTAGGTGGTGAAGTGAATAGAGCATTAGCCCTGAAGTCAGGAGGATCTGAGTTCAAATCTGACCTCAGACATTTGACACTTAAATAACTGTGTGACCTTGGACAAGTCACTTAACCTCAATTGCCTTGCCCTCCTTCCTCAAAAAAAAAAAAAAGAAAGAAAGGAATACTAGATAGCCCCACAATTCAAATGGGACATTCTGGAGGGATTGCATTTGGAGTTGATAAAGAAACGGTCCTTAAATAAAATCAGTTTCTCCTCTGAAACACAGTAACTCTTGCTAAAAGAATTTTTCCAACTCTGTGAGTGTCTTGAATAGAATCCACCTTTCTGGGTCACTCTATTTAGGAAATAAATGTATTGTCACTTCAGTTTGCTGCTGAATTTGGTATGGGTTTATGTAATGTAATTTCTTCTTTCCCCTCCCCACTCAAATATTTCTTTGTTTTTAAACTCTCTGTTTCAACCTTCTGCAAATCATATGAGGAGGCTATTTTTGTCCTCCATTCACATTCCAGCTGTGAGCTGGCAAAATTGCATTAATTGAACAAACGTACATTTTCAGAGGTATTTTCATTCTCAATTTCTTTTTTTTTTTTTCTCTGTGGATGTTATTATTTCTTTTCTCTGTATCCTTGTTCTCACAGTGATTGCTAAGCTGACCCCTACAGTCTGGGGCAAAAAAACAGAACTTCAATCAGGTGGTACTTATTGGGCCAGATGCAAAGGACTGCACTTTCCAGGCCTTTGATGAGAGATTGAAAGGAGGACTTGAACGGATTGCAATACAGGATAGATGCTATAATTCCATTATGTCCACAAGAGTGTGCAGGTGCTACACTATTTCAGTGTTTGGAATGTTCTTTAAAAATCAGGTTTTAGTACTATATAAATGTCAACTAGTCTTATTATTTTGGGACCAGACCTATAATTTGCTCATTAATAGGAATAAAACCCTTAAGGACAAAATATATAGATTCGTCTAAGGCAATGTGTGCTTTCCCCTCAACTCGGTTTCTTTACTTCAAGACAGTGAGTGAAGCTAGGTAGAATTTTTTCCCCTTTCATTGACTCATTTGGGGGGGAGGGGATTATTAAATCAGAGTGTTGTCTAAGGAAACATTGACTAATTAAAAAATTCCGTTTATTCAGCTGCAAAGAAGCCCGAACGACAATCCGTAAGTGGGGAAGAGAGCCTGAGTGCCTAGACACTCGAGGGTTAAAGATCCACATCTTCATTAAACTATTCTTTTACTTTACCCTCATTTCGATTGTTATCAAAGCATGCGACTTAGTTTTTCGAGGACTAAGCAACAATAGAACTGTTGCGGTTGCAGGAGAGGTTAAAAAAAAACAAACAACCAATTTACCCGATACAACCGACCTTCCCTACAACATCCAGTCCAGAGAAGAACTTCTCCTCTGTCTGGAGTCCGGAATGCCCATGAGGGGGCCCACATACCCACAGGCACAGCAAACGGCCATTCCTCTCTTTCTTTTTCTATTACCCTCTTAGTTTATTTCCTAGTCCACCAGGGTTTTCCCTGATGTCCCTCAGACCAGCTGCCTATTGGCTGGTAGGAGGGCAGTAATGTGAACTGCCTTTTGTACTTGGCTAATCCCGGCAGTTGTTTGCCTGAAGGTTCAGCCCTGAGGTGCCTGGTGTGGTAAGTCACCTGTGCTTGCTCATTCTCCCTGCTGGCCTCTGGTTTCCGCGTTTCCCAGGGCAGAAGAGCGTAGCTAGTCCAAGGTCCCCAAATCCCCGGGCGCCCCCTCCATGTGTCTGTC
Organism: Pseudochirops corinnae; assembly: GCA_028646515.1. Taxonomy (NCBI): domain Eukaryota; kingdom Metazoa; phylum Chordata; class Mammalia; order Diprotodontia; family Pseudocheiridae; genus Pseudochirops; species Pseudochirops corinnae. Next base: position 15,557,186 of record CM053592.1, read on the forward strand.
TCAGCCGGCCGTGTCAGGTTTCTCTGTCCAGCACATGAGCCACGAGAATGAAAAGTCTCAAATGCTTTGTCTTCTGTAGGCTTCCTTAAGGTAAGTCCATTTTTAACGTAGCTGTTTCAGCGTGGCCTAATTTCGACTTTTATTATCGTGATAGAAAGAATAAGCAGTGCTGAGGCAGCGGGTACGGGGGGCTAGAGAAGGGCTTGGCTCTGTGGACTTTTAATGAAACCCCTTTTTTGGACAGTCGCTCTGTCACACTTGGAAAAGGAACACTTCAAAGTATACATATTTCAGGAAGGAGAGGAGTATGAAAACTCTGTTAACCTTCAAAGGGGGCACTTACTGCAAGAAATTTCATTTGTGATCCCCTCTGCTTAGAAGCGCAAAGAAAACGTTAGGAACTTTAATTCACAGTGACTGCGCTGAGTCAGACATCAAATCTGTGCTAAGAATCTGAGCTCCTCCTCTTTAGCAGACTATTGGTGTCTTTCGCGATCATTCCGATCTTCTTTTCAAAGCGACATCTTGCCTTTCCTTTTTTGCAGCCTTTACAGGGTGGAGCATTTTGGGGTGAATTTCAGTGTAAATTTCAATGCCGTGTGCACTGGGGAATGAGGAGGAAGGCCACTTGGCTACCATTCTGTAGCACAGAAAAAGTTTAGATTGTGAAGGTGGACACCTGAAATTCAGTTGCTGGAGAATGTGAAGTCAGGTTTCTGATTAAACCTGCGCGCCGCTCTGATTTCATTTCCCCTGTGAGTAACTGACATACTGGACAAATCTACCCTCACTTACCCTTTTTCTTGGACTATTATTGTCAGCGTGCTTGTAATTCTAGGACTGAGTGAAAGACCAAAACTAACATTGGTCTTTTATTGCTGCTTGTTTTGGAGTAATAGGAAAGAAGAAAGTTTGTCTTAGGGATTTTAAAAAATGAAAACTTTATGCAAGCAGGTGCTAGTCCTCAAATGACTCCATAGCAGCACTGAAGTGAAATATTCCCTTGTCCACTAGGTTGCTAACAAGGGCGCTCGATTTGCTGAAGCAAAGGTGTTTCAACAATTTAAGTAATGAATAGATTTGGGAAAAGCGAGTAGAGAGAGAGGGTGCCAAAAAGGAGACAAGAAGCATTCAAAACCAAGAAAAACCAAGACACTTAAGAGTGCCAGGTAATCTTGATATGTCTTTTGTACTTATGGTCATGGCCAAATTCTGAGACTTTTCCATGTCAGGAGAAAAAAATAAAATATTTTTAGAATTTATTTTGAATTCATTTTAAATATTCAAAAATATTCGAAGCATCTAAGACCAGGTAACATTTCTGATGCTTAGGGGATAGTGACTGTGAATTAACGAAGGAAAGTACAGTCGAAATCAGAACCCTCCTTACAGGCACAGTGGTAGAAGTAATTTTAACTTAGAATAATGGCTGTCATTAATGGGTAGTGTGTTGAACTAAGTCAGAAAGACCTGGTTCAAAGCTTGCGCCATTTGGTAGCTAGGTGATCTGGGTTGAACCTCTTTGTACCTCAAGTAGATCCCTAGCGTTTTCTACTAACTCACAAATCCAGCCGCAGACACTTAACACACACACACAAAACCTAGCCATGTGACCTTGGAGAAGTCACTTAACCCCAATTGCCCTCCAAAAAAAAAAAATAACGTGACATTTTATACTTGGATTCTGTATCCATTTTGAGATTATTGTAGTGTTTGACTTAGTATATTGGTTTAAATCTAGTCTCTACCAAATTGCTTTCCAGTTTGTTTTTTGTTCCCCCAATCCCTACCCCCAGTACTCCTTGAATTCTCTTCCAGTGAGATTGCTTGGGGTTTTATCAACTATTTGAACACTAAGTTGAATTTATTTTTTATTCTTGCTCACCTTGTATGATCAACTTTTCTCTCTTTCATGAATACCAAATAGTTTTTGTGACTACAGCATTAAAATATAGTACTCTACATCCATTTCCATGAAAAGATTCTAAACTTTTGGTTCCTCCAAATTGTTTGTTATTTTGTCTAGTTACACAAAGTAACTAGTTAGTGGTGTGGTTCAGCACTAAATCTGTAAATTAATTTTGGTGATATTTGTATTACATTGACATGGGTCAAACATGAGTAATGTATATCCCTGCTAATTTTCCATCTCTTTTTAAATTTCTGTTTGTGTAACTCGAGTATATTTTAATAAGCTGTTGTGCAGATATGTTTGTGTTATTTTTAAATGAGAGTTCTCTTCCTATGGTTTCCTTCTATTTTTTGTTAGTGCTATATGGACATTTTGACAACTTTTTTTTTAGATTTATTTGGTACACTGTTACTTGGTGAAAGCTATGTTTCAGTTAGATTTTTGGTAATTTTCTAATTAAACCATCTTGTCATCTGTAAATGGGGATAACTGTGTCTTCTCTTTGCTGATATTTATTCCATCTTTAGTGTCTTCTCTCTGTCGCCACTATCACTAAATCACAGTGCACTAAGAGGCATTCTTGTTTTGTCACTCTATTTATTGGTAAACTTTCTAATATTTCTCCCTTGTAAATAAGGCCAACTTTGGGGTTTTGATACAAACTTCATTTTCTGAAATGATCCTTTTTTCCCTATGTTTTAGGAGGTTCCAAAGTTGTTCTGTGTCTATTTGTAGTACATGCTCAGGGAATATTATATCAACCGCTACTCACAAACTGGATCCCCAGAGAGCAACTGTTACTTCTGCCTTCGGGGTTATAGGAGAACCTAAGATTCTGGGGGGCAGTGTGTAGTGGGGTGGAGAAGTGTCTTTTGCAATAGCTCTTAAGTCCCCATAGATGTGATTATCAGCTGCTATAAATTTGCCAGCCAGACTTAATTAGCTTCTGGAAACAGATATTTACTAAGATGTTCTGGTAAGAACAATTGGCACAAAAATCCCCAGTATCCCAGGAGTACATTCTCCCACAAGTATAGACAGGGTCCAGGGGAAGGTGGGTTCAAGCCGAGATCAAATATCAATCAATGAATTAACCAATAGATGTTTATTAAACACTTACTATGTGAGAGGCACTGTGATTAGTGCTGGGGATACAAAAAGAAGCAGAAAACAGCCCCTGCCCTCTAATGGGGGAGACAATATGCAAACAAATACATACAAAGCAACCTCTATGCAGGATAAATAAGAAATAAGTAAAGAGAAGGTATTAGCATTAATTGGGCAATGGGGAAGGCTTCCAGTAAAAGAAACAAAGAGGGTAACTCACACCTCCCATAAGTCATTTTGCTAGAAACCCTTTTCTTCCCTTCATGAGGCTTTCATGATGTTCTCCTTAGGTATGAAATAATTTTCTGCTGGGCTCTTTTTAGAATCCTGAAGCTTCCCTTCATTAGTGTATCTGATTTGTCTTCTGTTCTTGGTGCAGACACTACCACCAGTCACCAATGCTCCAGGCATGCTGCGAGTATGTTTATGGGAAGCTCATAAAATCTTCCTGTCTTCAGAAGGGGAGGAAGAAAAAGAGACAGAGGCTCCCCTTCTCTACCTGCCCCAAACAATTCCTTCTCAGGAACTTGGCTAGAACTATTCTCTAGCTTACCAGATTCTAGATTATTGGGTTCCACATTTGCTTGCTATTTTATAGAAGACTCACAGACAATGACAGGGCATAAATTAGTTTGATGTTTTTGTTTGATCCGATGGAGATGTTGTTAATTGATAAAGATATCAGGTGTAGAGTATTTTGTTATTCAAATGAGTGAGATAAGTGATTCATTAGATTGACCCATATACACACACTTACCGATTGATAGAAATCAATATATCATGAAATGTTATTTAGATTGCATTTTTCATAATTTTTTCTTTTGTATTGATTTTTAATTTTATGTAGTCAAAATTATCCATTTTAACTCCCATGATCCTCTCTATCTCTTGTTTGGTTATTGTATCATTTTTTTATCCCTTTCATTTTTTAAGTCAACTCTTTACCCCTGCTATTAGTTTTACTTATATAACTTTGATGTCTGTCTGTTTCCATAGGATCCTTTCTCCTGTTCTATCCTAAATTTGTTGAGTTTGTTCCTTCTTCTTATTTTTACCTTTTACTTTCTTATCTGGATAGAGACATGATAAGCATGTTCCAGTTAAGCATGTTTAAAATTTTTCCTTCTTACCTTCTCTGAACTCTTAGCCTAAATAGTATTCTTTTATGTTACCCTTTTCCAGGAAATTTTTATTTACTTTGGCCTCCTCTTTTTTTCTATCCGTTTCTAATCTGTTCTGAATTCTGTTCTCCTATTCATGAAGTATACTTTAACTCTTTCCTTCTTTATTCTCTTTTTGTCCCCCATTAAGGTTAAGCATCTAATGCAGCAGTTCTCAACCTGTGGTTTGTGACCCCTTTGGGGGTCGAATGACCCTTTCGCAGGGGTCGCCTAAGACCATCAGAAAACACATATTTCCAATGGTCTTAGGAACCAAGACACCTCTCCTCTATCCGTCTCCAGGCGGGTCCTCCCACATGCAGATACACCCACATACAAGTATTAAAGGGTTGCAGCATGAGGAAAGTTGAGAACCACTGTTCTAGAGTATCAATTTAATCTTCCTCCTATTCTATTTCTATCTTTTATTTATAGATCTCACTTTATTTTCCTTTCCCTTTATTTGTGTATTTCTGGTATATAGTTTGGACTGGGTGCAGAATTTAGGAGCCCAGTGGCTAATGAGAGGGAATCAAACTCCTTATTCTCACATTCAGCAACTCGTGGGATCCCCACCCCTGCTTGACAGGAAAGATATCATTTATAGCTCACTAGATTATAGCTCATATCTAAGGTTTTCTCCAAAAGTAGGGAGGAGAGTAGTAAAAAGCCATTCAAAGTACAATGTACAATATGAGTCAGGTGTGGGATGGGTAATTTATTCCTGTACACAAAAGTAATACTAAATATCAGACTCACAAAGTACATTTAACAGAATGACATTAAATGAGTTTAATGACTTAAACAAGCCTTAGTAATTTGTACCTGCTGTTCCAAGACTTGATACTTAAACCTCATTAGAACACAAATTATTGTGCAGAATTGCTAACTACTTACTTTGCATTTCACTTTCACTTATCTCTCCATTATAAACCTGAACTCTGCCACTTCTACAACCCACAGCTCCTCTCCTTGTATCCAGGACCTCCAAAGTTGTTGTTTTTTTTTTTAACTCACAAAGACTACCCCATCTTAAGCCTGATCTTCTATTACTTACTAAGGAAAGGAAACATGGGGCAGAAAAAGCAGCCAGGAGCCCAGGCACAAATTTATCTAGCTGAATTCACAATGCATGCGGAAAAGATAGGAATAGGAGGGAGAGTACACACTACTTACCACATGAGAGCCTGGTCAAAGAACCAAAGTTAGAAACTCTTTTTAACTCATGCTACATCCTTCTCCTATTTTGCTATCTTGGCAGATGTATAGAGGAAGGGTGAGGAAGAGGAAGACCAGGGTAAACTCAGGGTTTACTACCTTATACCAAATCTCAAAGTCCTCTGAGAACTGAGTCACCACATATCTGGAACTCAAAGTTCCCATGTTGTCAACTGGAGACAATGATAGAAACTAAGTCTAGTCGTCTTTTTCAATCAGTAACAGATTTTTAAAATAATTACTACTTTGTGGTATACATAAAGCCAAAACAACCTTGCTACACTAGCCTGGGTACTTGCTACCCCTAAGAGACCCTCCTCTACATCCCCTCTCCTGGGCTAGGATGCCGGTCTCCTACCTTTGTCTACCTTTGAAGATGAAAGCCACCATTGCTATGGATATTTACTCCTCTACCTTCACTATTTCTCTTCCCCTCTGGAGGTGAGACCTGCTTTCTATTATTCTCATCCTACTCTACCCTTTTATTACTTTTATATACCCATTCCTTGTTGAAAGATTAAAGAAATTACTTCTTTGTTGATTAGGGGCATACATCTTTAGCTCCCTTCTCTTGCTTTTTCTTTCCCTCTCTTCCTTTCTCTCCAGCTTCCCTCTGTTATGGTTCATAAAAATATTGATTCATTCAAAGGAGAATGTGGAATTTAGTCCACAGAATATTAATGCAGTTCTTCTTTCCCTTCTCCTGAATTATTGGTCTCCTTTTAACCCTTAATCCAATTTTTTTTCTTTCTTTAAACATTTAAAAAACATGGATTTATTTCATGGATTACTCTTTACTTAATAAGTGTACTATTTTCATGTGTCTCTTTGGGGTGTTTTCAATTGGATATTTGCTCACTGTTAGTTTTTTTTTTTCTCCAAGACTGCCTCAAATACATATCTTTTGTTGAAGGACCATCTTTTTGTTGCTGTTGTTTATTAGAATTAGCTTTACTCGATGTTATTGTAGGTTGTTATTTGACTTCCTTTGTTTTTTAGAATATCCAACTTGCTTATTTCTCTGATTTCTTGTGGCTTCAGAGTAATCCTGAATTAACCAAATTGATATTTCTTCATAGCTGACTCCTTCCAAAACTGTGTTGTTTAATATTGAAATTGTGAAATTTAGGGGTGGCCAGGTGGTACAGTGAATAGAGTACCAGCCCTGGAGTCAGGAGGATCTAAGTTCAAATCTGGCCTCAGATATTTGTGACCTTGGGCAAGTCACTTAACCCCAACTGCCCTACCTTCCTCTCTCCAAAAAGCAAAAAAAAAGAAAAAGATAAAAGATCTCAAAAATTAAAAAAAAAAAAAGAAATTGTGAAATTTAACACCTAACTACTATATGTCTTGGAGTTTCAAGTATGAAGTTTCTCTGGCAGAAATCAATAAACCCAGTCAGTGCTATGTTGTCTGTTTTCAAAAGTTGGGGTGATTTTTCTTATATTACTTCCTTTAGTATGTTATTCAGGTGTTTTTTGTTCTGTTTGGAGGAGAAAGCTCTGATCCTAAAGTTATCACTACACATTCTGTCTTCAAGAGCTGTCACTTTGGCTTGTATACAGTTCATGTGTTCCTTCCAAGTTATTGAATATCACTCAAATCCTGCTAAATTTTTTTCTCTGTTCCAATTCCAAATTCTGAATTTGCCTCTACTTATTTGGAGAGATTCTCCACCATGTAATCTAAGTTATTTACACTCTCTTCACTAGTTCTAATATGAAACTCCTGTTCTAAATCTTATATCTATTTAGTGTTTATTGTGACATGTTGTATAAAAATTGGTCTAAATTTAATTTCTGATAGAGGGTTTTTTTTTGAATACTGAGTCCTTGCCCCAGCAACTCTTTCCTATTTAATAGTATTTTATTTTTTCCAATTACATGCAAAAATAGTTTTCAACATTCACTTATAAGAGTTTGAGTTCCAATTTTTTTCCCTCCCTCCTTCCCCTTTTCCCCCCCTCCCCAAGATGTCAAGTAATCTGATATAGGCTATACATGTAAAATTATATTAAACATGTTTCCACATTGGTCAGGTTGTGAAAGAAGAATCAGAAAAAAATGGAAAAACTACTAAAAAGAAAAAATAAGCAAAAAAAGAGAAAATAGTCTGCTTTGATCTGCATTCAGACTCCATAGTTCTTTCTCTAGATGTGGATAGCATTTTCCATCATGAGTCTTTTGGAGTTGTCTTAGGTCATTGTATTGCTGAGAAGAGCCAAATCTGTCAAAGTTGATCATGGCACTATATTGCTCTTAATATGTATAATGTTCTCCTGGTTCTGCTCATTTCACTTAGCATCAGTTCATGTAAGACTTTCCAGGTTTTTCTGAAATCTGCCCACTCACCATTTATTATAGCCCAATAGTATTCCATTGCATTCATCTACTACAACATCTACTACAACTTCAGCCATTCTCCAATTGATGGACGTCCTTTCAATATCCAGTTCTTTGTCACAACAAAAAGAGCTGCTGTAAATATTTTTGTACATGTGTGCCCCAATAACTCTTGGTTTTAGATGGATAGTATTTACCATATTAAGGAAATGTCTACTTATTCCTTTTTTTTTTAATGTTTCAGGCATAAATGACATTGTATTTAGACAAAAATCTTTTCTTCATCCATTGATAGAATCCTATGATATTATTCTTTTTGTTATTAATGTGTCAATGATATTCAAATATTTCATAATATTAAATTATATTAAAAGCTAACATTCATTTCATGCTTTAAGATTCCATCTTGCTGTGACCAACCCTGATAGGCTTCAGGGTGATGCTGTAAAATACACTGGCCTAAGGTCTCTTGCAGGATCTGCAACATGGGTATCCAGGTAATGCCTCAGCCCTATAGCTTTCAGTGTTCTGAGAATAGCGCAAGTGGGTCCTGTCTCCCCCTGCAGTAACTGATTGGGGATGAGATCCACACACCCCCATTTTTGCCCCAATAGGTCAAGATCTGGCTTTAGGCTCTGATTCCCACAGCTTGCTCTGACTCATGACCCCCTTGGAATGTTCTTGCTCAAAGTGCTGGTTGGCTCTGGGTTTATTTACCCTACAGGCTTGTCCTGGTTTCCCCAGTGTGATCCTCCTCCCAGAACCCTCAAGCTCTAATTCTGTTTACCAGAGCTGGCAATGGCTTCCTTGGTTCGACCTCTCTCTGTTTCTTCTGGCTTCTGGCCATGTTTTTAGTGCAGTTCTGAGTGGATGAAGTGTACCTACAGGTTTCTTTATCATTTGCTTTTCTTGGGTCCTTTTGGGTATTTATGGAGGTTTTTGTGGGAAAAGCTAGGTTCTTCTATGATCTTTCACGTTACCATGCCAACCAGAAGTGTTTCTTTCACCTTTTATAGGCTGGGTGGGAGTAGGTAGAGGGTTAAACTGAATCCCTGGAGTAGACACTCCGTGATTCCAACAGCTGGACCTTGAAACACAAGCCTGTGAAGCTGATTGGACTGGCTGCAGCCAGCACATGCGGTTGAGCTAGAGATGGGGAGTTAAGTGGAAGATGTGTTTCAGTTCATTGGTGCTATTTTATAAGTCCTTTACCTGGTGCAATATTGACTTGTAGCTTCAACTTTTACTACTCTAGATTGGGCATAAATATATTTCCTCTTTCTCCTCCCTGTCCTCTTCCTCCTTCTCATTACCTTATTTCACCACATAATTATCACCACCGCACAGTTGTCGCTATCACAGCATAATCATCACACTCTGTTTTTTCAGTCCAAAATTGATTTGTAAACTTTCATCACCTAATCACCACATGGTATAAGTCTGTTCATCATGCCACTTAAAAGGTAAACAAAGCAGCAATGTATTCTCCAGTGGTATGTGGATATGCATTTATCTCTCGCCCATTGCAATGGAGCCTAGAATTCTCAGCTCACACTCATTGTCAGTATATTTCCCATAGCTGACTTGTGTGGTTTGTTTAGAACATTGCAGTACTAAGAATATTGTCACTCAACCCAATGAAGAGACAGAGGTGCAAGGGGAGTGGATGGGCAGACAAAGCTGCCATGAGTGAGTCACATGATATGGTAAGACTTGCATCTTCCTCTGCTAGCTAAATTGTACAGTTCATCTACCAGAGATACAGTTTAGTAATAAATTATTTTTAAGGAACACCTGCACAAACAATTTTTTTTAATTAAAAGCTTCACATAATGGTCATACCTCACTTTTTTGCAAAAATAATTGGCATAAAATCTGAGTTAATTATGTGGTGAAATATAGTACAGTAGAAAGTCAGTTTACAAATTTAATCAATTCTGAGATTCTGTTCATCATGTGATTTGTCTGTATTGCAAAGCGAATTTTCCCATAGGAAATAATGTAAAGTCAGATGATCAGTACTACAGCCCCAAAAATATTCATATAAAAATAATTATTTATAATTTTAAGCAAGTTTTCCCCCTAATGAACCTGAAATACAATAACAATGATTAGCACACAATATAAACCCAAAATAAAGCAAATTAATCTGCACTTTACCTTTGAGAAGAGTCATGGCTGGCTGAGGCAGACGAGAGGGAGAAGGAGGAGGAGGAAGGGTTATTGCCTGGAAGGAGAATCTCTTTCCACATCAGGGATTTCCACCTGAAGAGTGTTCTCTCTTATGCTACTTTCACTAAAAGTAAGACTAACACTACTGCCTTCACTTATTGACTCACTGATATTTTCTCTTTGCGTTTGTTTCTGACTAGGAATCTATCTAACGACACTTGTTTCTGATGTTTTTTTCAGAATGTCACAGAAATGTGACATTGCATGATCCTTGAAAATATTCATGGCTCTCATTACTACAGCCTTATTCAGGTAACGTTTTTCAACAAAATTTTGCTCTTTTCCCCACATCTGATAAACTTCCCTAATTTCTCTTGACCTGAGGGATTCCTCTGACCTCTCAGCCTCCTCCTGAGATGAGACATTCTCTGAAACCTCTCGCTGTTGTTCCTCATGCAGATCCATCCGTTCGATGGTGGTCAACTCCTAGCTATGTTCCTCCACCAGCTCTTGAATGTCTTCAGCATTCACCTCCGGTCTTGCCCAAAGACATGAACAAGCCCCTCAAAGTCACGTTCAAACATAATGTTTGTACTGCGAATTTTTGCTCGTCCTGCAAGACAAATTTTGTGAAAAATTCGTACTCATCCAGCAAAGCATATGTAAACCAGGTTACTTGTAAACCGAGGTTCTACTGCATTAGCTTCCTCAACTCTTTCTGCTCTTTGTCCTCCGCCTTTTCCTTCTTTTCTTCCTCCTCCACCTTATTTTCCTCCTCCTCTTCCTCCTCCACTTTTCTTCCTTTTTCTTCTCTTTATCTTCTTTTTCTCTCTTCCTCCCTCTCCTTTTTCTGTTCTTCTTTCTCCACCTCCTCTTCTTTTTCTCTCTTTCTCCTCCTCCTTTTTTTCTCTCTTCTTCCTTTGTGGATAAATAACCACTCCATCATGCCAATCTAATAACACACCACATAAGTCACAGACTTATAATCTATATCATTAGAGGAAGTTTCTATATCAGGAGTCCTCCATGCTGATGAAGATCCTGCCTTAACTCACTTATATACGCATAAAAATAATTTAAATGTTTATGAAATTTTATATATGCCAAGAAGATACATATCAGGCTAATTTGAACTTACATCCAATATTAGCCTTGCTTTAAACTAAAAAGGTTCTGTCTCATTTACAAAATCCACATGAGAAGGGGCCCAATCTTAACCAGTCTTGCTGGGATATAGATAATATTGGTCCTACTCAGTGTCTACAGGAAATACTGACAATCTAGTAAAACTGTACTTTCTTTGAAAAGTTGAGAAAGATATTAGTGAAGCTCCTCCTATCTTGATAAATAATAAAGATTACGCTGCATGTAATAAATTATATTTAAGCAAAGGTATAGTAGTAACCTTTCCACGCTGATTTATGATGAATTTACTAAGCTGGTTTGCCAGAATGAACCTAGACTTCCTGCTAGGATTTTATTCCAGATCAGATTCCTAGAACCCTACAAATATTGCCAGAAAAGCTAGGAGAAATTTCAGGATATGTTGGTGACTTGAGATGGGAACACCTATATAGCTGGATAGATATGACTGGAAGGTAATAATGAGAAACTCTATTTGATGAATTTCACTTCTGAGTTTGGGGGATTCTTTGATTGTACTTGATGATGAAAATCAAACTGGGGGAGGGGCAATGGTGAGAAAATTGGTTTGCAGGGGCAGCTATGTGGTACACTGGATAGACCACTGACCCTGGAGTCAGAAGGACCTGAGTTTAAATCTCGCCTCAGATACTTTACTAGCTGTGTCACCCTGAGCAAGTCACTTTACCCTGATTGCCTCCTCTCCCTCCACCAAAAAAAAAGAAAATTGGTTAACATATAATTTACGACATTCTCAGAATTTTTTTAAAATCAAAACTATGAGCTGAAACTTGTATTATGGGATTGGTGTCCTCTCAGCACTAATCTGTGAATTTTCCCTAGTGAAAGATTTGGTGTAAAATCATTATGCTACAGTTGGAAATGAATTGGACTTGGCATCATGTGTATCAAGCCCTTGCCACTTACAGATTCCTGACCTTGGTCAAGCAACCTAACCTGTTTTTTGTTCTGTAATGGAGAAAGGAGTAGGTCAGGAGGTCATTTGTGATAATCTAATGAAATCCTACATATGAAAAATGTTTTGTGAATTGCACTAGGGTATTATTAGTGTTTTAGAGAGAGCCCTGGGGATAAAATTTCAATGACCACACCTCCAGCAGCTGACTGTTTAGAGTCACGTGTTGGCCACATTTTTAAAAACATTGAAATGTCCTAAGCATTCCACAAGATCCCTCAGCCACCAAAAGGTTTTAGCAACTCTCTTCAATCACTTCAGTGCACAAAAAGTGACCAAGGTAATTATTCAACCTGACCTGAATACTTCAGACTCTTTAGTGGACTTTTCCTTTTTGATTTAGATGGTCAGACTTACACTTACTTACTTTTGTACTTTGTGCTTTGAGGTTTTAACAATCCATGCCTCATTAACTCTACTATATAGGCATTTGTTAACTGCTTATTATATGAGGAGCCCTGTGCCAAGCACTGGAAATACAAAGGAAGACAAAAATATGATCCTTTTCCCTCAATGAGCTCCCATGATATTAGCAGATATAGCATGTAAAAAATTATGCACACACAAGATACGAGTTACATACAGATATATACATATATAGAGATGATACCTACATATCATGTCATATGTGTTGTATGATATATACACACATATATGTATGTATATTGTATATAAATGGAAGATATTCTTTGAGGAAAGGGGAGGAAGGGAACTGAGACAGATCTGCTGCAGAAGGTGGGATTTGATCTAAGCTTTGAAGGAAACTAGGAGTGATGATGGAGAGCATTCTAAATATAAGGGACAGTCAGTAAAAAGATTCAGAGTTGAGGGGCATCTAGGTAGAGCAGTGAATAGATCACTGGATCTGGAGTCAGGAGGACCTGAGTTCAAATCCAGCCTCAAATACTTACTAGCTGTATGACCCTGGGCAAGTCACTTAACCACCATTGCCTCAAAAAAACAATTCTCAGAGTTGTAAGATGGATTGTCATGCATAAGGAACAGCAAGAAGATCATTGTCACTGACAATCTCAGAGTATGTGGGGAAGAATAATGTAAGAAGACTGGCAAAGTAGGAAGGGGCTAGGTTGTGAGGGCCTTTATGTGCCAGAGGATTTTATATTTGATCCTGGGGGCAAAGGGGAGGAACTGAAATTTATTGAGTAGGGGGGAAGGGGTATGACATGGTTATACCCATACTTTAATAGGATCACTTTGACCATTGAGTGGAGGATGGACTGGGGTAGAGAAGAGCTTGAGACAGGGTGTACCATAAGGTACTTTAGCAGTCCAATTAAGAGGTGATCAGAGCTTTGTTTTCTAACCTGTGTCAGCCAGAAGGGGCCTTATTTAGACAATTTTGTAAAGGAAGAAGTGACAAGACTTGACTTGTACTGTCCCTTGTGACTACCCTAGGAAGAAGTCAAAGATAGCAGAAAGGTGATGAACTTGGGTGACTGGAGGGATAGTAGTGCCTTTAGAAGTAAGAGGAACATTGGGAGAAGGGGTGAGTTTGGGGGAAAGATGAGTTGTTTTAATCATGTTGAACCTGTGATACCTACAAAACACTCAATTGAAGAGATCCAAAAGGACAGTGATGTGAGATTGGAACTCAGGAAAGAGATAATGGGTGGAAAGAGAGTTGGGGGAATCATATACAAGGAGATGAGAACTGGACATATGAAAGCTAGTGAGATTCTCAACTGAGATGGAATGGAAGGAAAGTATAAAAGGACAGAGGCTGGATACCCATGATTCATGGACATGACCTCAGTGAAGAGGCAGCAAAGAAGCCTAGAAGTAGCAGTCTAATGTGTAAAAGGAAAACCAGGGGAAAAGACTGTCATGAAAACCTCTCCTGTCTTCTCTACCTTGATGTGGGATATAGGTCAGTCATTACACTAGTTTGGAAAAAGTAGAAGGCACAACAAGATTTTTAAATCAAGCGGCAACCTGATGTAGTGAAAATAACTCTGACATCAAAAAACTTGCATTCAAATCTCACCTTTGATACTACCTGGTTGACTTTGGACTAGGTATTTAATGATCTCTGGGACTCAGTTTAATCATCTGTAAAATGAGCAGGTTAGAGCAGATGACCACTAAAGGTACCTTCCAGGTCTGGGATCATCCCATGATCCAAAATGACTTGCCAAATTAATATGGAGGTAACCCATGAGAACCCAGGTGCTTTCACCTTATTCTTCCACTAGACTAGATATTAAAGTGACTGTGTTGTCTGAGCCCCAAATGAGGACATGTGGTTGGACAAAGGAATTATTCCTTTGTCTTCAGGAAATCTGGAATGCATAGCCATCTGACTGACTATACAATGGAACTTCTGAAATAAGTTACCAAATGGTCCCTGTTTTCTTGGAAGAAAAGGAAGCTGACAATTCAACAGTTTCTTCTTTCCTTCACCATCCTAGGAAGGGGATCAGGGGAGATGGAAGAGTCTCAGTTAAAATGATTAAACCAGATAAGCACTAAATTTTTGTCTCTAAGGATACAAGAGGATGGCATTTTGCTGGTAAAATTGGTCTCTCTAAAAAAAAAAAAGAAAGTCAAAAAGAGGAAGCAGATTCTTCTGAAAGCCTTTCCCCGAGAGTGGCCAAGTCATTAATTTATAACAAATTTCAATGCGGGCTGGGTTGAGCACTGAAATGGGAAAAGACCAAAGAAGGGGTTGCCAGTGTGAAGCTAGTCTGCAGCCAAGCTGGGCCTGCATTGAATCTGAAGGTATTTGAGGAATGTTAATGGTATGCTTGAGTGGAGGGCTTCAGAGCCCAATGCTGAGAATAGCTCTTGCTGCCATCTGTTGTATGCTAGGGAGTTTCATAGCAACCACTTTTCAAGAATGTTATTTAAAACACACACACACACACACACACACACACACACACACAAACACACACACTCACATAGCTGCTCATGAATAAACAGGACATAGTTGGTATTCTTTCTACAAAGTGATGAACATTTAAGGGAGAAAAACCTTTCTCCTTCTCGCCATGCACCCCACCCCCCAAGGTATCCCCCCTTTTAAATGCACAATTTGTCCACAGTTTGGAGGTTTTCTTTCCCCTCTCCCTGACCTTCTTAGGGGAAAAAAATTCCCCCCCGAACTATGGGGCAAACAATTGGAAAACACAGCTAAGGAATGCCTGTCCTGGTATTTGAGTGTTCTTCCTCAAGTCAGCAGTAGGGTTATTTTTTTCTTCTCTATAATAATGCAGGCTTTATAAACTTGACTGTTTAGTTAGTGAAATGAACCGCAGACAGACTGATTTTCCTGTGTCAGTGAGTGTGCTCCAACAGAAACACATTGAATGTGTGTAATGTTATACTTCAAGGAAAAAAAAAACAGGCTTGGGTAGTAGGGTGGGGGAGGGGAGGTTATTTCTATTGTTTCCAAAAACCAAGGTCTAAAGAGTTTGATTTTTATTTATGTATTTTATCTGAGCCTGTGATTTCATCAGGGTAGATACCTACCTCCCATGAGGGAGAAAAGTGAGGAAATGAGAAAGAGAAACACCCTTTACCTATGGAGAACAGCTAGTTGGAATCTCTTAGAGTTGCCTGGGGCATGTTGAGGTTGGGGGACTTGTCCAGAATCACATAATCAGTATCCATCAGGGATGGGATTTGAACTCAGGTCTTCCTGATTCCAAAGTGCTATCCATTCCTTCCCTCCTGCCTAGATTCCACTTACCTTGTTTGGGACAGCCTAACAGAGAAAAAAAAAATCATAGATTTGAAGTTTGAGCACCTTGGTTACTAGCCCTCTAGTCTCATGCCTTGTTATATGAGTATGGATGGTAACTTTCCAAGAGAGAAGACACTGTAATAATATAGCCCTCTACTCATAATTACTGTTCTATAAGATGGCACCATGTCATTTGGGACCACATGTGACTTCAAAAACAAAGTCTTCATTGCAGTTGGTTTTGGCGACTTTGTTTCACACCCAGTGGAAGCTAAATTGACCTATTGGGTCTGGGGTTTCCCAGTGGCAGTGAGCATCCTTATTCCCCCAACCCCATTTATTTATTACCACTTAAATTCAATTCACTTGCAAGTCAAGACAACACCTCCTGATGTCATTGGTCCTCTTTGAGAATGAAGGACCAACAACAACGGCAACCCAGGTCTCTGCTTGTGCCAATACATACCAGGTTGGGGTTGCTATCATTTCCTCTAGTTTATTGTTGTTCAGTCATTTTCAGTCAAGTCTGACTTTCCATGACCCCATTTGGGGTCTTCTTGGGAAAGATACTAGAGTAGTTTACCATTTCCTCCTCTAGCCCTTTTTTACAGATGAGAGAACAGAGGCAAATGGGGTGAACTAGTGAGAACTAACATACAATTGCTAATTCCTAGCAATATTCCTAGCAATATCCCAAGCAATCCTTGGGGGTCATTACTTGGTGGGTCACAGGACCAGAGTTCTGTGCCAGGAGCAGGTTCAACAATGTTTGATTCAATTCATTTTAAGTACACAGGCAGAAAGATGCCAGTGATTGTGAGCCTTGTCAAAGTTTGATGGATCAGTTCAAGCTGCATTGTGAGTCTGACTCGTAAGCTGGAGATGCAGCTCTTGAGAAAACTAAATCATTAGTATATTCATTACACATATCATATCAGTGAACATGAAAATTATAAATTCTCTTCTCATTTCCATGCCAGGAGAAGTGATTTAAAGGAATTTGCTCTGAAACACCACAAGAAAACATACAATAGGTTGGATTGGTTGGGGGAGATGGGAGGCTAGAGTTAGAGTATCAGACAAAAAGGCAGTTTCACAGGTTACTAGGCTGTCTCTCATTTGTCTTGGTCTTCATCACCAGCTACAAGGCCAGTCTATCTTTTTTTTTTAGCTGCCTACTACCTAACTGCTGCTTGCTTGGTCTGGGGCAAGAGGAAAAAGAATACTGATTTTGGACTTTGAGAGTTGGTGTTTGGCTTGCCTTGGCTAGTACTCACATAATCCTGGTGGGGTCACTAGACCCCTGAGCCTCAGTCCCCTCACCTGTAAAATGAAAACAGCCAGATTCAATGAGCTAATGAAATAAGCTGCCTTTCCATCCTATCCCCTAACATTGCTGCAGATTTGGCTGAGCTGTACTCTCAGCCCTTCACAATCTATTTCTCTTGCCTTTTACACGACTCAGGAGTTCAGGTCTTAGACCAGTATTTTCCCCCAGATAGCCTCCTGCTCAGTCATCCTGAGATATCTTTCACCAAATCAACTGATCATGACCCAAGAAAACCCCTTTTACTGTCCCCTCCTCCAATTTTGACTGAGAGAAGATTTATCTGATTCTGTATGCTTACCTAGAGGTTACCATGCCTTAGCCTCTTTGAAAACAGCTTACTCTTCACTGCAGTTCTGTAAGACAGTCTGGGATGAATCCTTCTGTCCCAGCTAAAATCCCACCATCTATGGAAAGCCATTCCCAATCCCTCTTCATTCTAATACCTTCCTGCTATCAGTTACTTCCAAGTTCTAGTCTTCCTCATTAAACTATGAGCTTTTTGAGGCCAGGCACTGCCTTTTACCTTTCTTTGCATCTCCAGCACTTAGCGCAGTGCTTGGGACATAATCTGCTCACTAACTTTTTTGACTGACTGTCAGTTTATTCTGCCCCAGGGGATATGATTGTCTCTTCCACCAACTATGCATTGGAATAGCCCTCACATACCTTCTCAAATGAAGTCAGCCCTTTGACTGAATCCAAACTTCACAGAACAAAGTTTGGATTCAGTTAAAGGGTGAAACTTGAGGCCCTAAAGGGCCACATGTGGCCTCTAGCCCAACACCTTCCTTTATATATGAGGAAAACAAGGCCAAGGGAGGTGGTGAATTACTCAAAGTCACACAAGTA
The DNA here is from genome assembly GCA_028646515.1 of Pseudochirops corinnae. Classification (NCBI taxonomy): domain Eukaryota; kingdom Metazoa; phylum Chordata; class Mammalia; order Diprotodontia; family Pseudocheiridae; genus Pseudochirops; species Pseudochirops corinnae. The sequence goes on from CM053592.1 coordinate 15,575,101, forward strand.
GTAAGCACAGAGGTGAGAGATGTAAAGCCAGAGCCTTTGACACCAGAGTCATAACTCTTTCCTCCAAATATTTGAAGTCAGCTCCCTTGACGGAGAGGGATACGGGTTATTCTATGGGATTTCGTTGTTGTTTTTGGGTTTGGGTTTTTTTTTTGTTTTTGTTTTTTTTGCTGTTTGGAGGGAGTAAGTTAGGACAATTGGGGTTAAGGGACTTGCCCAAGGTCACATGGCTAGCTTTTGTGTTAAGTGTCTGAGGCCAGATTTGAACTCAGGTCCTCCTGACTCCAGGACCGGTGTTCCTATTCTATGTTTTGAAAAGCAAAACTAGGACTAAAGGGTGATTTGGATATTACAAGAAGACAGACTTTTGTTCAAAATAAGGAAGGTAGTTCTAAAAATTAGAGCCGGCCAGCAAAAGAATACGGTGTCTCTTAAAGTGCTGGGTCTCCTGTCACTGAACTGTTCAAGCAGAAGCTAGAGGGTCATACATCAGGGATAGTATGGAGACGTCTCCAGCACTGGATTGGATTAGATCAGTGGTCTCCAAAACGGGGCAAGTCCACGGGAAGACTCATTGGGTATGGGGGTGGCAGGGAGTCTATTTCATATTTTAAAAGGCAATCAAAATTTTACTGGTATTGAATATAGGAATTAATACTGTCACCTTCACTTATGTCTTCTTTTTTATGCTGATGGGACTGTGCTCTCATTTTTAATTTGTTCCCTTGTACTGTAAAGCTGCAACTGCTAAATTCAAATTAGCTAATGTAGCACTGCTTCTGGGCTAATCCCAAGTCACATTTGGGGTTCCTGAGGATGGCTGCTACCTTGTGTATCCACTGGAGAGCCCCCATCAGTGTGTTCCCTTTAGAAGTCAGTCATTAAACTAAATTAGCTTTTAGCAGAAGCATTTACTAAGTTGGCATAGTAGAAAAGAGTAGCTATGTAGAGGCTAGGTGGCACAGTGAATAGAGCACTGGCCTTGGAGTCAGGAGGACCTGAGTTCAAATCTAGCCTCAGACACTTAACACTTACTAGCCATGTGACTTTGGGCAAGTCATTTAACCCCAATTGCCCAGCCTTCCTCCCTCCAAAAAAAAGTAAAAAAAAAAGAGTAACTACAAAATATTTCTCCACAGAAACCTGGAGTGCACCCTCCCACAAATACACAAGGAGTCCATAAAAGAACAGGCTTATTATTATTACTTATTATTTAATATTATCAAATAATAATAATTATTATTACTTATTATTTAATATTATCGAATTATTATTATTATTATTATTACTTATAGTAATAGTGAGGTACATATGACAAGTGCCAAGGCAACTTGCAACTTTGGAACTACAGGGCTTAGAAATCCTTTCTGTAACAGTCCTCTCTCTAGACTATCTTCAGGACTAGTTGAAGCTGCTTCCTTCCTCAAATGATTTTCTCTCTCTCAATCTGGTTCTCAAATTCACTCAAAAGAACTTCCCATCTGCTGGAAAAGGTATTTTCTTTCAGGCCAGTTAGTTTCTAGACACCAGGACTGATGGGAAGTGGAGGGGTGGAGGAGGAGGCAGAAACTCCCTTATTTCCTCTTGAAGGGGTCTTCCTCTCCAGGTCTTAACCTATTTATAAACCTCCAGGAAAGAGAAGGAAATAAACATTTATGAAACACCTACTATGTGCCATACTCTGTACTAAGTGCTTTGCAAATATCTCATTTAATCCTTACAACAGTGGTTCTCAACCTTCCTAATGCCACATGGTAGGTGGGCTTATCTGCATGTGGGCAGACCAGCCTGGAGACAGAGGATCAGTGTCTCGGTTCCTAAGACCATCAGAAATACGTGTTTTCCGATGGTCTTTGGAGACCTCTGTAACCCCTGTGAAAGGGTCGTTCGACCCCCAAAGGGGTTGCGACCCACAGGTTGAGAACCACTGCCTTACAACAACCCTGTGAGGTGGGGGCTTTGTTGTTGTTGTTATTCAGTCATTTTTTAGCCATGTACAACTCTTTGTGACTCCCTCCATCTGGGATTTTCTTGGCAAGGATACTGGAGTAGCTTGCCATTTCTTTCTCCAGCTCATTTTACAGTTGAGGAAACAGAGGCAAACAGGGTTAAGTGACTTGCCCAGGGTCACATAGCTAGTAAGTGGTGGGTGCTACTTTATCCTTGTTTTGTACTTGAGAAAACTAAGCTGAGTGGTGAAGTGACTTACTCAGGATCACACAGCTAGTGTCTGAGGCTGAATTTGAACTCAGGCCTTCTGGCTCTGTACTCTTATCTGCCTGGGTGTGTCTGATTTGTTTGCTCAGCTAATCTTCATTCCCTTCTGATTCAGAGAGAAATTACTTTCTAAAGCAGGCTCAGGAAAACTCCTTAATACCTTAATAGATTATTAATATTATACTATCCAGAACTATGCTCAGGGTCTAAGGTATAGAACTAAATGAAATTTATCCAACAGAGAATATTCTTTCTAGAAAGGTCCAAACAAAGACTCGGCATCCAAACAAATGATGGAGAAGAAAACTACCGAATCCTGTCCATAAGCTGTAGCAAGGTAAAAGTACAGAGAAAGACCTTAAAAATGCCCAAGTAGGTTTGGGAGAGAAAGAAAGATTCACGTGACTTGATAACATCCCAGCTAACATACACTCGAGAAATTATAGAGTGGAATAAATTCAAGGCAAAAACAGGGTCTATTAAGAGCTCTTCTGAGTCATTGCCAGCCATTGTTTCTGTTCTGTATGCTTGATTTTACTGATAAGCCATGTTGCTTGAAGTGGTTATAAAAGGGGTGGCTGCCTGATGGCTGGGGCAAGGGTGGTGGGGCAGGTTGGAGGTGGAGATTTGTATTCTATAACACAAATGACCTCCCTTCAGGTAGGATTCCTAATTACTGAATCTCACTTGAATGCCTTTTACCAATGGTCCTCAGCACAAGCTACACCCCTCACTTTACAGCCTTTTAACGTTAAAATGAAATCTTGGTGGTTGAGGCACATACCTGGAACCTATTTGGGGCTAATCTAGTGAAGGGCTGGTCTGACCTCTTAAAGAAGGGAGATCCTTGACTCAGAAACAGTAAAAATACCTGATTGCAGACATGCTAATAGGAAAGGGGTTGAACCTGAATTTTATTAATATTATAATAGTAGGGGCTTTTCCTAGACATTTCTCTGGGTTTCAGGGGGAGATTTCCCAAAAAGGTGCAAATTTTTAGTGTTCAGTCATGTCTGACTCTTCATGACCCCATTTTGGGGTTTTCTTGGCAAAGATACTGGAGTAGTTTGCCATTTCCTTCTCTAGCCCATTTTACAGATGAGGAAACTGAGGTAAATAGGATTAAATTACTTGCCCAGACTCACATAGCCAGTAAGTGTATAAGGTAAAATTTGAACTCAGATCTTCCTAACTCCAAGTCCAGCACTCTATCCATTGTGCTACCTACCTACCCAACTGCACCCAGCTAGCGGCCTGAAAAAGTTGAAGAAGTCTTTATTTTAAAAAGCCTACTACCGAGGACTTGGTTCCTGTCTCCTCAAAATAGCTTGGTGGTATCAAAGATAAAGCACTGAGCTTTGGAGTCACAAAGAACTAAGTTCAGATCTAGCCTCCAACCCTAATTTCCTTATCTGTAAAGGTGAGATCTTATTAACACCTTCCTCCCAGGGTTGTTGGATCAAAAGAGATACTGCACAGTATGTAGTAGGCACTTGATAAGTGCTTCTTTCCTTTTTTTCTTCCCTCTTCCTTTTCTTTCTTCCTTCTTTCCCTCTGTTCCCCTTTCACTGTTTCTTTTTTTCTTTTCTTTCCTTCTTCCCCCCCTCCTCACCCTTTTCCCTTTCATTCTTCCTACCTTCTTTCCTTATCGTGGGGCTTATTTCCAATATATTTACATCTACCCTTGGCCCCTCTTTCCTTCCATACCCACAAACTATTCCGTCAGAGGAACTGAGTTCCAACTCTAACTGGCACTCTCTGACCTGGAACTCTTACACCACCAGATGACTTACCATTTTGGTTTTTTCCACTCAAAGGTAGTGTTTTCTTCTACCAAGTCAAATACTTTTTCTGTAGACCACAAACAATAACCACAGTGAAAACATGTATCCTCTACATTTTTGAGTCAGTTGGGAAATGATAACATGGGTGTCCATTGTTAAATATTTGTGGTGAAAGCCTGCTTGTTCCCTACTAGTTCCTCAATGTGAATATTCTCAGTTCACATATAAATGACCTTCCTAAAGGCTTTGTAGAGAGAGAGTAGGCATATAGGTCAGGGGTTCTCTTGGTCACTTCTTTTTATATTAATGAGGTTCAAGATATTTCCTCTTTCAGATACCTCGTATATTGTTCACTCAATGCCCTGACAATTGTGTTGCCACTAGTCCAGATCTCTAGATACACTTGGTCCATTCTGGCTGTTTTCCTGTCTTTGTTCTCTTTAGTACAATTTCTATCTCCATAAATACCTCAGGAACTGTGATGTTAAGTACAAGTATGGTGGTTCCATTATACATGATCGTTCCATTATTATTGTTGTGGTTCCCTTCAAATAGATTGTTGAAATGATTTTTTAAAAATCTTTTTTCATATTTCTTCTGTTTGTTGTCCTTCCTTCCTCCTCACGCCTCCCCATCCCCCATGCCTGAAATGCCCTCCCTTCTCCATCGCCTCACAAAATCCTGTTTTCTCTTGCACAAGAAACTGCTTTCTACAGGAAGCTTTCCTGACCACTCAACCAATTGCTAATGCCTTTCCTACTAAGACACCTTGTCTTTACCCACTTTGTACTTATATTTATTTGTACTGATTCTCTATATTTATGTCATATGCTTCTATGCGTTATCTTCCTACTTTGTTGAAAGTAAGGACTGTTTCGTTCTTTGTGTTTGTATACCCAATGCTTAAAACAGCACCTAGCACATAGTAGATACTTAGGGCTATATTGCCTCTAGTGAAATGAATAGGTCAAAGGGTTTGAACAGTTTTGTGTCTTCTGTTACGTATTGCCAGATTATCCTCCAAAAAAACCCTCAAAACCTAAACCACTAGCAATGCATAGTCTTGTAGTTCTTTATATTTTTGTCAACACTGAATTTTAACTTCTTTTTTTCTCAAAATTCTTTATTTGCATTTCTTTTCTATTCTTTTTTCCATATGATTTTAATGTCTGTATAATAATTCTCCATCTCTTTGAACCACCTCTTAAGTGGAATCAGAATCTGGTTATATCAATGCTTTATATATTCAGGTTGCTAAAGTTTTTTTAAAAAAATTAATTATGCTTATCATGAATAGTTTTCCGCATTCTAAACCTAGAGACTCATGTAAGTGGCTGGAATTGGTTGGAAGAACAGAAAGTTGGGTGCTTTCCATTGATTTTAAGGGAGTTGACTAAGTTTGGTGGGGAGGATGGACGGGAGAGGTTGGTGAAAGCATAAAGCAGGTAAATGTTGCCAGAAATGGGTGTACCAGTAAGTAGAGTCAGACCGGATAAGGCATGGAATTCCCATGGAAGATAAAAATATCATTGTTTAGCCCAGAGACTGGCACATAGGAAGCACCTAATAAATGCTTAGTGATTTATTCTAATAATATTTGAGAACGTTGTTCTAGAAACTTGTGTCATTGTTATTGAGTAAGCAGTGTGGGGAGAGTGAAAAGGATTTAAAAAAAAAAAGTTAGATGAGAAGGGCAGCTAGGTGGTGCAGTGGTTAGAGCACTAGCCCTGAGGTCAGGAGGACCTGAGTTCAAATGTAGCTTCAGACACTTACTAGCTCTGTGGCCCTGGGCAAGTCACTTAACCCTGATTGCCTTTCCCCCCACCTCCGTCCAAAAGAAAAAGGAAAGAAAAAAAGTAGATGAGAAGCAAAAAAAAAAGAAAAAATAGAATAAAAGGTAACATGTCAGAAGAGGCAGAAATGTAAAATGCATTATGCTTATTTACTTCATAAATAACAGTAAAATGATTTACTGTCTTCTATCCAGTAAAATTATCCAATAAAGTAATCAACATATCTTTATTAAATACCTACTACTATGTGCTAGGTGCTGTTTTAGGCATCGGGTATACAGACACAAAGGATGGAACAATCCTTACTTTCAACAAAGTAGGAAGACAACATATAGAAGCATATGACATAAATATAGAAAACCAGTACGAATAAATAGAAATAGGAAGTGGGTGAAAACAATGTGGCTTAGTAGGAAAGGCATTAGCAATTGGTTGAGTGGTCAGGAAGGCTTCCTGTAGAAAGCCGTTTCTTGTGTAAAAGAAAAGAGGGATGCTGTGAGGCAGGAGGGAGGAGGGAGGGCATTCTAGGCATGGGGGATGGTCAGTGCAAAGGTCCAGAGATGGGAGATGAATTGTCATGTGTGAGGAACATAGAGAAGGCCAGTATACTCAGTTTGCAGATTGTAGGAGCCTGGAAAGATAAATTAGGATACAGTTGTGAATTCCTTTAACAGTCATACAAAGACATTTGTATTTTATCCCAGGGGCAATAGTAGCCACTGGAGTTTATTGAATAGGGAAATGACATGATCATATCTGCTCTTAAGAAAAATTACTCTGAAGAATGAACTGGAAGAGTGGAAGAATACTTGAACCAGGGACATTGATTAGAAGGATGTTGATGAGAGATAAGATATGAGAGGGTCCTGAGCTAAGGTGGGGATGCTGGAGCTCAGGAGGGGATGGATATTCAGATCCATATAGAGATGATAGAAATCCACAGGAACTGATGGGATTCTCCCAGAGGGAGAAAAGAAAAGGTCTTGGTGCCCATCAAACATCCATTGATTTATATATACTAGCATTAACATGAAATCTGCTACATACGTAGTACCTAGGACACAAATTCCAACTGTTTGTACTATAGCAAATACAAAGATTGTATGTGAGTACACAGGGAACAAGTGTAGCATAACAAAGTTCCTTAGAATAGATTAAATACAGAAATCATAGGCAATATGCCATGCAGCATGTTGGAGTTACAAAGCAGGCATAGCTACTGGCTCCTAGGAAGGAGGAGTTCTTCGGTCATGTCCAAGTAAGAGGCATTTCTATCTTCCTAGATGCCATATAACCCATTACAGTGGCTCTTCAAACCTGCCTCTTGTCAATTAGAAGTGGGGCCTCTTTCTAATCCAATAACATCACAAGTCTTTACGTAAGCTCTATCTCTTAAGCTCTGGGATTTGGTCCATCAGTGTGCAGGGGCCTCGGAAATTCTTTGGGCTATGCACTCCATTTGGTAGCATCTCACAGGACAGACAAAATGCATTTTTTCATCATCTGCCATGCAGATCTGATAATATTAACTGTACACGTCCAACATGAAAATGACTGGATGCCCAGTAGCCAGTTTAGGATATCTCAAATTCACAAGATGGTACATGCTGATCTGCCTCAGTTTTCTTATGCAAATGTCAATAGCCCATAAACATTCTAGGCTTTGTCTACCATACTGCCACTATAAGTAAGGAATATGTACTCCATGATGATACCATTGACTAACAGCTCCTTCAGGGGCCTCCTGAAGTCCTACGTTTCAAATAAAATTTCTGAAACCACTCTTGTTATACATCATAGCTTGTATGCTTTCTTCCTTGGGCATATTTCAAATTCCATTTATATACTAAAGTCAGTTTCTTCTTTTAGACACTTTTTCCATTCCTCAGACACTGTGGAATTTGAACTTTTCTGGGACCCCCATTGATCTGGAAGGCTTAGTGCTTCCCAAGCTTTTTCTTACAAAGTAAAACAGGTCTTCATTCATGTTTTGCCCATTATCCCTGAGAAAATTCCCAATGGGGTCATAAAATGACTATAATATCCTTATCAGCATCAGTCAACAGTCCTCAGTGAGGATTTATTCCTGCTAGTTTCCCAATAATTATATAGCCACTGTGCCAATGTTATTTCAGCAAAATATGCCATACAATTTCCTCCTGATCTGGGGTGGGACCACTATATGCCTGGAGAACCAGGAAAACTGTGAAAATGAATCCTGGATTGGCCACCACACCTAACATAAATGGGGACTGGATTTATAGATGGATCTGCTCTGGGATTTACTCCATAAGTGTGTAACATGTTTATAGGTAGACTCAATCTGGGATTTGACCCACCCTTGGGGAAACTGATTTATTCCTTTGCTGGGAGTAGGAGTTGGGCTGTGGTTGAGTGTCACTCCTTTATTCTCCTGTCTCCAAGGGGGGCAAAGAGAGAATCTTATTGATCTATCCTACTTCAAATATTTGTACAATGTCCTTTTGGAGGTTCAGGATAAAATTCATCTTCTATCTTCTCTCCAAAGGGGAAGATAACAGCTCACTCTTTGACAACTATTTATAGAGAATTATAGAAAACAAGCAACATACTTACCAAATTAAGTTGCAAAACCATGATTAGGAAAACTATATGGATTACATCGGACAGTGAAAGACACAAGAGTTGAGAATAGGATCAAATCTCAGCCCAACCAAAGTGAAAAGGATTTCACAAGAGCAATTCACTTTTAGCAGTCTTATAGGGTGCAGATGCTGGAAATAAAGAGACATGTTCTGGGGCAGCTAGGTGGTGCAGTGAATAGAGCACCAGCCCTAGAGTCAGGAGGACCTGAGTTCAAATCTTACTTCACACACTTAATACTTACTAGCCCTGTGAACTTGGGCAAGTCACTTAACCCTAATTGCCCTGCCTTCCCCCTCCAAAAATCAAAAATAAATAAATGAATACATAAATAAATAAAAATAAAGAGACATATTTCAATGGCAATTTTACCTAAATGCCTGTGGCTCTAGACCATTCAAAATCTGTACCTTGCCTCTTATCTCTTTCAAATATCACTTTTCTCCCTAATGTAGTCTCTCTTCCAATCCAAAATCATCTCTCCCTTTGTGCCTGATGTGGGGTGGAGATATATAAATTATATATTTGGAAATGACATAAGTATCAAATGAAGTGAGAGAACAAGAAAAGTATGGATTTTCTAAATTATTATTCAAAATTATTTTTGTCTCGGGGAAAAGTTGGAAATGGAATGAGGAAACTTCACTATTTCTGGCACTAATGTATAGTCAGTCATCCATTTTGGTGACTGTTTTGATCTGAGGAGACAGGGCATAAAAAATATCAATGAAACGTGATATGGATGTTGGGGTTTTAGAGAAGATGAGACCGTCAGGTGGTTATCCAACATTGGTCTTTCTCAGCAAGAAAATGGTCCTCTCATTGTTCTTTCTGACCACTAGTATGATTTGCCTTGAGCTATGGAGGGCAAAAAAATAGCCGCTGTTCACTTCTTTGTAGGTACCACTGATACTCTTAGATAATTCTTTGAGAATTGTGCAGCAACTGGTTATTTCAGACGATTCAATCAAAACCGAAACAGGTTGCTTGCCACCGGAACTAAAAGCAACAAGATTCAATCCAACAGGGATTTGTGCAAAGTTTTCCACTTAAAGCACCAAGAGTTGACTTTAAAAGCATACTAGATGGGACATTTGGTTTAATTGAAGTTCATTTGCAGAAAAATAAAATCAGTATCAATCAAGTTCAGTATGAATCAAGAGTGTAGCCTTGTTGCTTAAAAGAGTAAATACTATAACACCATCTTGGCTACATTGAGTCAAGTATAGTGTACTCCAATAGATCTGTGATTTCATGATAGGGATAGTCTCATTAATGGTACATTTTACAATGCATCAATGACTGCCCTTCCTGTGTAACTCTCACCCAGGTCAAATACAAGAGATATAATTAGGATCACAGATTAAGAGTTGTAAGGAAACTTAGAGGTCCTCTAGACCAATCTCTTCATTTTATAGATGAGGAAACTGAGTTTCAAAGAGGTAGAGTGATTCCTAGAACAATCTCCCTATACACATTGTGTCTACTTCTCCCTTTCACTTCTTAACTATGCCATCTGGTTTCTGAATCAACCGAAACCATACTTTACAAATTACGAGTATCTTATGTTTGCCAAATCTGATAACCTTTTCTTAATCACTATCCTTTTTAATCTTTCTGCAGGATTTGACACTTTCTGGACTGCTCTATCTTCCTAGATACTCAGTCTTCTCTGGGTTTTTGTGACACTGTTCTATCTTATTATATACCCTGTAGTAAATACTCCTTTCTAAATACTAATTGAGTCTGGCTGACTTAACTGATTATCATCTGATAACCATAGAGAGAGATGCACTGATGGGGGCTTATGAGTGATAGCATCAGAAAAGATATGCCCTTTATCCCTCTGGGTTTTCTCCTAGAAACCTGAGGAGAGACAACATTTATGGTCTAGGAACCTGACTCATTTGTGTGAGTTGGAATAGTCTCTTGAGGGCCTGTGTTCTTTTTACTTACGTGCATATTGTTTCCTCCAATAGAATGCAGGTTTCTAGAGGGCAGAGTCTATTTCAATTTGGCTTTTGTACTGTGGCACATAGGTGCTTAATACATGCTTGTTGACTGGGTGAAAGTTGATCTATGTCAAAGTCAAAGTGTTATTTTTTGTAATCATAGTGTTGCTAATAATTCTATTTACAACACGGAGACTAAAAAATAAACAAACTCACCTTCCATAAACTTAATTTATGGTTATAGCAAGTAAGAAGTGGATGCTTTCTACTTTGTTTTCCACTGTTCTTTTCAAAAGCTGATTTCTAGGATAAGCCGAGAGACCTCTCTTTAACTAACACCTACCTGTTTTCTTTCTTCCATCTGACTATATATCATTCCTACTCTATGCGGCAGCACCAAGCCTTTGTTTGTCTGGAAGGTGAATACTATATGCCTCATTACATCCAGGTGTTACTAGTGAGTATTGGATAGATGTTTACAGAAAAGAATACGGGTAGTAACTATATTGATGCCAAGTCACTGATGTTTTAGTTACAAAGCAAGTTGGACTTGGTCTATTATATGAAATCTGGTTGTTATAGTTTGGTTTTATGTTTTTTTTAAATTCATATTCTATAGCCTACCCCAAGTTTTCTTCTTGGTAAAGACAATTTTAAGTTTAATTATTTAATTTTGGTATACACCTTCTATTCAATTTGATATCTGTTCCCTAGTAGCTATTTCAGCAAACAAAGGTGTGTTGGATTCCTACTGGTATGTGAAAACTGCATTTCCTTGTTAAAATATTTGAATACCATCCAACTAAGGAATGACCCTGAGAATGTCAGAGACATATGACTTTTGGATAGCATCGATATGAAAATAATCAGAGGAACAAAGAATCACTCTGACTTTATCATTCCCATTGTCCACTGAATAAAATCTATGAGTTCCTTAGACTGGCATTCAAAGAACTCTACAGTTTGGCCCCATCTTAACTATTTTCATCCTTATCTCAACAACCATATGCCCCATACTTTACCTGACCTACTTCCTCTCTCCCCCACATGGCTTTTGGAATGTCGTTACCTCCTAGTTCTGTGAATGATTTCTGCCTATACTTTAAAAACTTGATCAAATGGAATCTCCGTGAAGACATCTCTCTGTCTCTTGGACCATACAGAGAATTTTGTAGCATTCATTCCACTTTCACAAAACCTGAATATTATGAGAATTTGTATATATATTTTTTATCTCTTTTATTAGATAAAAAGGTTCCCTGAGTGCAGGGAAATTATTGTTTTTTAAAATTTCATATTCCATGTGCCTAGTTAAGAGGCATTATGGGCTTTTGGAGCAGCTTGGAGTCAAAAAAGTGAGACTCAAGGCCTACTAATTATAGAACCATGGGCAACTCACTCTTAGTTCCTCTCCTCTGCCCCATATCCCAAACTCTCTAAGACTATAATTTACAGAGGTGGAGGGTATTAGTGAAGAAATACACAAGATTGTAAAATGAAAGAATTTGATTACACAGAGGATTTGACTCAAAAACCCCTTCCAGCTATAAAATTCAATTATCTGATAAAAAATTTAATATCTCTTGTTGAATTGAAATATTCTGGGAAAAAGTAAACTCACATTGGAAACTCTAGTTTACAAATATTTCCAGCAGATTTCTTTCCAAATAAATCAAAGGCCCCATAAGTACATCCATTTGGGGATGTGTGGAAGGAAAACTAAAAAATGATATTCAGAATTTTGTCTTATCTTATTTAATTCAGTACCTACTTCCTATGTACATGGCCCTTGGCTAAGCACTAGAGACAGAAATACAAAAACATTAAATGGTCCTTTTCTTCGAAGAGTTTACATTCTACTGAGGTGGAGCACAGTGAGGGGAACAATATGCCTACAGATAAAAAACACAAGGTACTTTGAGGCAGGGGAGAGCACTAATGACAAGAATGTCAGGAAAAAGTTCCATGGAGGAAGTGACATCTGAGCTGAGCTTCCATAAAGTCAGAAACTAAATGGGAGAGAAAATAAGGAGAGTTTCACTAATAACATGTAGCAAGGTGACATTTCATTTCATTTCAATTAATTTAAAATTGATTTAAAATAGTGGCATTAGTACTGAAGTCCCGAGGAGTTGTAGACTTGCCCAAACAACATTGAGTCCAGGAGAAAAAAAAAATCTGATTCTTAACTTTCATTCAGCAGAAACAAACAAAACGTGAGGAAGATAGTGTTTTCATTTTATGGGAATCATAAACTAGACATGCGTTTGGGAGTCCAAAAGTCCAACCATATTTTAAATGACTAGTACCTTCCTTCTTGGATTACTTCCCATTTACACTGGATAGATCATATGGATATGGAGCTGCTCGCATGCTGTCTCCCCTTTGAGAATGTGAGTTTCTGGGGAAGGTAGGTGGCATGGTGGATAGAGAACAGACCCTCGAGTCAAGAATACCTGAGTTCAAATTTGGCCTCAGACTCCTACTAGATGTGTGACCCTGGGCAAGTCACTTGCCACAATTGCCATACCCTAATTTCCTCCCCCCCAAAAGGATATTAGTTTCTTGGAGATAGGGACCCTGTTTTTTATTTTCTTTGTATCCCCAATCCATGCTTATTGATTGATTTAACTAAATGAAACAGATATATAATATCAAAAAGTAGGTGAGAATAGAATTTTTCTCTAAGTTAGGCAAAGTTAAAATATAATTATAGTTAATGTATAATAATCACAGCTGGCATTTGTGATGAGACAGCTAACTAGTGCAGTGGATAGAGTGCTGGGCTAGGAATCAGGAAGACATCTTCAGGAGTTCAGATTCAGGCTCGGACACTTACTAGCTGGGTGACCCTGGGCAAGTCACTTACCCTGTTTGCCTCAGTTTCCTCATCTCTAAAATGAACTGGAGAAGGAAATAGCAATCTACTCTAATATCTCTGCCTAGAAACCCTCAAATGGGGTCACAAAGAGTCAAATATGATTGAAATGACTAAATAGCAGCAGCATTTATGGTAATGCCTTAATGATTGTGACGCATGTTGCGTATATTATCTCATTAGAAAATATATATGAGGAAATGGTAATAAAAATGAGAACGCAAATTAGTGAGGCAACAGCAGATAAAAACACATGCAGCAAGAAAAAGAAACTTCTATCTGTCTATTTAAATTGTAGGGATGTGAAAAAATTATTTTTCAATGGTGTAAAATTCAAAGACAGTTGAAAACATGAGGAAATACACAAGAATTTGCATTTGTGCATATTTATATAATAAAATCTGCTATTAAGAACCACTGGTGTTAAATCTGGTCATCTCTAGCATGTTGAGGGACGATGGACCACAAAATAAGGTGACACACTGGTGTGTCAGAAAAACATGGCCTTAACAAGGATGTCATAATTTTTCATTTCAATTTTCCAAACTTCTGTGTCCGTCATGACACAGTATATTTCAGACCAATGCATTTATTAACTTCCTATTGCATAATGGAATGCAGTTAAAAGTCTGGGAATCCTAGATTTTACTAATCAATCAACAAGCATATGTTAAAACTTAATAGAAGCACTAGAGACACAAAGAAGACATTTTTCTGTACTACCCACACATGACCTGTAAGAGGGAAAATTGCTAAGCCTCAGTTTAAAAGTTTGCAATTATGGGTCTAAGATGTTAACCTCACAGGATGATTTGGGAGATCTTGGAAACCATCATCTGTAAAACGTTATGAGCTTATTAAAGAAAAAATGCTTTTCAAATACAAATGACTGTTTCACATTTTCGCCATTGCACTGAATAAGTTTCAATCACGTACTTTTCTATTTTACCATTTAATTTAATGTCTTGTGTGCTGACACCTGACAGATGAACGAGTCCAACTGGAAATCAGGAAAGCCTGGGGACCCCTTCCCTCCGACTGTCAGGAATTTATGACCAGAAAGTTATTCTCTAATGAGCAGAAATGAAAGCATTGGATCTTCTCTTAATTAGTTTGATGGATATTCATTTGAATGTGAAAAGATTCCCAGGCTAGCGACAACAAAGGAGGGAGTGGTATTCATTTTGCTTCCTAATTCTGTTTCTGTTGTGGAGGCTTATGGGGAATGAAACACCTGCTGATGAATAAAGCTTATTTTCTTCTTTCTGGGACTTTTTCTTGCTTCTTTCCCAATGCTATCTGCATTTCCCTTTCACGTTTCCTGGCTGTACATCTCTATGCTTTTGGTTTTCATCTGTAAAGTTGAAAACAAAGTATGGAGCTTCCTGGAAGAAAAGCTTTAGACCTGATCTCTATGAGTAATGAGAGTAGGGGTTTGGTTTTTCTGAGAGATGCAATAGGCCTTTTTAATATAAGGCAGCCCTAAAATAATTAGTGCTAACTCTTGGGAAAAGTGGACTTTAGTTCTGGAAAGTTAGTTACAGAGGATGAATCTATTAAACACTCACCTTTGTGTTACAGTGAAGCCTTTGTGTGAGATTCTGCTGTCAAAGTTAGCTCCTTGTTAATAAGGATAACTTGGATGTTGCTTTATTAAGGAAATTAACTCACCTTCCCTGGGTACTGGTAGGCCTTTGAATGACATGTCTGAGCATTGATTGATTGATTAGTAATGTGATGGGCTGAGCCAGGCCAGGCTGCCAGTTCCTTGGTGGTTTCAGTCAAATACTGAAATGAAATGAAACACTCATAGGTCATTCAAGAGTTAATGGAAGGTTTACTTAGTCTTGGTGTAGAAGGGATGTAGCCCAAAGCTTGACTGTACATGACCTCCCTCATTTCCATATGGAAATTCAATGGCTCAGCTGGGCAGGATGTGCTATTTGATTCATTTTGGGACTTCAGCCCACTGTGAAGAGCCCCAGCATCACCTGGGTGGGTCTTGTGAACTAGAGGCCTCTCTGATATGGCCTAAGGGCACCAGGTAACTTTACTCAAAGTAGTGAAGCTAGAACTTTAGCCCCCTGGGCCAATCAGATTTTGGGGACCAGGCTTCCCTGGCATGCAGGATAAAAGCTAAGACACCATAGAGGGGATGAGGGTGGGGGAATCTAGCCCAGCATACATAGGTACCTGAGTTTTTCCCTTAGACTTGGCATTCAAAGAAGGGCTAGAGGGCAGGGGGACCATACCCAGAAAGCAGCTAGTGTCCCTAGAGGGAGTCCTGCTGACCCTAGTTTTCAGGGTTTCTGGGATATTAGCTCAAATACCAATAATCAGCTTTCTCAACCAACCCCTTAGCCTTTAACCATATAAGATAATCCTTGAAATTCATTCTGAATCCTGTATTCATTGACTTGGTCTTCTTTGTCTCTTCTTGAAACTTCCCTGGATCCATTTCAAGCATTTTCTTATTTTTATTTTTTTGAGGCACTTGGGGTTTAGTGACTTGCGCAGGGTCATGCTAGCTGAGGCCAGGTTTGAGCTCAAGACCTCCTGAATCCAGGGCCAGTGGTCTATTCACTGCACTACTTAGTTGTCCCTCAAACATTTTCAAAAGAAGAGACTTTCTCAGGTAAATTTTTGGTCTTAAAACACCATTATCTCCTTCCCAGAGTATTTATTTATGGTGGTTGTCTGGAGCTAGCTGCCTTACATTTCTCAAATGTGTAACCCATGAGTAGGGAACCTGAGGCCAGGAAGCCAAATGGGGCCCTCTAGGTCCTTGGGTACAGCCTTTTGACTGAGCCCAAGTTTTATAGAACAAATCCTTTTATTAAGGGGATTTGTTCTGTGGAGTTTGGATTCAGTCATAGGGCCCCACTTGAGGACCTAGAGGGTCCCATGTGGCCTCAAGGCTGCAGGATCCTCTCCCCCTCCTAACTCATCACCCCCCATCACCTTTACTGCCTTGGACATTTGGAAGAGCAATCCATCTAGTTCTCTTGTGTGTCAAGTTTTGGGTTTTTTTCCCATTAGGAACAAGGTAGGAGGGGATTTTGATACCTAATGAACTCAATATTTATTAAGTGGCTATTGTGCACTCTGCTGTCATCGTCCCCATTTTACAGAGGAGAGATGAGGCAGGCAGTTAAGTGACTTGCCTGTAATCACATCTAGCAAGAACTGAGGCTGGATTTGAATTCAGATCTTCACTTAATCCACTGTACTACCTAGTGGTACATAACTGGAGGGGTCCTGAAAGGCTTCCTCCAGGATATGGCATTTAAGCCAAGGCTTGAAGGAAACAAAGATTTCTGAGTTGTGACAGTCTTTGTGATGCCATGAGGATAGACTACTGAGTCCAGGGAAGAATGCCCAGGCCAGTCTACTTGCAGCATAGAGCATGAAGGGAACTCTTCTGGTGACTTGAAGTGAAGTGTCTAGAAAGAGAGGTGGGATCCAATTTGAGTAGATCTTTAGAGGTTTGTTTTTTATTCTATGGGGAGCCATTGAAAATTATTGAGATGACACCAAACATACCTTAGGAAAAGTGTTATGGAGGAAGGATTGGAATGGGGAGAGACCACAGAAGGAGGGAGCCCAAACAGAAAGCTGCTGCAATCATCCACACCAGAGGCATTGAGAGCCTAAAGTAGGGTGGTCACATTGTGAAGGAAAAGAAGGAGAGGGATAGAAGAAGACAAAGAGAAAGGTGTTAGGGTAGAAGGAACTATATTTGACTTGTGAATGGATCTTGCTGAGGTAGGAAGGTGCAGAGTCAAGGAAAACTTTGAGGTGGATGATTGAAATCATGGTAGTTCCCTCAATGGAAACAGTCATTTGGAGGTAAGAGATGGGAGCAGATAATCCCATTTTGGACGTGTTGAGTTTCCAATAATAGCAATAGGGCATCCTGGAAATATCCAGCAAGTAGAAGGCATGATGAGCCTCGAGTTGAGGAGAGATTGGGGCTGCATATATAAATCTGGGAATCATCTGCATAGAAATCACAGCTGAATCCATGAGAATTGATAAATTAATGAAGAGACATAGAAATCACAGCTGAATCCACGAGAATTGATGAATTAATGAAGAGACATAGAAATCACAGCTGAATCCATGAGAATTGATGAATTAATGAACAGAGTGTAGAGATAAGAAGAGGGTCTCAGGTCCAACCAACTGTAAGCTCTCAACTTTGATTTTATAAAAGATCAAAGAAATGGAAAGAAAAAAAAAAGAAATGGGAAGATGCTATGCCCAGCACAGGATGCCTACAGTTTGGCCAAGTCAAACTGAAAGCATAGTTTATAGACTAATAAGCTTAATTTCCCCAATAAATATTATTTGCTAATGACTCATAGGGCAGCCAGCAGCTCTTATAAATGCAGTTAAGCCTAATGCATTTACTCCAGATCATTGTTTTATGGTTTTCAATTTCTACCATAAATTGCTACTATTAATTTTTTTAATTTCCAAAAATTAATTTAGTAATTGTAAGGCCCTGCCCCTTTCAGATTTGGATGATTTTATTTGTGGGAAGGAACAGAAACACAGAATGTTCTAAGTGGACCTGAGAGAAAGAAAATAAAAGTTCTTTGTGCAGGGAAAGATGACTGCAATGTGTTGTTTCCCAGCAGCTAAATTACCCATGACTAATATGAAGATGTTGAGGTTGATAGCTGAGAAACATGCTAACTTTAACTTTTTGTTGGCTACAGATCAATTGTATATTGCCTGTTTCTGAATGGATAGCTAAGGGAAGAGATCAGATCCTGCCTTGCCTTTGCTGAGTTGCTTGGAAGAAGACAGGGCATAGTGGTATTGATATATTCCAGAGTATTCCTCCACTTGGCCATTTAGGTTAGGCTAATTCTTTTCCTAAATGCAAAGAAACTATTCTCAAGTCTTGATTCACCAAAGGTCTAAGGTTCAAGTTTGTTAGCTCAGTATCCTGGTGGCCATAGACTATCCTAAAATGTCATCTTCTTACCTAAGGGTACAACAAGTCCCACCCAGGTGAAGTTGGGAACCTTCCAAGTTGGCAGATGTCCCAAGGCCACATGAGTCACCACACCCTGCCAAGTTGACCAGACTCATTTCCATACAGAGCAAAGGTGCTGTGCATATGCCTAACCTCAATATTGTATATCATTGTTCTGGTTCCTTTTTATAAAACAGCCAAAAAAACAAAACAAAACAAAATTTCTTAAAATCCTCCTTTTGTTAACTGGTGGATGACTTACAGGTGTGTCATTATGTTCCGGGGGGGGGGGGG
>CM053592.1:15593727-15641400 GCA_028646515.1 Pseudochirops corinnae
TTTGGCTTAAGATAGGAGAAACATCTCTAGGTTTTGTCTTCTTTGCGCTTGACTGGATCCTAAGGCATGAGGAGGGGAGCTTCCCAGAGCCCAGCCAGGAGAATTACCTGAGTAGCTCTGAAAATCCTAGGCTTATGGGAACTGCTTTTGCAAAAAGAGCAAAATAGTTACTTACACCTAAGCCAAGGAACAGTTTGAGTAGAGCAGCCAACAGAGAAGAGGCCCCACCCAGTTGGTGACTTTTAGTATAGACTGTTCCCTAAAGAAACAAGAGTTGTGAGTTGCCTGAGCATATAGTTTCCTTACTTGTAAACCTCCCTGACAAATTTCTGTGAATTTGTACTGTCATTCCCATGGATACTGTGTGCACTTGTGGGACCAAGTTAATAGGGAGAGGGGGTGTCTGTTATTACTCTTGCTTTACATACTGTTTAGCAAATGTTTTATGATTAAGAGTTAATGGTATCTGCATGGCTGATAATGGGATGCCCTCCTGTTGGGGCTCAGCAGCTACAGTTGTGAATAATGGAAACATAGTTTCTCTCTGTCTATAACTTTACCAATCCCCTACAACCATGAGAGTTAGTGGTAGGCACATGGTCACTCCCATCCAGGAACCCACTCTCCTCCCCCCAAACTGCCAGCATTAGGTACAAGTTGGAGTGAGTCAGCCCAGAGATAGAGAAAGGTGAGGGAAGTACTCATGCCAATGACATTCCCACGCTAAGTAATAACTTATGTTTTTCATCTGCAAAATAGATATAATATTCCTGCCCTAGCTGCCTCAGGATTGATGGAAAAACAAAATGGTATAATGTATGTGAAAACATTTGGTAAATTGTAAAGCATTCCATACATATAGAGTTATTGTTACAATTATTAGTAATCAATATTAGGTAAGCTCTACATTTATGCCTTTGTTTCTCTATTGCCTAGGAGAGTGTATACCATATAGCAGGCACTTAATAAAAGTTGGTTGATTGACTGAGTGTCTAGTTTATGGCTAGGTTGTTGTTCAGTCCAACTCTTTGTGACCCCATTTGGGGTTTTCTTGGCAAAGATTCTAGAGGGGTTTGCTATTTTCTTCTCCAGTTCATTTTATAGATCCTGCCTTGGCAACTGAAGCAAACAGGGTTAAGTGACTTAGCCAGGGTCATACAGCTACCAAGTGTCAGGTTGGAGGTCTTCCTGACTCCAGGGCCAGTGCTGTATCTACTGTACCACCAAGCTGCCTTTATGGCTGAATTTTTTTCTCTTTTATGGAGTGCCTTTATGGCTAGGAAAACTAGTCAATATAATAAAGGAGATGTAATAAAGATTCAGCAAAGAATCAAATCCAGAAGTCCTAGATTCCTCTTTCCTTTTCGGAACCCGATTGTGCACTCCATGCCAGACACAGGGTTTATTAACATATGTAATCTGCATGAAATATTTACAATGGAGTGTTGACAGTTCTATGAAAATGCTATTCCTTCAGAGTCAAGCACCATAATTAAGTTAAGAATGTCTCGGTGCTCTTCATTTCAACTCTCTCCCCTTTTACTTAAGTAAAATACGCCCAAATGGCCTTTGCATTTAATACAGTGACTGGATTGAATCTTGGCTTCAGTCAAAGCTGAGTGAGAGTTGACTGTCACCTTCAACCACTATTTGTCTCTGTCAGAGTATTGATGGTGAGGATGGGGATCCCAACAAAGATCCTGGAGTGGCCATCTCCAAACAGGAACCTGAAGAATCCATTGACAATATTTGTTGGGAGCCCACTATATGTTAAGAGTCAAAGGAAGAGTCATACCTCTGCTTCCCAGGAAGTGGCCAGTTCCCATAACTTCAAGGCTCTGAACCAAACTTCAAGGTGGGCTGGGTAGATTTTAAGAGAGCGATTGCTGATAGGCCAAATAATTTCGTTGAGGTAGTGGGGGTAGGGAGAAGAAAAGGGAATGTGCATTTGCATAGTGCCTATGGGTACTGTTGCTAGGGCACTATTGCTAAGTGCTTTCCAAATACAATCACTTTTGATCCTCAAAACAAACCTAGGTAGGTGCTCCATTTTACAGTTGAGGAAACTGAGACAAACAGATTACATGACTTGCCCAGGATTGCACCACTAGATTTGAACTCAGATCTTCCTGACTTCAAGCTAGCGCTCTATTCACTGAACCACCTAGTTGGGTAGAAATTCTGTCTTAAAAATTCTAAGACCTGAATGCCAGTCCCATCTTTGCCACGTACAGGCAGTGAGACCCTGGGAAAGTCATTTAACCTAACAGGGCCTCAGATACCTCCCTAAAACTATAAGTTCCTAAGAGCTGGGTAGGTGTTTCTCAATTAGAATTGCCTATACCAATGAAATCACAGGTCTGATTTTTTTTTTTTAAGTAGGAATGGGGCAGTAAATGATGGGGCTTTTCCTTTGTTCATGAAAGATCGTTATTTTCTCAAATGTAAATCTGAGAAATACATGGTAGGCACTTAACAAATGCTTGCTTAATTTCCTCCTCTATAAAATGAGAGGGTTGGACTGAAATGCCTACGAGGCCCTTTCCAACTCCAGACATATGGTCCCATTGTCTTCCACAAGAATACAGGTTGTCTCATGCCTGGTTGTCCCTTGGAATAGGCTGATGCTGCTCAGAGAACACATAAAGAGTTGAGGGATCTAGGGGAAAGAAAAAAAAAGAAGGTGGAAAGAAATATGAATGATGAGTCATTTTAATCTGATCAAAGAGACTTAGCTTGGAGTGTGGAACCTTTTGAAGTTTTTCCTTTCCCTAAATGTGAGTTCCTTTGCATAATTCTGATTGCATCCAAAGCAGTGGCTTTGAAATCGGTGACATCAAGTCATTTGCAATAAGGTGGTAGTTATTTGCCTCTAATTATCAGATCGGAAGGATGAGGAGCAGAAGCCCCTGAGGAAGTTCAGTCCAGATTTGAAGTGAGTCATTCTTGCCAACTGATGCTGTAACTTAATATGCATTTCCGTTTAAGGGGAGCTGGGAAAGGCATGCAGCTTTTGTACCTCTCCCCACTTATCTCGGGGATTACAGATCCTGTTTGAAGGTGAAGGCAAATCATCATCCAGCTGCTTAAAAACCATACCTAGAATTTATTAAAAAAAAATTTTCTATGAGGGAAGCCACAAAAGAAAAATCATGCTGAAGGAGGGTCTTGTGGTGTCCTGGAATAAACCATACTGCAATTGGTCCTGTCCAGTTATCCTTTCCACATCATGGGAGCATCATGGGAGCTGGTGTGTGGTGCCCCGTAATTTGGAAAAGCACAGAAAATATTTTGGCTTTCCCTTTATACTACAGAAGGCTGAATTTTTTTCTCTTTTATGGGGTGCTTACAGTATCTTATTATAAAATTTGGGTTAAGTATTTGGTCATAGGTTCTGGGTTGTCTACTGGCTTTCACATGTCATCTACAAAACTCCTAAAAAATTCCCATTTAATTTCATATGCTGACCTGCAATATATCGAAACCAGAATGGGGAAAATCATAATGTGGAAGGGATAACCATGTCATCTGTTGGCCTTCACATGTCCTCTGCAGTTCCTGCAAAACTCCCTGAAAGTTCCCATTTCATTTCTTATGTTGAGCTGCAATATATGGAAACCACAATGGGGAAAGTCATGTTGTGGAAGGGATAACTAATAAATTCAGAGAGTCCAAGCCAAAGATATTGTTACAAATGAGGATTTCAGGTTTTTTTTTTAATGTTGAAAAACAAGTGGGTTAAAGAACACATCATAGTAACAGCTTATGTGAATGGTGATGATAAGGACCATATATCAAGCACACCAAAATTTCTGGGATCCAGCTAAAGCTGTCCGGTGAGGGAGAAAATGATATTCTGGAAAATACACTAACAAAATGAAAAGAAAGGATTAATAAACTAGATATGCAATTAAAAAATCAGAAAGCTAACAAATAAATGCAAAATATGTAGATGAGGAAATTGAAAATTAGAGGCTGAGTAGATAAATTGGAAAAACAAGACCACAGAACTGATAAAACTAAAAAGATCTTTTAAAAAAGATTAATAAAATCAGTAAATCACTAGGCAATCAGATTAAAGAAGAGGAAGGAAAATCAAATTAATGAAATAAATGATGAGCAAGGTGAAAGAACAACCTGGAAGAAATCAAAGATTAGTCACAACCTATTACATATCATCATGACAACAAAATGGGGAATTTTTAAAAGTAGGGGATTATCTACAAAAAAATATAAAATGCCTCAGTTAACAGAGCACCAAATAGCTCTCTTAAGCAATACTACTTCAAAAAAGAAGATTGAAGTAGCTGGAGGAACTACTAAAAAAAGAAAACTGGTCCAGCTGGATTTAAAGAAGTCTATTGTTCAGTTGAGTCCAAGTCTCCATGACCTCATTCGGGGTTTTCTTGGCAAAGGCTGGAGTGGTTTGCATTTTTTTCCCTCCAATTCCTTTTACAGATAAGGAAACTGAGGCAAACAGGGATAAGAGACTTTCCAGAATCACACAGCTAGTAAGTTTATGATGCTAAATTTGAACTCCAAAAAATGAGTCTTCCTGTCTCTACACCCTGCATTCCATCCATTGCACCACCTAGCTGCTAAAAGCAGTCTATCAGACCAATAAAAAACAATTTAATACTTATACTATCAAAATTATTCTTCTTTTATAGGAGAATACACTACAAAACTCCTTTTACAAGACAAATATAGTCCTAATACTTAAACCAAGAGAGAACAAAGTAAAGAACTCTATGCCACTATCATAAGCGAACATCAGCTCAACAGTTTGAAGCAAAATTCTTGCCAAAAGACTCCAGCAATTTATCCCAAATCCCATTCGATATCATGCAGATGGATTTATAGTAGGGATAGTTCAATGTTAGGAAAACAACATAATCATATTAAAAACCAAACCACCCAAAACCATGTGATTACATCAATAAATGCAGAAAATTCCTTTGGCCAGTTACAAGACTCTGATGCCAAAAAATCCTACATAGTCATAAAAAATTTTTAAATACAATGAAAGTTAACATCTAAATAAAAAAATTTAGCATTATATATGATATTATATATACATTATATTATACATATGCAATAAGGAGGTTCTGGAAGGTTTTCCAATAAACACTACTGCTGTTTTATTGGGAATACTAATAAACTCTCTTACAGATTGCTATGAGGCTCAAGTGATATAGAAAACAACATGGGTTTTGTTAACTGTAAAATGTGATGTCCTTGTAAATGCTATTTCTTGGCCTCACAATTAAATAAAAATTAAGGTTTGAATTTCAAATAAAAGTTTGGGTGAAAAAGATCTTTTTATATGAAATATGTCCACTCATGCTTAGGTTCGACATAAAAATGTTTCTTTCTTTAAAGTTTAAAGAAATTAATGAAAATTCTTTTCTTTATTGTTTCTACTAATTTCCACAGACATAGACATCTAATTTTGGCGACTACCTTTTATTTTTAGTTTTATATTATTATTAAAGTGTGATTCGTTCTTGATTCTGCTCAACCTTAGAACTAGACCCATTGGCATTGTTATGAGTAATTAAATCATGACAACTTGAGCTTGTTGTTTGGCCTTTGAGTTTAGACTAACCCAAATTTAGTATGTCAGATAGCCTCTGTACTTCTACCATCTCTGTGATTCAGTGGGAATGCTAGCTGAGAATTCCTGTATCTCTGTTCATCTGGATAATGCTAACACCTTTGGCAATTGGCCATTTTGCAAAAATTCTCACATTCTCATGGGCCTTGTGAGCTATTATCCAGTGCTTAGGACAATACCTTACACAATGGTGACTCTCCCAGTAAGGTACTCCAGCTGTGGACTCAAGTCTGACCCCATAGAGGGTACTCAGGCTAACCTTGTATTCCCTGGCTCATTATGTCTAGGAATTCTAAGGAAAATCCTCTTAAACAAAGCTTAGAAATGGCTCATATTTAGGGTATTCCAAAAGGAATTCAAAGAGTCCCTTCAGCAAAGATAATCAATGTACAAAATAGATCAGATATGGGACAGCTATTTATTAACACAAAAAATTATGCTTAAAGCATACAAGAATCATAAGTACAAGCCGACAAATACTTAAAGCATTATTGGGCATTCCATTTTCACCCCAGATTTACTATCAGAGCAACTTAAACAAGGTCTGTGTCTTCTAGCCAGTCTGGTAAACGTAGTTCATTCTCTTGTCATCTTTTTGTCCAACAATTTGCGGGGAAGGAACCAGAAGTTCTTGAGGTAGCTACCAGGGCATTTCGTGCATTGTACTATCTATCAATAGACCAGTCTGGAACCATAAATTAGATGACATCTTTTAATTAGGACAAAAGAGAAAAGCAAATAAAAGGGGGAAACTTATTTTGTGCCCTAATATACAAAAGGATTCAATCTCCCAGAGATTCTCATGATGTAGGAGAGGAAACTTTTCCCAGTCAATTTATACTTAACCTGTTTAACATCTAATGTTTCTGTCTCCTGGTAGCCCTTCAGATGTCCTCTCTTCTGCCTCCAGCTGTTGCTGCTATCTGCCTGAGCTGCTCTTTGCTACTGGGGCTTCTTCATAGGACTCTGGATTACGAATTGGAAGGGACCTTTGAATTCATCTAGTCCAGGAGTTCAGTAATCAACAAATCAATTAATAAACACTCATTAAGGGAATGCTTTATGTCAGGCACTGTGCTAAATACTGGGGATACAAAAAGAGGCAAAAGACTGTCCCTGCCCTCAAGGAGCTTAGAGTCTAATAGAGGAACTTATAATGGTTCTTGACTTTTGTGTATGTCATATACCCTTTTGCAGTCTGGTGAAGCCTACAGACTCCTTTTCAGAATAATGTTTGCTGCCTATGTTTGTAATTCAGTTAGAGGTTAGTGAAAATAAAGATGTGTTTTCCCCCATCTAAGGTCACAGACACCCCTCCCCCACCAAAAAAATCTCTCCATGGACCTCTTGGGGATCCATAGACCCCAGGTTGAAAAATCCTTGATTTTCTCCTGTCTATCTCCTTTAATAGAAAAAAAAAAACATACCCAAGAGAGGTTAAGTGATTTGCCCAAGGTCACTTAGGTCTGGGAACTCTGGGGGAAATCTCTTTAAGCTTAAGGATGGCTCATGTTTAGGGTTTTCTAAAAGCAATTAATTAGTTGATAAGGTCCCTTCTATAAAGATAATCAATATGGAGACAAAGCTCAGACTCAAACCCAACACCTCTGACCATTCTTTTATGAAACTTTTGGGTCATAATGTGTTCATTAACACATTTTCTGCCTTTTCTGGTAGGTCTACAGTCACACCTAATGTGGGTAGACAACTCTCCCTCACCCCTCCTCCCCAGGTGGTGATCAGGACTTTCCTTTTTAACCATCCTGGATGAGAAACCCTCCTGAACCCATCAAAGTTAGTTTAGGATGAGTCTATTCCTTTGCTGTGCCCCTGGAAGGCAGCACCAGAACCAAAATTATCTTAAAGTTTGGATTTACCTTAAGAAGGCACTTAGCAATGCTGGATAGAGATGTAAGTCTTTGCCTTGAATTCATCCCTGCTACCCCTTCTCAGGTCTTTGCCTCCTCAGGTGAACAGGAATTATGGGCTGATATTAGAAAAGCACCTTGTGAACCAAAATGGACAGTTTGGTGCTAGGGAAGTCACCCCATAATCCATAACCGAACCCTTCTTTTGTGACTATTGATAATTTTCCTTCTAAAACTTTTAAGTCCAAACCTGACATTTTCTAAGACCTTTTAGAAGACTCGACACAAAGTTCTTGACAATACCTCTCAGCTGGTTTTGTTCCACTTGTGGCTACATCAGCACATGTCAGAGGTGAGACACAAGCCTAGGTCTTCCTGACTGCAAAACCAATTCTGTATCCGATGTGTCCTGATAAATACAAGACTACCAGCGATCCGGTCTTGTACCTGATGACAAAAGCTGGTTACTAGAAGAGTCATCTGCAACAGAGAATTGTTTTTCTTCTCTGTCTTTGGAAAAATTAATTTATTTTTAAAGAATCAGAAAGACTGATGCAAAAGTTTTTAATAAAATAGCTTTCTTCTCTTCCTTCAGAGCTTGAAAGATAGTAGAGTTAGACACTTGAGAACTCTAATTTGAGTCAGAGAATTTCATTCAGATCAGATGACTGACCTGCTGATAGATTTGATGTTTGGGCAGAATTTTTACTTTCTACAGAGGAAAGGGCCTTAGTGGTCTCAGGACCTCCAGGGGGAAAGACCAGAGATTGGAGAACAGAGGAGAACCAGTAGGAAACTTTCATCAGGGTATATTCATCCAACCTTTTACTTCTTTAAAATGTCGGTCTGGTAACTTGAAGGGAAAACTCTAGAAAAATCAGTTTTTTACATGTCTTGAATAAATTGATGGGGCTTGTGAATAAGAAGTTTTCTACCCTGATCACCTTCTGCTATAATTCAAATTAAGCAAGTATTTATTTATGAAGTGAATACTCCATGCCATTGCACCATGTTAATGAAATATTTCCTGCTTCCACCATCATTTGGAGAGGGCATAGGATTTATCATGACTTGGTCTACCTTTAACTATGTCTACTCTTTAGCTGCCCATGGGGAAGATGGATCCTTTAAATCCTATTCCATCCTTTTACCTGGAACCATGTCTTACTGGAATGTCAATACAATGGCTTTTCTCAGTTAGAGGACATTTTCAGCAAATGGGGCCAGGAATTTGGGCTCAGATGTGTAAGTTGTGACATTGTAAATGATTAACCATTCACAGTAGCATCCTTATCAAAGTTTCTCAAAGGTTAGGCTGTAGATTGCGTCACCTGCACCCAGGCTAGGATTTTCAGGCAAAAAGTCATTCTCCTACAACATTCACTCAAGCTCCATGAGAGTTTGGCCTGAATAAAGACAAAAGTATGATCCCAAAGGCTTTTATGACCTTAACCCAAGAGCCGACAGGATAAGAATGACCAGAGAAGAGCAAGTTTTATTGCCTAAAATATGCCACCTTTGGCTTAAATTGCTTGGTAGAGATGAGGGTTAGAAACAAATGGGCTTTATTCCTTCCATATTCTCTCTCAGTTAGTTATTAAATGTTATAGCTGCCTAAGAGTTCTGAGTAATATTATCTTTTAAAAGAAAATTAATCTACGCTTGCAAGTGAGAGCTTCGACTTTTCATCTCATTAATGCTCTCCAAAAGGAAGTCTAGGAAGGCATTAGTGGGGCAAGACTCCTGTTTTATGGATCATCTGTTTGCCATTTTATTGATATATGTGTGTCTTTTAAAGGGCTGTGTTGCTCATAAAGCCTACTCTATGTCTCTGTCTCTGGCTTCTTTTATTGATGTTTGAGAACATTTTGCTCTCAAAATAAATATTGCTTTGGATGAGGAAGGGAGCCATATGCACGACACACTACTGTCCCATTGCAGTCAATATCAAAGAGGAAGATTACCATCTGTCAATGACCTAAATTTGTCATTTGGATCCAGGTACTTCATGCTGAAGCCAGCTTGAACTGGAGAACTGATTGTTAAATTTTCAGCGTGAACAAATTGACAAACACTACAAATCTGGGCTTCATTTATTGTTTTTTTTTTTTATTGTCTAGACTTAATATAGTGGTGGAAAGAATGTTAATAATGCTATTATTGTTCCGTCGTTTTGACCATATTTGGAGTTTTCTTGGCAAAGGTACTTGAATGGTTTGCCATTTCCCTCTTTAGCTCATTTTACAGTTGAGCAAACTGAGGCAAATAGCATCTGATGACTTACCCAGGATCACAGAGCTAGCCAGCATCTAAGGCAAAAACTTAAATATGAATGTAAAAGTAGACATTAAACTTAACCAGAAACATGATATGTTCTATTATATGCTTGAGTCAGATTGAAAAACAATCCTTTGCTGGGCAAGTCTGTCTGCTTGGTCATTTGACAGTGTTGTGAAATTGTGTTCCTAGCAAATTGTGTTCCTAGTTGGAATATTGATTTCCAAAATAGTATGGGAAGAAAAAATGTTCCCTGATTTAAATCCTGTATATTATATAAGATGATATATACATACAATGCAGTATTCTTTCAGCAAAGTTGAATGAAGTTATCTTCACTCATTCCCCAACTTTCTTCTCTTTAAAAAAGAAAGAAAATCAGGTCCTTCTAAGTTATTAAGTGGCAAATTTTAGGAAAAAAAAAAGGTCTTCTTGTTTCAAATAACAAACATGGCATTTTCCACCAAGAAATGCATGTACACAAGGCATTTTAGCTTCAGAAATTCTAGCTTTAAAGGAAAAGTGTGTTTCGATGGTGTGAAGCACTCTGAAGTGCTGAGGGATGAGATTATACTTGGAATTGGAGATGAGGTTTTCATTGACAAAAGCAGAATTCCCTAAATACTTGGATGAACCATGACTGAGGTATTTCAGCATGTTCTCTCTCCTGGCACCTGGGATAAACTCCAGCACTTGAATCTTTACAATCCATGGAGGTCCACTTGAATTTTTAGTCTTAAATTGTTTTGTTGTTGAGCATCTTAGAACAAATGTAGAAAAATCTAGCCAGAGATCTCAAGTGCACTGTATAAAGAACTTACCTGTCATGTTTAAGACATAAATAAAATCATAAAAACTTCACATTTTTTCTTAGCAGGGAAAAAAATCTCCTTTTATTCCTCATTAAAATGCCAGAATGAAAAACAATGTGCACATTAAGTTCTGGGTCTGGCTCTTCTCGACTTACTGCTGGTCTGTCTTCTCTGCTTGGAGCCACCTGTTTGTAATCAGGGTTTTCCTGCTAGAACTGTTTTTCCTGCATGCTGCCTATCCGCAGTCTTGCTTCTTTGACACTGAATTGCTGTCTCCAAAAAGTAAGGCTAACGGCTTACCCCGTGCCTACTTTGCTCCCATAACTTCATTCTTGGAAAGTTACTGAGTTTCCTGGGAGATAAAGCACGAACATTTGCTTTGGTCTGAATTATTTCTGAAAGCTTTCAGTCCCGTTTTGTTGTGAAGGTTTCTAAGGGTGGGTTGGGGGCATGAGAATTTCAAATGGCAATTATTATTATGTCAAGAAGTACTTAGCATGTACCTTTACACCGTCAGAGTTAGATAAAGAGTATTTTTCATTGATGGTTTTTAAAGCTAATTTTGCTTAAGAATGGTGAACAGAAAGATTACTTGAAAGTGGAAATAAGGAAATTAATCAACCATTAGAAATCTAGCAGTGGGGTGGTGGTGGTAATCTACCGCCAGGCTATGCTGGTAAGCAGGGGGTTAAGGTTGGCATGCATACGCCTCCCCAAACCTCTTGTGGGGAAAGCTGCTCTGTCCTAGATGTGTCCTTTGATTTCTCCCCCCCTGGGTATGATTGTCTCTTCAGGAGTTCCCTCCATTCTTCTGTTACAGCAGCAATTCTCAAAGTGTGATACAGAGATCTGAAACCCTTTCAGGGGACCCACAAGGTTAAAACTATTTTCACAAAAAGATTAAGATGTTTTCAGGTTCCAATCTCTGTCTCTGTCTCTGTCTCTGTCTCTGTCTCTGTCTCTCTCTCTGTCTCTCTCTCTCTCTCTCTCTCTCTCTCTCTCTCTCTCTCTGTCTCTGTCTCTCTCTGTCTCTGTGTCTCTGTCTCTGTCTCTGTCTCTCTGTCTCTCCCCCCCCCTTCTGTCTGCCCCTCTCATTCTCCTTCCTGTCTCACCTCTCCCAACTCTCTCCTGTCTCTTCTCTCTCTCCTCTCTCCCTGCTCTTTCCTCTTACTTCTCTTCTCTCCTCTCCCTCCCCTCTCCCCTCTTCCTTCTCTCTCCTCTCCCCCTTCTTCCCTCTCTTCTCTCCTCTTTTCCCCCTTCTCCCTTCTTCTTCTCTCCCTTCTCCCTCTTCTCTTCCTCTTGCTTCTCCTCTTTCTGCATTCTCCCTTCTCTCCTCTTTTCTTTTCAGTAATGTCCACTTTCCACAGCTCCACTTGGCTTGTACTCACTCCCATGCCACTGAGGCAGAAGTCCCCACATCTCTTTCACATGCTCACCTCCTGACACATTCTCTAAAAATAACTGCTCTCACAGTTTCTTCCCCCTTTGACACCAATTTAACATGGGAGAACCTAGCTTGTCAGTAGGATCCAGTCCCTTCAGTCATGGGCCAGCACGACATTGCAGAAGCATAATCAAGGATAGAGATCCTGGGTAATTTCTGTCCTACCCAGAAGACACACACATCTCCATCAACCTAATTGCTTTGGAAATGCCAAGGATATCCAAATTAATATATGTGCCTATGTATAACATGGGATATCAGAGTAAAGAATCTGATTCAGGATTGTACTCTTTTGGAGTCAGTATAAATAAGGTCAGAGCCAGGATTAGAACCCAGATCTGTCCATTTAAGGCACTGACTCCAAAGACCAATATCATTTCCAATATACTGTGATGCTTATGTGATTAGGTTTACCATATGTGCAAAAGTTTTAAATTAAAAGGCAGTGTGGCATAATGAATGCAAAAGTAACCTGGGTTATGGCTCAATTCTGAAATACTGGTTGTGCTCTCCTGGGGAAGATATTTGACTCTCTCAGATTATAAATTGCAGAAAATGTACTGAGTTATGTTATGACAGTGTAGCCCCTTACCAGCAAAGAGGCTGATGGGAAGTATAGTTTTCCTCCAGCTAGGACAAGGATCGTGACAGCCACAAACCTGAAACTTTACCTCTAAGAGGAGAGGAGAGAGGAGCTGAGGTCACATGTGTACCAGCAGTGAGTGACAGCAAGGAAGAGCCATGCTAACCCAAAACTCGACATAATCTTGAGCATTTGGAGCCTTCTCTGGCTCACAGACCTGCTTAAAAGGTGATATGCCAACACAAGATTTGCATGTACCTCTTTGCCCTATTATACGACATTTTGTAATTATTCCCTTTTCCTTCCCTCCTTGCTGCTTGTCCAACTGGCAAAATCATCCTCAAGTATTTCCCTTACTCTATTTAAACATTCTTTATTTGGTCTGTACTTTCATAAGGGGCTTTGACTCTAAATAAAGATAAATTGATTTTTGTTGTATCCTGAGTGTCCAGTTGGTATAAAGGAACAGACTTTACAAGGGAGGAAAGATCAAAAGGGAACCTGAAACCAATTGCCTTCAACTTAACTAGAGTCTCTATCAATCTCCTTCACTGACTGCACAGATGGGCTTCAATAATGCCCTGAAAATATAGCCTTTAAGCTCCACACGTCAGTTAAACATGTCGACCCAAGGATGAAACAATGGCATCATGCAATTTTCAATTTCCTAGTGAAAGATTCCTAGCATTGCACATGCAAGTTGCCTTCCCAACTCTCCATGCTTTGGAGATCTGAAGCAACTCCTGTTTTCCATTTTGATAGCATTGAGTTTTGCCTTTTGGTTGTCTCCACAGTCGTGACTGATGTTTAGCACCTGACATCTCTGAGATTCCAGGTTGCCCTCAGTGATTGATTTATAAGACTCCTTCTAGCACTAAACCTACAATTTCACAACAAGATCTGTGAGGTGATGCTTTAGCTAGATCAGATTTCTCAAGCAAACTGGCCTTAGGAGCTATTCTAAGCTCTGATGATTGTCCTGTTGCTTAAGCATAATATTTTTTCTCAGTTAAATTAGAAAATGAGTGTTAGAGGAATCTTTGAGATTACCTAAGGATCTGAACTCAGAGAATCTCAATTTGACTCCTAGCTCATCTACTTACTACCCAAGGGATTTTGGGTAAGTCAGCTCTCTGGGACTCAGTCTCCTTATCTGTAAAATGGGAGGGCAGGACTAGACAGCCCATAAAGTATCATTCACCTGTAGATTCTATGATCCTTCAGCCAAAGATTTAGGGAAATCAAATGGTAGTATAATATAAAACATACTTTCAGTAATATACTTCCTCTTTTGTTTTCCTGACTTCCTTCAAGGTTTGGCTAAGAAGACACTTTTATAGGTCTTTCTGGTCCCCTGAGCTGTCTCCCCATTTTAGTTTAAGTTCCTTCTACTTTGTTTTTAATATGAATGTACCTACTTAAGTACATGGGAGAAATCCCATTAGAATGTAAGCTCCTTGAGGGAGTGTTGTCTGTGTTGTTTTGCCTTTCTTGGCCCCAGAGCTTTGCACAGTGCCGGTTATATAGTAGGTGCTTAATTAATGCTTGTTGATTATTGAATTATTGATGATGATGATGATATTTATTGGTGATTAATGCAAACTGAGGCAACATTGTACTCTACAGTATAAGTGACAAGGCTTGGATATATCCATTGAGGAAGGACTCCCTACTATCAGATTCCTCCTTGGTTTTTTACATTGAAACCTTTATTTTTCAAAGGAATTCTTTAAAAGGAATACTTCATTCTCCCTGAAACCCTGGAGAATAGCCAAATTTTTCATGAGCCTCTTTACCGTGTGTGTGTGTGTGTGTGTGTGTGTGTGTGTGTGTGTGTGTATAGAACATCACTAGAAAGCTTTTCCCTTGCATCTAGTTTAAATTTTCCTCAAATTCTCCCCCATCATGTGCTACATTTTTCACTATTAAATTAAACCTTATTAGATTTGGCACAGAGTGCTAGCCTGTTAAGATCTTTCTGTATTCTGACTCTGTCATTCATCTGCTAAGGTGATAAGGATAGTATCTGTGCCTTTATCCAAGTTATTGATAGACATGTTGAACCACCCAGAGCCAAGCAGATTCCTGAGGCATTCCATTGGCCACCTTCTTTCAAGCTGTCACTGAATTATTTAATCATTACCTTAGTATCTATCTATTCTAACATTCCTGGATCCAATTGCACTGAATCTTTCCATATTTTTCACAAGAAAGTTCTAACAAACATCAAGATAATCAATGTTTCTTATCATGACTGTGTCATACCTCAATGCAAGGTTTGTTTCCCAAACTTGTCTTTGTTTCCTCTTTCTTGAAAAGATACCCTGTCAACATACTTTCATAACTACTTATGCCTCAGTTTGTCCTTACCCAAATGTCTCCAACATGCTTCTTCATTCTGCTTCTCAGATTTTTTTCACATTTTTTTTGGCAAGATAATAGGTGTTAAGTGACACATCCAGGGTCACATAGTACATGTCAAGTGTCTGAGGTTGGATTTGAACTCGGGTCCTCCTGACTCCAAGGTGGGTGTTCTCTCTACAGTGCCACCTAGGAGTTCCCACGTGAGTATTTCTTAATGTGCAATGTTACTCCATCACCCTCCCCTTTTAGGCTATTCTGTTCCTTTGGCTGGCATACACTTCCAGACCTGTATTCCAATCATGGATCTCAACCCACCATAACGCTAAGGACAAATTTGCTTCTGAGTGCCAGAATCTCTCATTTAGCTTGCTGGTTTTTATCCATACTTCATACATTTTTGTATAGATATCTGCCACCATTGACTTTATTACTGGGTCTTTTCTTGGATTTATCTCCTTTTCAGTATCTCCACTCTCATTATTCATACACTGCATAAATATACCATATGAATATGTACTCTCTTTTGTCATTTTCAAGGAGCTCTTCAGTGTCACTTATATCCCTGACAACCTGGAGAGCAGCCAGGTTCTCCTCTAGTCCCTTTACCTTCTCTCTGTTCTAGGAGAAAAACCATCCTGATCTTTGAGTATAGAGAGAAGTCACTTGACCATGGCAGAAAGACAAACATTGCTCCCTCTCTATAACTAAAAAAGCAAAAAGTGACTTAAAGGATATAGATAATAAGACATACCACTGTTCTCTCCCCCAAAAGGCAGAGGCTGTAATGGCAGAATGGTACATACATTGGCAGATATACTCACTAAATCAATTGCTTTTGCTTAGCTTTTTTCTGTTATTGAAAGACTCGGTTTCATGAAAGGAATTTGGCATGTCCAAAAATTAGTGTGATGTATAAACAAAAGCCATTGCTAACCATTTTTAATTGCACAACTTATACAGGTTGCCACAACATTTCCCCTGATCTCCATACTCACCCGAAATGAGACTTTCAGCCTTTGTTGTTCTTGCTTGAATTTATCTCTCTCAGACAAGTTCTGAGGCAGAGTACTTGTGAGTGTCTTCAAGTCTGGAGCTGTCCTACTTTTCTTTCTGACCTGGTTAGCATGGCTTGAGCACCTTGAAAGAACAATTTCTTTTCCCTTTCTTGCCAATTGTTCATACCGCATTATAATCAGGGCTGTGCTGGAGTCAGCTCTAACTTGGTGAAAGCTGATTTATTTATACATTTTCATTGTGAGTATTTATGCCTCACAAGTTGACAAATGGGACTCACTTCTCTGTTAATCATGTAGACTTAAGAAAGTGTTCATAATAACTAGAAGTTAAGCATATGTACTCACATTTCAACCCTCCCCCTCCCCATTCCAACCTGGTTGTTAAACATTTACCAGCATACACCTGTATTGCTCTATAAACATTTGTTTGCACTCATTAGTAGCTCAGTAATAAAGGCTCAGGGAATGAGGTCATCACCAGACTGGAGCTCTGGTAACAGTAGAACAACAAAACAACTACTGCACCAATCACCACAGCAGGCATCTAGATAGTGCTTTATGATTTGCAAAGTGCTTGGCCCCCATCATCTCATTTGAGCCTCACTACACCCCTGATTTCAACTACCTTCTTCTTGAACCCTTCTCATCCTTTTTCTCCTAAAGGACTCTTCTTTGGTTTCTCAAATCCTCTCAATCTTCCCCTTCTCTGGCTTTCTTCACAATTCCAAAGTCCTCCAAAATCCTTCATCTCTTTTTCTCCTTCACACAGAAGCTGTAAGGTTTATAAGATTTCCTCTGTGTATATCCAATTACAAATTTGAATTTTAAAAATGCTGTTGTTGTTATTCTTCAGTCATTTTTCAGTCATGTCTGACTCTTCTTGACGACACTTGGGCTTTTCTTAGCAAAGATACTGGAGGGGTTTGCCATTTCCTTCTCCAGCTCATTTTAGAGATGAGGAAACCAAGGCTAACATGGTTAAGTGACTTGCCCCAGGTCACACAGCTGATATCTGAGGCCAGATTTGAACTCAAGAACATAACTCTTCTAACTCTAGACCTGGCACTCTATGCACTGTGCCACCTAGCTGCCCTATTGATTGCAAAGCACTATTCAGTCTGGGAGGCACATCATCTTAGGTACTGGGGATCCTAATACCAAATAGAAATCAAAATAGTCCCTGGGGACTATTATACTATTTGAGGACATTATACTGGGGACAATGGGGTAGCTAAGTTATGGTAGTATTGGTAAGACTAGAAAGGAAAAGATGCTGAAGATATTGTAGAGAGAGACTGGAAAAGATCCCAGCCATTAATTGGATATGGGAAGTAGAGGCAAGAGCAAGATCAAAGGTAAGAACAGATTTCAAGTCTGAGTCTCTGGAAGGAAGGTGATTCCAGTAAGAGAAATAGGGATGTGAAGGTTTAGCAGAAAAGGTGAGTTCATTTAAGGAAATGTTGAGTTTTAGGTACCAAAAGGATATCCAGTTGGACAAGTCCAGGGAACAGCTTACTGTAGTTTGAGAAAACCTGAGGAAAGGAAAGTAGTTTTAGGGAAAACCTGAGCATGTGTGTAGTTAAAATGGGAACGGGTTAATGGAGAACAAGAGACTGAAGACCTAAGACAAAGTAAAAATGGGTTCACAAGATAGAGTAGACAAAAGTAAACAAGCTTAAGACAGAGATGGATGAGGTTAGGTGCCCTTGGCATAATGCCTGACATCTTGTAGAGTCTAAATAGTATTTGTTGACTGTGGTGGGAAGTAACACTTCTTCTTCTGAGACTGAAGAAAAAGGAAGATGAAGATACCTTGCAAAGGCAGGTTACTCTATTGAGTCCACCTGTTTACTTGTCGAAATTAAATGGGTTCAGGCAATGGTGACATTCTGATGGGAGGGTGCGCCTTTTTCAGCCTTTGAGTAGCCACATTTGCATAAAGGTCAAGTATCAGGGTGAGTCACTGGCTGAAATAATGAACTACTTATCCAGGGACATAGATGACCTTGGAACTTTTTCTAACTTTTCACTGGAGAGAATGAGTTTTTAAATGGTGACATGATCCTAACTTAGTTGAGTCAGCTGACATGCAGCAGTCAGCTGAGTGCTCTCAGCTCTTGAGGACTCACTTGTCCCACTAGCTCATGGAGGGGATTTCCCTACTTACCCCACCGCCATCAGCAATGACATCCCAAAGCAGAAGCACATAGCCATTAGAGATAAGTATTCGCATATAGCCTGAGAGGAGAATGCAAAAATAATGCTTCCTGATTCACAACTTTATGTACAGAAAGAGCTTCAAAGAGAGAGATCTTGATGCGTGAGATCCTGCTACTTAGAGGAAAAACTCAAGAGAACTAGAAAGACTTTCCACTGGTCATAAGAAAAGGATTTTGGTTCTTTAAGAGAAAGAGCTTAGCAGTACCCTGCCCAAGAATTTCAGCTCACCTAGAAGCTTAAGGTAATGGAGATTATACCTAACCAGAGGAGAAATATGCCCTGCAGAGAGCAGCTCCATTGTGCCCAGCCAGTATGGGTCACTTAAAGAGGAGTGATGCATGGATATTAGCAACCCTGAAGTATATACCTGAGTTCCTCACATGTGTGAACCACTCATTCACTATCCTGTATTTGCTCATTTTCCCTTCCAGTGATATATTTATGTGAGAGTGTGCCCCAAGTTGAATTTGTATACAGGGAGATGAGTTGGGAGAAAGAGTTGTTCTGGGGCCGCTAGATGGAACAGTGAATAGAGCACTGGCCCTGGAGTCAGGAAGATCTGAGTTCATATCCAGCCTCAGATACTTGACACAGGCACACACACACACACACACACACACACACACACACACACACACACGCCATATGACCTTGGGCAAGTCACTTAACCCCAATTGCCCTACCTTCCCCTCTCTAAAAAAAAAGAGTTGTTTTATTGTAAATCCTCCTATACTAATTCAGTAAATACTTTTTATTTGAGCTAACTGTGGCCTCTGGCTGACATGAAAGGGGAAAAAAACACCAGTAGAGGCTTTTAAGATATACTCTTAGTGGTATAAAACTTCAGAGTAATTTAAACCTGGAGCATCCCCTGGGACTAGCAGGCAGTTAGAGATGCAACCTGAGAGTATGACTGAGAAGGTTTTGAGGTGGTAGGAAGGGATTTGAGGGACACTGTGTAGAAGGTCTCAGTTTCCTCAGTAGAGAGGAAAAATAATCTTCTGAGAGAAATGTAGGTGAGAATGAGGTTGAGGTATCAGAGGAGAGTGGGAAAAATAATCACAGGGGATAACTTAATAGGAGATAAGTCAAAAAGCATTTATTAAGCACCTACTACATGCTAGGCATACCAAGATACTGAAGATACCAAGAAAGGTAAGACATAGTCCCTGTTCTTCAAGAGCTCATAGTCTAATGGGGGAGACAACAAGCAAAGAACCATGCACAAACAAGACAACTTGGAAATAATCTCAGAGAGAAAGGACCAAGATTATGGAAGAATAGGAAAAGGTCTCTGCAGAAGGTAGGACTTTAACTAACATGTGAAGGAAGCCAAGAGGCAGAGAGGAGGAGAGATATGGGGGCCAACCAGTGAAAATTCATGTTTATAGAGTAGATTGTTTGGGGAATAGCAAGCCTTGGGCAGGTAGGCAGCACAGTACATAGAGTGCCAGACCTGGAGTCAGGAAGACTCATCTTCCTGAGTTCAAATCTAGCCTCAGACACCACCTGTGTGATCCTGGCCAAGTCATTTAACCTTGTCTGCCTCAGTTTTCTCATCTGTCAAATGGCAAACCACTCCAATATCTTTTCCAAGAAAACCCCAAATGGGGTCACAAAGAGTCAGACATGACTGAAATGATTGAAACTCAATAAAAACGTGCCCCTGGGTTGCAGATTAGGGTGAGAGAAGAAGGGAATAAGGTGTAAGAAGACTGGAAATGGGGAAAGGAGCCAGGGTGTGAAGAGCTTTAAAAGCCAGAGGATTTATATTCAGTCCTGGAGGTAATGGGGTTTCACTGGCTTATTGAGTATGGTGGTAGAAGGTGTAACATGATCAGATCTGTGCTTTAGGAAGATCACTCTGACAGATGAGTATATTGGAATGGGGAAAACCTTGAGGCAGGCTGACCCACTAGCAGCTGTTGTAATGGCCTCAGTGTGAGCTGATGAGGGAGTGACAGTGTCAGAGACAGAATGGACATATATGAGAAATAATTTGAAGGTAAAATTGACAGGACTTGGCAATATATTGGTTATGGGGGTGTGATAGAGTGTGAGGAGCCAAGGATGATGCCTAGGTTATAAGCCTCAGTAACCGGAAGGATGGCAGTATCCTGGAATAAAGAAGTTGAGAAGGCAGGGTTTGGGTAGAAAATAATGATTTTACTTTTGGATATTTTGAATTTAAGATGACTGATATATCCAGTTCAATGTGACTAGTAGTAGTCAATTGGAAATCCAAGCCTGGAAATCAGGAGAGAGGTCAGGGTTGGCCAAATATACCTGAGAATCATTTACATAGAGATGATAATTGAAATCATGGGAGATGATGAGATCATCAAGTGAAACAGTGTAGAGGGAGAAGAAAAATGGGCCCAGGACAGAATTTGATGGTATGATATACTCATGCTTTATGGATGTAGTCTGGATGAAAATCAAGCAAAAGAGACTGGGAAAGACTGATCAGAGAGGAGAAAGAACCAGGAGAAAATGGTGTCATGGAAACCAAAAGAAGGTTACAAGAAGAAGGTGAATGACATTGCTATAGGTTGCAGAGAGGTCAAGAAGGATGAGGACTGAGAAAAGGTCTTTAGATTTGGCAATTTAGATGTAGATGATGGATGGTTGGATGAGAGACGTGGCAGCATTTTTGCAATGAAGAGAGCACTGGATAGGAAGAAATGGGACCTGAGTTTGAATTCTGACCATCACTAGCCATGTTAAACTCATAATTATGGCCTCTCTGAAACTTAATATCCTTACCTGTAAAATGGGAATAACATTTGTTTATCTACTTTACTTTCTAAACTCTCTATATATTTGAGTATGTAAACCTATATAAATTTGAATAGTTATTGTTAATAACAATATAATTTTTTAATTATAAGATTGCCTTGGGGGCGGCTAGATGGCTCAGTGAATAGAGTACCAGCCCTGGAGTCAGGAGGACCTGAGTTCAAATCGGACTGAGACACTTAACACTTACTAGCCATGTGACCTTGGGCAAGTCACTTAACCCCAATTGTCCCTCCAAAAAGCAAAAAAAAAAAATTGCCTAGCAATTGTGAAGGACCTATTGAGGTGTATTATTTGGAGACTAGTTTGAAAATTATTCTGCTCCAGCAATATTCATCCTCCCTTCTCTCATTTACTTTTGGACCTTTTGCTAGTTGCACTGCAGCCTCGAGGCCACGTGGGGCCCCCTAGGTTCTCTAGGCCGTAGGTTCCCTGTGCCTGGTATAGAGTATATTCAGGATATACTTACAGCAGCAGTTCTCAACTTGTGGGTTATGTTCAATTTGTAACAATGAAAATATAGCCTGTATATCAGATATTTACATTGCGATTCATAACAGTAGCAAAATTACAGTTATGAAGTAGCAACGAAAATAATTTTATGGTTGGGGGTCACCACAACATGAGGAACTGTATTAAAGGGTCGTGGCATTAGGAGGGTTGAGAACCACTGACTTAGAGTATAAAGTATACATGGAATTCTTAGAGTATACTGCAGAGTATGTTAGAGACAAGACAAAAGAGAAGCTGATAATCAGTTAATTGAGGTTCTTGTAAGCGAGGAAATTTTGTTGGCTAAAGTGACTTTGAGGAATTATGTATTTAAATTGCTCATATCCTCCCCATTATCTCAGATAATTGAACTTGGGGTCTTTTAATGACCTTGAGCCAGCAGGGAAAGAAGGTGGAGAAAGTTTTAAAAAAAAAAAGCAATGTGTGCTATTAAGAGAAACTTAATCTCTCAGGGAATGTGTTCCTTGCCCTCATTTTGACATTTTCAATCCAAGTATTTCAGTCAAGGGAGCTAGGTGGTTTGGTGATAAGTGCCATAGAAACACCTTGATAGCATCTCCATACAACCAACCTTCCTCCAAGTTCTGAACGCTTCCCTGCTTTGTGACATGACAGCTGGGTGAATTCAGATGGGAAAAAACAGTGAACAAATCTTGGCTATCTCTTTTTTTGGCTTCATTCTTTCTCCTTTGGTTCTCTACATTTTAAAACCCTGAAAACTTTGCTTCGGGGACTAAGCTAAGTACTGGCCCCCAAGGAAGAAGGGAATGGCCTAAACTTGAAGAAACAGTGATATGGGGCAAAAAGGAGAAGAGACTGGCTTCCCTTTTTGTTTCATGAGCAGAGAACCTTTTCGTGTCTGTGAAAAACATAGCAGGAGTTAGTAGTTCTTGTTAATGTCAAGCTTAGTCATTTGGGATGTCAAATCTAGGAGGTCTTTTTCTATGGTTCTAAGGAGTATGCTCTGTTAGATGGCGTGGGGCAAGGGTAAGGCTATCCAGGATTTGGGGTTTTGGTTTTGCTGCAGCAGATGCTTGAACAGAATGAATTCAAAGAGACTATTTTGGATCACTGGTCTCTGTGTTTGCAGATATTAATAACAACTTTCATCC
The DNA here is from genome assembly GCA_028646515.1 of Pseudochirops corinnae. Taxonomy (NCBI): domain Eukaryota; kingdom Metazoa; phylum Chordata; class Mammalia; order Diprotodontia; family Pseudocheiridae; genus Pseudochirops; species Pseudochirops corinnae. The sequence goes on from CM053592.1 coordinate 15,616,353, forward strand.
CCACAAAGTTAGTCACTAGGTGATGACTTTCTTCTTTCATTCTTTTCTTCCTTCCTTTCTTTTTTCTTCCTTCCTTCCTTTCTTCATTTCTTTCTTTCTCTTCCTTCCTCTCTTCCTTCTTTCATTCTTTTTTCCTTCCTTCTCTCTCTCTCTCTCTCTCTCTCTCTCTCTCTCTCTCTCTCTCTCTCTCTCTCTTTCTCTCTTTCTCTCTCTTTCTGCAAATGCAACTCAGGATAAGTATTTGCCAAGGACAAGGAGAAGTTGTAGTCTGCATCAGCAAAATTAGAGATTTGTTGAGTTAGCAAAAATGAGTACCATTTAGATGCCAAATGTTCCTGGAAAGACTACTTACTCCATTAATGACTTTCTTTTCCTTCCATGGTCTCCTTAAATTTCTGACTATTTTTACTCTTTGCCAATTTTGTAAACATTTCAAAGTCTGCCTGTTAGAATTTTAGGCTGCCTCAAGATTCCCTCTCCTCATGGTTGTCAAATTGGGCTACATGTAGCCATTCCTTCTGCATCCTCTAGCAAAGGAACATCATATGAAGCCCTCTTGTGTAAAACCATGAGAGGGCTGTGGTGGACTTAGATGGTTTTTGTTGTTGTTCAATTGTTTCAATCATATTGGACTCTCTGTGACCTCATTTGGGGTTTTCTTGGCAAAGATTCTGAGGGAGTTGGCCATTTCCTTTTCAAGCTCATTTTAAAAATGAGGAAACTGAGACAAACAGGGTGAAGTGACTTGCCCAGGGTCACACAGCTAGTGAGTGTCTGAAGCCAGATTTGAATGCAGGGAGATGAGCCTTCCTGATTCCAGGCCCAGCAATCTAACCCCTGCAGCACCACCTAGCTGCCAAAAGAAGGCTAAGTTCCTTTATATATTTCCTCGGCACTCAATGACTTAGTCTTTATTACATTTTCTTTAATCAAGTCTATTCCTTAGATTTCCATATCAAGCACCTTCTACTCATGAGCCTGCAGGAGGAGCTCTAAGAGTTCAACTCCATTGATTCTGACCTAACTCAAGTTCCTTTTTCCTGGATCAAAATTATCCTTTTTGTCTATAGCTTAATGTCTCTGGGGAAGATTAAGCCTTGCCATCTTACAATTGACAAAGAGGCAGCATGTTAAGGTAAAAAGTATTTTGGCTTTGGAGTCAGAGAACCTGGGTTTGAGTCCCAGCTCCACCTCTTACATGATCTTGGGCTTTCACTTTCTGAGCCTCAGTTTCCTCACCTGTAAAATGAGAGTTAGAGATGGCCTCTGATGCCCCTTCCAGCTGTGCATCTTAATGCTATAATTAGGTTAAACTGCTTCTACTGTCATACTTAATTTAAGCCACTCAGTACTTTAATCTGTAAATCATCTCACCCAGTTCCATCATTCAATAAATGAAAATGGAAGTCATCAACAAGCATTTATTAGGCGCTTATTATGGTCCAGGCATTGAAGATACAAAGAAAAGCAAAAAAAAAAAAAAAAAAAACCCCACTGATCTCAGGGGCATGATTTACATAACGAAGGAGATATAGATGGGAGAAATTGAGACTCATCTCAGAGGGAAGGTATTAGCATTAGGGAAGGTTGGGGAATGCTTCTGGTAAAAGGCAAGGTTTTAGTTGAGACCTGAAGGAAGCCAGGAGATGGAGATGAAGAGGGAGGAGAGAATTCCAGGTGGGGATGACAGCCAGTAAAAATACAGTGTTAGGAAATAAATTGGGTGTCTTGTGTGAAGACTAGCAAGGAAGCCAGTGCCCTTAGATCAGAATATGTGGAGGGGAGGAAGGTGAAAGAGAAGTGGACAAATAGAAAAGAGCCTGGTTATGATGGACTTATAGAACTGTGTGAGACAAAGACGACCCTTGCCCAAATGAAAATAAGCAGAGATATCTCCAAGTAGAAACAGGAAGGATTTATTTAACTATTTCTTCTTGCAAGAAGGGCAGTCTCACTACTAGACGCAGTCTAGTAGGAAAGGCAAAATACAAAATACCAAGTTTGGTTACATACCCAAAAAACTACCCCTTCTCCTCCCCTCACCTTTGTCCTGTCCTGTTTCCATTAATTAGGAACTGAGGTGCACAATCTTAACCACAAGAAAATCTGCTGGTATTGCAGGTGAAATGTCAGTAATATCAAAAAGCAGAAGGTACATGTCTAGCGGACATGAAAACAGACAAAACATGTCATCAGTATCAATTTAGATACGAAAGCAGAAGATGAATGTTCTGACAATATCAACATAGACACGAAAGCGACAATATTTTATGAATCATGGGGATTGTAGGACATGGTGACCTGCCCAAAGTTCCGCAAAAAGGATTTCCAATTTTTAATTTGTACAGGTCAGATGGTGGTCAGTGGAAACAAGTCTGGAACATTCAGCCCTGTGGTTAAATTTGCAGGGTCTGTGCTTTCCCTTCCTACACATTAGCTAAGCTTAGCAAAACCTTCAACTTATAACCAGGGAAGTAAGGCTAGGGTCCCAGGCTCCCAGCCCAGGTTGCTAAGTCTTTGGTACTTTATTACAATTCTGTTCAGATTTCTGGAATGTTACCTGAGAAGTTTTCACTTTTATTCCATTCAAATCCAAACAGAAGATTTTGTATTTGATCCCAGAGGTGATAGGGAGCCACTGGAGTTTACTGAATAGGGAGGGCGTTAGTATGGTCACACCTGTGCTTTCCTTAACAACGAAGGATCAGGCTTTTAAGGGAAAGGGTCTGTTTTCAATTTCCTAAGAGTGAATAAATTTATGGAGAACCAAGATTATCATGCATTCATAAGGGTGTGTTCTTTATTCTTTTTTCATAAAAGTCTTACTGATATTTTCTATGGGCAAAGAGAATTCAGAAGAATATCTTCAGAAAGGAAATTAATGTCAATCTCTTAATGTATGATCTTTATAACAAAATGTGAACTGATTCTTGGGACTATATAATTTACCATTGACTTACCTCCTTTCAAATGACCTTACAATGACATTGTTGTTCAGTGGGATATGATTCTTCATAACCTTGTAACTATAACATGCCAATACTGTCCACAGGGTTTTCTTGGCAAGGATACTGGAGTGGTTTGCCATTTCCTTCTCCAGCTCCTTTTATAGTTGAGGAAGCTGAGCCAAGAGGCTTAAGTGACTTGCCCAGGGTCATACAGCTAGTGAGTGTCTGAGTCTGGGTTTGAACTTGGGAAAAATTTTCCTAACTTCAGGCCCTGTAGTCTTATCCACTGTGCCACCTCGCTGCCTCACTATTCTGACATATGATCATTTAAAAACCTAAGCTAAATTACCCAGCAAGCCTCCCTTTGAAGTATTTATGATGCATTAGCTAATTTGCCAGTCAAATAAAAGGATGATGATTTAGGTGAAGTTTTACAGCAGAGGATTTGGGAGAGTGACTCCCAGAGAAGCTCTGCTCCTTCAATTGGGGTGATTTTCAATACCTTTGGTAACCACGATGGAATTCTAAACTCCCATGTGCAAAGGGGACAGGGCTGTGATACAAATCGGCTCCTTCATATCTTTGTGATTGTATAAACAGGTGTGAAGCCCTTTTGGGACTCTCGATACTAGACTGGCATCAGCCCAGTAGGAAATTGATGAAATTCTTAATGATCTATAAACTGGGCAAAAAATTTTCCAGGGAGCTAAGAAAGAGTAATAGTCACCAAGCTGCCCCCAATCCCATCCCTAGAAGTAACTGTGAATCCCTAGAAGATTTTCATTCCTGGTCATTTCCATCTAATCACCTGACATTTCTGGAGTTTGTTTTCTTTGCTTGGTGAGCAAATTTGGATCTGCTCTGCCAGCCCAAACTGTTTTCATCATTTTATCAGCTGCCCCAAAATGGTACTATTAAATATGTGGAATTAAATCTAGGTGTCTAACAATTTAATTAGAAAGACAAAAAGGAAGAAAGGAAAAGACCAGGAGGCATTTTTAGTTTTAGCCAATCCAAATCAGACACCTAGGGAGAGGTCTTACATCTGTTAGCAATGGCAACCCTTAGGTCCCTTTGTTGTAAAAGCTAACACTTAAACCATGCTTTATAACTCAGCTAACTTGATCCTTACAAACACTCTAGGAGGGTGGTACTACAGGTTTTACAATTCTTGTTTTATGCATCAAAATTGAAGAGATTTTAGTGTCTTGCCATTAGTCAACAGAGCTAATAAGTATAGGAAGCAGAATTCAAATTCAGGGCTTCCCTGGCCATGGGTCTCAGATTCTTCCCACTATACGCTCCTCTCTACCTCCTTGTGGAAGCACTGGGGTTTGGCAGTGATCCAAAAGGGAAAAACCAAAAGTGATTCATTTGTGAACCAGAGGCAAATCTGAGATGCTACATAATAGGATCATCAGAGTTGGGAGGGACCATAGAGGCCATTGAGTATTATTGCCTTATTATATGAATGAGGAAACTGAGGCACAGGGAATCTAAGTGACTTGTTATGGATGACACCTTGAGTGTCTGAGGTGGGATCTGAACACTCTAAGTCCCAGTCCAATGCTCTAGCCATCATGCCATCCTTGTCTCTCAGTTCACGAGTAAGAGGAAACTAGGCATCAGTGGAATGCCTTTATTTCACATGAGTGGTAACAAAGAAACAAAAATGGTATTTTTCTTGGTTGAGTGAGAAGCTGGGACTAAATCCTACGGTAGTTTCTCCTTTCAACTTCAAATGTTTTTAATGAAATATTCATTGAATGAAGATAAGTTACAGTAGCCCTTGCTTCATTTTTAGATCACCCATTCATTCCACAAAAATGTACCAAGTGCCTCCTCTGTGAAGAGAATTATGTTAGACCTTTCAGATGGCACAAAGATGGATGATGTAGTTGTTGGCTTCACAGAGCTTAGTACAAATGGTCTAACATGTTCTAACTGTTCTAATACATACTCAAATATGACACAAATTAGGATATTCAGAGTCCTAGAGAACAGTTTTAAAAGACTGAACCCTATAATGGAGATTCCTTATTCTAACCTACACAAATTTCAGAGTATTGAAAGCATGACTTCTCTGTACCATGTGTATAATTGAGCCCTGTGGAATCTGTGTTATGAATTCTACACTGTATATAAATGCTGTATTCTATGAATTTTCCTAGAATCAATAGCAAAATATAATTTAGAGTCATTTAATGACATAATTCCTAATAATTCAGGAACTATTCAGAAAGAAAATGTTAAAGTTCTGTGGGCCACAAAATTACAAAAGTCAGTGAGACAGAGCTCAAATAATGACCAATCAATTTATTAGGGAGTCCAGTGGCCCCTAATTAATTGAGTCCAAAATCTTCCTGGGAATCTAAATGATACAGTGGATAGAGCACTGGGCTGAGAATGAGGAAGACTCATCTTCATGAGTTCAAATCCAACCTCCAACATGTATTAGCTGTGTGATCCTGGGCAAGTCACTTCACCCCATTTGCCTCAGTTTCCTTGACTGTAAAATGAGCTGGAGAAGGAAACGGCAAACCACTCTAGTATCTTTGCCAAGAAAACCCCAAATGGAATCATGGGGACTTGGACACAACTGAACAACCACAATAACAACAAAAAGACCTTTCTCCCAGGCAAGGAACCCTCCCTTTGGGAGCCAGTTACTTTTATACACTTGGGAGAGCACTAAAAATAGAAGAAGGCGTTACAATTCACTGATCAATCAATTCCAGAAGTGGGGAAATGTTATGGTTGGCTAAGGGAAGTGCCCAACTCCAGGTTCATCCCAGATGGGCTTTCCAAAGGTCCAAACACCTTTTCAACAACAAATCATAAATCATAAAGACCCTAGAGTTTAACCAGCAGTATCCTAGGGTCCCAGAAAGTTGTGGGTTTGGAGCAAAGGTCAGTGGAGCGGATGGTAGTGACTCATAGGGGCCAGGAGGTACTATTTGCAACACATGAACTTTATTTCAAAAACGGTGTACTTGGGCTGGCAAGGGGTGGGTATTCATAAATCCTTAGCACATGTCTAACTGACACAGTATGAATCAAAAGCAATTAATATAATCATCAATACGTGGTGGATTAATCAATCATAATTTGTTCTAACAGCATTAACTAATATAGCTAACTTAAACCTAATCCTCTGCTTAATTTACAAACATAATCACCGATACCCTCAAATCACAATGAACTAAATAAATGCTGATTAATTTGAGTAGGGGTATCAAAAAAATTGTCTCAATGCATTCTGGGAAAGTCAACTTTCAGTTATGTAAAAGAGTAGAGAAGAGGAATAAAGTACAAATATATTATTGAAAATAATTTATTGGGTGGCTAGGTGGTACAGTGAATAGAGCACTAGCCCTGGAGTCAGGAGGACCTGAGTTCAAATCCACCCTCAGACACTTAACAGTTACTAGCTGTGTGACCTTGGTCAAGTCACTTAGCCCCAATTGCCCTGCCTTCCCCCCTCCAAAAAACAAACAAAAAAGGAAAATAATTTGTCTCTGCCTATGAAATGTAATTACTCAGAAACACACACACACACACACACACACACACACACACACGCACACACACGGTAACCTCCATGAAAGGATCTCATTATTTGAATCTGCCCTCCGTGTTTCCATTGACCTGGAGCCAATTACCATATTTTACATAATTGACAAACCCCAATACAAATGCATGTGACCATTTCAGAAACTGAACTGAGCTGTATATCTAGGAATTTGAGTATGGGATTTAGCCTTATATACTTTTTCTAGTGAAAGATCCTTGAATCTTAGCCTGGGGGCAGGAAGCAGATGAATTTTGCTGTGACTCAGGCAGCCATTTGTGTAAGCCAGCTACTGAATGTGAACTGTTTCATGGAGGTTTGTCACTGTTCATTCATTTGGAAACTCCTAAATGCTGAGTTTCATGGACATTGCCTTTTTGGCTGCTCCACATTCCATTGGCAGAAGAAAAGATTAGTCAAGAGGAGATTTTTTTTCAGTAGGAACACATGAACATGCAAAATAATCTTAAAAGGAGTAGGTGTTTAATGTGTATTGCCTTGAATTGAAAGATGGGAGCAGAAAACACTTCCTCTTGGATCCCTTATTCCTGTTCCACAAAACTTGAATCCTGAAGAACCAGGAGCAAGCGGCTAGGTGACACAGGAGATGGAGTGTTAGATCTGAAGTCAAAGGACTTATCATCTTCCTGAGTTCAAATCCAGCCTCAGACACCTACTAGCTGTATGACCCTGGGCAAGTCACTTAACCCTGTTTCCCTCAGTTTTCTCATCTGTCAAATGAGCTGGAAAAGGAAATAGCAAACCATTCTAGTATCTCTGCCAAGAAAACCCCAAGTGGAGTCACAGAGAATCAGACATAACTAAAAACAACTGAATAACAACAGAACCAGGAGACCCCAGAACCACTTTTCTGTACATTACTCTTGGCATTTCCTCCCTTTCTCTGTCAGCAAATATTTATTAATCACCTGCTATATGTCAGGCACTACGCTAAGCACTGAGGATACAAAGAAAGGCAAAAGACAGTCCTGCCCTCAAGGAGCTTACAGCCTAAAGGAGAAGACAGGGAGGGAGGGAGGGAGGGAGGAAGGAAGGAAGGAAGGAAGGAAGAAAGGAAGGAAGGAAGGAAGGAAAGAAGGAAGGAAGGAAGGAAAGAAGGAAGGAAAGAAGGGAGGGAGGTGGAAGGAAGTAAGGAAGAAAAGAAGGAAGGAAGGAAGGGAGGAAGGAAGGAAGGAAGGAAGGAAGGAAGGAAGGAAGGAAAGAAATTAGTTCAATTTTGGTCATGTTGAGTTTGAGAAGTCTATGGAACATCCAATGCAAGAATCCTTTGCACTTTTTTATAAATTGAAAAATAGGAATCCAGATGCTTCTGAACTTGCACCAAGGGCATCTGGTGACTTGGCTGTGTTCATCATTGATGGATGGAAAGCCACTTGTGGTCCTTAGGCCTTGTTCTTGGGTTTTGCATCTGACCTGAATGAAAAGAAGAGACAGATCCTGAGGATCGGCCAGGAGGAATTAGTATCCCAGAGCTAGAAAGATCAAACAGTCATTCGTGCCCAGGAAATGCCTCAGACAGGCCTTGTTTTTGTTGCTCTGATCTGAAAATGACAGCAAGGAACATAGCCTTTTATGATGGGTGCCTCAACTTTAATTGGCATGTGCAAGGCCTGCCTGTAGAATTAGTCCCAGGGACCTAAGTCAATCAGATAGCTTTCAACATTTCCCAACAATATGAGTTTCATCTTATAATTAAACAGTAATGATGACTTCCTTGCAGTTAATGACTGGCTAGAGGATTTGGAAGAGTCATTAGGTTTATCAGGTTTATAATTTATGAAATTTTAAGTTCTCCACTTGCAGTGCTATGAAAGGAGAAAGCAACCCCAGATTCCAAAGTGATTCAGAGCAGGCTTCCTTCATATTTCATATGGATTTGTGAATATTACCTTCCCTTTTTTCAGGGGCTGATTTTATTGGGAGATAGAAGGATACAGAACCATATAGTCAATGTTGAATTTTTGCAGCAGCCCACATTTCAGACTTTCTAAGAACTTGATAAACTCTTCCTGACAGCAGATAGAACTCTTCTCTGTTTTTATATTATTCCCCTCATGCTCATATTTCCATGTGGAGGAATACCGTTCTCTGAAGGGATTGTAGATTCAACTTGGACTGCTTTCCATAGTAAGCATTACTAGGAATAGAGTCATAAAATATTAGTGTAGGAAGGAAAGTAGAAGTCATCTGGTCTAACCCATTCATTTTACAAAGGAGGAAACTGAGGCCTGGAGTGATGAAATGATTTTCCACACTAGGTCACATATCTACAACTGGTAGTGTCAGGGTTCCAACCTGATTCTGGGTTCAGAAGAATGTCAATAGAACCTTTCTGTCTCCCACCAAAATCAGACCCCTTGTCTTCTCCCAAAACTTCTTTTTCCTCAAGGTTTTCTCAATGATCAGCAACATTGTCAAGAGGAGAGTTAATTCTTCTTAATTTTTAAACAATAATTCATTTTACATTTTTTTCTCCATCATAGAAGTATCAAATCTTTGAGTTGGAAGGGGTCTCCAAGGTCATCTTTGAACAAGATGGCTTCCACTCTGTGCAGGAATTCCCTCAAAGACAACCTTGTCTTCCAATCTCTTCTTGAACATTTCAGCCCATCAACTTTTATCCAACGACTACTCTGTCCTAGGTTCTGGGACATATATACAAGCACAATCTTTGCCCCCATGGAGCTTGTTGTCTAGTAGAAGGGAATGATGAATACACTGATTCTGTATGTTATGATGGATTTAGGGGAAGGATTGTCTTTGCCTCTTTTTGCATCCCCAGCACTTAGCACGATGACTGACACATAATAAGTACTTAATAAATGTTTATTGAGTAGTCAGTTAAGTTCATTACAAAAGTGGAAAGAAAAAAAGGTACTTTTGTAGGGGGAAATGAAGGGAACATGCATTTATTAAGCACCTACCATGTACCATATGATATTCACAACAACCCTGAGAGATATAAGAGACTTGTCCAAGTCCACACAGTTAGTAATCATGGAGTCTTCCTGACTCTAGGGCTCTCCATCCTTTGATCCATCCATTGCATCTGCAGTGGCTTGGTGAGTCTCATGGAGGAAAAGGTCAATACTTTTTCTGGGGTATCAGGGAAGGCTTCATGAAGGAAATCAATTGGGTTTTATAGAATAAATTGGAATTCAGTAGGCAAAGAGAGGAAGGAGGCTATTTCCAAGTCTAGAAAACAGGAGGGACTGTAGATATGAGGGAGAGAGAGAGAGACAGAGACAGAGACAGAGACAGAGTCAGAGACAGAGAGACAGAGACAGAGAGAGACAGAGACAGAGAGAGAGAGACCAACCTGGCAATAAGCTGAAGAATGATCTAGTACTAATTAAGACCTGAACTGAGATAGAATAGAGAGGAGGGAGCAGGGGAGAGAGATACTGTGGCAACAGAATCAGGCAGAAGGAAGAGAGATATTGTGGAAGTGGAATCCATCAAACTTGATAACTACCAGCTAAACAGGAAAGTCAAGAGAGAGGGAAGACCTGGATAACAGTGCTATTTGAATATAAGTTGAATGAAAATAGTAAAGTCAAAAAAAGCTAGGTGATAAGCTCACCAGGTAGGGTGACTTTAAAGAATTAATTACTAACACCATAATCCTGGGCAGGAAGGAATTCAGTAGTCATTTCTTTAACTGATGCACAGGGTGGGCAGAATGGAATCTGGCCTTCAAGCTTCCCCTTCAATACGGAGTCTCCCATGTAGATATGAAGTATGCTTAAGGAGATCTGAGAAGTCCTTCCTCATAACCAGGACATAAGCTCTAGGCACAGATTCATAACATTGGACCCCTTTGTCAGTTGAAGGAGACTCTTTCTTAGAAAAATGTTGTTAAATTCATAAGATAAAATACATAGAATTGAGAAGGAAACCAATTATATTCAAATAAGTTGTCAAAATATTTAAAAATATGTACAAGTTCACAGACTCTAGACTAAGAACCCATATGCTGGGAAGAGGAAAAGATCCCTCAGGTATCCATGGCAGGCCCGTATATACTGCCTTCTTCTGTTGCCTCTCACCTAGTCCTTGGCACCCTTCTGTCCTGTGGCCAGTTATGTGGTTCTTCATATTTGGCCTCTCCTTATAATCCTGTTCATTCTATGGAGTCTGAGATGCTGCTGCTGATCCATGATTTATAGAGGTTCAGTATAGATTGATCCTCTTGGAGATGGGTCTCACATGCTGCCATAAATCCAAGGGCCCCTCTTCCTACTGCTTGTGTTTCTCTTCCATTTGCTGGCCTCTTACTACTGAATCTATCTTTTTTCTTAAGTTTCTCTTCCATCCTGCCTAGGACTTCTGCATCTCTTCTAATAACCCAGAGATAGTCTGCTAATATCAATTCCTCAAGACACTCCACCTCCTCCTAAAGCCAGGAGACCAGCTGCATTAATAGACCAGAACACATACTTGGTGGGTTGTTGTACTTGGTTCTCAAAGAGGACCAAAATGACCCCACTATGTTGGATTCAAGGTACAGTCTGTCCAACTATGGCTGATCAGACCAATACGAGCTGGGAAGGCCCTATAAGAGGTCGGGCACAAAATAGTCCATATGGACATTTGGAGTGATGATAGCTCTAAATTTGTGCATCTCATGTTTCTTTTGAGCTACTGCCATTCTGCACTGCTCAAAGAGCCCAGCGCTTTAGGATTGGCTTGAGCTCACAACAAAACCTTAGGGAGCCATGTGTAAGATCCTTGTCCTAGGGCCAGATATGTCCTAATAATAGCCGGGCGGCCCTAACCCTGATGTTTAGGTTTTAAAGTTCCCTTTTAGACCCATATTTATCCCACAGATCTCCAGACCAGGATGCTAGGTCTATCCTGAGTACCCTCTAGACTTCAGAAAGAGTTTGCAACACATCTTCCCACCCAGCATCAGAAAACCAGGTCCATACCATTTTATGTGGTTGTTGAATACAATTATAGCTCATTAAACAAGGCAATGTGATGCTTTCCCCCTTTTAATGGAAGCTCATTTTCTTTAGTAAAGAGTGTGAAGTTTCTAAATGTACCTTATTATCCTTCCATTTTAGCTACCACGTGACACCTGTATCAGGTAGCACCTAGCTATTTTTATCTCACAGCAAACACACACGCCTAGTTGTTAAACAGTCACCTCTCTGTTCTCAACTGTCAGGCTCCAAAGGAGAACCCAAGCTGGGAAATTGTAACCATAGTGGAATGGGCATGGCCTGCCCAGGGAGATGTACATTCTAGAAGAATTCTAGAATTCTTCCAGCAGTGACTCAGAACCTGCTTGCTGAGGATTTTATAGAGAGCATTCTACCCTGGCTATGGTTTAAAGTGACTGAGGCCTGAGCCAGCTTTGCAATTCTGTTAAGAATAATGTTACACAGTGGCTTAAAACTTCACTGAAAACTCAATGAATGTTCTTACTTCATCACAATTCTGCTTGAAAATCACTTTGCCAATGTGCTCAGGAAATCTCATTTACCCATTACTGATTGCAAATCACAATTTGTTTATTCATCCCTAGTCCCCGTGGATGGTCTTTGCTCTAATTTATGCATTTCTATGAAAGCCAAAGTAAGGGGGAGTATCGCCATGAGAAGCAACTGTGTCTATTGAATGTGAAAGAATAATGCCAATAAGAGCTTAATTTAATCAAACGTTCATGATTACTGCTTACTGTGTTCTTGGCACTGGATACACAAAGAAAAATAGAGTGCCTGACCTCGTGGAGCTTACATTCTACCTACACTTGTTAGTATATATGAAATAATTCATTAATACAAAGTAATTAAAGGAAATTTAGAGGAAGGTACCAGGAGCTTGGGACCAGGAAAGGGACATAAGCACAACTTTGAAGAAAACCAACCAGCCACCTGGCTGTACCAGGGATAGTATGAAAACCATGCATGCCTGCAAATCGTTACCCTCTACTAATGGGACCTGGGAAAACTGAGGGATTTGGTTCTTCCATTGATAATGGACTAAAAGATAGGTCCAGTATTGTAATTGAGGAAGACGGCAAAGCAGCCCACCTGGTGTGGAGAAGGAAGACACTGAAAGAAACTCTAGCTTACCATAGGCAATGAAAGAGCATTTTCTTTCTTGTTAATGAATCAAACAATCAATGTCTTTATTGAATTTCTACTCTCTGTCAAGAACTACTCTAGGTAATGGGGATACAAGGGCAAAGAATGAAAAAATCCCTATTCACAGGAAACTTACATTCTAATGAGAGGGGCAACAAGTACATATAAAATGATTGTTGTCCTTCATTCTCAAAGAGGACCAAAATGGATTTCTATCTTGGAGTCAAGGTACAGTGTGTTTGTGTCTGATCAGACCAATATGAGCTGAGAATGCTCTACCACAGGTCCAGCACAAATAGTCCATGTGAGCATTTGGGGTAGAGATGTCCCTAAATTTGTGCACCTCATATTTCTTTTGAGCTACTGCAATTCTGCTTTGCTCATAAAATGCAGAGCCTTCTTTCATGTAGGTATGCCATGCTGGGGGGACCTGTGCCAGTGTCTCCCATGTCACTTAATCAATTGCAGTTTAGAATCAATTACATATAAAATATAGATATTTTGAAAAGAGAAATATAAAGTGAATATACACACAGTAGTTTAGGAGGGAGAGTGCTAGCAATTAGGTGGGGGGAGGGCAGGGAAAGGCTTCATGCAGGAGCTGGGACCTAATCTGTATCTTAAAGGGAGAGAGGCATTCTGTGAGGTGAGGGTAAGGAGGGAGTGCATTCCAGGCACAGGGCAAAGAGATGAGAGAGTTCTATGTAGGAGAAACTGGGGGTGGGGCAGTTTGACTGGCTCAGAGGGTACGGGAGTCATTGAGGCCACACTGCATGGGGCTTTCAAAGCCAACCAGAGGAGCTTGTATTTTATCTCAGCACCAACAGGAAACCATGGGAGTTGGTTGAATAAGGGAGTCACATGGTCAGAACTATGCTTAAGAAAAATTGTTTTGAAAGCAATATGAAAAATGGGCTGCAATGGGGGAGACTGGAGGCAGTCCTGTGTAAGGTGTAGTACTTCCTTTACCATTCTCTACAGCTGGTGTGGAAATGGCCATTATTCTGAGAGGAGATGCAGAATGGTTTCAGGAGTCAATAGCCTCCTTCCAATCTGTTGGTTCTTGTCTATGGCAGTGTGCAGAGAACTCAGCTTAATATATCTTTCACAAATGCTTCTTCCCCTCTCAAAGCTTGGGTGTAGGCCCCACAGTATTAATTGAATCTAAGTTTCTATTATACATAGGCTTCAAAACAAAGTAGATAAATGTTGTTAGACTATATTACCCAAGAGTAGCATCACTAAACCAGGACTGTGACTAGAAATTTGGGCCATGGGTGGAGTGGACTGTCAAGTCAGAGACCTAAGATGTTTTTCCAGGTCACTTGCTTCTGTTGAACTTGTTCTCTGGGCAGACAAGGGATCCCTGGCTTTAGTCCTACCCATCTTTCCTTTGCACTAACACTAAAGGGATATAAAAATGCCCTAAGCACTTGTTGGACTTTGACTATCTATAACACTATTTCTGAAGAGCTTATGGGTAAAAGCAATAACAACAGTAACACGTATATAGTGCTTTAAAGACTTATCACGTGCTACATATGTTATCTCATTTGATTCTCAGAGGTAGGTATTGTTATCACCCCCATTTTACAGATTAGGAAACAGAGGCAAACAAATGTCAAGTGACTTGCCCAGGGTCACATGGCTAGTAAGTGTCTGAGGCTGAATTTGAGCTCAGGTTTTCCTTACTTCAAGTTCAATTCTCTCACCCAATTACATCACAAGGGTTTTATTATGTTTCAAATATTTTCAGGACCATTGTTTCAGGATCCTTGGGACACAGGTGTTGGAACAAATTATTCAGCAATTTCACTAAGAATCCTCCAGAGAAGCAGCTGTGGTATAGTGGTTAGAGAGTTGTCCTCACAGCCTAGAACACCTGGGTTCAAATCCAGCTGCCTAGGATGCATCCTGATCCCATGACACTGGTTCTCAGCACAGAGATGTTGTCCCACTTTAACTTCCTGACATGAATGACTTTGGATTCAGACTCTTCCCATCCCCATCCTAATTAAATGTTTAGAGAGAACCTAAAAGAAACTGTATATATTTTCCCCTTTGATTTTTTCATTTTAATTCCAAATCCTCTTCTTTCCTCCCCTCTCTCTCATCTGTTGAGAAGTCAAGAAATCCAATATCCATTATAACATATGAAGTCATATAAAACTTGTTTCCACGTTAGCCATATTGTGGGGAAAAACACAAGAAAAATAAAGTGGAAAATATTGAAGTATATCAATGTACAATCAAAGTTGATCACTTCTATCTCTGGAGATGGATAGTAGTTTTCATCATGAGCCCTTTGGAAGCATCATGGATCATTTATTGATCAAAGTAGCTAAGTCTTCCCCAGTTAGTCATCATTACAATATTGCTCTTACTATGAACAGTTCTCCTGCTTCTGCTCTCTTCACTTTGCATCTATTCATATAAGTCTTCCAGGGTTTTCTGAAACCATCTACTTTGTCATTTCTTACAGGGCATATAGAAGTCATCTTTGTTGAAGACATACTCTATTAAAACAAAAGAAACTATATATTAAGGAAGATGAGTCATCTTGCATCACATAGGAATGGGACTGAAGAGGGAGTGAATTTCAGCAGCAAGGTTTGTCCTTGAAAATTGTCCCTCTGTTTTGATTTCTGAGTTTGTATTTGCAGGACCAAATCACATCAAGACCTAATTAAGGTCTGTTCCAGGCATGGTGTGAAGAGCTGGGGAGAGAAAGAGGCCAAAACACAGGCCCCACTTTTCCAGTGGAGGAGATGACATGTAGAAGACTGCATAAATGCAATTTGTAATCAGAGGAAACAGAAAGTGCTCTGAGAAAGGAAGGCATCAGCAGATGGGGGCAGAGCAGGAAAGACCCAGAGTTGGTGAGAACTGAGCTAAATATTGAAGGAAGTCAAGGGAATTAAGAAATGGAGATGAGGGAGGTAGACAAGGCGCTGAGAAAAGAGGTGGAGTGGTACGTTTGAGGAGCTACCAATGGGCTAGTTGGTGTGATGTAGAGTGTGTGGATGAGAGTAAAGCGTAAGGAGTTTTATATGGAAGAAAAGGAACAGACTATGAAGAGCTTTAATGCTTAACAAAAGAATTTTTGCTTAATCCTGGAGGTAATAGGAAGCCACCAGAAGTCATTCAGGAGTGGGGTGACATAGTCAATTCTATGCTTTAGAAAAATGAAGTTGGCAGCTGAGTGGAGGATGGATTGGAGTGGGGAGAGACTTGAGTCAGGGAGATGGGTTAGAACATTATAGCAATAGTCCTGGTGAGAGGTGATGAGTACTGAAAGTAGGCTGTGTATGAAGAGAAGGGAATGAATACAAGACATGTTGTAAAGTAGAAAGGACAAAATTTTGATGCTGGAATGGATATGTAGGGTAAATGAATAAGGAGTTTAGAATGATGCCTAAGTTTGAGCATGAGCAACTGGGAAGATGGTATTGCCCTTGACAGCAATAAGATAGTTAGGAAGAGGGAAGGATTTGGGAAGGGAGGGGAGGGAAAAGATATGAGTCCTACTTTAGATGTGTGAATTTGAGATTCCTATAGGACATCCCCTTTGAGATGTTCCAAGGAATGAGAGAGAGAATAGGGGTAGATATATGGATCCGGGTTAGTAATAAAATCTCTCAAATGAAGGTAAGAGATTAAAATAAACATTGGTGGGGAGGCAAAGATGACTTCTATATGCCCTCTGCCCTCTTGTTTTGGTTATGGTATGAACCCCTGCTATATTAGATCTAGAAATATAGACTTTAGAACCCCAGTTCCTGACTTAGACAAGTCACCCAAATCTGATGTCCCCTGTGAAATCTAGAACTACTTTGACATCTCCTCCAGAATAAGAATGAAAGACAAACTGCTAGTCCTACTTTGGAGTGATAGGCACATGGCTGGGTAGCATCAAAATTGGCTTAGAGAGGTAAGGAAGAATGGTCTAATTATTCTCCTACCCCTAATCAGGAATTTTTATACCAAGAAAAATACCCTTGGAATCAACAAGATCCAGATCCTTTGGGAATTTCTGAAGGTAGACTTGTCATCCAAATTAAGCAGTATGGTGCATTGCAAAAGACCCTGTATTCCCTGTTTTGGCACTCCCTGTAGCAAGGTTCTTATTTCTTTGGGTCTCAGTTTCCTCCTCTGTTAAATGAGTGGTTGAACTGGACAGCTTCTGAGGTCCCTTCTAGCTCTAAATGTATGATCCATGGCAGACACTCATGGCCAACCTCCCAACAAAGTGAGCCTCCTGGGTTTAGCCCAGGGAGATTTACTAAGCGTCAAACCAAACCAACCAGAATGGATCATACTGTACATAAGACGGTATGCAGAATGATTCAGACATGATCCCTTCACTCCAATGTTTGATGTTTTATTTGGACAGAGCCCATGCTGAAATGGAAAAGGCAATCTAGAGTGGCTTCCTCCATACTCAGTTATTTTTCAGCTCACTGTCCATCCTCAGGATGCTTTCCCTTTTAGGCTCATGGCATTCACTCACTACCTGTTACTGCAAATTGTTGATGAGGCAAGACCAAGGGGTGGTGTTCATTCCCCATGGATTTTTGTTTTCTCAATCACTGCCATCACCGAGGTTGTGCAGGATGAGTAAGAGTCTCTTCCGCTTTGCTTGGGGCCACTTTCCTCTTGATCACTCACTGCCTCTCTTTGCCGGCCTGACCTAGATATGGCACTAGGTAAAGAAGACTGCTTGGCTTTGGTGCTGTCCAGACTTGGATCCCAGATCAGGGGAAAGCGGAGGAATGCGTAAGTCTGACATTCTGGTGGAAGGGGGATTAGTAAGGATTCCAAAGGGTTTCAGAAGGAGAACCAGGGCAGAGGAGAACGAGCATTATTCAGCTTTCAGTTTAGTTTTTACTGGGAATGCTAACAAGTCTCCTTAGAACTGGATCCCTGAGGATTAAATGAAGCATTTATTGTCACCTTAGACAGACTTCATGCTTATTTTTAGCCCAGACAGCATTTATCGAAGGAAAGTCTGCCTACTTCCATCCAGCTTACTTTCTTTTAAAATCAGAAATTTTCATTTTGGGCTCAAAGGTTGCAGCATGGGAGCAGCGCTGGTTATAGATTCTCTGGTTTTGAGACTCTCTGTTCTGACTGAGTGAATGTAGTTGGTTCAGATTTGAGCCACTTTATACTGTAAGTTACTGATGTCTTAGCATCTTTGAGATTATCAGGAGCATTTTTCTTCTAGAGTGACCCACACCCATTGAGATATGCATTCTTTTGAGGAGGTTCTAGAGGGAAGCATCCTTGCTTAGGCACTAGGCTGGTGTCCTTTTAAATTATTGGGTTTCCTGATTCTGATTATTCTGAAATACAACTTGGATTTTTATTGAAGTTCAGTGTGTGTTGTTTCTTAAAGCTGGTGTATTACTGAATCCCTGATTTGTAGCGAGGCATTTAGGAAAAGAGGGATGGGGTGGGAGGAGACTTTCTTGGGTGGGAAATTCTCCAATACAATTGTTCTGCATAGTCACTTAACATTGGGTTGGTTAGTAGCCAACTCCAGCTCACAGGTGTTCTCATGTGTGCCAGATCTCTTCTAACGACAGCATTCCAGACTTGCTGAAACAAGGCTCACAAATTGTGCAGACATCTTCCATGGAGGTAATGTGCCAAAGGCACATGAGCTCAGAAGCTGGGGTCTTGGAATTAGAATGGTAAAGAGATGGTGAAATTAAATTTTCTCTTCTCTTCATAATAGTACTTTGTAGCTAGCACATCATCTCTTTCAAACTACTCATTGGTCTTAAGAGGATGACTTCCTTGTGCCATACTTGAATTTTTTGTCATTGTTAACTTATTTTACATTTGGAGGAATTAAGGCAAAATGTAGCTGGACCAAGTCATGGGCAAAGTTAACAAAGAACCTTGGAAGTCCAAACCCTACCATGTCAAAACCAAGTCAACAAGCATTTATGAAGTGCCTACCATGTCCCAGGAATTATGTAAGGAGCTTGTAGTCTAATGGGAGAGGGGGAAAACACAACATTCAAGTAACTATCTACAAACGGGGATAAATTGGAAGCGATAAACAAACAGAAGGTTTAAGAGGGACCAGACAAGACTTATTACATAAAGTGTGATTTTAGCTAGGAGTTGAGGGAAGCCAGGGGGCAGAGATGAAGAGAGAGAGCATCCCAGGCATGGGGGAGAACCAGTGAAACTGCAGAGTTGAGCGATGGCGAGTCTTGTTCTAGGGAACAGGAAGGAGGCCAGTGTCATTTGCAACTCAGAGTACATCTGGATGGTGGGTATGGGAAGGGCAGAGAGAGGAAGATGTAAGAAGACTAGAAAAGTAGAAGGGGGTCAGGTATGAAGAATTTTAAATGTCAAAACAGACTAACCTATCACATACCCAACAAGGACTCACCTATTTTCACTTAAAAAACTCTACTGGTGGGGCGTTATTACTCTTATACATGACCCCCACCAGGCTCCTGCAATGCATTCTATGTTGGCTAGGTCTAATTGTTAGGAAAATCTTCCTTTAAAAATCACCCCATGATTCCTTAAAAATTGCCCAAAAGGCAGGGCAAGAGAATAAGACCTGAAATGAGATGCCAACCCCCTGACTCCATCCATTTTAATGCTGTGTTCACCAGACATAGATATGGTCCATGTGTTACAGTTACTGGTTCCTCTCCCCTTGAGACTGATGTGCTCAGCCTAATAGATTCCTGTCTCACCCCTCCCAGAACCACCCACTCACAGGAAGGAGAGTTTCCGCAGTTAAGCCAAGCAAACATGCACCTGTGCGCCTAAAGGGAGACAGCCTTTGTGTACTTTTTATGGAGATAGAATCAAGGAAAAGTATGTGGGGAGTTGTGGAAGGTCACACCCTAAGGAGGTCCCAAGAAGAAAACTCAAGCTTTGTGACAGAAGGGAAACACCCCTCACTCCATATCTAGATGATCACTGAATAAGTCTAAGGAAATGGCTGCTTCTAGACTCTTTGGACTTCTCTAGTCTTGGACACCCTATGGCTGGAATGCAAAACATACTTCCTACTCATGAATTCAAGAAGAACTAGATAGGAGCTAGCATAGAGATTTTTGTTTCTAGATTTATAATTTAAGAAAATGCCGAATTTCACTTAGGAGGTAGTGAAAATAAAGATTTAATTTTTTTTACCATCCACTTTCATTCTCCCTTCTCCCAAATGTCTATCCACAGACCCTCTCCAGTGGGGCTCCATGAATACATGATTAAGAGCCCCTGATGTAGCAAAAGCATACCAAGAATAAGAATGAATTTATTGCCATCATTAAGATACTCTTTCTGCTGCTACTGTTATCATTTCTAGAATGTCCTTGTGACGTTGGCTCCCTACCAAATGTAGGACTGGATTGTTGCCTCTGCCCTAAATAAATAGATGGACAGATGTGGAACAAACTAGACAGTGAATGGAAACATCCTCCAGGGAGGGCCTGATGACAACTGATCACTGGTCATTTTTAAAACTGAGATCTCAAATAGATTTAGAACTAGCATTATGGTTGTGAGTGGTGATGGAGAGGAAAGCCTGAGACAGGCACAATTAACTATTAAAAGGAGAGAAGATGACACGGGTGTTTTCTTGTAGCATCAATCAACATAATATTTACTTAGCACTTTCATGTTTAGCATAGAACTGCAAACTCAAGGGGAGAAAAAGGGGAGATTCAAAGGGAGTACAGGAAGCAGGTGGTCTTTGTCTTTGAGGAATTTACCTTCTCAAAGAGAAAAGGAGGCAAGTGTTTGTGAATACCTTAGTTTTCCGATGGTTCTGATGGTTCTGTGATTTCATACAAGTTGTTATCAAATAATGATAGCAAGAACAACAAAGATGATGGTGGTGATGGTGGTGGTGAGAGCTTGGAGAAGGAAATAGCAAACCACTCCAGTACCTCTACCAAGAAAATCCCACATGGGGTCGCAAAGAGTTGGACATGACTTAATGACTGAACGACAAATGATGATAGTTAGCATTTATGTAGCATTTGAAGACTTACATAGCATTTCATATATGTTACTTCATTTGACCCGCATGACGACTCTGTGAAGTAGATGCTTTTGTTGCCCCCACTTTGCAGATGAGGAAACTGAGACTGAGAAAGGTTGAGTGACAGAGCAGCTAGGTGGCGCTACAGCGGATAGAGTGTGAGGTCTGGAATCCTCTTCTTGCGTTCAAATGTGGCTTCAGACACTTACTAGCTGGGTGACCCTGGGAAAGTAACTTAACCCCATTTGCCTCAGTTTCCTTATCTGTAAAATGAGCTGGAGAAGGAAATGGCAAACCTCTTCAGTATCTCTGTCAAGAAAATCCCCAAATGGGGTCATGAAGAGTCAGACATGACTGAAACCACTGAAGAACAACAAATATAATTGGGAGGTATAGGAATGGTCTGAACAGTCTACTACTGTATGATTAGTGAGCATTGAAGGACCAGGCTTCCAGGCTGTGCGAAAGAAAGCTTTTATTATTTGCGATTAATGAAATATTCAACTGGAGCATTTCAGATCAATGATCCCTTGGTGTAGCTAGTTGGCTCTAATGATTACAGAAGTGGCATATACATTCAGAAACAAGCCTTCTTTCACTATTTTATGTAGCCCCTAGCTTAAAGGAGTGTGGGAAGAACCTTAGGGCGTCAGGGGCTCTGACCCGGCACCTGAAATTCTTAACTCCATGTACAGAAAAACTATCTGCTTCAACATGGACAAAGAAATCATTGTTAACAAAGAAGTACCTGTAGGAACTTATTCCCAGAAATGTCTTCAATAGAGCTTTGGTGGGCTTCATTCTCTTTCATCACCAGAAGATTTAGGTCCAGTCTCCAGACCAGTCACCGTAACCTTAGAGGAAACATAATAGGAAGGGTTTGCTCTGAAAAATTCCCTTTGATTAGAAACCGTGTCCATGTGTTTACAGACCTTGGGCACCTCCCCGGACATCTCTGTAGAATTTATTGCTGGGATAACATAATCTGAGGGGGAAGGATGGAATAATAGCCTGGATGCTTTCCATAAAAGCAACAGATTAGGTTTTGTATAGAAAAGCATGGTCTAAAGCAAGGAAATACTGTGGAAACTGTCCTAATTCATTCTGCCTCTTAGTTACTGATGTTCCCAAACTTTCAATCACTATGCAAATCAGTTATGAATTGGAAATGATGAACAAAATCTAAAGGCAGAACAATTTTTCAACCAATCAGTATACCTACTGTGTGGTAGGGGCACACAACATTAAAGACAAGCAACTATTCAATACTTAAAATTTTTATTTTATTTTTTCCAATTATCGAGCTTTTATTTTCTCTCACTCTCCCTTTTTTCCATCAAACAACAACAAAAAGAAAACTCTTGTAACAAATATATACAAGTGAAGCGAATTCCCTCATTGGCCATGCCCCAAATATCCATCTCATTCTGCATCTTGAATCAATCACATCCCAGTCAAGAGGTAGGTAGCAAGCTTCACCATTTGTCTTCTGGACTTGGAGCTGGTCATTGCATTGCTCAGAGTTCTAGCATCTTTCCAAGTTGTTTTTCTTTATAAAGCTGCTCTTGTCACTGTATAAGTTGTTTTCCTGGTTCAGCTCCATTCATTCTGCACCACTTCAATGTGGTCTTTCCTTCAACTAATATTTGTGAAATACCCATTATGTGTGAGCTCAGAGAAGCAAAGCAGTATGGTGTAGGACACAGAGAGACAACCTCAGAGTAAGGATCCAAGTTCAGCCTGACCTTGGGCAGGTCACTAGCTCCTCAGTGTTCCTGATGTCTTCCTAAAACTATAATTTGCATAGGAAGTGGAGATCTTACATTGATTGTTATAAGGAATTTCCTCTCAAGCATTAAAAATAATAAAAATTAAGGTACTGGGGTAGGGAGAGCCATCTTGCCCTACTGGAAAGCCAGAGGGATGATGGGGGAGGATATAGGAGAGAGCAGATTGGGGGAGGGGGCATACAGTGGGATTGCTGTTTTGGGATGGTGGGTAGGGGAAAGATGGGGAGAAAATTTGTAACTCAAAATCTCATGGAAATGAATGATGTAAACTAAAAATAAATAAAAGTTAAAAAAAAATAAAAATTAGCACATATAAAATACGGTAGTATACAGCGTAGTGGTCAGTAACGGCCATAAACATCCTACCTGATGGGATTACAAATGCAATCCCATGATAATGGACTCTCTGAAATGAAGACTGGACCTACCTACCTCTCAAGCCCACAACTGACTTTGTAATGTGTAAGATGTGGTTTTGCCTTGGTGTTTACCCCCTCAAGGTGGTCCTTCCCAGTCCAATTAGCAGGTGCTATTTTAAAAGACTAAAATATGGATCAAAGGGCATTGAGACCTCTATTAAAAAAAAAAACAAACCTTATATGGGAGCAGATGGGATTTAAGAAAAGAGCAGAGTTAATTAAAATAAATCATCTCCAAATCAAATAGGAAAGCTGCTCCTCCCATCCCAGGTGCCAGGAGAAAGCAAAACTCAACCTTATACCATTCTTCACTGAAAAATGGTACAATGAGAGCTATACTTAGCTTGGGTCACAGATATTATAAAACCAATAAGGTATTTTGTATGAAGTCCTTTGAACTCATTGGGAGACAGGTGCTGTGTATCTTTGAGGCATTGTTATTAAAGGATAATCTGGCCTTTTCCCAAAACTGGATTAACTGCTTCAAGGAATCCATTGGAGGTGATAAAAGAAAAGGAAAAAGGGGGTGGCTTGGTGGCTCAGTGAGTAGAGCACTGGCCCTGGAGTCAGGAGGACCTGAGTCCAAATCCGGCCTCAGACACTTAACACAAAACTAGCTGTGTGGCCTTGGGCAAGTCACTTAACCCCAATTGCCCTACCAAAAAGCCAAAAAAAAAAAAGGAAAGGAAAGGAAAAAGTAATGTCCAAGGCAAAGGCTCTTAACGTGGGGTTGATGGGGTTCATAGAGAGATTTTAGTATTCCATGAATTTCTTTTATTTTAAAAATATTTTGGCTGCTAAACTTCAGCATAATTGGTTTACTTTGTAATCTTAAAATTTTTATTTTATGCATTCAAAACATCATTCTGAGAAAGAGACACTCGGCTTTCCTCACCAATGGGTTCCAATACACACAAAAAAAGATTAAGAACCTTCGGTGTATGAGATTGGCATTCCAGTAATTCTCCCTTCTCATTCTCCACCTCCCCTGCCCCTCCAATCATTTCCAGGTTAAACTTGCATTTGAAGTACCTGTCGTGCTTATGATAACAATCCTTAGGGGATGACCTGGGATAGTCATAATAATAGGTTGGGTCAATAATTCACTGCTTAATGGATATTATTATAACCATCCAGCACTATATGAGAAAGCTGGCATTTCCTACATTAAGGGAAGAGCTGGGCTTCCTGCCATACCAGCATATCAACGGGTGGTAGGCTTGCCACGTAGCTGTTAGCTGGGTGGGTGGTTGGCAAGGAGTCACGAAACCTGAGAGGAGGCTGGTGCTGTAGTTTTGTTTGTTTAACTTATAAATGGACTAATTACTGAAGCCAAACAGTGCCACACCCTTCATACAAGCAAAGAAATCTCTTTCTTACATAGCTTCTCACAACCCCTACCCCTGACCAAGAAAAATGGAAATTTTGTTTATTTGTTTATATAAATTAATTTAGTAAATGGGAACTTTTGTCTTCTCCAGCTCTGGACTAGTAGGAGCCTAAAACTTTAATGTTAAAGTGGAGCAGAATTTAAACTTTCTTAAAGTAACTCTGTGCCTTTACTAACTTGGAATTAAAGCCAGGGCTTATCAATGAGAAAGGTTGCTTTTTTTTCTCTAATAAACCTTGGAAATCCATCCATTTTGCTGGGGTGTTGCCTTGAAGATGGCAGAACTCTGGGTTTTATAGTTGTGCTTTGAGAAGTATTGAAGTCTGACCCTTAACTAGAAAAAGAATATTGGTATTTCTAGGAGTGGAAACTTAGCCCAAGGCAATGGGCCTTGGGTGTGAAAGCAATTTGGCCACTCTTTTAAAAAAATGGTTGGAAAATGATGTCCCCTATTGCACAAAAATTCCAGATGGTCACCTCAGGGTTGCGGGCAGGTTGCAAGGTGGCTTCATTTATGATGAATGTCAAGGGTGACCTATAAAATTAGTGTTTAAAGACAAATACAGTACAGTGAAGTGGACAGAGTTCATTTGGAATCAGGCTGTAAAGAAAAGTTTCAACTCTTTCCACTGCATAGGACAGCTGTGTGAACTAGAGGATTTTTTTTTTTTACACAAGAGTGGCTGATCTGTATAGTGGAGGGAGGTTTCTCACCAGGAGTTACCAACACCCATAAAATCACAGGTTTAGGAAAGAAAGAGAGAGAGAGAGAGAGAGAGAGAGAGAGAGAGAGA
>CM053592.1:15641900-15671715 GCA_028646515.1 Pseudochirops corinnae
TGGTGCTGGCCCTGGAGACAGCTCAAATCCAGCCTCAGATTTGAGGCTGTGTGACCCTGGGCAAGTCAATTAATATCTGTCTACCTCAGTTTCTTCAACTATAAAATGGAGATAAAAAAAACACTTATCTTTCAAGGTTGTTGTGAGGATCAAATGAGATCATATTTGTAAGACTCCGCATAATAGGCACTGATTAATTCTTGTTCCATTCCCTTCTCAGGCTAGGGTAAAGAGCCCTCCTCCAGGATAGTTTCTCTTGGAACCCCACTCCACCCAACCTTTAGCTGCATGAAAGAGTAAGCATCCTTTCTCCTCCCCCCCACCTTCCCTCCTCATCTCTAAAGTGAGGGTAATGACATCACCTGCCTTACAAGGTAGCTGTGAACAACAAGTAAGATGATATATGTTGAGTGCTTTGCTTAAAACACTTTGGAAATTATTATTTCTATTATTTTTCTATTTCTATTTTAGTATTTTCATGTTAAAATATTAAATATATTTATTATTACTTCCATTTTTCTATCATTGTTCTTATTTTGAAGATCTGGTTTCTGCCTTTCCAGACTGGACGTCCTACAGCCACTCACAAGCCTAACCCACTACTGACTGGCTCTGGAGCTTTGACCCACTCCATTTCTGACCTGGCCTTTTTTCCCCTCCACAGGGCAGCCTCCTACTCCCCAGGGCTCACCATACTGGCATCAGACTTAGTGTGGGCAGCTATGTAGTATAGAGATCTGACTATGTAGTATTTTTCAATCTGACCTCAGACACTTACAAACTGTGACCCTGGGCAAGTCAGCCTCTGATTTTTTTTTTTCTCATCTGAAAAATTGGGATAAAAATAGTGTCTCCTCCCAGGAGGGTTATGAAGATTAAATGAGATATTTGAAAAGCTGTTAGCACGGTGCCTGGAATAGAAGTAAATATTTAATGGATGCTAGTTTTCATCGTTATCGTCATCACTGGTCAACTGTGGCTCAGAATTCCCGAGTTTGTACAATCCAACAGCATTAGCCTCCCTGGCAGCTGGATCGACAGATGTGTGCCACCACATCTGGCTATCATTACTATAAACATGACTATACTCTCTGCCCTCAAAAAGCCTGTATTCTAATAATGCTCTTTTTCTTTTTGAAAGGGAAATTCATTGGTTTGTTCAACTGGTATGCTACCTTCACAATGAAGGGATTCTGGAGTTTAATAAGAATTAAGAATAATAACAGCTAGTGCTCATGGCCCTTGGAGGTTGATGTTATTATTATCTCTCTTTTACAAATGAGGAAACTAAGTCACAGAGAGTCTTCAGTGACTTGTCCAGGGTCACATGTCTAGTAGGTGTCTGAGGCCAGATTTGAACTCGGGTCTTCCTGACTCCAGATCCAACACCATATCTGCTGTCCCCACCTAGTTGTCTCATCATAATATGCCTAGTGATGCCCATGACACAAATATTGATACAGCATTTATCCAGAACCTTAAAAGTGCCAGAATATGCACTGGGTAGTAGGGAACAGATGAAACTGAAATAATCCCAGCCCTAAAGAGAAGCAGCTCAGCCCCACACTAAGAAGACACCAATTTAAGTCCTGACTCTGACATAAGAAAAGGTCACAATCTGCATGGTAGAGGGGGCTTCCTCACCTGGGAGTTCCCTAGACCAGTGAAATCCCAGAATCAATCCCTATTTTTAACTCTTCCCTTAAAGATATGGAGAAAGAAATGTATACATTTAATGTTGTGTGTATTACATATTTATATACATAATATAAAAATTACACATATAATATAAATGTATACATACATGTAGGGCAGCAAGGAGGCACAGTGGAAAGACTGCTAGGCTTGGAATCAGGAAGACTTTTTTCTGAGCTCAAATTCAGCCTCAGACACTTACTAACTGGGTGACCCTGGGCAAGTCAGCTAACCCCGTTTGCCTCAGTTTCCTCATCTGTAAAATGAAGGAAAAGACAAACCACTCCAGAATCTTTGCCAGAAAAACCCCAAATGGGGTCACAAAGAATTGGACATGACTGAAAAACAACTGAATAAATATACTTACATAAAATGTTTGCACACAATTTTTCACAAAATAATTTTGGGCAGGAGGGCCTATTAGCAGGTAGAGGGACTAGGTAAGGGTTCCTATTGCAGGTGGCTTTTGAGCCAAACTTTGAAGGAAACTAAAGGCCTGTAAGAGGTGGGAGGTGAGCAGGGATTACATTCCAAGCATGGGGAGAGGCTATATAAAAGCTCTGAGGTGGCAGATGGAATGTTGTATGTGAGGAACATCAAGCTGGCCAGCTTGGCTGGAATGTGGAGCACATGAAGGGAAGTGATGTATGATGGCTGGGAGCCAGTTTATGAAAGACTTTCAGAGCCTAACAGGGAAGTTTGGAGTTGATCCTAGAGGTAAGAAAGAGTCCCTGAAGGTCATTGAGTAAGGGAGTGGTTCAGTGGTCAGGTCTGTGTTTTAGAAAAATCACTTTGGCTGCTGTATGGAGGAGAGATGGGAGAATGGATAGAGCTGAGACTGAGACCACATATATAATAGAGAAAGTATTCCCCAAGGGGCAGCTAGGTGGTGCATTGGATAGCGTATCAGCCCAGTGAGTCAGGAGGAGCCAAGTTCAAATATGACCTCAGACACTTATTAGCTCTGTAACCCTGGGCAAGTCACTTAACTCTAATTGCCTCCAAAAACAAAAAGCCATTCCCTCATGCTGTAAGAAATGAAGAGCTGGTTGAAAAACATGGAAAGACTTGCATGAAATAATGAAAAGTGAAATGAGCTGAACCAAGAGATCAGGCGTACAGTAACAGCAATAGTATTGGAAGAATAACTGTGAATGACCAAGTTTTTCTGAGAATTTTAAATAAAAAACCTATGAAGGAAGAATGCTGTCCACCTCCAGAGGAAGAACTGATAAATAGAAGTGTGTATAGTATGGTTTTACATATATTTATAAATCTATGTCAAATGTGGCCTTCTCTAGGGAAGGGTGGGGAAGGAGGGAGGGAGACAGTTTGGAACTTAAAATGTAACAAAAAAATTAAATATTTTTAAAAAATTAATAGACAAATAGTCAAAAGATATGAACAGTTTCAAAAGCAGTGCAAACTATAATGACCGTATGAAAACATGTTCTGAATCACTAACAGTAAGAGAAATTGAAATGAGAACAGCTCCGAGATTACATCTTAAAATTGGCAATGATGTGGAGATTTGTATGGACCAATAGGGAGAGATGTAAGTAAAACCCAAACCACAGTATAATAGTGAGTACCCCATACTTGAAAAGATCAGGAAAGGAAAGCTGAACTCTGAATAAAGCAAAGATTCCTGCAAAGATTCCTGAGAGCTAGTTGTGGAACCTTCCTCTCTCCTCCTGAGAAACCAGAAAAAAAGCTACTAGGAGATGGTCCTGTGTATTTACTGTGAGAGTATGGTTTTCCTTGATTGTTTTACTTCATCACAAAGGAGCATTCAGATTGGAGGGGGAGCAGTTACTTCTGTTACTATTGCCTGGTTCTTTTCTGCATTGTGCTCTGTTTTGTTGTTGTTGTTTTAACACAATCTTCTTTTGAATATGGCTACCCATCACCAGATGCAGAGATGCTTTCGAATAGAGGCAGGACTCTGTCCTATTAAACACAGATGCCACAAATAGAGAGGGATTGAAATTTCTTTTTCCATTATGGAAAAGAGACATAAATGAGAAAGAGTTAGGAATGACAGACAGCCTCCATGTTGCACTGGTAGTCACAAAATGTTAAAAAAAAAAAAAAATCCCAGAAGAAGTCCTCTTAATGTAGTGGTTCTCAACCTTCCTAATGCTGCAACTCTTTAATATAGTTCCTCATGTTGTGGTGACCCCCAACCATAAAATTATTTTTGTTGCTACTTCATAACTGGAATTTTGCTACTGTTATGAATCTATCTAATATGCAGGAAGTATTTTCATTGTTACAAATTGAACATAACCCACAGATTGAGAACCGCTATCTTAATGCATTGGGCAGATTGTTTATGAAAGATCAATGGAAGGACACAGACAAGGAGTAGCCAGAATGAGAAGGTGTAGATGGGCCTCAACCGTAACCTTCAGAGGGAGGACCCATGTTAATCATCCTGGATTCACTGAAGTCTAATCAAAGCAGCCTCCTCCATCAAGCTTTCCCCAATCCTTTCCACCTCCTCATGAAAGTGATATTTTCTCTCTCTCTCCAAATTCATCATATCACTTTGATTTCTGCTTTGTACTTCTCGTTCTCTTTTATGTCTTAATTATTTGTGTGCTTCCACCCACCCCATCCCCACCTCCCCCTTGAATGATAAATTCCTTGAGAGCAGGATGTATACCACATCTTCTCTATTTTTGTATCTCCAAAGCCTTAGACAAGGTATGTGTTTAGATTGACTTTAATTGAAATAAGCAACTAAGAATCTGAGTCATATTTTAGATTCCATTTATATGTTTACATAATGACATCCAGCAGTCCATCATATTAACTAAAGAAGGGACCTTTCTTCAGCATTCTGATAGAGAAACCTGTGTGACCCACAAACAAACAAACAAAAAATGCCCCTGCCTTGCTGTATGTATGAAAGTAATGTTTGCTCTATTCTGGGTATCCATCCATCCCAGACTGGATCATTTCTATAAACTTCCCAGGAATTTGGTAATCCTCTTGGAGGAGGTTTGGGTATATTTAGATGTGTCCAAGTCAAATGAATCCACATATATAAAGTACTTTGTAAACATTAAAACATTATATAAATGCTATTGTTCAATTCTTATATCCAATACCATCCAAATCATCCAGTATTTCCCAAGAGGACTCCTCAGACCTCTGGCATAGTACTAGAAGTGACCCAGTCTTCTTGGAGTACATTCAACTAGGCAAAGTTGGGTCTGGGGAAAGTCAGACCTTTTGCTGTTAGTCCTCCAGCCTGTGAGGTTGGGGAAACAAAGAAAAGTGAAATATTGAGTGAGCCTAGGAGGTGGATTCAAATTGTCAGACTTATTATACTGGTTGCAATTCTACAGAAACCCTGCAGTCATGAAAAGGTGTTCTAAAGGCAAAAAATATAGGATTAACAACTCGGGGCATCTATAAAGCCTTGTTTGATCCCAGAGGGAAAAGGAGTGGATGGAGCAGTGGATGAAATGTGCAAAGAGCTGATTTAGGCGAGATGTCAGCAAAAGCTTCCTAACTTTTATGGCTGTCTCCAAGTTGAATTGATTGCTTCAGGACAGGGAGTGAACTTCTAGGTGAGAAACTCTGTGGGCATCTTGTGGCGCTTCTTTCCCAGTGTAGGTTGAACTAGATGGTCACTGTGGTACTATACAACTCTAAAATTCTGTGATTCTGAGAAACAATATTTTGACACACAGCTTTTCTTCATCTCTAATGAGAGCAAGAAAATGGCTATAAACTGAATGTGAGGAATTTAGGATAGAGAGAAGAATTCCCAATAGCTTAGATTTCTCTGAATTGGAATAGATGATGAAGGAAACTGAGGCATCCCTCTGGAGATCATTAATGTCAAAACAGATACTCTTAGGATGTTTATTTAGCTATGGCCCTAAGGTTCACAGACAGAAGGATCATGTGCATACATACATACATTTGTGATTGTTGTTACTCTTCAGTCTTTTCAGTCATGTCTAACTGTGACTCCTTTTGAGGTTTTCTTGGCAAAGATACTGGAGTGGCTTGCCATTTCCTTCTCCAATTCATTCCAATGAGGAAACTGAGGCAAACAGGGTTAGGTAACTTGCCTAAAGTCACACAGGTAGTAAGTGTCAGGGGTCAAATTTAACCCAGGTGTTCCTGACTCCAAGATTGGACTCCATCTACTATACCCACTAACTGTGTGTGTGTGTGTGTGTGTGTGTGTGTGTACTATATGTGTTGATAGATAGGTGACATAATTGTGGTTATAATAGACACAATCCTTATAATGGAATAAATCTTTCTATGAGTAGAAAATATGTATGTCATGCACAGTTTAGCATAGAATGGAGGATTTCTTGAAATCTTATTCAGCCTTAAGAATCCATGGTCAGTGGGTGCTGAGAATCTTGGGATGGAAGAGTGTCAGTTCACTAAATTCAACCCAAATGCATGAAAGCAAATGCTCTTACAATGTCAAAACCAAGAAGGGTATGCAGCCAACAGAGCAGCTTTGAAAAACGTAGCTTAGAGAATTAAAATTCCTCCATTCCAACTGCATTTAGCATGCTGTTTTTGGAAGCAACTAGGGAATTTGCAATCCCCTTTGTACCATGCACGTAGAGAGAACTACATTATTGACAGTGGGAAGGCTTTTCAAGTCATTTGAGGATTAAATAAAAATATGACTTGCCCCACCCCCATTCTGCAAATTCTATCCATTTTCCCTTCAGGAGTTAATTGCACAGTAAGAAAAGTTAGTGTCATTTGTTGATTCCAACTTGCCTCTTATAATAATAATTTTATTCATTTTTTTTCAAAACTTTCCCTATTATCATTATAATTTTGACCACCACCAACAAAACATCAATATTTCCTTATATAAAGAACAGAAAATGAGTGTATCTGAAGGTTCATTCTGCATAATTTCTTTCTTTTCTTGAAAACTTTGGTGAAGTAGTTTCAACACTGTTTTGTTGGTTGATGTCTCCTTCTGAATTTCCTTCTGCTCTCATATGTTGATTTTAAAAATGATTCATCTAAAAGAAGTTTACTGAGAAATTTACTAAAAGGACATTTTCCCCAGTTCATAGTTTCACATTTAATTCTAATATTGATTTTATTCATGGTGGAAAAAACCTTTTTGATACTATGTGCTCAAAATTGTTCACTTTATCTCCTGTGATTTTCTTTATCACTTGTTTGGCAACAAAATTTTCTTATAACCACAGTTATTAAGGATATCTCCTTTCCTGTTCCTCTAATTTATCAATGTTTTCTGCTGAGATCATTCATGCATTTAGAGCTTATTATGTTACTAATTCTAAACCTAATTTCTGTCAGACTACTTTCCCGCTTCCCTAGCAAGCTTTGTCAAATAGTGAATCCCAAGTAGTTGGAGTCCTTTGGTTTATGAAATCCTATGTATATTACCATCCTTGATTGCTTCTTAATCCTCTGTATCAGATCTTTTTTGCTACAGAATCAAATCACCTTTTCCATTTTTTAAACAGCCCAAAATAGTTTTCATGATTACTGCTTTATAGTAGAGTTAGAGATCTGGTATTGCATTACTCCTCTTACTCCCCCTTTTTTTCCTCATTATTTTCCTTGAGATCATTGACCTTTTGTTCTGAGTGAATTTTGTCTTCCTGTTCCCCTGTTAGGTTTAGTGCATTTCTAAAACATGCTCTGTAGTGAGTTCTTCCCCCTTCTTCATTTCTATCCTATTGTATACCTTTTTCCTTCCCTTTTCTTTCCTCTCTTAAAACTAACAAAGCAGAACCAACCACACCCAGGTCCTATATTTATCTCTATTTATTCCCTTTATGACTTTTGAATACATTAGGACTTTGAAAGGACATTTGTCTCTTCTCTCCCTATTAGATTTATTTAACCTCTTCTTTTTTGGCCAAATATATTTACTTTTCTAGGTTTCTGTTGACTCCAGTATTTGCATTTCAACATTTACATTAATTGTCTGTCTTTTTAAGAACCATGCTTGAAAGTTCTTTATTTTATTAAAGATCAATTCTACCCCTTCGCCATAGAATCAGTTTTGCAAGTGAAGTCACCCTTCATTATAAGCCTTGATCTTTTTCCCTTTTTTAATACCATGTTTCAAGATTTTCTCTCCTTTCTAATAGTTGTGGCATAGGCTTATGCGATATGACTGTGGTTTCTTACCACTTGAGTTCCTTCTGGATGCTTACGATATTTTTCTTTGACCTGGAAATTTTGGAGTTTAATATTTTTTTAGGAAGTGACCTGGAAATTATTTCTGTCTTCACTTTGCCCTCTGTTCTAACAGGTTTTGACAGTTTTCTTTTGTAAAAACTCACACATGAACTCCATTTCTCATCTCTCTCTACCTTTGCACTGGCTGTCTCCCATGCCTAGAATGCTTTCTTTCCTCACTTCTGCCTCTTTGGATCTCTGACTTTCTTCAAGACTCAGTTCAAATGCCACTTTTTCTGTTGTCATTGTTTGGCAGTTTCAATTGTATCCAACTCTTCATGATCCCATTTGGGGCTTTCTTGGCAAAGATACTGGAGTGATTTGCCATTTCTTTCTCCAGCTCATTTTACAGATGAGGAAACTGAGGTAAACAAGGTTAAGTAATTTGCCCAGGGTCACACGGCTAGTAAGTGTCTAAGGCTAGATTTCAACTCAGGTCTTCCTAACTCCTCATGTGGTGTTCTATCCATTTCACCACCTAGTAGCCACCTTCTCTGGAGGCTTCTACTGGCCACCTGGCTGCTAGAGTCTTCCCCTTCAAGGTTAGCTTTCATCTTCTCTGTATGTATCTTATATGTGCCTATTTATTTACATGTTATCTTACTCATTAGAATATAAGCTTTTTGAAGCAGCAATCATGAAAACCATCTGATATTGACTGAAAAAATAAAGGGACAGATCAATAGAACACACTAAATAAAGAAGAATCAGAAACAATGGAACTCAATAACCCAGTGTCCAATAGATTGGAAAACATGAATTACTTAGCAAAGATCTCCTAATTTGGTTTAAAAAAATACAGGGAAAATGAGAAAGCAGTTTGGAAGAAATTAGGTTTAGACTATCAATTTATACCACACTCCACAATATATTCTAAAATTGATATATGACCTTAGCATTAAATATTGTACTATTTTTTAAAAAAAATACAAGAAACAGATATTATATCTGTCACAGTTATGAGTAAGTGATATTTTCTTATTCTAAGGAAGAAGGGAAAAAATGCAAAAGATAACCTGTATATCTTGAATTAAATGAAACTGAAAATTCCCTACAGACAAAATTAATACCCCTAGATAAGAAGAAAAGTAGTGGAATGGGGCAAACAAGTCCTCATCTCAAATTTCTCAAATGATAAATCTCTAAAATTTCAACCTTTATTATTCATGCTTTTGGATCAAATAATAATAATAATAATAATAATAATAAATAAAGCCTTGTGAGTCATAACATTTCAGCCATTAACACCAAAGTATAAATTAGTTTATCATATACTCTTCCGCTTTAAAAAAACAAAAGGAGTAATGGTATTATGTCAGCACTGGATACTTAAATGATGGTTCTGAATTGGGCTGGCTGTGGTTTTCACTCTGCCATCTCCTTTGAGAACTCATCATTGAACATAAAGTTAGGTAGTTTTGTTTTTCATTTTTTTTCTTAGCTTAAATCTTTCCCAAAGCAAATATTCCTGTTCTTCCCATTTCAATTGTTATATTTCTTCTAGAGAAATAAGACATTTTAATAAATGGATTTTACCTTGAGGTACATAGAAACAATAATCATTTCCTTCCCCCATCCCTCCACCCAGGCTATACAACCCTGTTCTTTATTTTATGATGCATTCACCCTAGGGCCTGGGGGAAGACAAATAACAGAGATATCAATTTGTGAATGTGTAGAGGGAGTCTATGCATTTTGACAAAGTCCTGGAGTGTTTTTAGATTTATTCTAATTTGGTTTTCTCTAGAAATTTAAAGTATTATTTGTTTAAGGCCTGGAGTTGTTATGGTCATTTTGGTGAAATGTGTTAATACAAGGGTAGTCTTTAGAAACAGACATTCAGAGTCTGATGGCTGTGTCTGGTTTTATAGTTAATCACTCACAGTACAGACAAATTACTGGAAAATTTTGTGTAAACTAAAATAGAATTGAAGCAAAGAAAAAAAATATAGTAAATAATTTTCTAAAGAGAATAATCACCCTCCAAACTTGACAGCACTGTCCATTTGGATTCAGTTTTCTAGCAGACAATAAAGTATTCCAGAAACCTGCTGAATGTTTTGACTAGCGTTCAAAACCACAGTGATGGGGCACCAAGAAATCTGGATAGAAATCTAGAGGATTGAAACAAAATTGCAAGCAGGCATCTGTTTAAGGACAAAAATAAAGAACAGGAATGTTCAAGTAACATATAATCTAGGGGGAAAGGATGTACAGAAAGTCCTCAAGTTTCAATTGGTATCTTGGAAGTACTGATATGAAGCAAAAACAGAATGTTGGTGCATTGGATAGAACACTGGAAGACTTAAGTTCAAATCCCAATTCAGGTAGTTATCATTTCTCCTTTTTAAAATGGGGTCAAAAATTGTACCTATCTCCCAGGGTTGTTGTGAGAATCAATTGAAATAATATCTGTGAAGTATTTTGTAAAACCTTAAGGCCTGATATAAATACTAGCCATTGCTGTTTTTGTCAGTTCTTATTTCTAATATCTGCTCAAATTTTATAACTTCTAGATTTTCAGCCTCATCCTTTTATGTGAACAAATACTCTTAATTGATATTGATTATGTTAGAATGTTCAGATAGAAAACAGTAGAGAGATAGCATTTGAAAGTCAGGAAAATCTGAATTCAAATCCCACTTCTGGCACCTGCTCACTTGGCTTTGTAACCATGGACAAATCACTTGACCCTTTGGTTCCCAAGACTACAAATTTTAGATGAGTTGTTGACATGTATTGATAAAAAAAAGTTTTCACCCAGAATTTCCCTATACTAATGAAATAGCAGCCCAACAATAGGGAAAAAATAAAAGAACCAGCACTATCTTTTATCATTAAAGGTCCTGCCCAAGCTTAAGAATTCAAGGCTCCTCCCAAACAGCTGGACCACTGGGTTCTGAGTAAGCACCTCTGATATTGCTCTAGCATTTGGTGTTCTTTGCATTTATGTATCTTTGTCTATATTTGAGGATATCAAAATGTTTTGAAATAGTTGAGTTTCTACACTTCCATCAGGTAGACAGCTGTGAGTTTTAATCTCAGGAAATTTGTATACTGGTTAAGTTGAATTGTCCAAGGTGGATGGATTTTTGTCAGTCACTGATGGATCTTAGAAGTTGTAAGCTACTGCTTACAACTCATGGTCTGCTCTCCTTCTTGGGAGTGATTCCTATGGGAAAATTGAATGACAGTTCCCTGGTTAAAGGTGCCATGCAAAGCTCTAGAGGTCTTGAAAGGGGTAGGAGAAAGTTATTAATGGAGTACGGATTCTTCTTCAGTACTGAGATCTTCATTTCCTGAATGGCTAAATACAAGATGGCCAGTGATTGGAAAGTTATTTTCTGGTGACTCAGAACTAATGGAAAAGAAAGGACTCAGGGTTTTTTAATCTTAAAAGAACATGTCTCTGGTGCTTGATACTATTTAGTTTTTTCTCTTTAGTCTCTGAAACCCAGAGTCTCAGGCTTTTTCCCTCAGGGAAATTGTCTAAGACTATAGAATCATGGAATCTTACAGTTGGGAGGGGAATCAATGAGCATCTCATCTGTCTTTCCCAATCTTGAGTCCAAAGACATTAAGTAGCTTGGCCACGGTCACCTAAGTAGCTACAGGTGGCAAATCTGAGACAAGGTCTCTGGTCTCTTGATTCCCAGGCCAACACTTTTTCCCCACTGTATGTAGACGTCTCTACATTGCGAAGCTCTTTTCTCCCCCCTCCCTCCCACCATAAAAAACAATATTGCTTTCCTGTCCAGATTTCATTACAAAGAATATTTAGGTGGAAGGCATTTCTTGGTTCCTTTGTATACTGCCAGGGTGGCTCATCTATGTTCTTGTGTCTATCAAAGACCTCCAGCAATAAATATGTGCTGAAGGCCCACATAATACAGCATCCTCTGATCCCAAGTAAAGATCAGATAGTTTCTGCACTTGGATAGTGTATAGTCTGGCCATCTCATCTGTTTACTCAGTTTAGAACCAGTCTGTGCTCATGTCTACTCCTTAAATGTGTACTGGGTATGAATGGTTAATGATTTCTGAATGCCTTATCTCCTAAATGTTGGTATCTGGTAATATGCATCTGTTTACTTGCTTGTTTATTGTACCTTCTTTCCCAGAATATAAATCAACGTAGCAATAGAACCATGACACAAAGGAGTATACCCAGGGCCATTTCCCTTCAAGTACTAGGGAAATTAATACAGGAATTCACAAGGAGTGAATTCCAGGTAGAGATGTTGGAATATTAACAGGACCCCAATGGGGGGAAATGAAAGAGAGTGCCTTTCCTGTGCTAGTGCCAGAAAAATCAGTGCAGAAGAGAAACATCTGTGCCAAAGAACCACCCACATTTAACCCTAGTACTGTGAGTACCACAGTATGAGGAATCAAGGGTCTGAAGGCAGTGTGAGTTCTTGAGATAAGGGGAGAATATTGCTGATGATCTCCTCTGATACTCTCTCTGTTCTGCGTGGTTATAAGACTGTGTTCTCTGGTTTCTCCTCCTATCGCTCTGACCTCTCCATCTACTTGATATGGGTGTCCTGCAAGTTTCCATTCTGAGATGTTTTCTTGATCCTTTCACTTGATTAGCTTGTGATCTCCCTGGGTTCTGTGAAGATGTTTCCTAGCTCTGTTTGCCTGTTTCTCTGGCTTCTTCAGCCTAAGATACATCTCCTCCAGAAGGCCTTCCTGCTCCCAATCAGGTGTTAGTGCCTTCTCTCTTTCTCTCTCTCTCTCTGTCTCTCTCTCTGTCTCTCTCTCTCTGTCTCTCTCTCTCTGTCTCTCTCTCTCTCTCTGTCTCTCCTTCTCTCTCTCTCTCTGTCTCTCTCTCTCTCTCCTTCTCTCTCTCCTTCTCTCTCTGTCTCTCTCTCACTCTTTGTCTCTCAGGGGACCTTCCACATACTTTGTATATTTTATATTATTTATTTATTTACATGTTACCTCCCCCAATGGAATGGAAGTTCCCTGAGGGCATGGACTACTTTTGTCTTTTATTCTCCATCACGTAGCACTTTATTGTCCAGCCATTTCAGTTTGTGTCTCAATCTTCGTGACCGCATTTGGGGTTTTCTTGGCAAAGATACTAGAGTGGTTTGCTCTTTCCTTCTCTAGCTCATTTCATAGATAAAAGAACTGGGGCAACCAAAGACTTGCCCAGGGTCACACAGCTAATTAAGTATCTGAGGCTGGATTTGAACTCAGGAAGACTCATCTTCCCGACTCCAGGTCAAGTGCACTATCCACTGCCTTGCTGAGTACTTAGTAAGCATTGTTACCATGCTTATTGGTTGATTAGTTGGTTGGTCCAAGAGCTCCTGTATGATCTCATTCTGTTTTTGTTTTGGGTAAATAAAACTTGATCTGTATTCAACATCTTGTCAGCCTGAGTGCTTGAAGAGAAACTGAAGGCCTTTTGGGGGACAGAAAAATAGTTTAGGCAGTCAAGTGTCTAGCATTTCTCCAGGTATGGGAGAAAATCTCCAGACAGATATTGTAAGAGACCACTCTGAAAAAAACTGTACCTGGATCCATTGTCTGAGGAGCCACTCCTGCTTCCCAGTTCAGACTGTGAGTGTATTCATACTGATTGGCCAGGTGTGAAGCAGCTAGGAAGGTATGCCCGGGAGGCTGGGAGATTTGAACTTGGTGAACAAAAGAGGATAGGGCCGGAAGGGCTGAAATTGGATGTGGTCCACATGGTTTGTCCTTGAAACCTGGGCA
The DNA here is from genome assembly GCA_028646515.1 of Pseudochirops corinnae. Classification (NCBI taxonomy): domain Eukaryota; kingdom Metazoa; phylum Chordata; class Mammalia; order Diprotodontia; family Pseudocheiridae; genus Pseudochirops; species Pseudochirops corinnae. Next base: position 15,655,545 of record CM053592.1, read on the forward strand.
AAACTCCCTGCCTCAGTGCCTGAGTAATTTCAAAGCAATGCCCCAGGACTGAGATTGCCTCAGATTTTTTTGCCTTGTTTTTGCCAGAAACTCTGAGACTACTTTAAAATGAGATATTCTATGACAATTATGGCCTATTTCCTTACCATATTTACTAGTTTGTTGAGTCAATATCATTCTAATTTGATGAGAATCCTGAGGACTTGGGAGAACATGCCCTCCCCTGTCTTGCCCCGCTGTTTTTCCATGTTTCTAGTATGTCCTGTGTCTGGGGGATGGTACAGCTTGAAGGAGGGAGATGAGATGTTAGAGCAAAACTATGCTTAAATCTTTACCTTTAGGCATGTGGCTCTTAGAAATAACTTAAGAGTAACCACAGTGACATTGAAACTGTCCTTCTGTCTACTCTTCTGAGGACACATTTGTACACACCTTGATAATCCAATGAACCCTTGTTTATCAATGTGGGTGCTTTGAAATGTACACACAGCAAAATCTCTCTCCCTCTCCTTCCCATCTTTCCCTCTCCCCCCTCCCCATTTTGTTCTGTGTGTCTAACCTTTTGTTTATTTATGACATTTTAACTCCATGCCCTATCCATGCACACTGATACTGGCTCTCAAAAATAAGTGTAACCCCTGTTTGGAAGTCCCAGATTGCCAGAATGCACATAGTTTGATGTTTGGGAAAACTCCTGGAGGTTGAGGGGAGGGAGGAAGATTGTACTCAATTCACAGAGACCTTCTGAGACAATGCTGCTGCTGCTGCTGCTACTATACTAGTAGTAAGAGGAGGAGAAGGAGCAGGAGGAGGAGAAAGTTCTGAATTTTCTTCCTCCCTCCCATCCTTCCCTCATCCATTGAGAAGGCAAAAAAAAAAAAAATAGTATGCATTATACATATGAAATCAAGTAAAACATATTTTCACATTAATATCTGGAATCTAAATAGCACTTTAAAGTTTGCCAAGAATTTTACACATAGCTAATTTGATCCTCACAACAACCTAGGGAAATGCCAATATCATCTCCATTTTACACTTGGGGAAACTGAGGCAGACAGAGGTTAAGTGACTTGTCTCAGGTCAAACAGCCAATAAGTCTCTGAGGCTGCATTTGAACTCACATCTTTCTGACTCTAGTCCAGAACTCTATCCACTGCACCATGTAGCAAGAGAGGCAATGAACACCAAATGTGATAACTAGGAAGAAGTACGTAACCATACGCACAAATTGACAACAGAATGAAGGAAGCAAAGTCAGAAAAACAATATGCACAATGAATCCAACGATCTAAATGGAAATGGCAACCACCACAAGACATTAAAAAATGCTGCAGGTTGTTGAGAATCAGCTTGGCCCCTAGGATGGGAGATGAGAATCACCTCTCCCTGGCCCTTTTCCCAAGTAGTGGGGGGGGGGGGGCTGAGAGGAGGAGGTTCCTAGGTGTGTAATGCTTTAAGGTTTGCAAAGTTCCTTACAAATCTTATTTTTTCCTCCTAACAACCTCGGGAGGTAGGTGCTATTATGGTCCACACTTTACAGATGAGAAAATTGAGACTGGGAAAGGTTAGGTGACTTGCCTAGGGTCACACAGCCCATAAGCATCTGAGGTTGGATTTGAACTCAGGTCTTCCTGTATCTAGGTCTAGTGCTCTATCCGCTGCATCAACTTGCTGCAGTCACCTTATAAGAGGTGACTTTTTGGAAGAAGAGAAAGGAAGAAATGCAAAGGGAAATCTATGAGATTTTAAAAAGCAATGAATAGAAATCTATTTTTAAGAAAGACTAAGCATACTTGGGATACATCAGGTGAACTTGAGATTCACTGAGGAAGTTGTTGATATCAATAGGAAAACTGACCCTGTGGTGCTGGTATGTCTACCAACATTCACTGGAATGTCACCACTAATTGGAACCAATTCCAGCCTTTTCTAAATACTAGCAGGATATTGCAGGCAAAAAGCTGGGACTTAATACTCCCACACTCTGAGTGTACAGAGACTTAGGAGGATAGAGGTCAGAGGTGCCAGTGAATGGAGACCTGATTGTTCAACCTCAGGACTGGATCCTGAGATTTGGCTCACGTGATTGCAGTACCACAAGAGCAGAGAGATTGGAGGAGAAGATGATACTCAGCAAGGGGACAGGCATATTCTCACTGCCTATTGAGGCTGTAGCATATGCCTGAGATACAAGTTGCAGAATCCAACATGCCAATTCCCAAACATTCTGGGAAGATTCTTTTGACTCCTGTGATGGAGGACTTCAGAAACACTCTCAGGAAAGTGCTGGCTGATCACAAGATCCAACAGCTGCTTGGATGATACTTTAAAAAGATGGAGATGCATATGTGTGTGTGTGTGTTTGAGTATGTGTGTGTGAGTGTGTTTGTGTGTGTGTGTGTGTGTGTGTGTGAGAGAGAGAGAGAGAGAGAGAGAGTGTGTGTGTGTGTGTGTGTGTATGTGTGTGTCTGTATTGAACTTTGAAGAAAGGAATTAAAGTGGACTGGTATACTAAGTCCCAGGTAAATAGTCACCTTGATTGTCTGCTAAGCAGCTAGTCTTGGACTTGCACAGTATTCAGTATAGGATTTCTATGTCTTAGGAAGGCAAGAAGACTGTCTATATTTATGCAACTGAATTCTTCCAATTTTAGCGTGTGTCCCAAGGTATCTTGGGGGCAGCTGTCACTCTCCAATATCTGACCTGATGGAGAAAGTAGTTGGAGACCTGAACTACCTGGAAGAGTTCATGTATCTTGACAACATCACTGTTTTTGAAGGGGCTCTGAATGAGTAACAGGAGAGATGGATGGATGAAAGTCATGGATTGGCTGAAAGATAGACTGAGGCAGTCAACAGATAAGTGATAGTCCTTCAGAGCTGCTATTACAAGGTGTGAACACTGATCCAGAGGAGATGCACTTCTGAATTGGCCACACCCAAACAATCTTAGAGACTTCAGACCTCTTCTGGTATTTGTTGTTGTTGTTGATGGTGGTGGTGGTAGTGGTGGTGTGTGTGTGTGTAGAGCAGTGGATAGTGAATTAGCCCTGGAGTCAGGAGGGCCTGAGTTCAAATCCAATCTCTGACACTTACTAGCTGTGTGACTCTGGGCAAGTCACTTAGCCTCACCTGGGGGTGGAGGAGGAGGTGGACAGGAATTATACCACTGTTGCAAAATATTGAATGACCTCAGACACATATGGCTGAAGGGGCTCAGACCCAGAAGGTGAGGAAACTTACATGCAGAAGGTGTAGCCCTTCTCATGCAGTCTCTCTCCAAACAATGCTTCTCATAGTCTTCCTGAATACAAGCTCTGGAGAGGAAAAAAGTTGCCCAACGTGTTTCTCTCTCTCAAGTTGGAGATCAAATGTACCCTTCCTCTGAAACTCCTTGTCTCTCCTGTCTTCTTTCCTCTCCCCAGAAATCTCCATGACTCAATCATAATCCTATACATAAATGCATGGCCTCTGGATATTTCTCTCCAATATCCAGCACCATGCATTCTGGGAATCTGCACCTCTCAAAGCAAAGGCTACCTTCTCATTCTAAAAACATATGGAATTATTGAAATTCTTATACGGGCTGAGGGAATGTTTCCTGTAATGCTCTGCCTGCTTCATTAAGTAAATAGAACAAAGCTCACCACACAAATAGAGGATTTTACTTCCTAACATCTTGATTAAATCTGAAGCTAGCATGAGCAGCCCAGAAATGAGCCACCATAACTTCACTAGGTAAGACCTATCATGGGACTGTGCACGTCGCGGGTGTGACCTATATAATTTGAGCCTGAGCTAAACTAAAAATTTGGAGCATTTGTAGCGATGTTGGGAGGAAACACTTTTGTTACTTAAGTAGCAAACTTAAGAGAATACACACTTAAGGGAAGGCATGTTGCCTATAGATGGGAGCACTGAGGATGAAAAGTTGGTTTCCAGTTTTGACTTAGCTGATATACCTTGGTTTTTCTAGAGGCAACTGGTAGAACAGTGGTTCTCAATGAACCTTTTCACAGGGGTCACAGGGGTCACATATTTCCGATGGTCTTAGGAACGGAGACACGCTCCTCTATCCATCTCCAGGTGGGTCTGCCCACATACAGATACGCCCACATACCAGTATTAAAGGGTCACGGCATTAGGAAGGTTGAGAACCACTGTGGTAGAACCTTGGATAGAAATTCAAGTGCTGACTCATACATACTCTTATTGGCTGTGTGACCCCAGGCAAGTCACTTAACCTATTTACCTCCATTTTCTCAACTGTAAAATGGGTTTGATGCCAGCACCTACCTTCCAGGGTAGTTCTTAGGATCAAATGAGATAATATTCTTAAAGTGCTTAACACAGTGCTTGGCTGTGTTTAATAAATGCTTATTTTCTTTCCTTCTTATAGCTATAGGAATGGGCTCCATCCTCCACAGACAGTTGAGCTCCTTTTGCTCAAACGGATTTGTTATCAAGTTAAATGGAGAAAGGATGTTACAAGCATAACCCTAAATTCTCCTTCATTCAGGTTTTTATTCTATTAAGAATGTATTGTTGGGGCAGCTAGGTGGTACAGTGAATAGAACATGGCCCTGGAGTCAGGAGGACCTGAGTTCAAATTCGGCTTCAGACACTTGACATAAAAACTAGCCGTGTGACTTTGGGCAAGTCACTTAACTCCAATTGTCCTACCTTCTCCCCTCCAAAAGGCAAAAAAAAAAAAAAAAGGTTTAAAAAAAACAAATACATGCAGTCAAACAAAACAAAATCTCACATTGGCCACACCCAGAATTGTATGTTACATCCTTTATCTTGAGTCTATCACCTCCCAATCAGGAGGTATGAAACATGATTTACCCTGGGTCTTCTGGGACCACGGTCGGTCATTGCATTGTTCAGCACTCTTTACTCTTTGTTTTTCTTTTCTTTTCTTTTTTAATTTTTTTTTTTGCTTTTTTTTTGAGGGGGGAGAGCAGGGCAATTGGGGTTAAGTGACTTGCCCAAGGTCACATGGCTAGTAAGTGTTAAGTGTCTGAGGCCAGATTTGAACTCAGGTCCTCCAGACTCCAGGGCCGGTGTTCTGTTCACTGACACCTAGCCACCCCCTTTGTTTTTCTTTACAATATTGTTGTAACGATATGGATTATTCTCTTGCTCCTGTCCATTTCTCACAAATCTTCTTAGGTTTCTCTGAAACCATTCCTTTCCTCATTTGTTACAGCCCAATGGTATCCCCTTACATTCACAGAGCCTTTGATTTGCAGTGGGAGAAGCCACAGGTCCCCTTCATCTTTTTCCCTAGGATTTTATACTGAACAGAGGAGTTTTTACCACTTTTACTTCTTCCGTTATTCCAAATGTTCTTCTCACCTTTCTTTCCTTTTCCTTTGTGCATTGACTAAGAACAAATACATTTAGATGTAATGGACTTTTTTATTTCTTTTTACTAGATGGAGAGAAAACCCTTCAATTGCTGAATAAGTTTTTTTTTTACCTTCTGAATTCACTTCCTATTTTCATAGGCACTTTGAAAGAATTTTGCAACATTGACTCTACTCACTGTAAAGCCTGTGACCTTGTGTCCATTAAAAAGCAAACTTGGTGTCTGAGAAACAAGGCTGTTTCCTATAACAGGATGTCTTGTTTATATTTATTTCTCTTCCTTTTTCTTTCTCCTTAATTTTTCTCCCCCTCCCAAGACAGAAAGCAAGAATTAATGTCCTTGATAATTTCCTTTTAGCAACTCACCATCTCTCTCACCCAATTTCCTAGAGAGTATGGAGGAGTTGCTATGAGTTCTCTTAGTGAAGAAAAGCTATCCTCCCTTATTTCAGAAGCAATTTCCTCTCTCCCACCCACCTAAAACTCTTCCCTCCTCAATAGTAAAGAAAGCATTAGTCTCCTATTTCATTCAACTGATAGAATTACTATATGGTTTGGAGCTACGTTAGTGAAATCTGAGGGAGGGTTTGCTAATGTGCCAATGGATCAAGGCTGGTGTGTGGTTAGTGGGTGTCCCACTTTCTGTAAGTCAGTAACGGAGTATAATAAAATAATTTGGCTTCTTTCAGTCCCCCAGCCAAGTCATCCAATCAGAATGTATCAAGTGTTCCAAATATTTCCGTATCCTCATTGTTTATCAGAGAACATCTAGCTTACTCCGCTCCCCTCTCCCTCCTCCTGCCTCATGACACTGGGTGCTGCCCTTGTTATGATATTGATCCAGGAATATGAAAACGAATATGAAATAGGAGACTTAAGGAATCTTGACTGGCTTCTCCCACTTCGAATCTAGGAAATTACCTTTAGTCAACTGACCTTACATGTCAGGGGTTTGTTACTGGGGTTCCATGAGCACTTCAAAATATATGTTTTCAAAATTATTTCAGCATAGTTGGTTTCCTTTGTAATTCTAAATATTTTTATTGTTTTCACTTATGTCATTGTGATGAGAAGGGGTTTATAGCTTCAGCAGCCTACAAAAAGGATCCATGATGAGGTTCAGAACCTTATTCTAGATTTATGTCACTCATGCAACCCCCTGGATGGCCAAACTCAAGTGTGACCAAAGAGAATAAAGTAAAATCACCCCTCCTATTGTCATTTCCATCCCGGGGTGTCTGCCCCCGCCATTCTAAATCCCTACGATCTGTCCCATCTCTGCCTTCCCTGCTCCCGGCTTATTTGGGGACAGTTCAGTGTCTGCATCTGACAAGTGGCCCACAGGGATTGTCAGCTCCCCAGGTATCTCCGAGGTGGCTTAACAGCAGTAGCAGCAACTGGCCAGCAGAGGCTGTCTGTTCCACAGGTGTCTCTACTCCCCTGATCCTGAGTACTTGGAGAGAGGATGAATGATTCAATGGAAGTCACTTTCAAGGACAGAGGAAAAGAAAATAGGAGACTCTGAGATCTATGTGCCCACATACACCTCCCTCACGCCTAGGTTTCTTGCCAATTTGTCTCCTTATCCGACTTTTATGGGACATTCACTTTGCATTGGGGAGATACCAGGGACACTAATAAAGAACTAGAGACATAAATAATAGACTCCAGGCACCTTCTTCTGTGTATCAGGAGGAGATAAGCGTTCTTTTTACTAGTTAATATTCCTGAGACACAGTAGGGAGAGGAAGAAAAAATGCTTTTTTTATCAGAAACAAAACCACTCAAATAGACTTTTGCTATCTAACAAGAATACATATTATCCAATTTTTTATTGACCAAAACGAAATCTATAAAAACTCATATGAAGTCATAAAAGTGTTAGAACTGCTGGAGTGGGGGGGGGAGGGAGGAGGTTACCTTGAGGACCCAGCCATCTGCAACCATTCCCAGCAACCACAGAGTCGGGCTGGCTTTTAACCATCCCCATCAAGAAGGCTATTTGCTGATAAGTCCCATTTTAGGTTTAACAGGCATTCTTCTGTGGAGCTGTGTGCTATGGATCCACTCACCGCTTTCTGATCCTCACATTCTGTTGCCAGTATCCCAGATTGAATTCTGCCCTCTGCCTGTCTCCTAGTGTTAGGCTTACATCCAGAATCCTTACCATTTCCTGGACACTCAGATTCTATTCCTCTCTGTGACCTCCTGCTCAGCTTGGCCTTTTAAGAGGCCAACTTTTGGTCGGTTGGGTCAACCATACAAACTAGTCACACTTCTTCCTTGAGGCCCTCCACCATTGAGGTTCTCCAGATGCTCATCAACCCAGACTCATGAGCATTTTCTCAAAACCACACCCACGTTCTCTATCGTGGCCCTACCAATTTGCTCTGATCACAGTGTTATGCTTAGAATTTATGATACCTGTATGACCTCCATCTATACAAACGAGTCCTCCAGCATGTCATTCATTCCCCAACTCCTGGTGCTGACCCATCCTGCATTGCCCACATCCAGGTGTTCGCTTGTTAAACAAATTTCATTATACCAGGACTAGGGGATACCTTTGGGGGCGGCAAATTTAGGACAAATAAAAAGAAGCATGATGCCACTTTATACAGCAGATAGCAAGCGATTCAGTACCATGGTTAACTCCCATTATTGAGATAAGTAAACATCAGTTCTTTAACCTGTGACTCTGAGGGTCATCAAGAATGTTCTACATAGGAGCAGCTAGGTGGCGCAGTGAGTAGAGCACAGGCCCTGGAGTCAGGAGGACCTGAGTTCAAATTCGGTCTCAAACACTTAACACTTACTAGCTGCATGACCTTAGACAAGTCACTTAATCCCAATTGCCCTGCCCCCCTTTATCCAAAAAGACAAAAAAAAAAATAATGTTCTGCCTGTTAAGGGCTGATCATGAAGAGTGCTAACCACCCACCTCCCAACAGAGAAGTTATAGACGCAGGTGCTAAGATTTTATTCAGCTTGGTTCTTGGCCAACGTAGAAAATGGCCTGACCATATATATTTGTTACAAGGCTTTAGATTTTCCTTTTTTTTCCCAAGGAGAAAGGAAGAAGATGGAAGGAAAAATTGGTTTTTGTTATTTGAAAAAATTTTAAGGAAAACATAGTAAGCTTTAAAGATCCAAAGCTTAGATGAATTCACAAATGACAGGTCCATCATGAATTCTAACACTTGAGGTTTAGAAGGGATCTTTAAAGCCATTCATTCCTTCTCCTTTATTTGACACATGAGTAAACAGAAGGAAGAGAAGGAAACTTAGGGAAAGCTAAAATGACTGGCGAAGCCCTTTATCTTTAAGACATCAGGGAGATGATGGGAGCTTCTCACTGTACCTTTGCATTCCAGCCAAAACACTAGGCTGATGGGCCATAGTTTGGAACCTGTATCAAGATTCTTGTATTCAAATGTCCAGAGTTTAGGCATATTTTATCAAGAGAATGTTCTGATTCTGTGGAGTGAAATGTAAAGTGCTCCCTTAGAATCAGAGGACCTGGATTAAAAGCCTTGGCTCCATCACTGACCAACTGTATCACCCAGGGCAGGTCTTTACCTCTCTGAACCTCAACTTCTGCCCCTTTAAAATGGGTGTAGTGTGACACCTCTACTACCTCCCTCAAAGACAGTTTTTTAAAAAGCACTTTATAAATTGTAAAGCAATATATTTATTATTGCTATCATCATTATTATACTGACAGTACAGGTATAGTAAGGCCCTTTTATATATCACTATGTGTGTATTGAAAGATAAGGGGAAGAGGGAGAGAGACAGAGAGGGGGAGAGAGAGAGAAAGAGGGAGAGGGAGACGGAGGGAAAGGGAGGGAGAGTGAGGGAAAGGGAGGGAGAGGGAGAGGGGGAGAGGGGGAGAGAGAGAGAGAGAGAGAGAGAGAGAGAGAGAGAGAGAGAGAGAGAGGGTTAACATGACAGAGGAGAATCAGAAAAAGACTATTCATTCTGAAGAGATAAACACTTTGATACTGGCCTGCAGAAATGGCATTGGGAGTCTTTGTCATTCATGTACACATTTGAAATGATTTCTAGGTTCTACTTCTGGCAAATTGTTGAGGCCTTCTCTCTTGTAGACCTATTAGGAGCTTAAATTCAGTCCCCTACCTGTGCTCTACATCCTCTTGTAGCACCAGAAATCTGGCACTATAGCAGCAAACAAGAATGTTGAGACCCTGCTAGTCTCCTTCCATCTGCTGCCCTGAAATCTTATAGCCCAAGGAAATTGTACTAATATATTTCCTGAAGCAAAACATACCATCTTTATTTTTTATACCATCTTTACTGGGGAAATACAATAAAAAGACATACTCAAGGAGAATGGAAGCAGGTCAGCTCTGTTGGAATCCCTGACAGAATAGCGTGGCCAAGTTGGTGAAGCTCAGGGGATTTGTATGGGGTTCTTATGTGGGACAAGCAAGATGAGGCATTGATTGGGGCTGGGATGGGGGGAGCCCAGATCTGTTAAACAGGTCAAGGTTCAGGGACTAGGGCTAATTCATCCTGGGGCTGGACTGGGGTAGGTGGGAAATTCCTAAGGAGTTAGTGGCTAGTGGAAGGAAAGAGGATTTTTGTCTGTTAATGGCAGGCTTTATTTTGGTGGGGTGACTGGGGATTTGGGCCTTCCCAATCATTTCTTGTTTAGTGGGTGGGGAGGCTAGTGAATTCCTTATAAAGAACTAAAGTTTTCCATGGTAAGATAGAGATCTTTCCACATGTTGAGCTTGCAAAGGTCCATTTATTTACAAGTTAAGAGGCTCTGTATTTCATTTGAAAGAGCTCCAGGGGATTACTGCAAATAAAACTCATAACTAAAACACAAGCACTGAGGACCTAGTGCTTAAAAACAATTAAGCCCTAAAGGATGGAATCATTAGAAAATACCTTGGCTAAGTAAGTGCCTCCTAAAACAGAGCTGCTGCTCTGGGCTTTGTACAGAGCAAGTCAAAACAACAGCCCTGCACTCTGGATTGCAGAGAGCTTCTAGCACAAGGCAACCAGGCCTGGAAGCCCTCCATCCTCACCAAATCTATCTTGGCTACAGACCTCAGTACCACCAAGATGGCACTGTCTTTCAGGAGTGTCTATGGGGGTCAAACCAAACAGGTTTGGACACTTGCCATAGCAAACGGAGAAATGTTTGTTGCTGATTAAAAATGGTGAAACATCAAAGAGGGCTGTAACTCTGTGACCCTCCTTCTCCCCAATATTTTCACCCAATGAGCTACCAGCTACACAAGAGTCTAAATGTCAAACCCAGAAGCAGATGGCTAATGGCACTCCTCTTTCGGCCTCCAAGAAATCAATCAGCAAATATTTACCACAAAGGGTTATACTTTTTAAATTTTGAATCCTAAGTAAGATGGTGGTGGCCATGGCATCTCCATAGAATTTTATTAAGAAGGATTTAATTGGGGCAGCTAGGTAGCACAGTGAATAGAGCACCAATAGAACACCTGGAGTCAGGAGGACCTGAGTTCAAATCCAGCCTCAGCCACTTTAACACACACATTAAAAAAAAAAAAACTAGCCATGTGACCTTGGGCAAGTCACTTAACCCCAACTGCCCTACCTTCCCCCCTGCAAAAAAAAGAAGGATTTAATCAATATCCTTTTTTTACATCTCATTTACAATCATTTGTTGAAGTGCCCTCCCCACTACACCCAACAGATTTCATCTTCCCTTGCAGCAAAGAAATGTGATTAAGTAAAAATACTCACTACAGTGACCATATTTGACAATGTATACACCAATCTGCCATAAAAGTGACAAGTATACTTCTGAAACCAGGACTGGTTTTTCAGTTACTCAGAATCCAACTTTCTTTTAGTGACCCTTTTTGTTTTCATTTCTGTCATCATTGTATATATCGGTCCTTAGTTTTGCTTTGGTTCATATAGATCTTCCCATGTTTCTCTGATGCTTCATACCCATCACATCTTACCTCACAATAAAGGAGAGAGGGAGAGGGACAGGGAAAAGGAGGGAGGGAGAAACAGAGACAGAGAAAGAAAGGAACAGAGAGACAAAGACAGAGAGAGAATACGTGTTGTGGCAAGTGCCGGAATACAAATAAAGTAAAAAAAGACAACTCCTGCCCTCAGAGAGCTTACATCCTAATAAAGAAATACAACAAATGAAAGGAACCTAGAAAGTGTTGGGGTGGGGGAGAAAGAGAGAACGTACCCACACTGAGGCATAGTAGGGAAATCTAGAGTTGAGGAGCAGAAAGAGGAAGCATGGCTGACTTGGGCACTCCCCCAAATGGAAGTTCTCTAAAGAATTTGGACAGCGTGGAGCCTGGGCCACAGAAGCAGAAGAATCTTCCAGGGTGAAAAGGAAGCTGTTAGGGAAGCATCTTTGAAGGTTAGAAGGCCTGCTAGGACATGGTAGAGAAGTCTAGAGCAGAACCAGAAGTGCAAGGAGTGAACATGGCATATTGAACTAATGAAGAAAGCATTTATTAAATGCTTACCATGGAACAAGCATTATGCTCAGCACAAGGAATACAATTACACAAACAAAAGCAGCCCTTGCCCTCAGGAAGCTTACTTTGGAGAAATAGCACACTTGGGGAAGTGTTAGTTTGGGAGGGGCACTTTGGTCTGGAAAGTTACTGGAATGGGGAGTGGGGTCATAGAGGAGTAGATTGGCACACCCCATCCAGGAACAATGGTGGAATTGATTTGTTCTTGGTTCTTGGTACATGAATGGGGGAAGGAAATAGTAGTTGGAGAAGAAGATAGAGGGGATTGAGGATGAGGGAAGTAAGGGGCTTCTGAATGGAAATTAGGTAATTTTTAAAATTAGGATAGTAAAAGGATTGCCTAATTAAAAAAAAAAAAGCAAAGCATTCATTCAAGTCTCTACTGTCCTCTGTGTCATTCCATCTAACTGAGAAGCTTCAGTCATTGAAGGAGGATAAGAAGTATCAGACAGAAAAAAAGATTTCCTCTCATAGAACCATTTGAAAGCCTTCTGGGACTTTGCCTTTGTAAAGTCATCATCTGTAAACAGATGGTCCAGTCCATGTCTTTTGTTTTTCTAAACTCAGGCAGCTGAGGTTCAGAAAGGTCAGATTACTCGTTCAAAGGTAGCACCTTGGCAGAGCCGCAGCTAGAACACAAGTCTTCGGACTGCCAGTCCAGGGCTACTGACACCAGGCCACACTGCCTCTCCCCAGGGGAGACAGTGGTTGGTTTTCAGGGATCTGTTGATAAGAATGAAAATACACAGTAGAGGCTTTATAGGAAAATCTCTGGAAGAAATGAATCCAGGCAATGGGGAAGGATGACCAGCACACAACCTTAGGCTCTTAAAAGCTGCCTTAACCCCTGCAGCACTAATAATAAATCTGGTGCTTACTATGCACTGTTTGTTCAGTCATTTTCAGGCATGTGTGACTCTTCATGACCCCATCTTGTATTTTCTTGCCAAAGATACTGGTTTGCCATTTCCTTCTCCAGCTCATTTTACAGATGAGGAAACTGAGGCAAACAGGGTTAAGTGACTCACCCAGGGTCGCACAGCTAGTAAATGTCTGAGGCTGGATGTAAACTCAGCTCTTCCTGACTCTCCTGCAGTTACAAGTGCTGCATGTATTTCCTGTGTGTTCCTACTCTCAGGAGTGTACTGAACCCAGCTCTTACCAGCTCTCCAGAGCCAATTGTTAAAGTTTTCAGTGGGAGCATTTATGACTTTACAAATCAGTGCTTCAGTAATTTTTTGTTGATTCTTTAGACTCAAGAAATTGATGGGGGAAATGTAGTGATGCAGATTCAACTTTAAAGTGTATCTCTTGTTTTTAGAGATCTAATTACTAAACCCAGACCAGCCCTCCCCTGCTCTTGATACCTGGAAGTTTCACATCTTCCTTGTACATTTCCACATTCCAAAAAGGTTGATTTCTGTCTGTGGCATAGGTTCTAAACCTCATTAATGGGTCATAGATTCCTTTGGCAGTTCTGTGAGGCCTTTGGACCCTGTCTCAGAATCATGTTTTTAAATGCACCAAATAAAATACGTAATATTACAAAGGAAATCAATTATATTGAAATACAATTCTCAAAGTCTTTTTTAAAAACAAGTTTATGCACCCTGATTATGAAGCCCTGGTCTATGGCAAGCAGACTGCTGGTGATACACAGTGTTATACAAACATTGCTAATAATCATGGGTCATATTTGCCTTTATCCACCTCCAAATGCAGATGTGAAGAGACCGAACATGTGGCTGTGGAATAGTCTGTTTATAATTGCAAGCGAATCTCCCTAATAGGGTTACACAGCACACTCCTTCCAAACCTAGGTTCTCTCCTGCCCCTTTCTCCTTTTTTCTTCTTTTATTTTTTCTTCCTTTCTCTCTTTATTTTTTCCTTTTTTGGATCCTTCTCTATTTTTTGCATTATTCTCTCTGTTACCTACATTTAGCATAAGCTAGGTCAGGGGTGGGGTACCTGATTCCAAACTGTGAGTTTGGATTCAGTCAAAGGGCCAAACTTGAGGTTCTAGAGGGCCACATGTTGCCTAGAGACCACAGGTTTCACACACACACACACACACACACACACACACACACACACACACACACACACTAGGTGGTACAATGGATAGGATGATTCCCTGAGAACTCAGAAAGCCCTGAGTTCAAATCCAACCTTAGACTCTATAGCTGTTTGACTCTGTGCAAATCACTTTACCTCAGATTGCCTTTTTTTCTCAACTATAAAATGGGGATTGTAGCACCTACCTCATAGAGTTGTTGTAGGAATCAAGTGAGTACTTGTAAATGTTTAGAACAGTGCCTGGCACACAGTAGGCATTTGATAAATGCTTATTCCCTTCCTCCTTTCCCCTCTTTCTTCTTCTGTCTTGCTCTTATGAACTTGATAACTTTCTTACAAATGGTTTGAAATATTCATCTTTTTCAGTCTTCTTTAAAATGGTGAGCATCTCCAAAGTCCTCCAGGAAAACTAGCTTGTTATGGGGTGGCTAGGTGGCACAATGAATAGAGCATCAGCCCTGGAGTCAGGAGGACCTGAGTTCAAATTCAGCCTCAGACACTTAACCCTTACTAGCTGTGTGACCTTGGGCAAGTTACTTAACTCCAATTGCCCTGCCCTCCCCCCTCCAAGAAAGAAAAGAAAACTAGCTTGTTTCAAGTCTAGTGCTGTGACTACATGGCACCTGTGGAGTCTTGATAGGGAACACAGTCCTCTCTGCCTAGCTGTCCTGTCCCCCTCCTCCAGGCCATATCACAAGATCCTCTACAGCTGTCTGGGTAACAGTCAAGTTATATGAAAGACCAGTTACTTGGGACTCTTGGCCTCATGGAAAACACAAAGAACAACAGCAAATACTGAGTCACATTTGTCAGAATTAATCGGCTGCTAGCTGTTAAGGTTGCCTTAAATGAGGAGAGAGGCCTAAGGGGTGGCAGTTCTGAGAATTGGGGGCATTCAGGGAGACTGAAAGGGAAAGACTATTGTTAGAAGGGCTGGGCAAAGGCTTCAAATGTGAATAAGCCTAAGTAGCTGGAAGAAGTCCGAAATGGTGATGAGCTTTTCTGATGCCACAGTCACCAACTTAGTGGTATCAAATGTCATTTCCCTGATTCAATTTCCTGTTTTGGAGTTCCATTCATTGGGGTTTTTCCCTTAAGTGTGTGTATTAAGTATTTCTCTCTAGTATTTACTGGTTTCTCTGTGCTATCACTCTTTGTGATGTGAAGATAATACACTGTGATATTTCGTGACAAATGCAATGTTTGTTTCATTAGGGATTGTATAATGTATAGCATAAATCAAACTACATTTTTAAAATGTCCTTGTAGTTTCACCAGGGTATGCTACCTATAATTTATACCTTTGCTCTTGATGATTCATACCTCCAGGGGATGCTTTCTGCATTTTTGTTCCTTTAAGATATTTACCCACCTTTCTGGAGAATGTTGGCTTTAGTCAAAGAGATATGATTGATAGCAAAGTCTAAAGTTCTTACCATGGGGTCCATGAACTTGGTGTGTGTGTGTGCATGTGTGTCTGTGTGTATACACACATATATAATGTATATTTATATGCACATACATATATACATACAAGTGTGTGTACACACAATAGGTACACACATGTATACGTGTATCTATTCTAAATTAATTTCACTATACAATTTATTTCCTTTGAAATACTGCATATTTTATTTTATGCATTTAAAAATACCTACTATGTGCTAGGTACCGAGCCATGTGATTTCCAAATATTGGTTCCCCACAACAACCTTGAGAGGTAGGTGCTATTAACAACCCCCTTTTTGTAACCGAGGAAACTAAGTCAGGCAAAGGTGAAGTGATTTTCCCAGGGTCTCATAGCTACCTACCCCATGGCTGGGGATCTGCCTTAGTTTGGAATTATAGAAATGATAATAACAATAATTGATAGCAATTATATAACCCTTTAAGATTGGCAAAGAGCTTTAGAAACAGTATCTTTTTTTAATATAATAAAGCCATTTTACTGCTGTCATATACAGTCCATGCTATAAGCCTGTGCAAATTATAAGGAGGGAAATTTATAAACACTGAGTTGGCCTAGAGTGTTCTGTTTATGGTAGGTTATCTTTTAAAACCCTTTGATACACAATAACTATTGACCTTAGAATTTGAAGTCACGCAAACGGAATCTTTAGTTTCTTGAGCCCTTTGACTGAAAAAGCTACTAGTAGCCACAAGTTTCTCCAAGACTTTGTAATTACAGGGCAAGTGATT
>CM053592.1:15672215-15687580 GCA_028646515.1 Pseudochirops corinnae
TCCTCAGCCAAAGGAATGAAATCCCTTAGGCAGGCACACATTGTCCCATTCAGCATTCTCTCAGTTAATTAGGAGTCACATCTCCCCCTAAATTCACAGTATGCAACAGAGGTTTGTCCCTCCCCTACCTCACCTGAATGAGAATGGGTATAACACTAGTTATGAGACTCTATATATTAGCAAAGAGTTATTTTACTTTACTTTCTCCATAAGCCCAGCAAGGTTGATCTGACCCTAGTTCTTCCCATGATACACTTGGTTTATTTACTTATACATCATCCTTGTGAGATAGGCTTGCCCTAAAGAATAGTTCTTTGACGCCACTTGCATGTAGAAAGATGTGACATCTGACTGATGCAGTAAATGGCAAAGAGTGAAGCAGAATTCAAGAGAGGTAGAGAAGTAGAGAGAAGGCTTGGATGTTGAGGGGTAAATGGGTTACTTCCTCAGGTCACAGGCATTTTGGGAAATTCCTGAACACTACCCTTGATCCTCAGCACTTCCTAACCCCAGAGAAGCCTAAGAGCAGATTGCTTGGGTGAAATTATTCTCAAGCTAAGATTCTATCTTGCTTTCAATTCACAAATATATATATATTTATAAATATATACATGTATTCATATTGCATATTATACATAAAATATAAATTAAATAAAGATAAAATGAAGATAAAATAAAAATATTTATTCTATGTATGAATGGTGCAAAAATCCTTTTTTCTGTCACTAGAAGATTTTTAATAAGGTTTTAGTAAGAACAATTTGAATATGCTTTAAAAATATTTGATTCATTGTTGTTCAGTCATGTCTGACTGTTTGAGAACCCATTTGGGGTTTTCTTGGCAAAGATACTGGAGTGCTTTGCTATTCTCCTCTCCAGCCCATTTTGTAGATGAGGAAACTGAAGTAAACATAGTTGAGTGACTTGTCCAGGGTCATACAGCTAGTAAATGTCTGAAGCTGGATTTGAACTCAGGTCTTCCTGACTCCAGGTCAGGTGCTCTATCTGCTGTGTCACCCAGCTGCTCTTGATTAATTTGATTAATACAGTGACTCAAAAGTCTGGTTCTAAGTTCTGTGTATTTTAACTAGTGATTTTAAGCTGTCATAGATGAAAAGGGTATATTACAAAAAATGCTCATTCAAATGGAAGGAGTATATCATTGGTTGTACTTAAAATAGGGACAAGCGGAAAGGAATACCACACTTATTAGGTGCCTACAATATACAAGGTACCATGTTAATCACTATACAAATAGTATTTCACAACAACTCTGTGAGGTAGGAGCTATTATTATGCCGATTTTATAGATGAGGAAACTGAGGCTGAGAAAGGTTAAGTAACTTTCCCAAGGGTCACACAGCTAGTAAACGGATGTGAATTCAGGTCTTTAGGATTGCATGGCCAGCATATCTATTGCATCATGAGGCTACCACAGCAGGTGGCACAGAGTAAGTACTTACTAACTCTTCCTATCTATGAATCTAGTATGTACATCTCTTTACCTCTTCATTTATCTACTCAGTTTATAAGCCTGTCCACAAAGTATGTATGCAAAGGTTTCTGTTGAAATTTCATTGATAAATTTCCTGTGAATGCTAAACAAACACTCCCTTCCCAGGGAGATCTTCACATTGGACCATAACCTTCTTGAAGGCAGGCCTTAACTCACTTTTGTCTTTGGATCACCAGACACACAATGTTTTTTCATTCATACATACATACTCCTTGATCTAAAGGTACTACACTTTTACGTTGCTGTTTTTTAAACAAAAGTATTCAAGTCCATCTAAATTCTCATTGGTAGATACTGAAACAAGTTAGAAAATTGTTTCCAAGTTTTTAAAACATGCAGAGAAGAGTTTTTATAGGTGAGATCATATTCAACAATAACAAAAAATTTAGCTTTAAAATGTCTTACTAATAATAATAATTAATATCTCACTTGGGGCAGGTTCACTGTAAAGAGTGGAAGCAAATCCATATTTCAAATAATCCTGATAATTTCAAAAGCTTTTGGTCAACTTCTTGTCAGATCTACTTAGATTGTCACCGTTTTTTTTTTTAACTCATAATGGGACTGATAAAGAGCTTATGTTAGGAGTAGAAGATGAGTAATTTCTATCTTTTCTTGTTGGTTTCCTATGCTCACATTATTATCTATCATCTATGGATTCCTTTTCAGGAATCCTTTTAAGGCACTTGTCCATTTTGTGGGGACTACTTTATAAATCCACTTAATGGAGTGCACAGTAAATGTAACAGGTTTCCATGTACACAAAAAGTGAACAAAAAAGCATATACATACATCCCTGTTTATCCCTTAGCATTATGGGATTTCCACACATTCCTTGGAGATACTTTGTGTACCCTATATGATATGTGCCCATCTGGCATACAGACCATGTTAGTGTTCATTTGTATGGTATATATTCATAAAGTTTAATTTCTGTTTTTTAGACATGATAAATATAAATAGAAATTCTAATGAAGTCTCTTAATTGAAGGTTCATTCTGATTCTGGTCAACCTTCCATGATTCTAAGTTTAACAGAATAAAGTACATAGGATTTCTTCCTTCAGTAGCATCCTTTACCCCTTTAATATTAACTTTCTCTTAATTTATATAATTATGGAATATAATACATATAAATATAAAATATAATTTTAAATAAATATAATTATACTATGTGATGGGTATATGTTATGGTCATATTGTCTTATGGTAGCAAGGTGGCACAGTGGATAGATGAATGGACCTTCAGTTAGGAAGATCTGAATTGCAAATTTGGCATGACACACTTACTAGCTACGTGAACCTGGACAAGTCGCTTAGCATCTGTCTGTTTCAGTTTCCTTATCTGGAAAATGGGTTATTGTAAGTATCAAGTAAGATAATATTTGTAAAGCCCGCTGCCAGCCTTAAAATGCTAAATAAATGCTGGCTATAATGACGATGATTATGGTGATGATGATGGGGAGGAGGAGGAGGAAGATATTTCTTTGTCTTCTGAAGCATGATTGTTTGGTCCCTATGGATTCATCACTTACTTTTTTTCATAACATAGGGTTTATATTACATTTAACTTGTGACTGCCAAGGAAGATGTTAAATATCCCTGATGATGGAAGCTGACCTTTGGTAGGTATTCTCTAAATAACAACTTGAATTCTTTCCTCTGAAAGGAGTGAGCTTTACTTTAGGTAAAATGAGGGAACTCTCTGCCTACTTTTTATACATTTGGAGAAAAAAATGCCTAACTCAGGGCCAGCAGTCACTTTCATTTCTTTATTTTACTTGGTCTAATTTTTGGCTAGAAAAGTAAGCTAATCCTTCTTCTTCTAGACAGTACTGCACATAACCTGCCCTAAAATATAAATGCTTATTCTATTGTTAGATTTTCAGGGAAGTAGATTCTCTATAACCTCACTTTGTAACTTGCTCTATTGCTTTATTGCCCCAAAAGTTATAAAATTCCTACACAGAAACTAATCAAGGATGTTGAACTTACACATCAATCTATCAAAGGATCTCTAAAACTAAGTATAAGTCAAAAAGGACAGCATGATTTTTAGTTCCTTATCATTAATGGAAGAAAGATGTGTTGACAAGACATGGTATGCAAACAGAAACCATTTGCTATGAACAGATGTGGAAAGTTGATTTAAGGAGAAATGGCCCCAATAAATTTTGTTCCAATCTATGAGGAGTGGGTATAACTTGTTGGCTACAAAATTAAAAATATTTTCTCCATGTACATTTTAAAATTCTAGCTCTTCGGAGAAGTTTATGGCAATAAAAGACACCATCTAGAAATATAAAGAAATATTCTCATAGTTGTGAAATGCATTTCAAAAGATACAAAAGGTTTTATTTGGAAATAGCCCTTAAGGTAAGTTAATTAAAGAGTATTATCAGAGACAAATGAAAACCCATTTATCTTGGTCTTTATTGTGGGGTAATTTATGTGTGACCAATGCTATCTCTTAGAGATTAGGGTTATTCCTTCATTTCTCCTTTTAAAAAAATCAAGCCTTAAGGAATTGGGACTAGGAAATAAATGTCCTACAGAAAGGAATATACATTTTTAAAGACTGTCTTCAGAGAATTAATGGTTTTTCATATTATAAATAGATACCACTATAACCACTTTATGCAAATTATCCAAAATAATAAATGTTTGTTAAATGAATATTCAATCCACATGTGAGGATTTTATTTCTATAAAGTTCAAAAAGTTATATTATTTAATTAAATTAAAAATTTTAACCTAACTTCAGTTAGATGAAATAAATAATAATTTCTGCATTTAAAACAGGTAAGGCTATTTGTCATAGTAGATTGAAAACAGGTCTCAGAATCAGGAAGTTCTACCTCTGGACACATATAGACAGTGTAACCTTAAGCAAATCACTTAAAACTTTCACTGTGGCCTCCTAATTTCAACACTACATGTTCCAGAACAGTTACTACTTTGCAGTGCTGAAGAGTTTCTTCACCTGGTCTCCTCATGGATTGACTGATCAGGGAGAGAGGAGGATGCATTGGCTAGGGGAAATTGTGTATTCCTCATTATGACCTGCAGCTTTTTCCTGAAGGCCCATCTTGTTAACATATCTATGAATGATGCATGATAGCCATGAATCATGGAATGCCACAGTCTCTGAAAAATTGAAATCATGGGTAATCTCAAGTATATGGAGGCCATGACTGCTGTAAGTTATAGCATCCAAGAAATGTATGAGACTAACATAACAGATGTCAGAGAGACAGTATATCTGGAAACCAAGGGTAACTGGTGGGTGACCAGTATTCTCCCTTGGCTTCCATGCAATGTCAAGAGAAGTAGAAGACCCCCTTGACAATCTGAGTGGACCCTCTGTAGAAGATTTACAAGAAGATATGGGCAAAAGTCTCACAGGATAAGAGTCTCACAAAATTGTATTAAGCATCATCCAACATCTCAACTCAAATATACTCATTATGAATTTGCTCAGGAGAATAAAATACCCAACTTAAAGGCTCCTTTCCAATATTGCTGAACCTTCTGGATGATGTCTATGATCATTCAAGAGTTCAGTAAAAATGATCTACATTAGAAAAACCTGTTCAAGAAATCTCCATGCCCCTTTTCCGGGTTGGGGTATAACCACGCATCTCTCCATTGAGTGCTATGGTAAAAAATGTCTACATCAGAGATTCTTCCTGTGTCCTGGACACCTTTGGCTATCTGGTGAAGCCCATGGACCCCTTCTCAGACTAATATTTTTAAATGCAGAAAATAAAACACAAAGGATTGCAAAGAAAACCAATTATACTGAAATCAAATTAGCAAAATATTTTTAAAACAATTTAACAGATCCTAGATTAAGAACACTTGGTATATAAAATTAATTTATTTAATTTCATTTAATTATTTTTTTTTTTTGCATTTAGCTGTAAAAAGTATCTTTAAAAATCTCATGCAATTTACTGGAGAAGATGTAGTGGACATACTAACTCACTATACTAAAGTATAGATTCATGTTTTCCCCGCAGAAAACACAGGGAAGTTGACAAACAGCAATGGTTTAGTATTAGTTAAAAAACACATTGATCAGTGGAACAGATTAGTTCTAGAGCATACAGAAACAAATAAAAAATAGTGAGTGTCCAATAAACCCAAAGATAATAATAACAGCTGGAATTTATATAGAACTTTAAGATTTGTGAACCATTTTACACATATTAGTTCATTTAATTTTGACCACAACCCTTTGAGGCAGGTGCTATCATTATCCTCAATTTAAAGATGAACTTGAGGCTGGCAAGTTAAGTGACTTGCCCACATTTGCAGAGCTGACAATTGTTTTAGGCTGGATTTGAACTCAGGTCCACTGGGCTCTGAGTCAAGCACTCTAGCCATGGTGCCACCTATCTATTGCAGGAAAGACTCCTGATTGAACAAAAATTTCTAGGGAAGACTGGAAAGCAATCTGACAGACATTAAGTTTAAACCCACACCTCACACCATAGCCAGGATAAATTACAAATGGATATGTAACTTTAAAAACTTTCTATCACAAACAGCAAACAACTTAGAGAAGGAAGAAATTACCTTTCAGATCTATAAATAGGGTAATGTTAAGGACCAAACAAGGGCTAGAATGATCATAGAAGATAAAACAATTTTGATTGCATAAAATTTAAAAGTTTTTGCATAAACAAAACCAATACATCTTAAAAGAAAAGAGAAACAGTAAATTGGGGGGGGGGGATCTCAGCAAGTTTTCTCTGATAAGGGTCTCATTTCTGAGATTTATAAGGAACTGATTCAAAGTTGCAAAACTTAAGAGCCATTCCCCCACTAATAAATGATAAAAAGGGAATGTATAGGCAGATTTGAATATAGGGAAGAAATCCAAGTTATTGGCAATCATATAAATATGCTCCAAATCTCTAATAATTAGAGAAACACAAGTTAAAACAACCCAAAGTTTCTACCCACTACCCACCAGATATGTAAAGATGACAGAAAAAAAATAGCAAGTGCTGAAGGAGCTGTGGGAAAATAGGTACCTTAATGTACTATTAGTAGAGATGTAAATTGGTCTGTCCATTCTGGAAGAGAATTTTGGAACTACATCCCAAAAGATTACTGAACTGCATGCCTTTTGACTGAGAGATACCACTAAGTTTATACCCCAAAGAGATCAAGGATAGAAAAAAAAAAGGACACAAAGAATTGTAATCTAAAAGGTACTGACTATCAAAAGGTGAATGGCTAAACAAATTATAGTATATTAATTTAGAATTTGTATCATAGAAAATGAAGGGGGGGTTTCAGAGAAACCTTGAAAGACTTGTGTAACTGATGCATAGTGGAGTAGATTCAGAACAATTAAAACAACAATCCTGTAAAAATAAGCAACTTTGAAAGACTTAAGAATGCTGATTAATGCAATGATCCATCATGATCCTAGCGTACCAATGACAAAAAAGGCTATTTACTCTTGACAGGGAAAAGATAGATTCAAGATGAAGAATAAGATAAATATTTTTGGACAGCCCAATGTGGAAATTTGTTTTGCTAGTACTGAGTTTGACTTTTTAAAAATAATTTTTTTTTTCATTTTTGCAGAGGTGGAGGAGGGAGAGAAGTGGAGAGAAAATGCTTGTCAACTGAAAAAAATTATAAAACAAAAAAGAAGGAATTCTAATTCCAAATGCATGTTCATGTAAACTAATTTATTAAAATTTAAAAAATTAAAATACTGAATGACAACTTTCATTAAAAATGTTAAAGTTGTTACTGATCATCAGTTATTAGTTCTCTTTCTGCTGGCATGGCATAATGTAACAGAAGTCTCTGTGACAGAGAGAGAGATACAGGCCTATTGGGTGACCTCAGAATTCCTCACTTCATGCTCATAAGGAGACCATGGCACATAGATGTGTTAACTTTGAAAATCTAGCCCTGGGGAACATTTCACTTTTAAAGAACGGTTAGAAAGTTAAGTTCTCTGACCAAATGACCAATATTCACTTATTGTAAGAAAGGAGATGGGCATAGGGGTCAGGCCTGCTCCCAATTCTTCCACCACCAATTCAGGGACAGCTTATATCCCTTTCAATCACTAAGAACTGGGGATGCTTTGGGAGTTGAGGAAGAATCAAGCCCATTGGGCATACGAAGTCTGAAGGCTTACAATGAGAACAGAAAAATCATTCTCAAAGTAGTAACACTTACCAATCTCCAATCCCCCTTGAGCTGGAACCTTCACCAGCGATGTCTGGGGGGAAGGCTAAACTCTGCCAGAAGCCCAGGTTCAAACCTCTCTCCCTCCAAAAGCGGTGGCAAGAGAAATGGAGCGAGCCGAGCACTTCCCCAAGATGAGCGAAGTTCTCCTGGCTCCAGTTTTCCCTCCCGGCAGTGGAGGCTCAGAGCCCGGACAGCTCCAGTAGCCGGAGCAGCGTGTCTTCAGAGCTCCTGACAGTAGTGATTAATTTCATCCCGCCCCTGGGAGAGGCCGGCCCTGCAACTGACCAGCGGCCCAGGTGGACAGCACCAGTCACGAGACTTCACGGCACTAGCTCCAAGAGCCTTCCGCAACTACAGATAGAGCAGGCACTGTTCCCTCCTCCTCTTCCTCTTCCTCCTCCTCCTGCTCTCCCACTCTTCCTCCCCCTCCCGCCCCCGCCTCCTTTCTCTCTACCCAGGTAATCCCACAGGCAACTTCTCTGATTGGCTCCAAGATTCCCGGCCCTCATTTGCATTTCAATAGCAACCAGGGCTCCCGAAAGTTTGAAAATGGATTCAAGCTCAGCCCAGTTAGGCTCCGCTCTTTCTCTTCTCTCTTCTTAACTCTCCTCCTCCTGTCATCCTGTTCCAGAGGATGCCCACCCACTCATACACACACACACACACACACACACACACACACACACACACACACACACACACACACACACACACACACACTCCTGCCAGACACTGAGTGCCTCAACGCATTTTTTCGGCTCTTTTTTTTTTGAAAAAAAAATTAATGGACACGAAACTTTTAAGAAGTTCCAGCTTATGTTTCAGCTTCCAAACAATATGTAATTGATGAAATGAGGCATAAATAACATAAGGTAAAAAGGTTCACAGCTTTAAAAAAAAAGAGGTCACATTACAAGGAAAATAATCATCTTTCCCAGCAAATGGTCTTTTTTCCTCATATGTCAACCAGGGAGATCCGGGTCGATGCTGAAGAGCTGGGGATGATTAAAATTTCCTCTTTCTTCAGTGGTTCTTGGCTGGCATTGTGTCTGACTAGACAGGCACATTATTATCCCTTCCCCCACTCCAGCCCATCCCCCTTGCTGTTCTTTGCTTGCATTGTCTGATTAGACGAGCACATTATTATTACAAATGTTAAGATGATAATCTTCTGATTATCAGCAAAATCTGGGCTTCAAGCTACACAGAGATGTACACCAGTACAACCTCCAGCTTCCCTCCTACCACCTTTTCTACAGGAAGGTGTTACTTATGCTTCTTTACATTTTTACCTCTTCCAAAACTCTTCCCAATTAGCATCCTTCAGTGGTGCTAAGGCTTTTCCTTGGAGAGCTTGCTTCTTAATTGCTTTCAGTAGTCATTCCTCCAGAGATTAAAACAACAACAGTTTGAGACTAGCTTTTCTCACTCACTCCATTCTCCTCTCCAAATGGAATCTCTAGAGCTAAATTTCCAGGTATTAGCAAAAAAAAAAAAAAAAAAAAAAAAGCTCACATATATGAAAATATGTCACTTTTTAGGAATTAGAAGACTCGGTTAATCAGCAGTCAAATTCATTCCATCTACTTGGATGTGCCCTTTGTTACAGACTGCCCTAATGTGGGAGCATAACAGAGGGGAGTAACAACTGCTGTGACCTCCCTTCCTCAGCCTTGCTGGGATTTCTTAGTCAGCAGGGCATTTTGCCCCTTAGGCAAAACACAGCTGCATTTTGTTTCAAGAACACGGTCCTGGACTCACATACACGCCAGTGACAGGGGGTGTGCACATATCCTCCATCACCAAAAATTTGAAAGTTCCAGTGAAGGATCTACCCTTTGGAGAATCTGCCTTTCAGATTTGATTTGCAGTGTTCAGAATTCAAACCCATCAGAGGCTACTCACTCACAATACATAACTTACTTTGCTGTACATTTCCACACTGAGAAACTGAGGCAGTGGGAATATCATTAGCAGAATTGAGCTCAAATTGCATTTTTAGGTTTTCTTTATCTTAATTTTGTTTTTCTTTTTTTGCTTTTTGGAGGGGGGAAGGTTGGGCAAATGGGGTTAAGTGTCTTGCCCAAGATCACACGGCTAGTTTTTGTGTTCCGTGTCTGAGGTTGAATTTGAACTCAGGTCGTCCTGGCTCCAGGGCTGGTGCTCTACTCACTGCGCCACCTAGGCACCCCTTTGTCTTAATTTCCTATGTGCTCAGAGGGAAATAGGAAGGTTCAGCTGAAATTCCTTATGGGTAGAAGGCATCATAATACTACTGTTTGGAATGTTAATGTAGACAAACAAACAAAACCTTTGGGTACAAAACTAGTCACCTATATGATCAGGATTTATCCAAGATATCTGTATAATTCATCCTTGTAGTACAAGGCCTTCAGGTGTGCTTAAGAATTCCAGAAGAACTTTCATTTTACATGGGAGAACTAAAATACTTAACAGATATTTGTAAAAGCCAAAAAATTAAGTGATATAGGGATTTAAAGGATAAAAACAAACATTACGTCTTTTGTTTCTCAGAACAATCCTGTCAAGGAGGTACTATTATTATCCTCATTATACAGAGAACAAAACTGAAGCCAAGAAAAGTTATATCATGCCCAGGAACACAAAAGTACAAATATGAGATAAGATTTGAACTTATTCTTTCTAACTGCAATTTCAGAAGTCTCTCCTTTGCAACAAGATTAACAGTATCAAACATCAGACAGAGTCAGGAATTAGCAGCTGAAATGAGGCACCGTTAGACATTTAACATGGCTGAAGATGTTACTCGTTACTGTTGTCATTAGACTGTAAATTCCTTGAGGGCAGGGACTATCTTTTGCCTCTTTTTATATTCCCAACATTTACAACTGAGCATGGCACACAATAGATACATAATTGTAGGTTTTTTTGATCCCTTGACTGTTACTCCTTCCCAGAACTTTTGTAATAAGGATCATGAAACATTTTGCTGAGATAAAGGATCTGCTACATAAATTCTGCCACTTTGAAAAATGTTCTGTACTTGTAAAAACTTTCCAATCCCTGAATCCTAATTGCTCTTGGAATTATACTTTAGATTAGAAACTGGATATTCATTTTATGCTCATTCACTCAATCAATCAATATTTATTGTTTGTTGTTTGGTTGTTTTCAGTGGTGTCTGACTCTTTGTGACCTCATTTGGAGTTTTCTTGAGAGAGATACTGGAGAGGTTTGCCATTTCTCTCTCCAGTTCATTTTACAGATGAGAAAACTGAGGCAAATAGAATGAAGTGATTTGCACGGGGTCACACAGTAAGTGTGTGAGGCCAGATTTGAACTCAGGAAGATGAATCTTCCTGATTCCAGGCCCTATTCACTCACTCATTCAACCAAGATTGACTAAGCACCTACTACATGAGGGGCACTTGGCTAAGTACAGAGGACACCAAAGAAAGGCAAAAGACAGTCCCTGCCCACAAAGAGCTTACAATCTAGTAGGAGAGACAAACCAACATATACAAATCAAGTTACATACAGGAGAAATGGGGAATAATTAATAGTAGGAAGGCAGTAGAAATGGAAATGAATCAAGAAAACCTTAAAGCAAGTGACATTGAGTTAAAGGCATTTTATATATATTTGGGATTATTGGGGAATCCCCTTAATATACTGAACTAGGCCATCTCTCAGGTAGTTGGGCATGACACAAGCTGTGCCTGGTTGGAGGATTTAGGGAGGAGTTTGTCAAGGATGGATGGTAATTGGACCAGGGTTTGTTTATTTCCCTGAGTACAAGAAAGCCCAAACTATTCCATTGCTGCTCTGATGAATGGAAACTCAGGAGTGACTCAGGCAGGCAGATTGAAGGTGAAAGTGAAATATTTGTTCTGCAGTTGTCTTTACCTCCAGGGGAATATAATTAGGGTGAAGGGTTATTGTTTTATGTTTTAAGTATCTCTTAATGTGTTTGTAACAATCACTGGTGTTTAAAGCATTTCTTTTCCGGTAGAGAAAATAAATAGCTGTCCTTTACCTGATGTTTACTTTATACATTAAGAACCTTTTCTAGAAGATACTTTGTTAACTGAATGTTGAGTTAGTTCCCCTATGAGGGGAGGCCCTAAACATGAGCCATATCTACAATTTGTTTTAGATACTTTTCCTGGATCTGTAGGCTTGAAATACATAATATCCCCAACCTTAGAAAGTTCCTGAGGGATTTGGGATGGCTCAACCATTGCCCTTCCAAATGCTTCCTTCAGTGCTTTCCACCAGAGAATAGCCTAATAGTCATCCAGGATATTTTGGTTTCTCAGAGGATGAGAGGGTAAATTCTAGTCAACACCAAATCCTCAAATCCCTGAGAAGAGAGCACCCTCTGCTCTAGGAGGTTATTTGTGACTAGACTTTCCCTCTGATAGAAAAAACTTTCCCTTCATCCCTTCTTCCTTGTTTGTATAGCTTTCTCCTTACAGACCCCAGTTCTGTGAGACAATCCTCCTCCTCCCCAATCTTCCTCTCCCTTTTCCACTTTTGTATATTCCTTTTCCTTTCACTTTTAAGTTATTTTTTTACTTCAGCAAAACATAGGCAAAGCACTCCCACATGGTGCAATAGAGTGCCATGGCTGTAGTCAGAAAGACTCATCTTTCTGAGCTCAAATCTGGCCTCAGATACTTGCTAGTTGTATGACCCTAAGCAAGTCACTTACCCCCATTTGCCTAAGTTTCCCTATCTGTAAAATGAGGTGGAGAAGGAAATGGCAAACCACGCCAGTATCTTTGCCAAGAAAACTTCAAAATAGGGTCACCAAGATTCAGACACAACAGTGCAGCAAATTGGTTAATGAATACTTAGCAGTCTTCCATGTTTCAAGAATTTCTTTTGTGGTAGAGGGAATAAGTAACTGTCCTATGCCTTATATCTACTTTGAATTTTGAGAATTTAGTATAGAAAGGGCCCTGTTAATAATTTCTCTTAGAAGAAACTCTAGGTACAAGGGACCCTTAAGCTTTATTGAAGTGATATTCCCCTACAACTCCAGGGTGGGATCATAATGAGCCAGAGAGTTGAAGAAAAGATTGAGTCCCTTTTTTTGGAGTCAGGCCAGCCCCAGAATGAATCTCCAATCTCTTGATCCCTTTACTAGGAACCAATCTTATCAATCATCTATTCCAACCCCTTGTTTTTTATGCATAAGAAAATAGAGGCCCAGAGAGATTGTGATTTGCCCAAGGTTTAATAGGTAGTAAATAAAAGAGGCAGGATTTGAACTCAAGTCCTTTAAATTCAAATCTAGTGATCTTTCCATAGCACCAGGCAGCCTCTATGCCAGTGATGCCTTGGTTTTGAGTTGGGTTGCTCAATCATTATAAGTTTTCATTAAGACAATGTCCTGTCTTTTAAGAATTCAAACAGTGGGCCATATCTCCTCCACATATGAAAAAAATTAGCATATAATGCTTCTCTTGTTCTGTTGTTTTACTAATACAATATTATGTTGGTAGTGTGAAGGGAGGTGATTCTGGAAGAAATAGAAAATGGACCAGGAAAGTTGACAAAGAGAACCAAAATAATAAGAGCTTATATTTACAAATTACTTTAAGATTCAGAAGTGATCCACATATGTTATTATATCTGAACCTCACAATTCCATGTGGTAGATGCTGTTCTCAAACCCATTTTACAAATTAAGAAGCTGAGAGTCAGAGAGAGCTCAAGTTATTTGCCCAGGGTCATAAAGCTAGCAGTAGTTGGCAGTGGAATCTGCATTGACCCTTGGCCTTCTGGACTCCAACGACAGTCAGTGCTGATTCCACTGGGTCAGGCATCAATGGGCCACTACACATAACTCTCAAATTGAGCCTTTGTCCCTTTATATTTCAATAGAGACAAATGTAACAACTCATACATAAAATTAAAATGGTGATCAGAAGATCTGGATTCTAATGACAGTCCAGCCACTGTCTCGATGTGTAACTTTAGATTGAGGGTGGGGAACCTGCAGCATTAAGGCTACATGTGACCTTTAAAATCCTTTTTTTTTTTCAGTCAAAAGGCCACACTTAAGGATTTAGAAGGCTATGTGTGACCTTAAGGCTACGGGTTACTCCTCCCTGTTTTAGGTTAATCACTGAAGCTATCTAAACCTCAGGACTAGGTTACATTCAAAGTCCCTTCTAGTTTCAAAATTATGGTCAGACTCCAGTAAATGGGTACTTGATAACACAGAACAGTCTGAATTACTTTAAGCAGGTAGGAAGGCGGGGGCAGCTAGGTGGCACTGTGGCTAGAGGACTGGCCTTGGAGTCAGGAGGACCTGAGTTCAAATCTACCCTCAGACATTTACTGGCTATGTGACCCTTGGCAAGTCACTCAATGCCAATTGCTCCTCCTATCAGCTTCCCCCCTAAAAAAAAGTAGGAAAGAAACAAACATTTAATAAGCACTGATTATGTGCTAAGCTCTTTACAAACATTATCTCACTGGTTTCTCACCTGTGAGGTAGGTACTATCATTATGCCAGTTTTACCACTGAGAAAACTGAGGCAATATATGAAATTGCTTGCCTGGGGGTTGGGGGAGGGGGAAGGGAGAGGATTTGAAACTCAAAGTTTTTAAAACGAAGGTTAAAAATTGTTTTTACATATAACTGAGGGGAAAAAAATTTTGCTTTTTTTTTGGAGGGGCAATTGGGGTTAAGTGACTTGTCCAAGGTCAGTCACATGGCTAGTAAGTATTAAGTGCCTGAGGCAGGATTTGAACTCAGGTCCTCCTGACTCCAGGGCTGATGCTCTATTCACTGCGCCACCTAGCCACCCCAAGAAAAATTTTTAAAAACTTAAAAATAAAGAAAAAGAGAACTGAAGTAAGTAGAAATTGTGACCTGCCCAGGGTCATGCAGTTAGGGAGTATTTGAAATAGCAATTGAATGCAAATCTTCCTGAATCTGGGCCCAGAACTCTATCCATGGCACTACTTATGTGAGAGTTCATCAGTATGTACAATTTCCTTCACCTACACACATTGCAGCCCCTCCATGGCTTAGCAGCTTCCAAAGCTGCTGTGGTGAAAAAGAAATGACTACTTTATGGGTAATGCATTGATATGATGACGGTTCTCAATTTTAATGCTGCCGGGCTTCAAAAAACAAGACATGTAGTCCTGTGTGTCCAGGCCAGCACATGGAGCTTTCCTAGCCTGTGAGAACCTTTCAAAGGTTGCCCACCATTGGCACAGAACACAGAGTCATAGCCTTGCCACCTGGAGCAACTGAGCAACCTTCAGTACAGGTGTAACAATACTGGGATTTGAAGATCTTCCATGCCCCTTGAGCTTGCTGACGTAGCAGGAAGGGGTGGAGCAAGAGAACGCCCAAACCAAGCTAGTCTCCTGGAAGCGGCGTCAGAGGCAGTGGCTGCGGCTGCGAACTCCTTTTGCTTTGAGCAGGGCAGAATCTCTGCTAAGGACTCCTGCTGAGGACTGCCTGGAGCAGGAACTGCCAGGGGCCGGAGCTGCTGGGACCAAGCTGCCTGGACGCTGAGCAGTTGCGTGCGTGAGGAGAGGAGGATCTTTGCCTGAGGGAGCCGGTCCTGTTTGAAGGCTTGAGGATGTGGGTGTTTACTGCTTTGGCCACATGT
>CM053592.1:15688080-15742118 GCA_028646515.1 Pseudochirops corinnae
TCTCTCTCTCTCTCTCTCTCTCTCTCTCTCTCTCTCTCTCTCTCTCTCTCTCCCTCTCTCTCACAGAGTCATACTCAGCAATTTCTTGGACACTCAGGAGTTACATCTCCCTCTGCATACACAGCATGCAGCAGAGGACTGTCCCTCCCCAGCTTACTTGAGTGGAAATAGGTATTATACTAGCAATTCTGGTACCAAGAACAAGCAAGGGTATCTTTTAGGAGGACCAAGAACCTCAGGCTACAGGTTACATGGGGTGAGAAACTCCAGTTCAACCACTGTTGGGAGAGATGGGAAATATTGATCCTAGGACACAATGTCTCCCAATATGAGGAGAACAATGAGGGGCCAGACTGGGGAAGAACATACTTGAGGTAAAGGGGAGCCTTGGAATTCCATCAAGGCTGATCTTCACAAATCACTTATGTAATTATTACTCTAGTATCAAGAAAATGCTGATGGCATAGTAGGACTGGGCACCAGAAAGAAGGCATAATGGTGATGAACCCCATAGGAATGGTAGCAAGGGAGCAGAATGAACCAAAGAGGCATTGTAGCAACTTGGGGCTAGCTGAAGATCTCAAGGTAACAATAGCCACAGCTAATATCTGATTAGTGCTTGCTACGTGCTGAGGGCTTTATGATTATTATGTCATTTGATTCCCACAGTAGTCCTGGGAGGGTAGGGGTCATAAGACAACCAGAGGGAAATAAATGCAGCCTCTCACACCCCAGTGTCAGATAACCTGCAGCAAAAGACCTGGTTGACTCACCTCAGTTATAGCTTTGACCACCATTGAGATTGCAGTTGAAATGTGAGAGATGGAACTCTTAGGATGAACTTGCTTTATGAATTATGATCTCCAGTGGTTAATGGTTAACCACCTTAGTCCTTGGGGACAGATGAGGGATGTGGTAATTAATGTGGACTTTCCACAACTTTACATGACTTCAGCCTGA
Organism: Pseudochirops corinnae; assembly: GCA_028646515.1. Classification (NCBI taxonomy): domain Eukaryota; kingdom Metazoa; phylum Chordata; class Mammalia; order Diprotodontia; family Pseudocheiridae; genus Pseudochirops; species Pseudochirops corinnae. The sequence continues at coordinate 15,689,041 of CM053592.1, forward strand.
CCAGTTTATATCTCTTTCTCTCCTGGGCACTCTCTTTGTACTCTTCCCATCCCCCTCCTCCTAACTCCCCCTCCCCTCCCCCCCCCCCCCCCACTGCATGACTCCACACCATCCAATTAAGAAACCAGTCATTCTAACTAAAAATAACAAATATGGACAACAGGGGCTACATAATAGGATTTCGTTCTCAGTTCATTAGGCATAAGAGTTTGGCACTTCTTTGGTGTCTTTATTGGTTAGCCAACTGAGGGAGTCAATCACATCCTCAGAGTAAGAATGATATGAGAATTATATAACTTGGAAAAGGTATTACCATAGATTGTTTCCTTGGATTCTATTAAGAGGAAGTGAAGAGACTGCTTTAAACCTGTGAGGTATTGAAAAGAAAGGAAGTCCTGTTGCTGTACATCTAGCCTCAAATTCCTAGACAAATTTTCTACTAAAATCCTAAAGAACCCTGAGTCATAAGCCTGGATTAATGACTAGAAGTAGATGGTTCTGGCATTTGTTTCATGGAAACTTTTTCTAAAAAGAAAAGAAGGTAGAAGTGGGGAAGGAAAGAAAGGAAAAAAAGAGGGGAGAGAGGGAGGGGAGTGAATTGAAATAGCACTTTGCATATATTATCATTTGGCCCCCCACAACAATTCTATTAGTGTTGATGTTCAGTCATTTGAGTCATGTCTGACTCTTTGTGACCCCATTTAGGGTTTTCTTGGCAGAGATACTGGAGTGGTTTGCCATTTCCTTCTCCAGCTTACTTTGTAGATGAGGAAACTGAGGGCTGATGTGAGTTGCGCAGGGTCACATAGCTAGTAAGTGTCTGAGGCTGGATTTGAACTCAGGTCTTCCTGACTCCAGGTCCAGCACTCTATCCACTGCACCACCTTGCTACCTAGTCTGTGAGTGAGTTAGGTACTATTATGATTGTCCACATTTCCTAGACAAAGAATTTGAGGTCAAAACCTTGTCCAGAGTCACAGTTAATGAATATCTGAAACTGGATTTGAACCTAGTTCTTCCTTGCCACAAGTCTGAGGTTCCATCTCCTGTGCTAAGGTTCCTCTCAATCCAGGCAATGTGATATTTGCAATAATGTAGTTCAGTGATACGTGAATGTCTTTAGGCAAGCAGTAATTTTGACAGTGTAATTTTCCAACATTTTGGCCATGGGTGAGTGTGCCTATTGACACTAGGCTAACTCACAACATCCTGCCTTAACCAGATGGAATCAAATGCCACAGTCTTTGACATACTTTCTTTCCCTACTGGGCATGGTCTTGCCACAACTGGAAGCCACTCATCCCTAGCTAGACCCACCAAACACTGGGATAGTCTAGTTCCTTCTCTTTGTCTTCGGCGCCTTGGGGGGATATAGAGAGAAGTTAAACTTAGGGTCACCTGACTTGTATTGCTTTCTCCTCTCATAGGTAGTGAGGTAGAGGAAGGAACCCTGAATTCAAATCTAGCTTTAGATACTTAATATTAAGTTAATAATTAATAGTTGCATGACCTTGGGTAAGTCACTTAATTTCTGTTTGCCTCAGTTCCCACTGTTGTAAAATGGGAATAATAATAGTACCTACCTCCACCTACTCCCACCCCTCAGGATCAAAGGAGATAATATTTATGAAGTGCTCAGCATAGTGCCTGCTACTCAGCAGTTAACTATATAATACTTACTCCTCTTTATTCATTTTTGACTCCAGGGTAGTTGTATTTCTTTTTTGTTTGTTTTAAAGAGTTATTTTTCCAATTACATGTAAGGAAAAAATTTAACATTCATTTTTAATACAATTTTGAGTCCTTTACATGCAATTAGAAAAATAAAGTACTAGGTGGAAAATAAAATAAAATTTTGAGTTCCAAATTTTTCTACCTCCCTTCCTCCCCTTCCATCTCCCTAAGATGGCAAGCAATTTGGTATGGGCTATATATGCACAATCATGTAAAATATATTCCCATATTAGTCATGTTGTGAAAGAAGACACAGAACAAAAGGAAAAAACCATGAAAAAAATAAAGTGAAAATAGTAGGCTTTGATCTACATTCAGTCTCCATCAGTTCTTTCTCCAGATGCAGATAACATTTTTCCATCATGAGTCCTTTGGAATTGTCTTGGATCATAGAATTGCTGAGAAGAGCTAAGTCAGTCATAGTAGATCATTGCACAATGTAAGCTAGTTGTATTTCAGACAGCGTAGTAAGGGAGCCTGCTAAGAGTGGCCAATAATCTGTGGTTGACTGCACCTTACCTGATGAGGCAAAGTGGTTCATTTTCTCCTATTTCCAATCTTTTCTCCTGTTCAGGTGATCACAAAGAACCACTGGGTACCAATCAAGCAATCAAACAGAGGAAGGTTTGACAGAACAAACATAATATGTTTGAATTTAGTGGCAAATCTATAGAAGATATGAAACCTGAAATTGATACTAGATTTAAGCAAATGGTCCTCAGTAGTATTGACAATCTGGTAGTGCCTAAGATATCTTCCCTCTGTCAGAGATAATGTCCATACTTCTCTATCTTTAACTCCTCAGAGGAATGCTTAAGCCAGACCTTCACAATACACACAAAGTTGGATGCTTGCTTCCTTGGGTTCTGCCTTCACCAGCCAGTATCCCTTGTCCCATAGGTATAATATCATTGTAGTGCAATTCAGGAAAGGATTCTTGAAGAGGTGGTAGCTGAGGTAAACCTGAGGTAAAATCTAAAGATAGAAATGAGAAAGCAGTACATATTGGAAGAGATGGAAATAGACTAATAGGGCTGTTTTGCTGGAATGTAGTAAAGGGAAACAATAATGATTTATAGAGTGCTTTAAGGTTTGTCCTGAGAGGTTGCTTCTTTCTACAGCCAATAATCTGACATTCTGGAATTTACCAGTGGCTATTATGAAAAAATCCTTTATTATCTTGTTTTCTAGTTGAAATATTCTTTTGACTTGTTGAATTCAAGCTCTCTTGCTGAAGGAAACTATACAAACATAACAAGAGTGAACCCTGCAGGCCATTTTCATATGCTGATTCATTTAAGCCTCACAACAGTCTTATGAGAGAGGGACTGTCATTTCCCCATTTTACAGATAAGGAAGTTGAGACCAAGAAAGGAATAAGTCTGGAAAAGTAAGGTAAGCAGGAGCCAGAGTGCAGAGGCTATGGGATGATTTTTGAGTAGATGAGAGACATACACCTGTGGTGTATGGGGGGGAATAATGAGGGTAATTGTGCAAAGGATGGGTTCAAGAAGTTAGAGACTCAGGGAGAATTAGGACGCCATCCATGTCAGTGGCCTGGGCAAAAAATAATGAGAGCCCAGACTAGAGGAGAGGAAGTATGAGGAAAGAGATAGGGATGGATATGAAACATAGTATGAGTATAGAATCAACAAGACTTGGCAACTAATTGGATGTGGGAGGTGACAGAAAGGGAAGAATGGAAGATAACTCTGAGGATACAAATGTAGGGGTCTAGAAAGATGGTAGAAATAGTAAAGTAATGAATTCTATTTTAAAATTACATAAAGGTGAGATCAACTGTCTTGGGAGTCAGTATGTTCCTGGTCACTAGATGTAATTAAATAGAGCTTAGATGACTATTTATCATAGGAATATTATAAAGGAGATTTTTTTTTCAGATATGAATTGGATCAGTTGAGCTCAGAGGTTCTTTCTAATACATCATCAGACTATTACATATATATATGAGACAATAGTGAAGGGAACTATATTTGGTCCCTAGGTCTGAGTGACTCTGATTCCATTGATATCAATGACATTTAACATAATTTTTTAAGATTTGCAAAGCACTTTTATAAATATTTCATTTTATCCTCACATACACACACACAACATAGAAAGTAAATGCTCTTATGATCCACATTTTACAGTTAGGAAAACTCAGGCAGACAGAGGTTAACTGGTTTGTGGAGGGTCACAGAGCTAGTGTATAAGGCCATATTTGAACTCAGGTGTTCTGACTCTCTAGAGCAGGTAGGTGGCACAACAGATAGAGTGTCAGGCCTGGAGTCAGGAAGACTCATCTTCCTGAATTCAAATCTGACCTCAGAAACTTACCAGTTGTGTGAACCTGGGCAAGGCACTTACCTCCATTTGCCTCAGTTTCCTGGTATGTAAAATGAGCTGGAATGAGAAGGAAATGACAACCCCTCCAATATCTTTGCCAAGAAAACCCCACATGGGGTCACAAAGAATCAAATAGGACTGAAAAAGGACTGAACTGAACTTCCTGACCTCCAGTCCAGTATTCTATTCACTGCTGCCCCTTGAATCTTTGGAATTCCCTTTGAGCCTTTCTCTCAGAAATGCCAGCTTGTTGATTTCTAGAACACAGCGATGCTTTTTTCAGAGACTGGCCTTTAAGGTGGAATCTATTCAGAGAACGACTGGGCATGTTTAGTGATCTGTATAAATACTTTCATTTTTATGCAGTTTTCTATGCGGAAGGGGGAGAAGTATTCACTGAGCTGGATAGCCTCTGCCAAGTCGCCTGCCATTATGGGAATGTGCCAGGCTGCTGTGCAGATGTTATTTAGTTCTTCTGCTGTTCAGATGGGGCCTCAGGTGAACTGGCTGTTGCTAGTCCTCTGGCAACAGGTATGTACATGTTGTGTGTGTGTGTGTGTGTGTGTGTGTGTGTGTGAGAGAGAGAGAGAGAGAATATGAGAGAGAGAGAAACAGAAAGAGAGAGAGAGAGAAAGAGAGAGACAGAGAGAGAGACAGAGAGAAAGAGAGAGAGAGAGAGAGAGAGAGAGAGAGAGAGAGAGAGAGAGAGAGAGAGAAACTAATAGTGTTTGAATTTAAGGTGGGTCAATGACTTTTGAGAGTGATTTAGTCAACTGAGGAGATGAATCATCTTTCCCAACTCCCTAAGACTAATTATTGCCATAAAATCAAACCCATTCTGAGTTTAAAATGTTAATTTATAGACCCAGAGAGTCCACTGAATTTTGAGGCAGTTTAAAAGTGTCAAAAATAAAATAAAATTAACCCAGTTTAACACCAAATGCAGAGTGATAATACACGGGGATTTTACTGACATAGCAGTGTTAGGAAAAAAGTAAAAACATTTTGCAAATTATTAATAGTTCTAACCACCTAGAAAAGGTATTTTAGAAGCTGCAGAGTGTTGCTTTTTCAACATAATGCTTGTGTTTTTGCATTTTGTCTTTCTTACTAAGTAAGCAGCTTCTAACAGGGACTGAGCCAACAGCTGGATAAAAAAAGCATGGGAGACAGAAGGCCCTAGCTGAGGGAGATGGCAAAGGTCAGAGACATTTAAGCTTAAATGTGGAGGTATTTAAAGAGCATGGAATGCCTATTATCTACCCTAAAATGCAGAACGAAGCCTGGATATTGTGGCCACAAATGAAGTTGGCACAAGCTGAAAAAAAAGTTGGTGTGAGCATCTTTCTAAGTCCCAGTAAGCCTCTTGGGCAAAGTAAGGAAGGATTAGGCTTCCCTCAAAAACAAGAGAACGTATTCATTTTCTCTAAGATTCCTTAGTTAGTGCCAAGTTTTGTAAGGAATCCATTTTCCCCCCAAACGAAAGAAAATCTCCATTTAGAGTTTTAATGTTCATCATCACCATCGCAGGTAGGCACAGAATGGCAGCAATTTGTTTGCATGTAAGCGGGAGGGCCAAACCCAGCTCCCAGAGAATGGCATCTGGATAGCGCTGAAAGCTGAGATGTCTGCTAAGCCAAAGGGCTTCACTTCCCTTGCCAACAGAGCATGGCACAGCTTTTCTGCCTCACAGACTGTCTGTATCAGGGATAACCCTTACTCAGGGGCTGAGCTGGGAAAGACTCCAGGGAATCAGAGGAACCAATCCCACCATATTCTGGAAGTTGTCACTAAATGCAAATTTCTTCACTTTTTCCATCCCCAGGGTTAGAAGTACCCCTAAAACTGAGGAAGGGGAAAGTGACTCCAGAAAAAAAATATCTCTGGACAAAAACCTTCCACCCATGGGAGTATAGGAATAAATATGCCCAAATCCACTCATTCCCACCTAGCTCATAATCAGGAAACCAGATGCTTCTATTGAGAAGTAAATGCTCTGCTTTACATTTAATTTCTGTTGTATTTGAGACAGCTAAGTAGTGCAGCAGTAGATAGAGCTCCAGGCCTGGAGTCAGTATGACTCATCTTCCTGAATTCAAATCTGGCCTCAGACATTTATTAACTATGTGACTCTGGGCAAGTCACTTCACCCCGTTTGCCTCAGTTTCCTCATCTGTAAAATGAGCTGGAGAAGGAAATGACAAACCACTCCAGTTTCTCTGCCAAGAAAACTTCAAATGTGGTCATGAAGAGTCATATAACATTGAAACAACTGAACACTGTTTTATTGGGTTGTACCACTGGAAAAAAAATATTTCAATGATTTAATTGAACATATTATAAAGCACCTACTACATGTAGAACATGGTGCCATTATTAGGAAAAGACACAAAGTTTAGGTAGTTATAGTACTTGTCCCCATAGAAGATACTGTCTAATGGGAGATGGTGGTCAGAGGTTGGAGGAAGACGTAAGCCATGCACTAATAACTATTAAGCCTCTGATAAATATATTACAGCAAAATGCTATATGATGTCCTATCACCAAGATACTTACCATTGTAGCCTGGACTTCTCAACTACAATTCATGCTGCTCTCTCCTCCTTGAAATTCATAACTTTAACACACATACACACACACATATACACACACACACCCAACACACACATAGACACACACATACACACACAACACACACATAGACACACACCCCAACACACACACACACACTATACATACATATATATATATAGTTATTCCTTCTACCTCATGGGGGTTAGAGACATGGTGCCCCCACAATCTGAAAAATCTTCATCAAATTTTTTGGTTCTCCCTTTGTACCAGAGAAGAATTTATCTTTTTCTTTTATGGGGTGTTTCCAGTACTTTATTGTAAAATTTGGGCAGAGTATTTGGTCATAGGCTCTGTGTCATGTGCTAGCTTTGAGTGTTCTCTGTGGATTCCGTAAAACTCCTTCAAAATTCCCATTTAGTTTCTTATTCCAACCCATGATATATTGAAACCATGATGGGAAAAGTTATGATGTGAAAGGGATAATTGTATCTCCTTATGTTAGACTAAGTCGTATTATAAATGAATTCAAAGGAAAAAATATTTATAGGATCATGGAATTAGAGTCAGAAGGGATTTGGGAGGTCATTGATCCCAATTTACAGATGAGAAAACTGAGACCCAGAGAATTTAAGTGATTTTATCACACAGTGCATAGGTGGTTAAGGTGGGATTTGAACTCAGCTCTTCTTTACTCCTAGTTCACCCTCTATACATCTTGCTACCTAGCTGCCAGAAACAGTAACAAGGAAAAATAATCCATATGCCCCAAGGGCACAATCTCTTCTATATTTCCAGGCTGTCAGTGGAATAGGGAACACTAGAGTAGGAACTCACATAATTTAATCAATCAATATTTATTAAGTGCCTATTATATGCCAGGCCCTCTGTTAAGCTTGAGGAATTTTTTTAAAAAGGCAAAAGACAACCCCTGCCCTCAAGGAGCTTATAATCTAATATAAGACTACATATACAAAGCAAGCTAAATATAAGATAAAGAGGGAGTTAACTAAAAGAGAAAAAGTAGGGCATTAAGAATGGATGGGGAAGGCTTCCTATAGAACAGTGGTTCTCAACTTTCCTAATGCCAGGACCCTTAACTACAGTTCTTCATGTTGTGGTGACCCCCAACCATAAAATTATTTTCGTTGCTACTTTATAACTGTAATTTTGCTACTGTTATGAATCGTAATGTAAATATCTGACACGCAGGATGTATTTTCATTGTTACAAATTGAACATAACCCACAGGTTGAGAACCACTGCTATAGAAGGAAGGATTTTAATTGGGATTTAAAGGAAGCCAGGGAGGTTGGTAGTCAAAGAGGAAAAGTGACAGGCAGAGAAAATTCAGGAAATGAGAGGTAGAGTGTCTTGGTCATCAAAAAGCCAGGAGGTCTATGTCACTGGCTCAAAGATATTGGAAAGGTAGGAGTGAGGGAGGGGAGGAAAAATTTTAAGTGATAAACAACATTTTCTGTTGACTCCTGAAGGCAATAGGAAGACATTGGAGTTTATTGATTGAGTTGGGGTGGGACAAGGACACATTTGGACCTGCATTTTAGGAAAATCATTTAAGTGGCTGAATGAGGAAAAACTGGAGGCAGGCAGACCCACCAGCAGGCTATTACAACTATCTAGGACTGGGGTGATGGGTGTCCACACTAGAGTGGTAGGAATGAATGTCAGAGGAGAGATATTGCAAAGGTGAAATCAATAGTTCTTGGCAACAGCTCGTATATGGGGCAGGAGGAGGCAGGTAAAAGCTTGGAAGGAGTCTAGGGTGACTCCTAGGTAGTGAGGATGGTCTTAGAGTGGAGGGGGGCTCAGGGGGAATAAGAATGAGTTCCATTTTGGACATATTGAGATAAGGATGTCCACTGGACACAGTTTGAGATACCTGAAAGGCAATCAGAGATGTGAAGTTGGGGAAGAAAAGGTAGAAATGAGGATCATCAGCATATTACCTCCATGGGAGCTGCTAAGAATTCCACTGGACAGTTTTTCCTATCACCCAGTGGACTTCATTGGTTACTTCATTAAATTCCTAATACAGCTGCTGGTGGCTTCTCCATAAAGCTGCTACTCTTTTGAGCTGTCAGTGGAGGAAGTTATTGAGCAACCAATAGAGGTGTTGCGAATGGAGTGCTGAGTCTGAGTCAGTTCAAATATAACCTCAGATGATTGGAAGTTGCCTGATCTTGGACAAGATTAAGATGAAGGAGTTGGGACTTTGATCAGCAGCAGCCGTTGGGAGATAATTTCAGCAGCCATTCTCAAGACTTAATGAACTTGGCTAGAAAAGAATTGGTAACCACCTACCTGGAAGGGAGAAAGTGAAAGGAAAGCCTAACTGCTAGAGAAAGTGGGGTAGAGATGGAGGAGAGCCAGCTGGCCCCTACAGACAATCTACCTCAGTTTGCTCAGCTGCAAAATGGGAATGATAATAGTACCTACCACCCAGAGATGTGAGGATCAAATGAGATCATGTTTTTGAAAAGCACTTAGCACAGTCCCCTGACATATAGTAGGAACTTAATAAATGCTTATTTCCTTCCTTACTGATGCTACTTGCTAGACTTCATATTCTTTGATTATTGGAACTCCTTTCTTAAAAGGGAATATCAATGGGCAGTGATTGTCCATACTTAGAACTTGGTTAGCTCTTTTGATAAGCCAATACTTGTACCCAGACAATACCTACCAGAATCCCTTGTTCAAGACTCAAATCTCGCTTACCTCCCCCCCCCCTTTTTTTTTTTGGCATTTTAAAACTTTTTTTTTTAATCAGAAAAATATACCTTCCCGCTCTTTTCTGCCCTCCCCTCCCAACTGAGAAAGAAAAAGAAAACTTCTCTTTTAAACATGTACAGTCAAGTAAAACAATTCCTATTTTGGCCATGTCCCAAAATACAGATTTCTCATTCTTCACTCTGAGTTCTTTCCTATTCTGCCAGGAGGGAGGTAGCCTGTATCCCTGTAAATCCTCTGCCATCAGAGTGCCTAAGTCTTCCAAAGAGTGCCAGTCTTTCAGTATTGTTGCTATTGTACACATTGTTCTGGGTCTGTTCACCTCACTCTGCATCAGTTCATCCAAATCTTCTTGTTACCCCCCTTTTTTAACATTAATTTTTAATTGAATTTGGAGATGTTAAAAGCATTTCATTTTGGGTGGAAAAAAATTAACATAGACATTTAACATCCCTGCTGTTCCATGAACAAAATATTCAGTCTCTCATCTCTGGGCATTCTCTCTGGCTATTTCTCATGTCTGGAGTGCTTGCTCTCCTGCCTTATCTCAGCCTCCCAGCTTCCTTCTTGTCTCAAGTAGAATCTTATGGCCTCCAAGAAGGCTTCCCTAATCTCTCTTAATTCTAGTGCCTTCCCTCTGTTGATGATTTCTTATTTATCTGTTTATAGCATGTTTTTACGTGATTATTTTTGTGTTTTCTCCCCCAATAGACTAAGTTCCTTCGGGGCAAAGCCTGTCTTTTATTAATTTGTATCCTCAGTGCTTAGCACAGTCCCTGCACATAGTAGGAGCTGTTGACTAACTGATCTCATGAAGTACATCCACAGGAAATTAACAGACCAAGAAACATTTTTTCCATTTCTAGTTCTCATACCGCCATTGACTCATGAATGATTCCACTGTCATTAAATCTTTCTTGCAATTGATTTCCTCTATTTTCACCATTTCTTATGTCTCCTTAATAATATCCAATCCTTCCACAGAAGAAGCTCACCCTTTTCACACAACCAAGCCAGTGGAGTAGGAAAAGGTTTTTAATCCCTGCTTTTCCTTTTCACCCTCCACTAAATCAAACATCATCAGTACTAGTACTGTTAAGGGTTTCTAGAATTTGTTTGCTGAATCCACACTTTGCCTTCTGTCTTCTTTTATGAGTAGCACCACAGAAGCTTTATATGTCAATAATTTGGGTCTTTCTTCTAGTTTGGGAGTTTTAGGGCAAATTAAAAATTGTATACATATATTCAATATTTTTTTTAGATTGAGTTCCAAATTCTCCTCTTCCCTCCACCTCTATGGTTATGAGGACCAAGTGAGATATTTGTAAAAAAAAAAAAAAAAAAAAAAAAAGTGTTTCGAACAGTTCCTGGCCTATATTAAGCACTATGTATTCTCTTCTTATTCCTACTACTGGGCTCCATTTATTATGAAGATCTTCAGAAAGCTTTTTTTTTTTTTTAGCTTGAAAAATGGCATAAGGAAATAATTATCAGTCATACTTGAGCACTGTATTATCTCCCTTTCTCACGTGGTCTACATTCCTTACATGTGTGCAAATTTTTTCACGGGTGTATGTTATATCTCCCTAAGAAGATGGTGTGTTTCTAGAAGGCAGGACCTGTCTTGTCCATCCTTATATCACAACCTACAACAATACCTTCACCAAAATTCCTTCTACTGACTCAGTAAATATTTGTTGATTCCCAATTTAAGTGTCTGTTATTGTTTTAGAGGCAGTTGTTGGCATGATGGGTAGAATCCTGGAATGAAGAAGACCTGAGTTCAAATTTGGACTCAGACACTGATTAGCTGTGTGACTGTGGGCAAGTCACAATGATGAGGTACAGGCTCTGGGAACTCTCTTGAACTCTGATTGAATCTTCCCATTTGATGAGGCATTTGCATGAGGCTATAAGCCTTTCGTTGCGGCTCTGCCCAAACCTTTGTTCATCTGTCTTTGCCTCAGTTTCCTCATCTGTAAAATGGGGATAATAATAGGCATCTCTTTTCCCTGGGTTGTTATGAGATAATATTTGTCAAGTGTCTGGCACGTAGTAGGTGCTGTACAAATACTTACTCGTTTGCCTCCATCTTGGGTTTTCTCTCATAGATAAGTACCTATCTTCCATGCTTATATCTGAATTTCTTGTTCCTCTGATTTGTGGTGTTTTGTGTTTGTTTTTTTTAATAGAGAGGAGAGAATATGAGTATTAAGGTCGGTTTTCCTCCCTTGGCTTCTAACATATACTGGGTGCCCCTCCATTTCCAGCTGTTCTTTCCACGAGCTACCCTTGAACAAAATGCATTTTGGGAGACCAGTAACAATATGCCAGTGCTGAAGCATTACTAGGAATCATGCCCATTTCTATGATGCTTCGTGGGTTACAAAATATTTCCCTCACAGCACTGTGGGGTTTATCACGTAGTAGGAGCCTAATAAATACTCGTTGGTAGATCGATAGTGTAACTGTAATAGGGGTTAGAGAACTGACTGTGGGCCTGAAATTTCTAGTTCTCCTGCACCGACTTTCATTCCCTTTCAGCCCGGAAGAGAGATTTGTGACTATTGTGAAGTTTAAGGCCTGAAGGCACACTTGAGTCTTGCTCAGGAGTACTTAAAGAGAATTGTACTGACCTCTGAGGCAGAGATTAATAGGAAGGAGTTGGGACTTTGATCCCCTGCAGCCATGGGGAGACAGTTTCACCCGCTGCTCTCTGGACTTAATGAACTTGGCTCGAAAGAATTGTTAGCACCACCTACCTGGAAGGGAGAAAGTGAAAGGAAAGCCTAATTGCTGGAGAAAGGGGGGAGAGATGGAGGAGGGCCAGCTGGCCCCTACAGACATCTTGGAGCAGAAGACTCAGCCTGAAGCTCCTGGCCATGAGGGAAGTCCCAGAAAAAGGTCTGCTCTTTCCCCAATTTCCCCTCCCTTTGCCTTTTAACTAAGAGCCGCTGTAGTATACATTGCTTGCTTCTTTTACCTAAATATTTCCTGGATCCTGATATTTGTTTCCAAAAGAAAAAAGCCAGGGGTTGGCTAGAGATAAACAAAAATTTTAATTAGTGTTGAGAAGAAAATCTGTGTCTGAATGTTGAGAATTTTCCTAACTGGGGACTGTGAGCTCTTATAGTTCCATTAATAACTTTCTGTCGGATTAAGTTCTTGAAAAATACCAATAGGGACCGGAGGGCTACGACATGATCTCTAATTTGAAAGTGACCTTACTGATATGACTGGATGTGGTTGAGTAAATCTCCTTTAGAGAAAGGGGTTGGGAGAACTAGAGACTATAATAAAACGATCGCACCCTAAACCTCCCACTAGAAGAAAAGGCTCCAGGAAAATTCAGCCCTGCTACTGTCCCACCAATAGGCTCTTGGACCAGCTCGATCAATTCTGCCATAGTGAAACCCACCATTGTCACATAGATATTTCCAACCCCATCATCCAGAAGAAAGCAGCAAGGATCAGAAAATCACATATCTGGTGAATGTGGGAGCCCAGAGAATCCTGTCATGAGGACTCTGACTTTACCGTCACTGATTTTCTGAGGGTCAGAAAACCACATATCTTGTGAATTTGGGAGCTAGGATAGCTCAGGAATTTGGGTTGTGGTTCATCTTACTTAGCCACTTTTTTGTCTCCCACTAGAATGCCAAGTATTCATTAAATGAAGAATGTTCATTTCAACCAACATTTATGGAATACCTACTATATAGGTGGTGTTGGTGTTGACTTGTTTCAGTTATGTCAGACTTTCTGTGAATCCCATTTGGGGTTTTCTTGGCAGAGATACTGAAGTGGTTTGCTGTTAACTTCTCCAACTCGTTTTACAGATGAGGAAAATGAGACAAACAGGCGTAAGTGACTTACCCAGGGTCACACAGCTAGTAAGTGTCTGAAGAGAGATTTGAACTCTGTCCTCCTGAGCCCAGGGTTGGATGTCTATCCACTGTGTCACTGATAGGTGCTGGTGGTTAAAAAAAATGAATTGTCCTTATCCTCAAGAAACTTGTACTCTAAACAGTGGATATAATATGTACATAAGTTAAAAAGCTCAGAATATGTACAAAGTAATTTAAAGACTAGATTGATAACAAAATCATCTATGTCTCGTTAGGTGAGAGTGAAGACCTTGGTTGGGTTGCTTACCCAGGTGTCCTTGAATCTGTTCTCAGATAACCACACTGAGTTGATAATAGACATTAAATTGGTAGGTTTGAAAGGAGATGGGGGTACATTGACTCTGTGGTTATAACTATCCCAGACCAGGTCAAATAGGCTAGAAATATGTAAAGATCTAAATGCAGTGAGCTCACCATCATCATCATGTGAAGTTGTAGCAGTTAAAAAAGAAACAGAGGCTGTATTTTGTTTGCGGGCATATAGTCATTGAATTTTAGAATTGGAAAGAACATTAGAGCAAAATCTAGTTCAACTCTGGTAAAATGAGGCTCAGAGTGTATGAGGCGACTTAGCCAAGGCCGCAGTTAGTGACATAGGTGAAATTAGAACCCAGCTCTCCTGACTCATAGGTTAGTGCTCTTTCCTGCAGATTTCAGTGTTGTTAGGTATGAGGTCGCCTCTTTTTGCCTGTGGTGATTCGATTGCCCTAAAAATGTGATCAGAAGACTGTTCTCAAGTAGCTGATAGAGAATCCAAAGTGAAACCTACCACTCCTTTCTTAACTCTTCCTCACCTGCTAGTTTTTGGTTTTGTTTGGTTTTGTAGTAGTTTGATTTATTAAGTCGTTTTTTCAGTCATTCAGACTCTTCATGACCCCATTTGAGGTTTTCTTGGCAAATGTACTAGAATGGTTTGCCATTTCCTTCTGTAGCTCATTTTACAGACAAGGAAACTGAGGAAGACAGGGTTAAATGACTTGCCCAGGGTCACTCAGCTCGTTAAGTGTCTGAGACCAGATTTGAACTCAGGAAGATGGGAGTTTCTGATTCCAAGCCCAGTGCTATGCACTGTACCACCCATGGGTTTTGCAAAGACTGAACAACAGCAAACTCACCTGTGAAATGTACCATGTGCATGCAAGTTGTGATCATCATCCTTCTCAAATACTTCTAAGAAAATCTCCTTCTCAAGGACTTAAATTCTTTTTTTTTTTTTTTGCTCTGGGGGAAATTGTGTGTGTGTGTGTGTGTGTGTGTGTGTGCACATATGTGGGAGGTGGGGGAGACTCATGTGGCCACCATCACTGTAGAGTTGGCCAGACAACACTTGGTCTTTTCTTCTCACTCCTCTCCTTTGGATAGAGGCACAACCAAATCCTCTCCAGACCAGCACATCTCCTTCTGGGGAGGTGAATGGTCTAAGGCAGTGGTTCTCAACCTGTGGGTCACGACCCCTTTGGGGATTGAATGACCCTTTCACAGGGGTCGCCTAAGACCATCGGAAAACACATATTTCCAATGGTCTGAGGAACTGAGACACGGCTCCTCTATCCCTCTCCAGGCAGGTCTGCCCACATACAGATACACCCACATATGAATATTAAAGGGTCGCGGCATTAGGAAGGTTGAGAACCACTGGTCTAAGGTGTCATCTTTTCATTGGTCACAACCCTCTTTCTCAGTTTCCTCAACTCTAAAGTTGAGGAAATAATAACAGCGTTTACTGCGGAGGGTCATTGCAAGCATCAAATTAGATAACATTTGTAAAGTGCTCGGCACATTCAGTGCCTGGTGTGTATAATACGCGCTAAATCAACGTTTATTCCTATTTTCTTCTTTCTCCTCCTTACCATTCCTCTGGAGAATTAATCAGTCACAGGGTCTTACAACAATTAGCTCACTTTTAACCTTGTGGCAATATAAATGCCCATCTGGTCCACATGACCCCTTTCTCTGCTATTTTATGGAGTTTCTATAAAATGAAAATTTATTAATACGATTGCAGTTGCGCAGAACCCCTTGTTAGGAAAATGCCTAACATTTGGACATATGGTTTAGCCCTGTGCCCTAATTTAAATTTTGGATATTTCCAGCTATCCTTTGGCTTCTTCCATTCCCCTTTTCTCTGCATAAATAAAAGATTTTATACAGGCCTTCATGATTGACCCCAGGTTTCTAGGGGTGAAGGAAAAGCAAGATACAAGAAATGTTTATATAAAAGAAACGTGTGTAACTGTAGCTGGACTGATGGGAACCGGAAATTTTGGGGGAAGGTAGGCCTGGAGGAGCTTAGTGCATTACCGTGCACAGCTGGGAGTGAGCCTGAGAGTCCAGGTTAATGGGGATGCTGGGTTCCCTCCTGCTGGGATAGGAACTGTGGGGAGGGGAGGTAGTGTTCAGCCTGAAAAATGGAAGGAGAGTGAGGTAAAATGTGGGAAGCTGGAGGAAAGAGGGCTCTGCTCGTAGCTGTTTCCACCCAGATAGTATGACCTGGGTCAGAAAGAGAAGTCAGCCAATTAACAGTCATTTATTAAGTGACAACTCTGAGCCTGCTCTGTGCTAGGGGATATAAAGGCAAATAAATATCAGCCCCTACTCTCTGGGGCTCACGTTCTAAGGGGGGAAAAGGCATCTCTACTGGTGGCTTTTCCTGCCCGTAATGTCTGGGCAACCCTGGCGAGCAAAGGAGAAAGGAAGGGGAATGATCACACAGCCTGAATGTTCCTGCATCAGGGCTATGTGTTTTCTTGAGCCATTGCCAAGGAGTAAGCGCGTCCTGGACAAATCTTAACAGACAGAATTGCTGTTGGACTTCTTTTTTGAGGAAACTTTAGTATCTGTGACTTTGGACATCAAGTTTCCTCATCTTTAAAATGAAGGGTTTAACCTAACCTCAAAGGTGCCTTCTGGCTTTATCATTGATGTTATTATTCTTACCTTATCATTTTAACATACTGGCTAAAATGTCTATAGACTGGTAATTTGCTATTTTTCCCACAGTTCATATGCAAATTTGGTAGAAGGGTAGAAGGCTAAAAGTTATTGAATAGTCCAATAAAATCGCCCCACCCCACCCCCATCTCCCACATAAGTGTCAAGACTTTCAGTCTTGGTTCATTTATCCGGTAAGAATATATATCCGTTTTTTCCTTGAGTCAATCAAAGATATTTCAATCCAGTGCTACAGGAAGTCTGTTCCGGCTGGATGAGGGCCCTGGTTATGCCCTAAGTAGCTTATATAAAGAAGGAGGGAGGAGCTAATTCAGAACCCTGGAGAGATTTCCAAGCTCTGGTTGCTGAGAGAAAAGAATGAGGCTGGCGCTGAGCAGAAAAGACTTAGCAGCCCAGGGACAAATGGCAAAAAGCAGAAAGAGGAATAAGGACTAAGCTGTCGCAGAGAAGGGGAAAAAGAGCATTCCACCGGTTCTATAGGCACCGCGGAGGGAAAAACTGGAACTAGGGAAAGGAAGGAACTAGGAATATGGGACCTACTGCATGCGAGCTACTGTGCTAAGCACATTACAGATATTATCTCATTTGAGCCTCACCATGACCCTCGAGATTGGTGCTGTTATTATTATTATTATTATTCCCATTTCTCAGTTGAGGAAACTGAGGCAAGCAGATGAAGTGACTTACCCAGGGTCACACAGCTGTAACTGTCTAAAACCAGATTTAAACTTGCGTCTTCCTGACTCCAAGCCCAGAGTTCTATCACTCCCATCATATGTCCCTCCTCCAGATTTGCGGAAAGTCCAAGAGCAGGTCTGCTCTTTCCTGGATTTCCTCTTTCCGTGACTGTCTATCCCCAGATATAAAATGTATTCTACTATTCTTTACCCAAAACTTTCTGGTAAGCAGAATTTTCCCATAAAGTGGCCAGGAGTTAACAAGAAATAAATACATGGAAATTAAGAGGAAAAACTAAAACCTTTGTCTGTTAATGTAAGATGTTTCCCAAGCACAAAGCAATGGTGTTCTAACTTCTCATTCAGTAGAAACTACGTGAAATATAGAGGAGGGAACCACATGGACTCCTAAAGGTACATTAAGTTCCAATGCCCAAAATGAGCTAATTGTTGTATAACAGAGTTTTTTGAGGGTCATAATCTAAGATCTGGAGTTTGAATTTTTGAAGGATAGGTTCAGAGGGAGAACTCATAAATACATGAACACTGGTCTGCTTTTAAAACTTACTTATAGGTACATCAGATTGTCCATATTTTTAGTGCGTCAGATCTGTCTCTCTCTTTGGACATTACCTACAATTTCTACCGCAGGGACGACCCTTAGTGACTGAGCACCGTTCAACCGAGGAACAAAACCCAGCCTCCTGTTCCTCTGGCTTGCACATGAGGGGCTCCTGCATGCTGTGCCAGCCATCTGTCTTCCTGGGTGAAGTCACTGCCCAGGCTGGGCTCTGGAGAAGAATCTGACAGCCTCCCACTGCCAATTCCTGTTCTCTTTCCCAAGGCCTTTTGTAAGCCCTTTCGTGAGCCTCCCATCTTCCCCCCACCAAGCTGAATCTTCTTTCCTAGAGGGAAGAGCCTAGTCAATCACCCCTGCCCCAACTAACTATCCCTTCCTCTTGAGCCCTGAGTTGGGGGCTTTATTCCCACACAGACAATCAATCAACCCCCTTTATAATCCTCACTAGCAGGTTTTTAAAATTCCTTATTGGACTAACATAATTGGTAACAGGCAGGAGAAACCCTACTTGGTTTTATAGGTTAAATTAAACCACAAGCTACTCCAAGACCGTAAAGAAGTATTTTGGTCTCAAACCATTTTAACATGGTATGTTCATATATTTACAAGTGAATTTATATTTACAGATTCATATATGTATTTATGGGTATATATCTATATTTACTTATATTATTATACATATTTTCATATGCATATGTGTATTTTTGAAATTATGTTTATTAAGAACATTTTTGTTCTAAGTCATTTTTCAGTCATGTCTGACCCTTTGTAACCCCATTTGGAGATTTCTTGACAAAGATACTGGAGTGGTTTGTTATTTCTTTCTCCAGCTCATTTTACTGATGAAGAAATGAGGCAAACAGCGTTAAGTGACTTGACCAGGGTCACACAGGTAATAAATGTCTGAGCCTGGATTTGAACTCAGATCTTCCTGATTCCAGGTCTACCACTCTATTCAATATTAGCTTCCTAATCATCAATAAACAAGACCGTTTTGTTTTACAAAGAACAAAAAAAGATGTCATAGCAATTAAGCAGTTTAGTGGCATGGAGGAAACCACATTAGATTTGAAGTCTGAGGTCAGGGGTTCCCATTCTAACTGCCACTTACTATGTGACCTTAATCAAATCACTTAACTTACATGGGTTTCAGTTTATTTGTAAAAAGGCATTGAACTCAGTGATTTCCGAGGTGGCTTCCAACTCTACTACTGGACTTTTTTCCAGGGTATATTACAATTTAAAATAGTAATACAATTGCCATTTTGGTGTCCAATTCTGAACCTTTTTTTTCTTCTGTGTATTTTTAGTGTCTGACTAATACTCTTTCTTTCTTTATTTTTAATGTTTGTGTCACTACTCCGAATCTCACAACCCAGGACTCACCCTGGATTCCTCACCTTCGTTCAACCCCCATATCCTGTATGTTGCTAAGACCTATTTCACCTCTGCAACATCTGTTGAATATACGCCCTTCTCTCCTCTCGACACTGCCACCCCCTCCTGGTGCGGGTCCTCATCTCCTGACACCTGGACTATTACAGTAGCTGCTGGTGGGTCTGCCTGCCCCACTCTGATCCATCCTCCATTTTCAGCCACAAGTGCTGGTGCGCATGTCACCTCCCCCCTACTCAATAAACTTCAAGGGCTCCTTATTGCCTCCAGGATCAAATAAAAAATCTGACATTGATATGCCCTCATAGCCTAGCCCCCTTCTACCTATCCTTTAAGCCCCACCATAGTCTTGGATCCATTGACACGGACCTTTATCTTTCATGAACTTCTTTCCTCTCTTCCTCCCTGTCTCATCCTTCTGGCTTCTCCCTAAAGTCCCAACTAAAACCCCATCTTCTACAAAAAGCCTTTCCCAATCCCCTCTTGATTCTAATGCATTCCTTCTGTTAATTATGGAATTATTTACATTTCATCCTCTAGCTAGCTTATTTGTGTACATTTGTTGCTTGTTGTCTCCCATATTTTGATTGTCAGCTCCTTGAAGGCAGCAAGTATCTTTTGCTTCTTTTTGTATCCCCACTGTGCTTAACTAAGTGCCTGGCACACTGTAGGTGCTTAATGTGTATTGACTAACCAACTTTCACCCTCCCCAAGAAGTTCACCTTTTGAATAAGTGTAGTCAAGCAAAACAATTCATGAGTTATTTATTTGTAACAGACAAAGCAGAAAGCGTTTTAGATGTAGAGAAGCCAGCCAGGCATTTAAGGAATCTGGGTTGGCCTTTTTAATACAGACTGGGGGATTAAATTATACATAATAATATAGCACTTTAGGTCTTTCTCTTTTCTTTCCGCTAATCTGAGGGCATGATACTGAGAAAGAAGCATGTGGTGATTTTTTTAAAAAAAATATTAAAATTCAGCTAGCAGGGGAAATAAACCAGGGTAGTTTTCAGGAGTTGCATGAAAACTTAAAGGAAAAACAAAAGATTCTGAATGAATGTGGTTACTAATTCAATAGGGAAGTTAATAGACCCAGCTGGATAATATGACTTCCTCATTCCTAAAACATATGAGAAGGGGGGAGGGGGGGAAATATGTGACTTCATTTTTATTTATTTTTTTTAACATTAAAAAACTGTGAGTTTACCTATTCCCTTCTCCTGTTTTCATGAGATATACAAAAGACCTGTTTTCATAAAACTTTTATAGTGAAAGGAGTGTAGGTACTAAGGAGTTATTCTCATTTTCTCAATTAAGTTTTTTTTGTTTGCTTGTTTTTAGTAAAAGTAGTAAAAATCTGGGAGTTTTTGAAAATGTTCCCCTCTTTGAGATGACCTAAAAATGAAATGACTCTGAGTGTCTTTGAAACTGCTTTGCTTTGTTGGAAGAATTCTTGTGTGTGGCAGGGGAGGTGGGGTGATGTGGCATGTGAGTGTGATTGGGTATGTGTTTGACCCCCTCATGTGACCCCAATCAGAACACCTGGACCTGTTGTTTTAGCAGGGGTAGGGAACCTACAACCTTAAGGCCACGTGTGATCCTCAAGGTCCTCAAGGGCAGACAGACTGCTAACCATATGTAACCTCAAGGCCAAGGGTTCCCCACCCCTGTTAGGCGAAGCAGTGTTGAAAGAGTCCTGGACTTGAAGTCAGAAAGACCTGAGTTTGAATTCTGACTCAAATTTAATAGCTATGAGCCCCCAGGAAGGGCTAATTTAGCATCTGATTCAAAGGATTGTTGAAAGGCTCGAATAAGATATCTGTAAAGCACTTTGCAAACATTAAGAAGCATTCCAAAATTGTTAGTTCTTACTGCTTTTATTATGTCTTGGATTCGATGGAGGACCCTCATGGTGGTTTTATTGGTTCTTGCTTCATCTGGTGCCCCTTTAAAGGGAGAGGGAGAGGAGGAATAGAATTAGGACCTCAAAAATTTTTTTTTTAATGTTTAAAATTGTTTTAATATGTTTTTGTGGGGGGGATTAAAATGTTTAAAAAAGTAAATCTTTGCAAGGAGGATTCTTAGGGGAAGAGCCTTCAGCTATAAGCTTTTAGGATATCATTTATGCTGGAAGGTCTCATCATCTCCTTTATCCTAGTCATTGATAAAAAATTATAAAGCCTCAGAGCAAGCTCTGCAGCCTGGGGGTGGTCTGTGAGAGACCTTTTTCCAGGCTGTCAGAGACTACTTACTGACTGAGTAATGGAGCTGGCCATTCAACCAGTTCCGACTCCACCTAACTGTATTATCATCCACTGCCCTCTCCTCTTTCCTGAAAAAATAGCTTGAGAAACTTTGTCAAATGCTTAGATAAAATCTAGGTCAATTCAAGCAAGAATACCTGTATTCAAATAGAGCCTCATTTATCTGTGTAACTTGGTAAGATACCAAACCTATGTCTGCCTCATTTTCATCATCTATAAAATGGGTATAATAATAATGGAACCTACTTCCCAAAGTTATTAGGATAAAACCAATTAATATTTGGAAAGCACTATGCAAACAATGATGATAATGAAATAACAAAAGGAAGAATAATTTTCTTGATCTACTTGGTCAAAAAATGAAGTCTATTTAGTTTTGCATGATGAATTTCTAATGACTTAATCGAATCTTTGTAATTAGGGAAAGGGAAGAAGCAAATAAGAGAAGAGCTTTACAAATATTATCTCCTTTGATCCTCACAACAACCCTGGGAAGTAGATCCTATTGTTATTCCCATTTTATAGGTTAGGATACTGAGGCAGACAAAAATTAGGTGACTTTCCCAGGGTCATACAGATAGTGTATAAGGCTGCATTTGAACTCAGGTCTTCCAACTCTGGGTCCAGTGCTCTATCCACCAGGCAATCTAGCCATTTCCCTTCCTAGACATTAACTAACCAGCACTATAAAAAACACTAGCAAATCTGTTTCACATAATGTTGATTCATTGTCCTTCCAGTTTCATCTATAAATGGTTTGGGGATGAATTTGATTCATCCCAGTAGAGAAATTCTACTCAGGTGAACACTGGGCAATAAAAACCAGAAGAAAATCATCTATTCTTCTTTAAATGATTTAATAGACTTCCCTAAAATTCTTCAAAGTGTATTCAGGAACCCCCTGAAAGAAAGTGTGGTCATAAGAAGAAATACTTGCTGTACATCCCCTCCATAGTAAGGTTGTTTATTGTTGTTTAAAAGAACATGTGAATAAAAAGCCAAATGGACTTACCAGTGTCATTATGAACAAGAAACATGGGCTCTAGGCTCAGGGTCTTCTCCAGGCAGAGGCTACTAAGTAGGGTCAGTGGGGCTAGAACCAAGTGGCAAGAGATAGGGAAACCATGATCAAGCAAGTGCTCAGGTTACCAGTCCTCCTATACCCAAATATTATACCCATTTGGCTGGATTGGGGGGGGGGGGGAACGGAAGGGAATGAATAGTAACTTGAGAAACATGACTGACCCAATAATCTACTTTGGAGATTACTGCATTCTCAGGATGTTTCTGGCATCCCTTGGTACCTTTACAGTACTTCATATCCTTCCATGTAAAATGGAATAGCGCATTCAAGAAAGCACTCGCTTCCATTCTCTTTCCCTATAAAGATTTAGAAAAGATGGACGAGTTAGTATGAAGGGCTGTCCCACAGTCTTCTAGCTTCTCTCAGCCCTGGCATCCGTGGAAGAGCAGGGGCTCACATTAATTTCTTCATAGTCGTTAAGGAGGGAAATAGGAAAAACTCTTCTGGGTCAATGCCAAGTCTTCTTCATCCTATTCTCTGAACTCTCATAGGCTCTTGTCTCTCTCCTTTTGCCAGAAATGCTGATGCAGACCAGAAACCTGAAGTTTCTCCCCCTTGCAGCCCAGGGTCTTTCACCCCTGACTTCCAGCACAGGATAGCGACAGATGGAGGAGTTCAACCGATTTTGAGGAACAGGTAAGAAACCCAAAGAGATATTATTGGTGCATCTCAGGAAGGAGAAGGGAGAGAAAATGAGGAGGAAATGGAGTCAGAACACTGGCCATGGAATTAGAGTAAAGAGGCGAGAATTCTGAGGGTATAAGAAAGCCAACGTCCAACAAGTCAACTCAGCAAACATTAAACAACCACTATGTGCTAAGCACTAGGGATACAAAGAAAGGAGCTCTCAGGCTAGTGGAGGAGACACCAATCCAATGACTATGAACCGACCAGATGT
Organism: Pseudochirops corinnae; assembly: GCA_028646515.1. NCBI lineage: Eukaryota > Metazoa > Chordata > Mammalia > Diprotodontia > Pseudocheiridae > Pseudochirops > Pseudochirops corinnae. The sequence continues at coordinate 15,712,206 of CM053592.1, forward strand.
AGATAGGATAAACTAGAGAGTCAACAAAGGGAAGGCACTAAGATTAAGGAAATTAAAAGCTCACAGATCCTAGTTTAAGAATACCTGCTTAGAGATCATTTAGTTACCCTCCTCACTTTACAGAAAGGTTGTATGATTTCTCTCATTGACCTGAAGTGATCTATACTTTGTACTTTAGAACTCTATGTAACTATGTAGTTCTATATATCTATACTTTACTTTAGAACTTTGTAGGTGTTTGCCTTAATCACTCAAATTAAATGTGTTTCTTAAACCAAGAAATAGATCCTAAAGATCACTGTCAATCCCAGCCACGAGTCCATGTAACCCAGTACAGTTACAGCAGATTATCTTAACAACTGATCTTGGATCAGTCAGCTGAACCAACAGTGTGGCAATCTAGGTCAGTCATTGAGACATGTCAGATGTCCTATTTCACTGTGTCATAAGCTGTTATCTGTGGCTTGAAAACACGGTCTTGAACACCAGAACTGAGCATTGATTTTCATATAGTTAATGGTCTAAACAGAAAACACAAGTGTTTCCTCTTTAAAACACTCAGTAGAAAATAGCAGAAAATGAATGGGTATCTGAGAGAGACAGGAGGAGTTTATATTTTGTTACTCTGTAAATATTGGTGTGTGTTTGTATGTTGGGGATTGAGGAGATTCCTGAGACTTAGAGCTCACAGTTTAGTAAGGGAGATAAAGCAATACACACAGGGATGGGGGGGGGGGGGGTTTACAGTTTCACAGTCTGTTATAAAGCATTTATTGCATCTTTGTTTTGCATAAGGCTCTGCATTAGCACTAAGGGTACAAATTCATAAAGAGCTTGTATTCAAATGGGGGAAGCAAGATGGAAATAATGAGGTACATTTGAGAGAGGTAAGGTAAATTTGAGATAATCTCAGAGTGAGGACAGTAGCATTGTGAGGGTCTTCAAGAGGCTTTTTGCAGAAGATGGTATTTAAGCTGAGACTTAAAGGAAATCAGAAGGCATATATAGTGTAAATGGAATCTTAGAAAAGAGGATGGGGAGGAGGAGGCTGGTGAACGTATTCTAGAGAAAGCTGGGTTTGAACTGAGTTTTAAAAGGATTAAGAGATCACCAAGAAGACCAGCGTAACTGAATCCTGGGGAGCAAAGTAGAAGGAGATTGGAAAGATACAATGGAATTTAAATGCCAAAGAGTGGAGTTTGTATGTGCTCCTAAAGGTATTAGGAAGTTTAGGAAGTTAGGAAGGTATATGGAGTTTATTACTGAATTAAGGAGAGGACTTGATCACTTTAGGAAAATTGCTTTGTCAACTGGGTGGTGCTTGGAGGAGAAGAGACTTGAGGTAGGGAGATCAATGAGAAACTTGTTGGAGTAGTCCAAGGGAGAAATGATGGGCATCTTGATAAGAGGGAAGCAAAAATGGAAGGATTTTATTGGTTCAGCAGTGAAGAGCTACTAAAGAGGTCAATAAACATTAAAGATTTTTCTAGCAATGATGTGTAAAATGGATTATTTCTGCTAGAGGGACTGTGGAAAGAGAGACACTCAAGTGATATCTGAGTTGTAAATTGGTCCAACTGTACTAAAAAATCAGGACAATTTTATACCCTTTTTTTAAGGGAGGGGGGAGTGGATACCCCATTGTTAGGCTTATAGATGACCTATAAAGCAGCATTTTTCATTGTAGAGAATTGGAAATATTAGATGGCACAACAATTGGGTTGTTAAACAAATAGTGACTTGCCCACAGTCACACGACTGGAAGTGTCTGAGGCCAGATTTGAACTCAGGAAGATGAGTCTTCCCGACTCCCAGCTCAGCGCTCTATGCACCATGGAGCCCCCTAACTGCCCGTACTGTACCTTTACTCTAGCATAGTAATTTCATTTTGATCTTCTTCAAGAATGAAAGACAACAAACCAACAAATACTGGTATAGAAACATGGTTCTGTTCCTGCCACTGACCTTGCTAAATGGGTGACCTTTGGCAAAATCCTGCCCCTCCCAGAGCTTGAGGGGTTTGAACTCAGTGGCCTGGGAGGTTCCTTCCTGATCTATGACCCTATAATTTCTCCTGTAACTGTTACAAAGTAGCAGACTCAGAAAAACAAGATACATAATGAATATGGAAGAAAAACAAAAAAAGATTTTAAAAATCCCAAGTATTGTATGATCAGGATGATCATACCTGGCTGAGAGAAGAGTCAGAGGTGGGGATTATGAGTATGGAATATCAAATATATTCTCAAAGTTGATGTGGTGGCTGGCTTTTAATTTTGTTACAAAGGGTTGGCTTAACCAGGGAGGCCAGAGATATTCAGTAATGAGGATCATGTAAAAAAACAAGCTATCCACAAAAATAAGATAGAACTTTTAAAAGAGATAATTAAGGTAGGAGAACCAAAAATAAAAAGAATTTAGAAACTAATCACATGTGGAGCTCGAGTGGGAAGCTGAAGATTTTGCTCACAAGTGCCTAAGAAAGTAATGGTGCCATTAACATTATTTTGAACGTTGGGTGAGAGGAAATAAGTTCCTAGATCCATTTAGTGTTGAGATTCGTTGAGTTCTCCAATGAAAATTTGTAAATCCACTCATTCTTCTTTCCCTAAATGGAAGTACAAATGAGTAGAAGTCCAAAGTGCATATTTTAAGCCATGCATTAAATTCCATAAGGTCTATAAAATCCAATGACAAACCACTTTACTCTTTGCACATGAAAAGATTACATTTTCGAAAGCTACAAAATAAATGCCACTCAACCACTCAGCTCCTCCTGCAGTGACCCCAGGACCAACCATCAAGAAAACAGTAAGTGCCGATGTAATGTTTCCTTCCTCCACCCCACCCCCCCCCCCAGGTAAAATTCTGTTTTATTTTGAGTTCCAAATTCTCTCCCACCCCCACCCTTTTCCTTCCCTCACTCTTTGTGAAGCCTCAGCATTAAGCTAACCATTCATAATAAAATTAAAAGTCAGCCACCACATCAACTTTGAGAATATATTTGATATTCTGTACTCATAATTCCCCACTCTGGATTCTTCTCTGAGCCATGTTTGATCATCCTGATCATACAACACTTGGAATTTTTTTATCTTTTTTTGTTTTTCTTCCCTACTCATTATGTATCTTGTTTTTTTGATTCTGCTACTTTACCCATGTAAGGAATGGCAACTGAGTTCTCCAAAAATGGCAAGACTTTATTCCTCCTCAACAATACCCTGCCAATCCCACTCACCCTACTGGCTGCATTTGCTTTCTACTTCAAACTAGTCTAGCCCCAAGCATGATTCTCTTGATGTGATTGTCTTCACCAGAATGCAGAGCCCCAAGGAAGGGGTTGTGCCAGGCTTTTTCATTAACAACATTGGCAATGTTGACATGTAGTTCTAGTCACAAACTTGTGCGTGGTAAGTTGAATATGTCATTGCAGGTGTTTGCTGGATCAGGGCAGTTCTGTACTTGGAACTTTCTGTACCCAACTGAGGATCAGAAAATCTGGACTCTGATCTTGACTATTTCCCTAACTTTTTATGCCTCTGTGGGCACATCTCTTCAACTCTCTAGATCTCACTCTTCTCATCTACAACAAGAAATATTTGAGATTATAATTATTACTATTATTTGAATATTTATTTGAGATTATTTAATCTCTCAAAGGCCTTTCCAGCTTTAACATTCTATTTATTCCAGTGATCTCCAAACTTTTTTAGTCATGCACCCCATCAGTAAAACATTTTTGATCATGTACTCATAATACATTTTTTATTTACAAGTTATATACAAGTTCTACTATACTGAGCAGCTAGGTATTACAGTGCTCCCTTCTCTGGGAATTCAGTTTAGTTCCCTCATCTGTGAAATGAGGAGTTTGAACTAAGTCTATAAGCTTCTGATCCTTCTATTTTTAGTGGACTTTCTGTTCATTTGTCAAGAGCCGGGGACTTCTGCTAGTGCTGTTGCTTTAGGGGTAATAAGATTCCTCAACTGAGATGCAGCTGGGGCTGTGGTCAGTCTGCACATGTATATTCCCCTGGGTGGAAGTGGTGCTCAAGGCCCCCTGCATACCTACTGTTTCCAAAACTCAGGCAGAGTAGGCAGCATTGGCAACCAATGTCTTACCGTTGCTCCAAGGGGAACAGAGAAATAGGTATATCTCTTGGGTATCCAGTTGAGCTGACTTGCCCTCCCTACCCATCCCCTGAGAAGGCACAGGAAAGACTCACATAAAAATAGGGAAAGTTGGTCTCATCCAGATGCCATGATTGCTTCCACATGAAAGGAAACCTGTTTACCTGTCTCTCATGACTCTCTCCTTCAGGTCTCTACCCTTCTTCTGCAGAAGACATAATTTCCCTATGGCCAGCAGCTTTCTGCTGCTCAGCTTCCCCATTATGTGCCCTGCATACACAGTCCCTACCTCTTCCACAAGGAATCGCCCACAGCTTCCTGTATAATTATCAAGTTCTGTGTACTGACACACTAAATTCTGCTATCAGTCACCAAGCATTAGTTAAGCTCCAGTGTGCCAGACATTGCGTTAGCCACCAGAATTACAAAAACAAAAATGAAACAGTATCTGCCCTCGAGAAGCTTACATTCTATATTCAGAGACTGCATGCACATGTAAATGGGATCATTTTAATGGGAAGCCCTTAGCAGCTGGGAGAATCAAAGTTGTCTTTGGACTGAACCTGGAGGAAAGTGGGTTTTAAACAGCAGACCCTTAAGCACACTTTCCACAGGTCACTATATTCCTTCTCATCCTCCAATCAAACTGTATTAGAAATTGAATAGGGACTTATTCTTTATCAAAATATCCTTTCTTATAAAAATATTGTGTTTATTTAATACTTGGTATTGCTTCTGAAGTGCTGTGTTATCACATCTCCACCTACAGTATCATTCCTCATTCTTATCTCTACCTACTTGCCAACTATCTGATCTGCTGGACTGTTTTCTTAGTCCCCTTCGGGTGCCCTGTGATGGCTTGGAGATGACCCCTGGTAGTTGAAGGCACAACAGTGGTTCATAAGCACGAGTAGACTCTGTCTCGCAAGTTTGTAATATGGTTCCATGTCAGCTTTCCCAGGACCTACCTAGCTCATTGTAGAGAGACCCATCACTGGCAGAATAGTAGTAATGATGGATAATAAAAGCAGCATTTATAGAAAGAGTTATAAGGTTTACAAGGCATTTTACATTTATCACCTGTTACCATTTGATCTTCTCAACAACCTTGTCAGGCAGGCACTATTATTATTATCCCCATTTGACATATGATGAAATTGAGGCCAAGAGAGTTCATTGACTTGCCCAAGGCCACAGGGCTAAAAGTGCCCAGGCAGGATTCAATTCTTCCTGACTTCAAATTCAACACTCACCACTTCATCACCTAGGTGCTTACTGGGATGACCACTCAGTAGTGAATTTTTTGGCCATGACATTTAAGGACAACATACTAGTGAGGCAGTTGGTTGCCTCTTGTCCCGTGCACTGAGAAATATCCAGCAAAGAGGAAATTTTAATGGCAATTTTTTACTGAAAAAGAGAGCAAAAGTTTCCAATGCAGGCATCTCCAGCTTTCCCGTTCTCTGCTCTCCACTTCCCTTTGGGAACAGTACCATGAAATTGAAGCAGACAAGAAAGAATGAGAGAGGGGCCCTGAAGAACCCAGAGCCCCCTCCCGTGTCACATTCCACTCCTCTTGTTCTCTGAGTAACAGCCAGCCAGAGACAGCTGGAGCTGTGTCAGAGGGGCATGGGTGTTTGTGTATAAAATCCCACTAGATCTGAACATTTAAAATCAGGGTATGTCTTAGTCAGCCCTGTAAAAGGGCAACAATGGGAAGTGACTATTTATGGAAGGATTTTTAGATGCAACCGGACTTATGTGAACTTGAGCAAATGATATGTCTTCCCTGGATATAGTATATATTATTATATTATATATTACATATTATATATTATATATTTGGATATATTATATATATTATATATTATGTATTTCTAGATAGATAGATGGATCAATGGATGGATAGATAGATAGATAGATAGATAGATAGATAGATAGATAGGTAGGTAGATAGATAGATGTATGTAAGTTGTTTGCATGTTAGCCTCCCTTTAGAATGGGAGCAGGAAATACTTGGGTTCAAATCCAACCTCTGTCAATTACTGTGTGACCAAGGGCAAATCTTCAAACTTCCTAGGTCTTTGTCTTTCTCTGTAAACTTAGAAATTTTCATGAGCTGGCACCTAAGGTCCCTTCCAATTCTAGATCCACAGTCCTAAGCCACTATTTTCCCCTCTGAAGAACTGTAGGTCATTTCAGAGCTATATTAGAATGCCACCAGTTCTGTCCTTCTTAGGAGTTTTTGCATTTGCCCGTGTGTATGGACAGGATCTTAGCCCTCCTTGCTGTGAGGTTGTGAGGTTAGTAGGTTGATTGAGGAAGGGAGGAGAGGTGAAGAGGAAGTACCTTATAACGACACAGGTCAAGTGTACAGAAGTATCCAAGTGCTTCTATAATTCTAAATGCTGCCTTGCTGCCCCCGCAGATAGCTCACCTTGTATCCCCGTTGGTGGTAACAATCATTACCCAAGATGTCGCTCTTCTGCATTGTCAGGACGGACATGACATAATCATCTTCTGGGAATAGAGCATATGTCCACCCTAAAAATAATCCACGTTCACACTTCTGAGTTTAGCTTGGAAAGTGGGTTTATATTTCCTTGCCTACTGAGGGAAATTTAAGTCCTACACAATGAAAGCTCCTTGAGAGTGCAGTTATAATGTGTCCAAAAGGGAAAATGGCCATCTCCCAGGAGGAATGGAACATTTTGCTCTTCAGAATTCCCATGGACTAAACTCAGTCTGTGACTTTAATAATTTTTCTCAGATATCTGTAGAATAACTGCTGAATTAAGGTCCATTAGAGTTATAATTTGTGTATCAGAGTCTTATTGTTGTTCAGGTTTGTGACCCAAAGTAGGGTTTTCTTAGAAAAGATACTGGAATGGTTTGTCATTTTTTTTCTCCAGCCCATTTTATATAAGAGGAAAGAGGCAAAGAGGGTTAAGTGACTTGCCCAAGGTCACACAGCTAGTAAGTTAAGTGTCTGAGGCCAGATGTGGACTCAGGTCTTCCTGATTCCAGACCAAGTTCGATCCACTGGACCAGTTAGCTGCCCCTTTCAGCATCTAGGTGAGACCTATTCATTTCTGAGTCATGATTAGAGAACCATTTAGCAAGGTTTCAGGACTGAAAAAATTGTGAAGAATTGTATCCTACCCAAATAATTTAGTGTAATGTATACAGGTTGTGTGTGCATTCACTCATGCACACACTCAACAAAAAATAGAATATTGACAAGGTTTGAATCTTATCTTCTGGCTAACAGTGTGTTTTAGAATATTTACCAACACAATTAACAACAGTTAGATGGAACAGTGGATAGGTCATCAGCCCTAGAATCAGGTTCAAACCCAGCCTCAGACACTTGACACTTAGAAGCTGTGTGAACCTGGGCAAGCCTGAATGCCTCACCGCCTCCCAAAAAAAGTTTAGATTGCCTTGCCAAAAAAAGAAAAGGAAAAAAATTTAAGGAGCCTTAGATTATAAATTAGAAAGGTTCTTATAGGTTATCCTGTCTAACCACTTCATTTTACAGGTGATGAACTGTGACCTATGAAGTGTATTCACTTCATCTAATAATAATAATAATTACAATTTTAATAACTAGCAGTTAGTCAGTGCCTATTATGTTCCAGGCACTTTATAAATCTTATTTGATCCTCATAAAAACCCTGGGAAATAGGAGCTGTTATTATCCCTAGATGGGGAAACTGAGGCAAATAGGTGCAGTGACTTGCCCAGGGTCACACAGTTAGTAAGTATTTGAGATTTGATCTCAGGTCTTCCTGACCCCAGGAAGGTGCTCTATCTACTATGCCATCTAACTGTTTTCCTTGGGAACAAAGCTGTATTCTTCCTGTTATTTTTCTAACTTTGGTGTGAATTGTTTGAACTCAGGTCTCTCTGACTCCTAGCTGGGTATTCTATTCACTGTGCCAACTAATACCCTCTCTCCCCTTGTCATGTTGCCATAGTCTTCATTTCCAAAGTCTCTGCAAGATCTCCTCCCTGCCTTCCAGAATCCAAAGCCCCCAAGGCTTGTTAGGGACAATCCAGCAAATTAATAGGAGGGTATAATAGCTTACTGATTAATATTCCAGAATACCGAGATCAGTCCTTGCCAACTGCCAAGGACACACAGACCCTCACCATTAGCTATCTTTTTACTTGGAAATCTTAAAAACCAAATCACTTCTTTCAAAACTTCTACAACACCTACTCTGTGAGAGTCCCCAAGGGAAATAAAGTTTGAATAAGACTCTGTCTTTGCCCTCATATAGTTTTATTCCAATGGAAGAATGATAAATGTAAATAACTCTTGGGCTTTGAAGAGGCCCATAGTCCTAACCATGGGGGTAACAAGGGGAGGGTTGTTATTGGAAGAATCAGGAAATGCTTCATTTAGGCTTTAAAGGATGAGGAGGAAGGAAGTTCAGTAGGCAAAAAGGGGAAAGGACATCATTCCCGGAAACAGCCAACAGAGAAGTGGACATGGGCCAGGGAGCAGTTCTGTTGGGTTTCTTTGTCATGTGATCAGCACCTCTATAGGGTTGCTTCCTGAATGAATTCCTTAAGGTTCCATGAATTAATTTGTGAGGGTATTCTTGCCATCAAGGCAGGTCACGACCGCTTTATATATTAGTGGACAGTTTCCTGAGTTGCTCTGGTTAAACAAAAACCCACAACAAATAATCACCTGGTGTCCAGTATTCTGGTCATGAGCCAGGCTGGTTCATATGGCCAAAAATGCAGTCCATCCCTGGTCCTGTCCTTGAAGGTGTTACTGTTTGGCAGGACTTCAGAGACAAGGTTCCTAAGCCACACTGAGGCAGCAGGGTGAGAAGACTGGGCAAGGGAGGAAAAAAAGGTTGGACTCCAAGCTTGGTGGTTTTTAACTGATTTTGTTCCTTTTCTTTCATTCTTGTAATCATGTGGTCACATAGAGTATGTGGCAGGTACAGGACCTGACCCCTTGCCCTGCCTCCCATGATAGATCACTGCCTCTAATCAGGTCATGAATGTCAAATAGAACATCTTAAGCTCTAGTGTGTGTGCTGAGTGTTCTCCAGCCCCAGTCAAGTTGAACAGAAATATTGTCTGCCCACTAAAAAAGGATATTGTGAGCCCTTTCTTCAAAGTTCATTTCAAAAGGACAGCTGAGGAGCTCAGTGGATAGAGCACCAGTCCTAAAGTCAGGAGGACCTGAGTTCGAACCCAGCCTCAGACACTTGTTAGTTATGTGACCCTGGGTAAGTCACATAACTCCGATTGCCTCCCCCCCACCCCAAAAAAAACCCACAAACTTTCATTTAATTGAGTGAGTCTTTCTTAAGGTTCTTCTGTGTACCAAGCCCCAGACTTGATGCTAGGGACACAAAGCAGTTCCTGTCTTCCAGCAGCGCATGGGGAGAAACATGGAAATATAGCATAAAATCACAGAAGTCATCAAAGGTGGCTCAGGTAGCCCTGGTGGCCTTGGCAACAGATCTCGCACCCTCCTAGAAACCAGCAGGCACATTGGCTTCTGAGAGGTGTGAGATCTAACTTACTGGAGACCAATGCCTCAGGAGAATTCCAAACTGGCTGTCTTTGTTGGAGAAGCAATACAAAATGCCCCTTATCCCTCTAGGTTCCTCTGTTACCCAAACCAAGAATAAGCACCTCCCACAAGTATAAGCAGAAAGAGAAAGACACAGCTCATAGAGTTTCCTCATTAGGGGCCTGAGACTTGTCTCCCCAACTCTGTTGGAAGCTTTAAAAACCCCAACTGAAGACTTCCGCAGACAGTGTCATTTTTGTGTGTGGAGGAGGTTATGGTCCTAGCCTGGGAATACAATGAAAGCAATTTGCTGCTTTTCCTGTGAGATATTTTGCCAACCAGAGATTTTCTTTCTCCCCCTTGATTGACCCTTCTTTCTCCAAGAAGAGAGGATGCATGCGTTTTTTTTTTCACCAAGTGGTGAAAATAGTGGGTTGTTCAAGCATCTGATTAACCCTTCCTGGGGAGGATTGATTCTGAACATTTTCCTACCCTGAGAGCTAGAACCAGGCTGCACTGGACAAGCTTCAAGGGACGGCTGGGGACAAGACTCCCTCCAGGCCATCCAAAGGCTAACATATTCAGCACAGTTGAGGCTGGTGTGGAAGCTCTGAGAAGACTTCTACAACCCAGAGAAGTTCAAAACAGGCCCAGGAGCTGAAAAAAAACCCCGCTTCTCAGCAATACCTGGTGGGCATATTATCAAGCTGGCCACAGACCTGTCATCAGGGCTGTTTGTGGTTGCTTCCAGGTAAGCTTTGCACATTGAGTTTTCCCCATCTTCTTAATTTTTACATATTGTGGGCAAAACAAAATCATTCAGAGTTGCCGAAAGGTCATTACTAAAGCATCTTTTTAATGTCCATGATGTATTTTTAAGGGAAATATTTTTAAATGTATGCAGAATATATATGTGTATATGTGTGTGTATGTGCACACATGCACATACACACACATACATAGTCACACACAGATTACTCACACATTTCAGCTAGGGATTAAGAGTTTTACTCAGAATATTTATTTTTTTTGAAAGAAAAAAGTTAACATGATTATTTTGTTATATATTTGAAATAAATAGCAAGTTGTGCACTTGCAGCTTCATATACAATTATCTTTTCATTGCACTATGTTAGGGAAATGTTTTTCTTATTCCATAAATTAAAAATAAAATTTTTATAAAGACTGTTTCTAAATCAGTCCTCATGCACTGAGCCCCAGCTGCTGCTGTCCTAGGTACTTGTTGCTTTTCTGGTTAGGAAGCAGCCGTTCTTCCTTGCTCCCCTCTTAAGAAAAGAACCTCTGAGGACGTGCATCCTGTCCTGTGATTCAGGAGCTGAATTTAGTGTGTGATGTTTACTTTGCCATTTTGCGTAGAGACTTTGGCACAGTTTCCCCTGAGGAATCCGAGAGGAACCAACCATCATCCTGTTTCTCACAGGTGCCAGGCGCCAGGCACATTCCTGCTGTATAGGTCACTGAGTCCTTCCGCCTTCATGGCCACCTACAGTAGAATAAAGGGAATCTAGCTGAAATATCATCTCAAAAATTTATAAGAGAAAGGAATAGTCTGTCTTGTTGAACCTTGAAACAAGATACAAACTCCAGATTGTGGTGTATTAGGGAGACTAGGGCTGGAGTCAGGACCCTGGCTCTGCTCCTTATGACCAGGGAGACTTCAGATAAGTCACCTCCCAGCCCTTGGGATCTCATCTGGGCAAATGAAAGTGCTTTGGGTTAGATCATCTCCCAGGTCTCTTTGTGCTCTAAATCCCATGAACCCATTTCTCACACTGTTGGGTCATCCTTGTCTCTATCTCTCTCTTCCCATAGTCACAAAGTGATATCAGGGATGATTCCTTCACATTCATAGGCAGCCAAAAGTGAGAAACCCATTTATTTTTTTACACATCCAGCTACGGATGCTTTTACTTCTCAAAAGGAAGTATACTCTATTACCAAGCATAAAAGTAGCAGGAATATCTGCAGTGGTCAGAGGCTGGTTTTTCCAGTTTTTGCTTAGTGTTTGTTCACTTGAAAGTAAATGAGGAAGCATTCTTTTAATACTTGTTAGAGTTGTTCTTTCGGAGCACTATCATGACAGGTATATATATGTGAATGTGTTTCAACTCTTCCTATTTTTAAATTCTTCTATGGAAATCTTGCTCTTATAGACACCAAAGACCTACCATTTCTATTCTTCATCATAGCATCTTAGATTGAGAGCTGGAAGAGAGCCTCTCTGGTCCAAGTCATTCATTCTACAGATGAGGAAACCAAAGCCAAGAGAAGGAAACCAAGGTCAAAGAAGTGTAAGAGGCTGGATTTGAACCCAGGTCCTCTGGCTCTAAAGCCAGTGAGAACTTTTCCTATTGTACAATTCTAAATAACTCCTGTGTTTTCAAATTTTCACTAGGAGGACTTCCTTCATTTTTCATTCAAGTTTCAACTGGATTGCAATGGTTTATTATTGAATAATGGTTTATTACCGAATAATCATAGCCTCCATTTTTTCTGCTTGGTTCTGTATGTTTTCTTTGTCCACTAAAATGTAAGTTTTTTGAGGGCAGAGACTGCCTTTCTTTCTGCTTATATATGTATCTGAGTCACTGTGTCTGGCATCTAGTGTTTAACATATGTTTGGCTTCCATTATGGTCCTCTCTCTGTAGTTGAACTATTTCCTTATAGCAATCATCATTTTTCCACTGAAGAAAAGAAGAGAAAGAAGTTAAAGGGAGGGAAGCAAATTATATTGTTTAAAACAAAGTAGATTGGCGAAAAAGTAGAGAAAATATTTGGTAAATGTGGTTAGTTTCAAAAATCACAGAGGAGACCGGGCCTCTGACTTGCAAAATCCACTTTTTTCATTTATTTAAAAAAATTTCATTGTTTTTGCTTGCATTTTTAAAAAATGCTAATCTGTAAATGGGCCTCTGTGTTCCCATAAAATCTTCAGAGGATAGAGTCTTTGTGGGTTTATGTAGCAGGGGGAGAATGTTGTGTGCTGTGTCTTCCTCAACCCCAAACATGTAGGAGGGCAAAGGCACATCATGGTATTTGTTGTTTTCAGTTTGCCTCTCTGTGATCCACTTTCGAGTTTGGGCTGTTTGTCTTTTTTTTTTTTTTTTTTTTTTGGCAAAGATACTGGAGTGGTTTGCCATTTCCATCTCCAGCTCATTTTACAGATGAGGAAACTGAGGCAAACAGGGTTAAGTGACTTGCCCAGGGTCACACAACTAGTAAGTATCTGAGGTTAGATCTGAACTTGGAAAGATGAGACTTCCTGACTCCAGATCTGGTGCACATGCAATATATGCCTTTATCTAAAGAACTTATAAAAATGTCTAATCTACCAAAGACCTCCTTCCAAGTTAACAGCATATCATCAGTGACTAATCTTTGGGTTTGTCCAATTTACTGGTTCAGATTCAACTAGCTGTAATATTTTTTCTAGGTCATATCTTTCCATCTTTTCCACACAAAAAAAGGACATGAGAGATTTTGTCAAAGATTTATCTAAAATTTATGTAACCTCCATCTACACCATTCTCTGGGTTGAATGAGAAAGAGAATACAGTTCATCTGACACCACCTCTTAGTGAACCTATGGGAGAGTATCCTTATCACTACTTCCTTTTCTTTAAAAAAAATATTATTATGCACTTCTTACATCAACAAACACAAACATTTCCTTACAAAAAACAAAGAGAATTGTTTGTGGGCAATATGAAGCTACAGCATACAGCTTTTTAAAAATATATTTTACATTTAGCACAATAGTTTCAACATTTCCCTGCTTGTCTGTGCCCCAGCTGAATTTCCTTCTCTTCCCTTATGTGCATTTTTAAAAATTTCATCAATTTCTTCTTTTCTTTTTTGTATCACTGTCCCTCGTTTTCCCCATAATTCTCCCTCCTTCCACAAAAATAGTTCTCCCTTGTAACAAAACATAATTATAGGCATAAAATCCACACATTGACCATGTCTGCAAAAATTTATGTATCATTATTACATCCTACTTCTTTCGTTCTGTGCCCAGAGGTAAGAAGTGTGAGTCTTCCTTAGACTTCTGGAGTCATGATTGGTCATTGCATTGATCATAGTTCTTAAATCTTGCCAAGTTAATTTTCCTTCACAATGTTATCACTACCGTATAAATTGTTCTCTTCATTCTATTCACTTTACCTTGCATTAGCTTATTAAGTCCTACCAGGTTTCACCAGTGTTTATTGATTTTAAATATTTTTAAAGTCCTTAATATCTTGGATATGAGATATTTATGAAGTAAATTTACTGGAAACTTAAAAAATGTATCTATATCATGATTTGTCCATTCACTTTCCACTCTTCATAGATTCCAATTCTTTACTATAACAGAAAGTGTTGCTATACATATTTTTTTTTTGACATAGAGTTATTTTCCCTTGTTTGTTCTTTTGGGGTATATGCCTAGTAGTGGTGTTGCTGGGTCAAATAGTATGCACAGTTTAGGGATGTTTGGATGATAGTTCCTTCCCAATTACTTTCCAGAATGTCTGGATCATTGATGGCTTCTCCTACACACAGTACATTAGTATACTCAACTTCCCATAATCCCCAGTGTCATTTCCCATTTTTTATCAACTTTGCCAATCCAGTGGGTATGAAGTAGAACCTCAGGGTTGTACAAGTCTGAATTTTTTCTCATTAGTAATGTAAAACTTTTTTTTTAATATGGTTGTTCATAGTTTGCCCTTCTTTTGAGAATTGCATGTTGCTGTTTAACTATTTCTCTATTGGTGAGTGTTTATTGATTTTAAATATTTTTAAAGTCCTTCTTAATATCTTGGATATGGGATATTTATGAAGTAAATTTACTGGAAACTTTAAAAAACTTTCCTCCAGTTCTGTTTCACTTATATATTTTCCTGCTTTATTTTGTTTTGGTAAAAGAAAAAATGAAATCTATGTATTCAAAATTGTCTGTTTTATCTTCTGTGATCCTTCCTCTCTATCCCTTATTTGGACACAAATATCCATAAACATAGTTATGAAACATTTTTCTTCCCCTGTTCTTCTCATTTATTTTTTTATAATGTTGTTTATATTGAGGGGGCAGCTAAGTGGTGCAGTGGAAAGAGTGCTGGACCTGGAATCAGAAGACCTGAATTCAAATCAGGTCTCAGACACTTACTAGCTATGTTACCCTGGGCAAGTCACTTATCCCTATTTACTTCAGTTTTTTCATCTGCAAAATGATCTGGAGAAGGAAATGGCAAACTGCTGCAGTATCTTTGCCAAGAAAACCCAAAATGGGGTCATGGAGAGTCAGACATGACCAAAACAACTGAGCAACAACATTAATTTGAACCTTATTGTAGTAGATTATGTGAGTTCTTGATCTAAAACTAATATCTGCTGATGCCAGATGGCTTTCCAGTTTATCCAGTATTTTTTTTTATTTGAAAGTGAATCCTTTTATTAGAAAGTGAATTCTAGTAGTGGTGTTGCTGTGTCAAAGAGTATGCACAGTTTAGGGATGTTTGGGTGATAGTTCCCAATTGCTTTCCAGAATGTGAATCCTTACACCAGGAAGGGTCCTTGAGCTTCTTGAACACTGTGCTGCTGTATTCAATGTACTCTTATTTCTTATGTATCCTATCTTTTCTACTGGTCAACTTTTTTTTCAAAGTACCAAACAGTTCTGATAGCTTACAGTTTTGTGGCTTTGGGATCTACAACTGCTAGGTCCCCTTTCCTTCTGAATTTTTACATTTCCCTTGAGATACATCATCACCATCATTTGTTATTTTTACTAGTTCTATAAATTAGCCATGTGATAGCTTGATTGGTGTAGTACATTACCTATGAATTAATTTAAATAGTATTGTCATTTATATAACACCGTCATAGCCCAAACATGAATAATTAATGTTTCTCTCATTATTTAGGCTTGTCTTTATTTCAGTAAAGAATATTTTGTAGGTATAGTTGCAATTCCTGTGAGTACATTGTTTACTGGACTGTCATGTATTTAACATCCTCTGTAGTTGTTTTGAATGGAATTTTCTTTTTCTTTCCTTTCCTTCTGGGTTTTATTGGTAACATAAGAGAAGACTAATGTTTTTGTGGGGTTATTATCTTGCTTCTCTACTGGAGTTCTGACTTAATTCAATTAGTTTTTTAGTCTTTAAGGTTCTCCCAGTAAGCCATCATGTCAACTTCAAAAAGTAATCATTGTGTTTCTTCTTTGCCAATATGTGTTCCTTCCATTTCATTTCTTGTCATTGTTAGAGCTTTATTTTTAGAACTATATCAGATAATAGTGATTGCCCCTGGTCTTAAAGAAGAGACTGCTAGCATTTCTCCATCATACATAGTACTAGATCTAGGCTTTAGATAGATGCTCAGTGGTACAGTGGATGGACCCACATCAAAGAAATCATTGTTCTCTATGAGCAAAATGGAATTTCAGCAGCTCAAAAGGGACATGAAATGTACAAAATTAGAGACAACTATACTCCAGATGTTCATATGGACTATTTGTGTCCAACCTGTGGTAGAGCCTCCCAAGCTTGTATTGGTCTAATCGGCCACAGTCAGATGAGGGCCATCTCCAGTCGTCTTGTTCTATATCTGGCCCCTGGAACTAGATGACTCCAGAGGAGAAAGTGAGGCTGGTGACCCTGCACAGCCTCCCTCACTTAAATCCAATTCACTTGCATGTAATGGCATCACCTCCATGATGTCATGGTCCTCTTCAAGAATGAAGGAGAAGTAGCACAGTCAAGCACACTGTACCTTGACACTGACATAGTGATATCATTTTGGTCTTCTTTGAGAACAAAGGACAACAACCAACTAACCAACCTAGGACCCTTTTCAGATATTTTCTGGAGTATGTTTGGGTAAGCTGGGCTCGTCTGTTGCCTTACATATTGCCATCTTAACAAGAAGTTTGAGACTTTGCTGTTAGCTGTTCACTAACCAACCCTTTAGATAATGTTCTAGGTTTTTTAAATAGGAATTGAGTCAAGCTCACCCTCTAGGGTTCAGACCATTATCATCTTCCATTTTTTTTTGAAAACTAGAGAAATTCTCCTTCTCTGATCTCACAGTAACTCTTTTGTTCTCTAAGAATTTCAACTGGTCATTGACAATGACTCAGCAATCACTTTTTTCCAATTCTTTTCAGTAATCTAAGATGTCATTTATCATGGACAGTTGATCCCTTCTTAATATAATTTTATTTGCCAAGCCCTGTCAGCCATTTTTCTACTTGCTTTTCCAATCCAAAGAGTATTCTTGGAAAGGAAAAGAGAAATAAAGTGAAAGTTGATTAGATCTAACTTCTCAGTTATCAGCCCTCATTCCAATTGCTCCACTTAGTTGTTTTTTATTTATCCTTATCTGTGGCTTTTCTTTTCTCCAATATAATTTTTAAAAGGTTTCCTTCACTAACTCATTCTGAGCTTCACCAGTCCTGATGCTACATTTTTTTGGAGGCAATCAGGGCTTAAGTAACTTGCTGACGGTTACATAGATAGTAAGTGTCTGAGGTCAAATTTGAACTCAGATCCTCATGAATGAAGAGCCAGTGCTTTATTCACTGTACCACCTCGCTGCCCCTCCTGACACTATTTTTGCACCATACTTTTTTATTTTTTTCCATCATCTTCCCTTGTTTCTGTCTTCTGAATTTGTGTCTTTTAAATGTAAGTTGGTTGATTAATGAATTCCTAGTTTATCCACATGGGTCTCTTTAGACAACCATTTCATTTCTTCCTCATTGGAATTGTTTTTCTTTGGATATCTTTTTGTTCTCATTCTTGAAAATATCCCATCTGTAATAAGACATTATCTGCCAATGCTCTGTTCCTCCCCACCCCTGCCATGCCACATAGGTTATGCTCATTCTTTCCCTAAAAGGCAAGCAATCCAACCCTAAGAATTGATTGTCCTATCCACTCAAGCCACACATAAGTGTTGACACAGCTTCCTGGTATCTTCAGGTCATGTCTCTGGGGCTCCCTGATCACCTAAACACATAAAAATTCCCCACCCATGTGGAGTTGGGGATCCTTCAGACTTGGTGGATATTCAAGACAATTCATCAGCACATCCCACTCCTGCTGACCGTACCCATTTCCATATGGAACCAATGTATGTGGGGGAGGAAGGAGGTGTCTGCCTAAGCTAAGTGCCTTATCCTTGTTAAGTGTCCTTTTCTGTGCTATAGCTAAGTTAATCTCCTTTTATTAAATTGTTCAATGACCTATGAATGACTAATTTCATTCTAATATAAGTCCTATATTATTCGAGGGGAGTGATTTTTCTTACAAAAGTAGCAGAGAGTGTTTTAGTATCTCAACATGAAGGAACTAGGACATCACAAGAGAAATTCAATCAGCAATCTGATGAATCACTACAGCAGAATGGCTACTGAAGGCATGGTCCATTGGAGCTAACATAGAAGCAACTTTCTGCAGTACAGTTCCTTGGACTTGGAGAGCTCTCCAGGACTTACTATTACAAAGCTAGTTGAATCCATTATATGCTTCACATAGAGACCTCCTTTTAACCTTTTTAAAGTAGCTAAATGAGGGGGCGTACATACTTGGATTCAGAAAGATGAATTACCATTTTAGGTTCTGAAAGGGAGTGGGTAAAATTCCTAAAGTAAATGGGTTTGATAGGTTAGATCTGTGCATCACCACCACCACCACCCCCATACATTACCAAGCCCAAGGATTAATGTCTAGAGGACAATTATTCTTCAGACAAAGCAGCACAATTATATAACTGTGGGATGACCAATTTGTGAATGAGTGGGAGACCAACGATGGGGCAAATACTACAGTTGGTGCAAATAACTCTACAGATGGTAGGACAATAGGCACAAAGTCAGATGCCCTGCTACTTGAGCAAATAGTGATGATACCCTCTCCCATAGAAAACTTTGCTTGTAGCTCCTGAAATAGGGGGTTGATAACATGATCAATAAGCCATCTATCAGAATAGATTATATAATAATCTACTGTAATCATAGTATAATACTATAATCACAGTATAACACTGTATTATGCAATATTGTATGTAATATTGTATATTTTATATAATATAGACTATAATACAATATTGTAATACTACAACAATACTATAATCATATTTTGCTGTGAAATCCAGCCCTGGGACAGTAGGGGGTCCTTCAACCCAAGCCAAGCCAAGCCCTCCTCACCCTTAGGCTTGCTAAGGTATTCCATAAAGCCCCCTCCCCATTTGGATAAAAGGGATTACTGGACACTGTCTTCCAGGATAATATATCAGGTAATCCCCAAGTCAAGTCACATGAAAAAGCCTTTTTGAAGCACTTGATGTGTGCCAGTCCACTAGGGACACAAAGACAAGCAAAAACAATCCCTGCTCTCAGGGAGCTCACAGTCTAATGGGGAAGACAATATGCAAGCAACTATGCACAAACAATGAAGGTAATCTTGGAAGGAAGACACTACTTCATTATGAAAGGAGATTGGAGAAGGCTTCTTACAGAAGATGGGGTATGAGCTGAATCTTGAAGGAAGCCAGGATGTGAAGATGAGGTGGGTGAACATTTCAAACGTGGAGGACAGCTAGTGAGAATGTTCAGAGTAGAGAGCTAGAGTGTCTGGTTTGAGGAACAGCAAAGAGGCCAGTATCACTGGCACATAGAGTACCACATTGGTGCATGCCCAAAGTTAATATTCCATAGAAGATGATTTTCTTTTATTATCACACAAATGGCCACCTTCAATGCTGTTCACATGGTGGGTGTTCAGTGAGTGCTTACTGAATGACTGTAATGTTAATTTAGAAAGTTCACATCAGATTTCATTTTGTATGGCCATGAGCTTGAGCAGAAGGCTATCCTTGACCACATAAAGGCCAAACAGAAAGAGATTGTATAACATACACTGCAAAATGGTTAAATTGCTCTACTAAACCCAACTTATACTTAAACAGTGATGTCCTGGATCACCCCACTTATATTTGGTGACAGCCATCTTCAGTCAATTCTCCTGGGTACTCATTAACCTTTTACTCAGTTAATGGTCAGCATACTTTTAATATACTGAGTTTGGTCGTAGCTTTCGACTGAATTTCTGTCTAAAGGAAAGGAATGTTCATTACACCATGTTCATTTTTCAAGCCTTATTTGCCTTTTTCTATCAACACATATTCAACCCATCTCAAGTTTCCTCCTTTTGAAAGACTTAGGCTAGATCCAGGCAAGACTAGTCCCTTCCTTGCTTGGTTACCTCTTATATTTCATGTATCATGACGTTTGACCATCTTCACTTTGACAATTAATTTTAAATAGTCTTGCCCTGTTCCTTGTTTTGTATGAGTGAGTCTATTTATCCTCAACAAAATTAGAAGATACTTGAAAGCAAGGGAGAGGCCATATTATTTTTGTATCACAGATCTCATCTAGCATAGTGGAAGGAATGTACTAAGTACTCATTAGATAGCTGAGATGAACTGAATCCTCCAAAATACAGGTATAACAAAAATATCCCCAAATGTCTCTGTGTCCTAACGGTAGCATCTCAGGAGGGTCCAGACAGGGGCAATATTTTGTCAGTTAACAATCTAGTTTCATAAACCTCTCCCACTGTGTGGTCTTGAGTTTCTTGTTTTGTGGTACAGAACAGAACAAAAGGGCTCTGTTCAAATGTTGTGTAAAGGAAAAATTTAGATTGTTGAGAGAGAGAAAAGGAATGAGGGAGAAAAAGAAATAGTGGAGGGAGAGAAAGAATATAGAGCAGAGAAAGAGAATGGGGCATGTTCTGACTTTTCTCAATATACTCAGTATAATGTGATATAGAAAAGATTTCCTTATTCTAAAAATTCAAGATATCTCACAGTCTGAAGACATGTGGAATTCTTCCGTCAATCAACAAGTATTTTAACAATCACCTACCATGTACCACACACCATGCTAGGACAAGAGATAAAAATACAAAGAATGGAATTATCTAAAATTTACCTTCTATCATAGGAGACACATGTACAGAACAAACACACATAAAAATACAAAATAAAAGGTAGGAAGGCTGTGTTGTCGAGTGCTCCAAGGGGAATAATGTATAATGAGGTTGAAACCCAAGCCAGACACCAGTCAAGAAGGCAGACTTAGAGGAAGTATTGCAGTCCAGCTTCCCTGAAAAATACAACCAAAGATCTCTGACAAGTGTCAGAGACCAAGTGGTGATAAAAATCTAAAGAGAAACCACACCAGGTTATCTTTCAAGCTCAGGGTCACAAATTTGAACCACAAGCACATTGTTCTTCCACAGGGCAGGACCTGTAGAGCAGGTATGGGCCAAGATGGCAGAGCCAGACCCCAGGAACAAAATAGCAGGATTAGGATCTCGAACTCAGCCCCCAGGGAATAAGGCCTCAGAACTGGCGATCACATGGGGTGGGATGAATCTGAAACTAAGGATTCAGTCCTCAGGCTTGGGAGCCACAGCTGTGTCAGGCTAACCTAGAAGAAGACACCTCAAATTCAGCCATGGCACAAAGAACAGGGCTGTAACACTCACACAGGTTCCCTAAAGGTGGGATCTGAGACTCACTTCACAGGTTAAGAGATTATGGTCCTGTGGCTGCCACTCTACTCTGATGGACTGCTGGTGGATCTATGAATTGGTACAACTATTCTGGAAGGCATTTGGAATTAATTCTCCAAAGAGACTAAACTGTATACCCTTTGACCATGCCATAAGTCTGTCAAAATCCTAATTAATCAAAGAAAGAGGAAAAGGACCCATCAATACAAAAATATTTGTATCAGCTACTTTTGTGGTGGCATAGAATTGGAAACTGAAGGGATACCCATCAACTGGGGAATGACTGAACAAATTATGGCATGTTAAAAGTAATGGAATACATTATTCAGTAAGAAGACACTGAGATTTATTGAGTAGGGGGGTGACATGGTCAGATCTTCACAAGGAAAATCACAAAGGAATTTGGACCTGGACCACTGATGTTATTACTGTAAAGAAGTTCCAATGAGGAATCTCACTTTACCAATGTAGATCAGTCCCTGCTATCCATGTTTTCTCCTGCAATGGAATATGAATATAAGTTCCTTGAGGTCAGAGATCTAGCGTATCTCTTATTTTTGAAGTGTTCCTCTAATAACACTCCTATTTCCCATGTCCATTCTTTTGCAATGGATGTTTCTGGTGCTCCCTCTTCTCCTCTGCATTTTCTTTGTTTTCCTTTAAGATTCACCTCAGATGCCACCTCCTGTACATCCCTTTCCTGCTTCTCACCTCTCTCGTCCCATTGCTAGTACACTCCTTCTCCAAACTACATTATTTCTATTTTACTTTCATTTTTAAAAAGCTTATTTTGACAAGCATTTACTATCTCTACCTCCCTCTATCCTTCTGCCCTCCCCCACCCTCCAACCAGTTGAAACAATCAAAAACCCGGATGACAAACACAATCCAGCAAAACAAATTCTTGCATTGTTCATATCCAAATATCCATGTTTTTAATCTAAATTTTAATTCTATCACCTGTCTGACTGGAGGAGAGTAGTATGATTTATCTTCATCCTTCTTTGCTCTTGGTTTATCAGAGTTCTAAAGTCGTACAAAGTCATTTTTCTCTTTAATGCTGTTGTCCCTGGGTCATTGCTTTCCCAGTTCTAACTTCACTGTGCTTCAGATCATAGTTCTTCCTATTTTCTCTAAAACTATGCCATTTTTATGTGGTATTCTATTATATTCATATGCCCTAATTTGTGTAGCCCTTCTCTAATAGGTAAAAATGTTAGCTTACAGTTTGAAGTCAATATGAAAAGTTCTGCTAAAAATATTTTTGTGCATCTAGATCTAGATCAAAATTGTTCATTTTGTGTTCTGTGATCCCCTCTATTACTGGTTTACTCAAACTCTTCCCCTATCCATAGATCTGAAAGGTAATTCCTTCCTTGTCCTTTATTTATGATGTCTGTCACCTTTTGTGTCTAAGTCACATATCCATTTCAGATTAATCTTGGTATATGGTGTGAGGGGTTGGTCTATACCAAATTTCTGCCAAACTGCTTTCCCATTTTCCCAGTAATTTTTCTTAAATAGTGATTCCTTACCCCATCAACTAGGGTCTTTTGGGTTTTCTGAACCCTAGGCTGCTGTGTTTCCCTAATTTGCTCCACTGATCAATCTCTTTATTATCTAGTATCAAATGCCTTTTTAAATTATTGATTATAATAGACTTTAAAATCTGGTACTAACGGACCCCCTGCTTTTTTTTTTTTGCCATTTTTTTCATTATTATTCCTGAGATTCTTGAACTTTTCTTCTTCTATGGATTTTGTTATTATTTTTTCTAATTATATAATGTAACCCTTTAATTGTTTGACTGGTACAGCATTGAATGGGTAAATTTTGTTGTTGTTGTAATTTTTATTGTTGGCTTAACCTACCTATGAGCAATTAATATTTCTATAGTTGTTTAAGTCATTTTTAAAAATTTCTGCAAATAGTATTTTATAGTTGTATTCTAGTTTGGGATGTGCCTTGGATAGAAAGACTCTAGTATTTTATATCTCCTTTAATGGTTTGACATGCCATTTCTTTTTTTAAACACTGTGTTGGGTTTTGTTGGTAGTGTAAAGTCATTATATATTACCAACTAGGATTTATTTTATATTCTACATTTATTTTATATTTTGTTCTGCATTTATTTTATATTCTACAACCTTGTTGAATTTATTGTTTCAATTAATTTTTTGTTTCACCCATTACAATTTTCTAAGTTCTCATCTGCAGAAAGCAATAATTATGTTTTCTCTTTGCTTCTGTTTGTTCCCTCAATTTCCCTTTTTCATTTAAGTCTTAAGTAGACACAGTCCATCCACTAAACTGGAAACAAAACAAGATCCACTAACATTGAGCAGCCTCTCTGGAAACAGAGGAAACACTATTTTGCTACAACCAGGCTCAGTGTAACTTTCTTCTCTCACCACCACAGGGTTAAAAGTGGAGATGTTTCTACTCCAAAGACTGTAGTTCTGGGTTCTTAAGTTTTGTCCATTTCCTTTCCTTAAACCATCCCTTTTCCCCCGTGGGTACTTTAGTTGAGCACACATAGTCAGTATGAGTACATAAACAAAATTTTCCTGAGTTAATGAGGCAATCTCTGGGTTCAGTTTTGTAGAATTGACATCATGGTACGATCTCATGTTACTCAGTGAGCTTGGCACAAATTGAAAAGATCAAATGATCTCTTTTCAGTGCTCACTTCTGTGATCTCTATCCCTACTCCTCAATCCCTTCTTGTCAGAATGAGGCTTGGATTGAGGTGGAGCTGAATGCATTAGACTAGGCAAAGAGGGGACCATATAGTCTAGGTTTACCCACAGATTCAGGTGAGGTTTGAGGACTGAACATGGAAACAAGACCAGAGGAAGTTACTCAAGGAAAAGTCTTGGGGGAACATGAATCTTAAACAAGCAGTTACCAAGGCAAAATCTTCTGGGGTCAGTATGTAGTAATCTATAGACTTGCCCTTCACATGAGATAGCTAGATGCTGCTGTAGACAGAGGACTGGACCTGGATCCAAGAACACCAGAATCTTCTGGCACTGGTACCAACCACTTACTATCTGTGTAAACCCAGGCAAGTCCCTTACTTGTTATATGCCTTAGTTTCTTCACCTGTAAGATGGGAATACTAATAGTATCTACTTACAGGGTTGTTTTAAGGATGAAAAGATACCTATAAACCTTTGAAAACCTTAAAGCAAAATATAAATACTAGCTATTATTGTTCTGTAAGTTTTAGAGGAGCTCCCTAAGCTTTACCATAAGGTAATCATCCATTTCCCTCTCCTTTAGAACTAGGGCTTGGGTAGAAGTAGAATAAGCCAGATTTGTAAACTTTGTGATTAAAAACAATTTACAAGGAACCCTAGCTTTACAGTTAGAAGAACTGAGTACAATTCCCATCTTTGCCATTTACTAATTGTGTAACCTTGGACAAATTACTGAGTTGTCCTTAGTCTCAGGTTAGCTATTTGTAAAATAGAAATAACTATCCTGCCTCTACTTACCTTATAGTGCAGTTATGAAGATCAAATGAGAATGGGTACGCAGGGTGGTGGACATAGCACCTCCCCCTCCCACCCCTCACTTTCCTCAAAGTTAACTTAGTCATACTCTGTGTCAGACCCATTCAGAAATCTAGATTTTTTTTCTCATCTAAATTACCTACCAATCCAAACCAAAGTATCTTCTGTCAAATGACTCACCTTACATTATGATGAGAAACCAAAACCAACATTTCTATTAGTCTGACTACAACTAGGAAATATACAACTGTCTTATAGTCACCAAACAGTTCTAGGTACTAAAGACTTCACACCAATCAACCTCAAAATCCTTATGTTACTCATATGTTATTTAGATCCTGGGAAATATGATAGTTCAACCATCTTTATTTTGAGTATATGTCTTTTCTCTGAGGACCTCCCTTTTTAGTGTTTCTCACCACTTTTTTTGTTTCCTATTTCTTAATACAGTTGTCCAAGTTACAAACACCTTATGTAGGAAAAGTTTTGCAAATCATAAAGCATGATTAAAATGCCAGCTTATTATTAAGAGGCCAATCAGATTTCATTTAAGAATGGTGGTCTACACATGAGCACAAGGTCATTCTACAAAAGGAAATGGGGAGGTGCAAGTTAAAAAAAACATTGAAACCAGAAAATCTTATCTTTGGTAGACACAAACAGGCACAACATAAGTATTAGTAAAAGGTTCACAAAGGCATCCAATATCCAGGGGGTAGACCAACAAAACTGCCAGAGCTCCACATCTAAGATGTCCAGGTGGCAGAGATTCAGAGGGATGAACAGCCTGGCATAGCCTCATTCACCAAATTCATTCTTTTGCATTTCAGTCTACAACTACAACTATGCCCATTTCCTCCCTCTTAAAAAAATTTTTTTAGATGGTCCAAAGTTAAAGTGACTACATGACAAAAATGAGGGCAGTTTTGCAAACCAGAGGACCAGAATGAGATCTACCCTTGTTAGCCCAAGGAGAAAAGAAGCCTGGTAGGGGTGGCTAGGTGGCACAGTGAATAGAGCACCAGCCCTGGAGTCAGGAGGACCTGAGTTCAAATACAACCTCAGACAACCTAACACAAAAAACCAGCTGTGTGACCTTGGGCAAGTCACTTAATTCCAAATGCCCTACCTTCCCCCCTCAAAAAAAAAAAAAAAGAAGAAGCCTGGTACCCAACTAGCTGCTTACCTTACCTGATTTTTGCCAGTAATTTGAAATGAGGATAACGTTTTTATTTATCCAGTAGAAAGGAAGAACTCAACTTCTCTGTAAACAATAACTCAAGAGATTGAAAAGAAACAAGTGTTAGTATTCACGTATTTTACCAATGAAACAACTGAAGCCAAATGAGATATAACAATGATAATGCTTAATGATGATAACAACTACAATATTAGGGCAACTTGGCCATTTGAAGATCTTATGAGCAGGAGCAATAAGAGAATGACTGGTAGGAACATTCTCTAGAGCCTTTATAAGTGTATACTTGTTGCCTTGAGACATATGAAAATATGCCGACTTAAACTTCTAAATTCAGGTGTTAGCCTTCATGAAGAGTCTGTGTTATAGATGTTGCTGCTACCAAAGGATGCCTTTTCTATCTCTCTCTCCAGGTGCAGTGAACCTGTAAGCCAACCACACTCCCGGCATTCAGCCACATCTGGAGAGGACCAGACTGATGCCAGCATGATGCAAATATCTCAGGGCACGATTGGTACTCCTTGGCACCAAAATTATCATTCCGGGTATGTAGCAGGCACCTCAGCTGTGACTTGAGTGGACTCAAAGAGTGACAGTGGGGTTGGTTTCTCTCCCACCGATGTTCCCAGTTCTAAAAACTGATGTTTTCAGAAAGGAAACTTATTTTCTAGTCTTCTCTCCTAGTCTCCCTTTCACCATCATTCCCAGCCTGTGGCCTTTTCTCTCTTCCATAGGATTATACTTCCTCAAAGCTATTCAGAGAAAGAACTGATGGCATCTGGATGCAGATCAAATCACACTATTTTCACTTTCTTATTTCTGTGTGTGTTTTTTCTCATGATTGTTTCTTCTTTTACAACATGACTGATATGGAAATATGTTTTACATGATTGCCCATATATATGCTTACAGTCTCATGGAGGAAGGGAGAGAATTTGGAGCTCAAAAAAATTTTTTTGAATGAATGTTAAAAATTGGCTTTTTACATGTATTGGGAAAAAATGAAATTTTTTTTATAAATTAAGATTATACTTTCTTTATGAAACCTGAGGATTAAGTCACCCTTCTTGCCACTTTCCTTCCCCTAATCCCTCCCTCCCCAAAACTTAATACATGAGCAGAAGCTGAAATTAAATCTCTCCCTAGAGTAGGAGGTGGGGAGTCCAGAATCACTCCAATCTCTGCTTGCTCATTTGCAGGATCTATACATTTTCTGATTGGCTATTTCCCTATTAAACCATTTTAAAACTATACTAGAAAGAACAACAAACAGAAACTTTCCTCCCTGCCAAAGCCTATGTGCTGAAGGGAATACTGCCAAATTTTTGGCTTATAGTAAAGACATTTTTCTTCTTTATTTCCAAGAGAAAATTTCAGGTGCTTTGCCTGCTGGAGTAAAAAGTACACCCATTTTTTTTTTATTAGAATGTTCTTTTAAATCTTTTTTAATCTTTGATTTTCCCCCCTTTGCACAGACATCCTACTTCATCTATTTCCCATTTTTTTTCTTCTCGCCCTTTCTCGTCTCCCTACTTTTCAAGTCATTGCCTACTTCATAGTTGGCCCACTAATATAAGTCAAGATCTTATACCAGTTTATTCTAAGTCAGACAGTAAATATAAGCACCTACCATGTGCCAGGTGCTACTGATGGGACTACTGCATAATTAGGAAAAGCCGGGGAAGAGACATGGGCTCATAGATTTACAGTTGGAAGTCGTCTTACAGAGCTAAGGTGGCCAAGTCCAACAGAGCATCAAGCTTATAGAAATTAAGTGACTCGCCCATGCGTACAAAGCTAGTAAGTGTCTGAGGTGGGATCTGAATAGAGCTCTTCCTGACTCCAGGGCCAATACCCTAACCAGAGCCTTCCTTCCTCTTGGATTAAACAAATTTCCCAAAGCTATTGACAAAGGACTCCAAAGCCAGAGAGACAAATCTTGAATTATTCTGATTTATACTTGCAAAAAAAAAGTTTTCCCACTGCATTAACAAAAAAGCCTTTTATCCAGGTTTCTCAAGGTCACATGGCAAGCCAGGAGTCCATGTAGGGGTAGAAAGTCTTTCTGCTGACACTGCTACCACTTAATTCTCCACCAAACCATCATCTAGCTCTTTCTAGAACCTGGCACCAAGCTTTGCATGGAGCAGGTACTGAAGTGTTTGTCGAATTTAATGGAACTTTAGTAGATTTTTTTAAATGGCAATATTTTATTTTTATTTTTAAAATTTTATTTATTTTTAGTTTTCCACATTCATGTCCATAAGTTTTGAGTTCTAAATTTTCTCCCCCTCCCCAAGATGGTGTGCAATCAGATATGAGCTAATATATGATATTCATATTAAACCTATTTTCACATTGGTCGTGTAAATGGCAATATTTTTGTAAAAAGATGATAAGAGGACAACTCCAGCTTCCAGCAAGATTTAAAATTGAAGCATGGAACATATACTCTTCTGGGAGAGGGGGGAGCAAGGCATGGAAAGGGGTAACCCAAGGACCATGCCAACCTCCTTACTAAGATACGCTTAATGCAAGCCAACATTCCTTATCTCTGTTGCTTCTGCAATTGGCCACCTCCCAAAGAGAAATCAATCCAAATTCCCACATAAAATAAAGGGCTGAGGCAGCAGGGAAGCCTTGCCTATTGGAGTACAGTCATTATGATGAGTGTCTCTAAGTAAAATCATGATGATTTCTGCCAGCCCTCCATGGGTGACGGGCTTCAGTGGGAGATTTCCAAAGGTTAATGGTGGCCATCTTTGAGGGGGAAAGGGTTTTTTTTGTCTGTTTTGTTTCAATATGATTTAATCTCCTTCTCCCTACCCCCTAACATTCTTTGTTCCTCTCTTTTCTTCACAAAATAATTTTTTAGTCTGTTTGTCACTTAATAGAGGACCAAGTCTCAGCTCCCAAAACCATCAGAGAGACCTCAGAACTCCTTCTGACCTACAAACTTGGAACCTGAGTGAACTAGAATCAGTTGGTTGTCTGATTGTTCTGGGGGCCTAACTCAAAGGCTGGAGGGGGTAGTTAGCCCTTTCCTAAAATTCCAGAGGTGGGAGTTCAAAGAGAATGTTTTTCACTTTTTGTTTGTGAACAAAGGGAATGTAAACAGACTCTGGATACCCATATAAATGAGAGTCACAAAACTGCCATAGGCTGGTGGAATACTTTAGCTAATGGATTTGCTGAGCACTGAATACACACCCACTTCTCCTTGTTTGGCTCACTTGGGAGCCAACATCGAAAACTGTTCAATCAGTTGAGAGAATTCAGTCTATCAGAGTAGCCCTTTGATTGGTAGGAAAATAGAATTTACAATGTTCCCTTCTCACCATCCCTATTTCCCCCTATCTATCTCCCTACCCCTTGGCCGTGAAGGAACTTGTCCACCACCACAGATGTGAATAATTCTCTTGTTATTATTTCAGTTATGTTTGAGTCTTCCTGACCCCATTTCGGGTTTTCTTGGCAAAGACACTGGAGTGGTTTGCCATTTCCTTCTCCAGCTCATTTTACAGATGAGGAAACTGAAGAAAACAAGGTGAAATGACTTGCCCAGGGTCACACATCTAGGAAGTGTCTGAGGCCAGCTTTGAACTCAGGAAGATAAGTCTTCCTGACTCCAGACCCAGAACTCTACCCACTGCATCACCTAGATAACTTCTACTTATGGTACTTTTAAAAAATAGAATCTGTGTACTCTAAAAGGTGAAATTCTGAGGTGAGAGAGGACTAAATGAGAGGAGACAGAGAGAGACAGAATGGGTTTAATCATCTCATATAGAAGAGGCTAGGGATAACTGTTACAATGAAGGGGAAGAACAGGAAGGCAAAAGGGAAAGGGTCAACCTTACGCTCATAGAATTTGGCTTAGGGAAGGAATGACATAAACTCTAAACTGGGTATCTTGCCACACAGGAGAG
>CM053592.1:15751056-15771651 GCA_028646515.1 Pseudochirops corinnae
ACCTCCCAGCCTACACACACACACACACACACACACACACACACACACACACAAAACCCTTTCAGTGATACATTTCTAAAGACCAAAAACTCCATTCTTCATATTTGAAGAAGAACATTAGAAACTTAATAGAATCTTGTAAACAAAAGTTCTGAATTAACCACCCCACACAAATAGTGTTCTATCCAAGCCTTCCTTCCCAATGAACAATTAATACACCTGTAGGTAATATATGGGTAATATATTATATATGTACATATATATGTGTGTGTATACATGCATACATATATGTGGCATGTATATACACATACATATCCATATGTAATTTGAAGAGGAATGATGTCACCAGACTGTTCCATTCTCTGCTCTTGGCCAAGGAGCTACTAGCTAAAACTCTGCTAAGAGGTAACCAGCCCATTTTTCTACTTCTCTCCCTAGTAGCTTATCCTCAGAATCACCCCAAAAGTGCTGCTTTTGACCTAATAGGAAATGCCTCATCAGCTTCTTCTGGAGAATCTGTTGTTTAGCTCTGTCCTGGCTTTGCAAAGATAGTTGACTTGCTATGAGAGATTAGAAGAAATGGTGCCATTTCTCTGACAGAGCCTTCTTAGCCCATTGGATGCTCTTAGTCATCTATGAGGCACATCCTTTGCTCAGATCTTGTCTTCTCATTTCACATTTGCTGACCACGTGCTTGTATCTCACTCCAGGCACTTCAGTTATTCAGAAAGAAGCTATGAAGAGATGGCATCCCTTACACATCACCCAGGATCTCACAATGTACCAAATGGATCATCTGTTCTCATGGAACGTTCCAGGACCCTAGAATCTCAAAGGCCTACCAGCAGATCTCCAGCCTTCGGGCCACCACCAGCAGGAAGGCAAGGTCCTTTTGTAGACACAAAATCCTCACAGATGAACTCTTTTAAATCAGCTCAGACCTCTGGAGCCAACTTCACCTACTCTCCCCAGCCTTACTCGAATGCTGAAAGAGACGTCTTGGTTGGGAGGCAGCCTTCCCCAATGGACACACCTGTAGCCGTCCTCCGAAATAATAGTCACATGCTGGCACAGCCCCAGAGTCTAAGAGACATTGAGGACAACTACCTTGAGAGTTTAGCTGAAAATAGGATGAAGAAAAATAAAGGCCCTCCACCTCAAAGGCCTCCTCCCCCTCGAGTGAAATGGGCCCACTCACTCAGAGAGGACAACTCATTGGAGCAGTCTCCATCTTCTGGCACACTGAGTCAAAAGCACTATCAGCAACGTCAGAGTCTACCCAGCCCAAACACCATGTCCAGGCCTAACAGTCCCCTAGGACTCTTTGATGGGCCTGGAAAGGCCTCCCTCAGAATATCCGAGTCAGTCTTTCAGGCCATCCCATCTCCTCAGGAAGAAGGTGATGATGAAGTGTTTGTGCAGGATTCAAGACCCATTTCCACTTCCAGTCCCACTTCCAAAACTTTGTCCACATTGCCTCTGCCACCACCACCACTCCCTTCACTTTTTCCAACAGACCTGAAGGCACTAGGGGACAACCTGGAAGAGTTTCCTCCTCCCCCTCCCCCAATTACATATGAAGTGTTGGGGACCCCAAGCAATGAGATATGTGAAGAGACATATACCAGGTGAGGACAATTCTGGCTAGGACAGGCCATGCCTTGAGGACAGATAGGTTTTCCACACTGTGTGAGATCCTCCTCAGACTCAACTCATGTCAATGTTCCTTCTAATGTCCACAAGATAGCCTAATTTGGAAGAGAATGTACTAAATTGGGAGATGTCATTAGGGTTGTCCCCACTCCACTCCCCGTGGAGTCTTTCCAAAGAGTGACTCAACTCCATTCTTCCAGAGGGTTTGCTGATTATAGAGAAGGACAACAGAGATCAGAGAAAAACAGTCCATGGAGTGATTTCTCTTTCTTTGAACAGGTGAACCAAGCCCAGTATGAATCCATTAACAGTAGACTGACTCAACTACCACTCACCAGTTTACCCATACTAAGAGTCCTGGAAATTTAGAGTCAAGAATGTCACAACTATATTCTCAAAGACATGACTTGGGAAAGGTTATTTAACTTCCTTGTGGTAGTTTACAATATATCTACTGAGGAGGAAAAATGAGTTCAGAGTTCCGAATCCCTAAGGAAATTAAGTTGTCCAAGCAGTCAGCTTCTTATAGCTTCTTTACCTGTTTGGTGTATCATAGATCCTTTGGGCAACCTAACAACCCCTTTTCAGAAAAATGTTTTCTAAAAATAAGATTTTGTGTTTTGATTAAAACACATAGGATTACAAAGAAAACTGATTACATTAAAAGAGTTATCAAACTAAAATAACAACTCCTTGGTAAGAAACACTGTGCTTATTAGCTCATCCAAACACATGGCCCTGATCCTAAAAGTTTAGGGAACCTCAGAGTTGGTGTAAAAATTTTTTTTACAAAAATTTACAGATCCTCTAGAAAAGTGATGTAAAATTCAAATAGAAGAGGATTTCTACAATCCATATGTTGACTTAGAAAACCACAAATTAACATTATCTATGTTGTTTTTATTTTTATTTACTTTGTTAAATATTTCCCAATTACATTTTAATTTGGTTGGGGCTACACTTGGGGAGGGGGGTTGACCCTTCAGGGGTTGGGTACTTACAACAGCCCATTCCATTTGAGGAAAGATTCAGTGGTGAAGTTTGAAATTCTTCCTCTCTGTTGAGGAGAAATCGTTTGCTCCGTTACTTCCCTGTACTCAATTGTCGTAACTCTGCCCTCCAAGGAGCTGCTCTCTCCTTGTTTCTTCCCAAGTTTTCCATGAAAGGTCCCACCTTCTTATAGCTACTTGCCCTCAGCTCTTACTTCACCAGTCATCTCTTTGCTTTCCTGCAGCAATTCTATCAGATTGTCCAAGTTGACGATTGCAGATTCTCAAAAGAGCAGTCCAACCCCAGCTTCCAGACCCAGCCTTTTCGTCAAGGTTCTAGGAGCTAAACAGACCAGCTCATTATCCACTCCCGATGCCCAGCACCAGCCAACTGGAACTCTTGGGGAACAACCTGTCCCAGAGCAGATGCTTCCCACCCCAGCCCAAAGTCTCATCCAGAAACAAGGCAACCTGACTCAAGAATTGGAAAAGAGAAGCCCTATCCCTGAGAAGACTCCAGAGGACATCAGGAGAGAGACTCTGGCCAAGCAGATTGTTCACCAAGACAAATCCCTAGCGGGTATTCTGGATCCAGACTCCAGAATGAAGACTACCATGGACCTGATGGAAGGTTTGTTTCCACAGGGCCAAGGCTTCCTGAAGGAAAACAATACACAAAGGAAAGCAATACAGAGAAATGCCAGCTTCCCAGTATCCGAAGGGAGTGGGTAAGTCCCCACTAAGCATTAGATTCACAATTTCCCCATTGACTTAGCATACGGGAAAGAAAGAGTGTGGCCTAATGAATAAATAGTAGATGTGGGGGTCAGGAAGACCTCTATCCAAATTGGTCCTCTTACACTAGCTGGGTAAACTTGAGGAAATATTTCACTTTTCTCAGCTCCAGTTTCCTCATCTGATAAATGGGAATTTCAGTAGTACCTCTGACAAAAGAAAGAGTAGCATAGTGAAAAGAGCACTGAATTTGGAGTCAGGACTTGGGTTTTTAATCTGTAGAATGAGAAGAGTTGGCTAGGGTGACTTGAAGGGTTCCTTCTAGCTTGTACTAAGACCCTATGATCCTACAGATAAATTCTGGTTTCTTGAGAAAATTGGCATATGACTGGCCTAGATCCTAGAACAGATGAATGTGCTACTGGCCCAGATCTTAGAAGCACAGATACCTTCATTGACCAGATACCTCACTGATATTTTGTCCTTGGAAGACTTTCAACAAGTATTGTTAAATTCATTCATTCAACAAACATTTATCAATCACAGCAGTAGAAGTGAGCCTTAAATCCACTTTAAAAAGAAAAAAAAGGTGAAGGTGGGAAAGAGACAGATTTCGTTTCCCTTAGATGTGCTACCTTTTGGAACCAAGAGTCCATTTCATAAGCCAGCTACACCACAGCTACAGGGAGTTCACCCCTCCTCAATGCACAGTCAGTCAAATGTGTTAGGCTCTGTGCTAAGTGCTAGGGATACAAAGACAAATAAAAACAAAACATCCCCCTGCCCTCAAGGAGCTTATAGTCTAATGGGGCAAGATAACACAAAAGGAAGGGAAAAGAGGAGATAGGAAGGGAGGGCGGAAAGTAGGGTTGGAAGGCAAGAGAAAACATCTCCATGGTGGAGAAGTCCAAAGCAGTGTAACTCGTGGGAAATGGAGAGAAGATTGCTCTGTGACCACCACAGAGGCTCAGGGCAGAGGATCCTTATGAGATGTCAGTATGGGGCAGATTCAATTTTGCAGCATGATGAGATTTCCCAATGATGAATTTCCTGGGGAAGGAAGGCATGATAGAAAACTTCAGATGGGTTCAGAAAGAAAGAGGTAGCAAATAGCTTAAATAAAGAATTTCAGTTTGTGGGTAAAGGAAGGGAAGGAACAAAAAGACAGACCAGTGGTTTCCTCCAAAGAGTTGGGGGAAGGTCAAGTTGATCATGTACATGTTGTCTCATCCTGAAAATCTGGGAAGTTCTGAATGAGAGCAAACTGATGTAGCTGATGAGCCCTGCCCTCCCAATGCCTTTGCAACATTAGACAGTGAGCCACAGCACCCCATTGTGCTCATTACCGGCAAGCATGTTGACACCTCCCACTTTTCATTTTTTAGTCTTTTGGTTTCTTTTTATTTAGATCAATCCAACCCTCTAAGGTAATGAAATGTTCTTTTGTATGTTTTCTTTCATTACTGTTTTATTGCAGTAGGAATTTAAAGTGGTTTTTTTTTCCCCTTTTTTAAATCTTTCAATGAAAATCATGCTTGACATGCTAGGTACTTGGCAGCAAGTAGCTTCACAAATCTAGCAAACATCTCAGACTAAATAAAAGCAGATAGTCTTTTATTCAGATATGAGCTGATTTATTAGAAATTTCCAATTCATTCTAAATGACAAACAGAAATAATAGCATTTTGAAAGGGAAATAATCAGAATCTTTGAGTGAAAAGGAACGGCAAAAATCCATCTTCCCTGACCTGAAATTTGCATCCCTTGGAAAAGAGCTGTGTCTTATTTGTAAGCCTATTTGGCTTTGTATGAGCTTATAAATGCTAGTTAGAACGTGGTCAGTCATAGGTTTTGCTCTAATAATAGTCAAGGAGTTTACCTCTGTTCTGTTACCATAGACTCGACTGTTTCCCAAATGCACACTAGCTAACTATAACAGACCTACATGCCACTGACTAAAAGTGGGAGCATTTATTATTTTTTATAGATAGGTAGGTGGATGGACGGATGGATAGATGGACAGATGGACAGCTGGATGGATGGATGGATGGATGGATGGATGGATGGATGAATGGATGGATGGATGGATGGATGGATGGATGGATGGATGGATGGATGGATGGATATACACATACAAAATAAATGCAAGATAATTTTGAAGTACTAGCTACTGTTGGAGCGGGAAAGCAGTCATTTGAGCTGAGCCTGAGTAACCACCATTTTGTTCCCCTATCCAGTAATTCAGAAAACAGAAAGACATTGTTTTGAGACAACCAAACAGTTGTGATCCCTTAGAAATTGACCCATTTTTAGGACTTCTGAAATAAATGGTCCAGTCTATACTACAGTAATCATGTGAAGAATTTACCAGAAAGGACATTTTTATTTTAAAAGAAGTCTCTTTAAAGAGGTTTCCCAGTAAAATCCTCAATTTGGTGAATTAGTAAGGGCATACTTTGATTTTACCAACCCAAATGAAGTTTTAATGCATTTTTTTTGTGTTTCAAGGACATGAGACTATGGAATTTGCAAAAGGCTGGCATGCGCCACCTACTGGTGGATGGAAGCATTTTACTTTGTATGTTTCTGCATAAGCTTCTCTAAACATCAAAAGATAAGAATCTTCCATATTCAGTCACACAAAATATCTGAAAAACCCGGTTTGAAGTTAACTAGATCAGAGAGGTGTAAGTTCATTTTCTCCTCTTTTCCAATGAGCTAGTTTGTGAAAAAAAAAATGGCTATTTTATTGGTAGATGACATTTATTGAAGACCTACTATGTGCCATAGTAAGTGATGTCTGCATCAGCATAATGGCAAAGTACAGCATAAATACAAGGGAATTAACTAGAAGGCCTTTACAAAATTATGAACTAGACCTTCAACAACAGAAAAGGCTAATGAGGTCATATTTATCCAAAAGTATTTAACTTAGGGGCAAGTAGGTGGTCTAGCAGATAGAGCACTGAACCTGGAGTCAGGAAGATCTGGATTCAAACAAAATTCAGACACTTACTAGCTGTGTGACCCTGGACAAGTCACTTGACCCTTATTTGCTGCTGTTCATCTATAAAATGGGAACACCACAGAAATAGCAAACTGCTCCAGTATCTTTGCCAGGAAAACTACATGGACAAGTCTATGACACCACAGTCAGACACATGGAACAACTTAACAACCTAACTAAAGTGGGCAGGATTGTTTACTCCCTCAATTGGATCTTGCTTGTGGTCT
Source organism: Pseudochirops corinnae (assembly GCA_028646515.1). Taxonomy (NCBI): domain Eukaryota; kingdom Metazoa; phylum Chordata; class Mammalia; order Diprotodontia; family Pseudocheiridae; genus Pseudochirops; species Pseudochirops corinnae. The sequence goes on from CM053592.1 coordinate 15,757,668, forward strand.
TAAAGGTAGCTTGGTTAGACAGTAATACAGATGGGATTAGAACACAGATTTCTCAATTCCTAGACCTGATCATGAAGCCCCTCTGTTTCATTAAGCCAATAATTAGTAGGTCTTACATCCATCCTGTGTAGGTAATTTTTTTTTCATTCACAATAAGTTGAAACATCCCCATATTTGTGGGGCACTTGGCTTAGCTAATGAAGTTAACTTAAGTATTGCTTGGCAACAACACAGCAGATGTCAGCCTACTGACATGGAAGGGCCATAGACTTGGAGTGTCTTAAGCATCTTACTTCCCAAAAAGATTGGAACGCTTTCATATCCATTGCTTTATGTCTCCTCTCAACTGTTCCATAAGATAGAAAGGACTCATTATGTTTATCCTTGTTATAGAAGGAGAAAATAAAGCAAAGAACTTGATTATATTTTGCCCCCTTTGGGGCACATTCCCTAAAATACGATCAGAGAATTAAACGACTAAATTTAATTGCCCACAACTGGCATTAAATATGCATATAAAAACATAGATAAAATCTATAACAAAACATAAATAAATAAAATATTAAAAATAAATATCAGTGTTGAACATGAATACCTCACTAGCTCTTATTATGTACTTTAATTATTATATACTTATTATTCTATACTTCTCTTATTGCTGTGCCACTAGCTCTTATGTACTTCTAGATTGCTTTCTCCAAAGCCTGGACAATTCAGCATCACTGATGAACTCTGTCTTCAGGAAAGGCCATGCCAATCCCCAAACATGAACCATTTGGCAAGCAATCTCCTGGGATTGGAAACAGGAGACCTGTCTTTGCAACTGGGTGACCTTGGGCAAGTGACTTAATCTCTCCAGGTCTCAATTTATCCATTTATCAAATATGATGGGGGTAACTAGGTGGCACACTGGCCCTGGAGTCAGGAGGACCTGAGTTCAAATATGGCCTTCGAAACTTAATACATACTAGCTGTGTGACCTTGGGCAAGTCACTTAACCCCAATTGCCCTCCAAAAAATAAAAAATAAAATATCAAATTTGAGGACTAAATTAAATAATTTTTGCAAACTCTTTCAGCCCTGAAAAATTCCATGATTTTATGAATCTTAAATGACTCGTCCAGTCTCAAGAAGTAAGTCATGGGCAATCAAGACTTGTGATTCACGTCCAGCCTAATGTCCCATGCAAAGAGAAAAGACAAATAGTAAGATGGAATGAGCCCTGGGTTCTGGTTCCAATTATCTCACTCACTGGCCATGTGACCTTGGGTAGGTCACTTAATCTGGTTTGTATCAGCTCAAAAATGAGGGTCCTGGATGTTAACATCTTTGAATGTCCTTGAATCTCTGCTGCCTCTGGGGACTTTCTATTTAGACTTGCCAACTGGCGAATCTCCTTATATTCAGGAACCACTTAGAAATAGAATAATGTGAGTGTTACTTCATTAAGTATTTAATTCTAGTTTGCCAGGAAAGGAGTTTAAACTAGAATAAAATTTTGCCATTATGAAATGACCATCTTAGTGGAAATGACATTGCCTCTGATGTAGAGTGTGACTGTCTTTTTGTATTTATTCTTTGTGATTTAGGAGCGCAGAGAAAGAAAGAGTGGGAATGTTGATCAACTGTCCTGCCTACTATAACGTGTCTGCCCCCAAGGCAGAGCTTCTGAACAAGCTCAAATCCATGCCTGCAGAGGGAAGTGAGGATGATGACCTACTAGATATCAATGAAAAGAAGGTAAGTTCGGAGCTGGGTATCTCCTGCTTTACACCCAAGAATGTGGTCGGTCAGTCAGTCAACAAGCATTTATGCTTAGCATTGTGCTAAGCAATGGGGCTATGAAGAAAAAAAAACCAGTCCCTGCTTTCAAGGACTTTCCAGTCTAACAGGGGAGACAACATGTAAACAAGATATATCCCAGATAGGGGGCAGCTAGGTGGCACAGCAAATAGGGCACTGGCCCTGGAGTCAGGAGGACTTGAGTTAAAATCTGGCCTTAGACACTTAACACTTACTAGCCAAGTGATCTTGGGCAAGTCACTTAATGCCAATTGCCCTGCCTTCCCCCTCCAAAAAGCAAAAAAAAAAAAAAAAAAAGATATATCCCGGATAAATTGTAGATCATCTCAGAGAGAAGGCACAAAGATTAAGAATTGAAGAAGGTATGTTTGCAGAGATGAGACTTTAACTGAGGCTTGAAGGGAGCTAGGAGGCAGAAATGAGAAGGGAGGGCATTCTAGGCATGGGGGACTCCAGTGGAAAATGCTAGCAATCAGGAGATGGAGCATAAACAGTACAGTGCCCTGAATTGTAAAAATAAATGGAGTGGGGACTAAGTTGTAAGAAGACTGGAAAGGTAGAAAGGGGCCGAGTTTTAGCCAAAAGAGATTTTATATTTGATTCTGGAGGTAATAGTGAGCTCCTAGAGCATGTTGAATAGGGCAGGGGGGAGATGGGCCATGGTCAGACCTGTGCTGGTCAGGCCAGAACATTGCTATGACAGCTGTGTGGAGGGTAAAGTGGAGTAGGGAGATGAGGCAGGGACACCAACCAGCACTTCTCACTGGAGATGTTACTCCAGGACTTCACCAGGCCAGGTTCTCATTCCTCCACATTTTACAGCCTTTGTCTTGGCTGATGACAAGCATCCCCAAACCTAGGCTGGTACTTTGGCAGTTGTTGACACCAGTCCCATAGTCTGTTTGCCAAACTTCAACATGACAAAGGGTAGAAGGTGCTTCAGTCTAGACTTGGGAGGGACCACAAAGGTCAGCTAGTCCAGTCTATCCATTGTAGAGATGAGGAAACCAAGAAGCAAAGGTGGGATTTGAATCCACAAATCTACATCCTCTGGCTCTAGAACAAGAGTTCTTTACCTGGGGTCTTTGGATTTTTTTTAAATATTTTAATTAATATATTATTAATATATATTAATTAATTAATTAATTAATTTATTTATTTATTTATTTATTAATATGTTAATTAATAAATATTTTAATATTTGCAATACAGAATTACTGATTGCCTTTGTAATCCCATGTATTTGATTTTATGCATTTTTTTTTCTTTTTGCAGAGGGTAGGGCAGGGCCAGTGCTCTATTCACTGCACCACCTAGCTGTCCCAATTTTATGCATTTTAAAGCATTCTGAGAAGAGATCCCTTGGCTTCACTAGACATACTATACGATGAGACTTGTGGGTAACCATGTTGGCCACTTAAAGTGATAGGTCCCTTTCTAAGGGTTACTAGGTGTCATTGTATTTTCGAAAAAAGCAGTTGAGGAATCAGGACTTGAAGTATTTACATTCTTGAGGAATAGATGGTATCACCAGGTATCACCAGGTATCACCAGGATGTTGGGTTGTACAATGGATAGAGAACTGAATGTGGAGCCAAGATCCTTCCTGACTTCAAATGTGACCTCAGACTCTTATTAGCTATGTGACCCTGGGCAAGTCACTTCACCCTGCTTGCCTCAGTTTTCTAATCTGTAAAATAAATTGGAGAAGGAAATAGCAAACCACTCCAATGTTTTTGCCAAGAAAACCCCAAATAGGATCACGAAGAGTGAAATGCAACTGAACAGTAACAACGTGCATGCATGTCCCTTTCTAAGGAAGAAGGCCCCCTTGCAGCAAATTAAATCTATGATATAGAATAAGATAGCAGTTCCAAAAAAGCCCCAATATTGTGCTTAACTGAACAAAGTCATTTTCTTTGTTAAAAAAATGTATTTTAATGGATGAGTACTTGACTTGGAGGCTGGAAGACAGCGGTCCCAATCTTGCCTAGGTACTCACTAGCTCTGTGACCATGGGTTAGTCACTTAAACTCAGATCCTCAGTTTCCTTATCTGTAAAATGGGGATAATTATAATTGCATTCCCTACAAATAAGATGTGTACAATGCTTTACAAAGTTTAGAGCTGTGTATAAATGTCACTTATTACCATGTGTGAGACAAAAATCTCAGTTGATTTTGTATCTTAAAACCACCACCTCCCACCCCCATCAATAATTTGAACTGGATTCTGCAAGTTGTTAATTATCAGAAGGCACTTTTTTATAGGAACACACAGCTGTCTAATTCAATAAAATCTCCCTACCCAGGCCCTCATGAAGGTTCAAAACAGCAACAACTGAAAATGTTGGTCATGGGATTTATCTTCATGTGTAAATATCCATTCATCAAAGTCATGTATAAATGTTCAATAGGAAACATTTGTGTCATCATTCTCAAGGTCAGAGTGCTCACCCACACTCCCATCCCTAAGCTGGAAAGCTCCCAGAGGCCTTCACTGGGGAGAATTCCCAGTGAAATGCCTTCTGCACACCCCCTGCCCCCCAGAGGCTGCCTTCTGCCCTTGCGTGACTCATCATAGGCATCAACATTCAGGAATCCATTGTGAAGTTTTGGCTTCCTCTTGGTATGGGTTATTGATGATTTTTCCAGAGACACTGATTCCTCTAGTATGATTCTATCACCCTCAGCCCCTCCCCTGCTCCTCTCTTCCCCATACGTCTAGCCCTCTCAAGCTTATCTGCTCCTCTCTTAGACAGCTCAACTTATCTCTATGGGCAGAAGTGTCTCTAGGCTGGGCACTCCTGTCAAGAACATACTCTGTCTTTTTTCCCTTCCAGCAGTGAGTGTTGGCAGTTCCTCAGCTGATTCCATGGTTAGGATGACATAGTCTCCTCCTAGAGAGTGTTAATTTTACCCTTTTCCTAACACCTACATCACAGCACACCCACTGCATGGCATATTCCTGGGGCAGGGCTGTTTCCTGAGCAGCCTCCTTTAAAGGTCTGTTTGGATGTTTTCGTCAGGATGTGGCTCCCATCTTCATTTATCAGAAATACGGCATTTCCAAGCATGTGTTAGACTCATATGGTCTTCTTTTTTAAAGCAATTCTTGAACTGATAAATAGCAGGATGTATAGAATAATTTTAAATATATAGATATCTATTTGTGTCTAATGGTGGCCATCTCTAGGGCAGGAGTGGGGGAAGGACAGAAACAAAGATATTAATTTTGTTAGATATACATATATATGAATAGTAAGTTGTACATAGGAGATTTGCAGTTTCATGTGTAATCATTTTTTATTATACTGTGTTATGGAAATGCTTGTTTTATTCCATAAATAAAAAATAAAATAAATTTTTAAAAGATAAAAGTAAAAACAACTCTATGTGGGACCAGTAATGCCAATTTACCAAATTCCTCCCCCTCCCACCCCAGCCCCTGGCATTTCTCATTGGATATTCACCACCACATTCTAGCCCAAGTCTCTTGTAAAGTAAACCTTCAGATCAACTTTGCCAATTGGGTTGCCTGCCTTAAAATGCCAGAATGATAATTTTACCTGTTGCCTTTTGCCCCCTGCCTTGGTTTGATGCTTACTTGGAAAATGTGCCTTTCAGTTAAGTTCCAGCAGACATGTATTAACCAAGGCACTGTCCTAGGATACAAAAAAATGAAAAGTCACGTCTCCTCTCAAAGCACTTACAACCTACTTCAAGGGTAAAGATGTATGCAAAAACTATGTTAAAAAGTAAAGAGTGGTCAGTACAAAGGAGAGCTCTAAAGTGGTATTAAAAATGAGAGAAGGAAGAAATTCATTTTATTGAGGGGACCTGGGGGGAGCACAGGTAGTTATATAAATGGCAACTGGATCAGTCCTTGAAGGAAGAGGATTTTCAGAGGTGGAAAATGAGTAGGGAGGAAGAGAATAGTTCATTCTGACTCTTTATGACCCCATTTAAGGTTTTCTTGGAAATCAAAGAATTAGATAACTAAATAAAATAAACCAAGATCTTAAGCAAAACTCTAAAACTAGAGAAAAGGTTTACACACAGGGAGGAAGAGATTTGATGGAGGGGTAAAGGAGATCCTGTGGGAATAGGATTTCATTAAAGTAGATCAAACAAAATTCATTTTTAAAGAGAAAGGGGGGAAATTCCTAATTCTAATTCAAGATACTGAACTGAAGAATACTTGGGGTGGGGAGGAGTCAAGTATAAAGTTGGAAAGGCAGAAGTGGTACAAATTGTGAAGGGATTTAAATACCAAACAGATGAGCCAATATTTGATCTTGAAGGTGATAAGGTGGTAACACAAATCGCAGTCAGATAAGAACGTGCCTTTGATTTTAACTGTGACTGCCTGTTTCTGTTTCTTCAAAGACATTCACTCATATTGTTATTCCTCCTAGAATAGGTAAGTACCTATTTCAATATTTTGGCTTTGTGATCTAAGCAGTGTTACCTATTTAGGTCTTCTTGTCCTGTGAATCCACAGTTCATGCCTTCCCATCAATTTGGCACAAAGGGTCCATCCAACATATTGGGGACCTGTTGCTAGATCTCTTGACATACCCACAGAGGTAGAAAGGTAGGCAGTGAGAAAGAATTCAACCATTTATACACACAAATGTACTTTTAATGATGGGAGATAGTTCCAAGTCTATTCAATAACTATGTGCTTTAGGGAATGCATAAATTAGAGGACATTATATCATCCCTCGTGGATACAATTTAGTCAGGGAGGACACAAAATAGCTAGAGAATGAAATAAGGTGGTGTGTGAGGAATGTTGGATTGTGTGGTACCACTGGTAAATGTAGAAATGAAGAGAAAGTAGAGAACATTTTGGGCAAAGCCAAGCAGGGAAGAGGTGGGATGATGACCAAAGCTCTCTTCCAGCTTTTGATCCAGTAGATAAGATACCTGCCATGTACATTCCTGCAAGACAAGAAATGAGTCACATGATCTTCCATAGCTGTGGTCTTGCTGCCCTACCTGATGAAGTCTCTAATCATTGAGATGGAACTGCATCCATTTCCACAGATGCTCCAACAGTTTTCATCCTCCTCCACCTTTTCTTTAATGCTGGCGACTAATGCCTATTTATCCTAATGCATTTGGATTAGAGAGAGTACCAGTGGGAGAAGAAATAAAAGGGACTGAGATATTCACTTTTCTCAACCTTCCAAGTTCTCACTGGGCCACAAAGAATAGATCTAGGGCCAGAAGTGACTTTATCAAAAAATTAATGTTGAAAATTGTCTTTACGTGTAATTAGAAAAAATAAAATGCTATTTTTAAAAAAACTAACTTTGGAGGTCATTCATCCTTGTATCCCTCCTCTAGAGCCATCTCCTATACTTCCTTATTTTGTTCTGTAGTTGTTGGGTGTGCCTCCTCAGTGATGATAAACTGTTCAAGAAAAGGTGTTGAGTCTCCAGAGTTATGTGTTCCCCACAGCCCATAGTACCTGACTCTAATTCACTCAGGTGAATGGCTATGACCATTAGATTTGGAGCTAGAGAAAACCTTAGGGCAGCCAACATAGCCATCTCATTTTATAGACAAGGAAGGAAAATGGGAGTATTCATAGTTCTTAACTCACAAGGTTGTTGTGAGGATAAGGTGAGATATTTGTAAGAGCTTTGTAAACCTAGGAGGGCTACCAAATGCTGGATATAGGCTGCCCAGAAGGGCTGAGATTTGAATCCAAGTCCAATGGTGTCTTTCCCATTCACTACGCACAACCTCTCTCTTGAAATGATCCTTGGCAGTGTGGAATTTGGATTGGCAGGGAGAGGCCATCCAAGCCTGGCACCAGCCTACATTTTTCTTGGATTTTGACATCCCTGTGTGTTTACTCATGTTATAGGCAAAACTCATCGGAAGCCTGCGGCTTAAACTGGAGTCCCTGAAGGAAGCAAAGGAAAGTTTGCTGATGGACATCAAGCTCAACAATGCCCTCGGGGAAGAGGTGGAAGTTTTGATCAGCAAACTCTGCAAACCCAATGAATTTGACAAATATAAGATGTTCATAGGAGACCTGGACAAGGTTGTGAACCTCTTGCTCTCCCTCTCAGGGCGATTGGCCCGAGTAGAAAATGTCCTCAGTGGCCTGGGTGAAGATGCTGATAGTGAAGAGCGGGTAGGTAACCTAACTCATCAATTGAGCACTTATGAAGTGCCTGCTGTGTACCTATCACCTATACAAGTTGGGCTAACATTTACCAAGCCTATGCTGGGGATACAAAGCAAGGCAAAAGACAGTCCTTGCCCTCCAGGAGTTCACAGATTAATTGAGTTGTCTTAAGACCTGCTCCCTAAGCCTCAAGCCTATTGAGGAGACAGGGTATGTGCCTATAAAAGAGAAGGATCCAAATGTATGTCACATAGACTGGGGCATGTCTCTAGAACTGCTGGCCCAGGAAGTACTTGGAAAAGAAAGTGTTGAGAGTCTAAGTGCCCCCTCCTCATTACCCCATCCCCTGCCTCTCCATAAAATGTATTAGTTTGTGGTATTGATCATTAAAGAAAAGAAAACTTTTGGGATGGAAACTGTCAGGGTATATGGGTATATTCCATCTGGGGACATGGGTTGGCTACTTCTCAGTGAGTGGAAAAGTACCACAGGAGCAAGGGAAGAAGGGGGTGTGGGATTGGAGAATCCAATTTCAGGGCTTTGTTGTATTCATTTCAAGAGAGCTGGGGCAGGTACATGGTGCTCCGGAAAAGGACTAATTTGAACAATAAGCCCCAAATTCACCATCTTGGGAAGCCTCTCATTGTTTTGGGGTCTCCTAGCAGCTTAGCCCAACTCTGCCATCATGTTCACTATGTTCCATTGAAGCCAGGAACATTTGCTGTTCCAGCACGGCACCCACAGTGAAGCCTTGTGCCCTTTCTGTCTCAGTCATAGACTGTTAAAGCTAGAAAGAACATTGCTGAGTGTCCATTTTTTAAATGACAAAATTGAGATCTATAGAGAAGACATGAATTATCCAAGATTACACAGCAAACTAATACTGGCACTTGGGCTAGAATTCAAAGTTTTGTTTAAAGAAAAAAAAGGGGGGTGGCTAGGTGGCCAAGTGAATAGAGCACTGGCCCTCAGGAGGACCTGAGTTCAAATCCATCCTCAGGCACTTTCCACTTACTAACCATGTGACCTTGGGCAAGTCACTTAACCCCAATTACCCTGCCTTCCCTTCTCCAAAAAGCAAAAAAAAAAAAAAGAAACAAACAAACAAACAAACAAACAAAAAGAAATGTACATGGTAATTTTGTTGTATATTTTAAAGGAATAGCAAGTTGTTCATAACAAATTTATAGTTTTGTGTTCAATCATCCTTTTTATTGTACTGTTATGGAAATGTCTGTTGTATTTCATATATAAATTAAAATAATTTTTTAATTTTAAAAAATAGGGCATGGCATAGAGCTTATAAGTGATATGTCCCTGAATTTCCTTTATGTCTAAGACAATAGTCTTCTTCTTGTAGTGAAGATTTTTTTTAAATTACATTTTATTTTTAATTTTAGGAAATTTGCAAAATATCAGTATATACTGCTACATATTTTGAACTCAGAACAGTTTAAGGCCAACTTAGTAGCAGGGAGAAATTAGAAGCTCTCCAAGGCCACCAAACATGGTCCTTTTTATTTTGAGACTGCGTCTCCCTAACTCACGCAGTCTAGAAATGCAGCAGACACTCAGAGGCCTGATCCCACTATAAATTAGCTCCAAAATTTTGACTTGTTACATGTTCTAACCTAGGTTTATTCCACCTTCTTGAGCAGCTTGGTGGTCTACTGCTCTCTAGAGTTCGCCATATTGGCCCCTTGACTTAGTGTGACTATCCATTTGACTTTATTCCTACTCAACAGTAATCCACCAGCCTCTGCCTCCTTGGTATCAGGGACCTTGACAATGATGCACCAATTTGTAAACTTTAAAGACCAGTATGAATGCCACTTATTATGATTGTCAAATGCCAAACAACTGGGATTATAGCTACAGGATGAATACATTGAGTATTCTCAGAGCCTACCTTTATCTCTTCTCCCCCCACATATTTTCCATCATCTTTCCTTCAGCTAGCCATAAAGGGAGTCAGCAGTATAGAACAGCGGTTCTCAGCCTGTGGGTTATGTTCAATTTGTAACAATGAAAATACATCCTGCATATCAGATATTTATGTTACGATTCATAACAGTAGCAAAATTACAGTTATGAAGGAGCAACAAAAATCATTTTATGATTGGGGGTCACCACAACATGAGGAACTGCATTAAAGGGTCACAGCATTAGGAAGATTGAGAACCGCTGGTATAGAATGATTTCCATGTAGTCTTTTCAAAATCCTTTCATATTTCTTCCCACAGGAAAATGTTCATTTGAAAAGAAACCCAAAGCCTTAAATGCGTGCACCAGATTGCTAACCTAGTCTCATTTCACTATTCCCATGAACACAGGGGAGATAGGGATGCTCTCCTGTTCACCTTTCCTAAGGGACATTCCTGAGAGGAGTGTTTTTCTCCTTCCTTCCTTCCAAATCCTTCTCCTCCCTCCACCCATTTGTTCAGCTGCTAGAGAGATATCCCATTTGCAGAAGGGGTACAAAACAGCCATCTTGATCTGGGTTAGAAAGTGACTATTACATTTTAAAAGAGGGGAATGAAATAGATGGTGGGTTAAATTTACATATCAAGGGTGTTTTGGAGGGTCTCACCTTTCAAGTTCATGGTCTAAGTTGCTGATACTGTTTTAGAATTATTTTCTTGGTTTGTTCTAAAATATTCTTGTTTATATTTTTCTCTAAATTTATTTTTGTTTAATTTAAAAACCTAAGGGATCTGGAGCAGGGAGGCGTTAATTAATCTTCAGGGAACCCCATGTGAATGTGTATATGCACAAGGAGAACTTTGGAACCTTTGGATGGCTTGGTTTCTATTTTAACTTTTGCAAATAATTTTTCTCCTAAGTGTCAAAAATCTTTCTTTACCCATCTGATTAAATTTTAAATTATAAATTAAAACCATCTCTTGGTATATTACACACTGGGCCAAATCTTATTAAAGCTTTTTATAAATCTACTGGGATATAAATACAACATGCTGGGTTTTTTATTTTTTTTCTGAACTTGGTTTCATATAATGTTTTTTTCCTTTTGGGGATCGATTCTCTCTCTCTTCCTCTGTGTGTCTCTCTCTCTTCCTCCTTCTCTCTCTCTCTCTTCCTCTGTCTGTCTCTGTCTGTCTGTCTCTCTCATTCTTTTTCTCTCCTCTCTTTCTCTCTCTCTCTCTCTTCTCTTCTCTTTGTCTCTCTCTTCCTCTCTTCCTCCGTCCCTCCCTCCAGCATTTTTGAAAGTGGTAATAAAGACAACTAGAAAATGCTTTAATTTCTACATCTATAAAATGGAAATAATGACAGCACCCACCTCACAGAAGTGTTGTGAGGTTCAGTGTACACGCGCTCACACACACACACACACACACACACACACACACACACACTGCTTTGCAAACCTTAAAGTCCTATATCTATGCTGGCTCTTTTTCAACACATGCTCTAATTATTTTTCAAAATTTGATTTTATCACTCTTCATACAATGAGCTTCCTGTATTCCTAAGAGCAAGACAAAAAGAGAAAACTTGGTACTTAACACAGATATACTGGACTTTTCCAGGAATAGAACCTTGGGCATTCAAAAATGCCAGGCCCTTCCTCATCCTATTTGACTGAATGGCGAGGTTCCCACAGGGTTTTCCTGCCACCTCCCTAATATCCCTAAAACAAATGCTAAATTTAGAGAAATTAGCCTGTCTTGATTTTGTAATGGGATTTTCTGATACCTTGATCTAAATTTAAAAAAAAATTTTTATCAATCTTTTTAGGCAGCTAGGTCACACAGTAGATTGAGTATTAAATTTGGACTCAGGAAGACTTGAGTTTGAATCTTGCCTCAAAAACTTACTAGCTGTGTGGGCATATCATTTAATCTGTTAGTCCTTCAATTTCTTCATCTCTAAAATGGGGTTAATATTAATTCCTACTGGGGCAGCTCGGTGATGCAGTGGATAGAGCACCAGTACTGGAATCAGTAGGACCTGAGTTCAAATCCAGCCTCAGATATTTACTAGCTGTGTGACCCTGGGCAAGTCACTTAACCCCAATTGCCTCAAGCACACACACACACACACACACACACACACACGCACACCAACTTTTAGGGTAGTTTTGAGGATTAAATGAAATAATGTATGTAAACTGCCTTGCAAAAATGTAAAGCATTAGAAAAGTGCCAGCTACTATTAATTATTATTACATCAGCTTACTTTCCCATTGTACCCTCCTCACTCAACTCCCAAGTGAGCCATCCCTTGTAACATAAAAGAAAAATGAAGTAAAGCAGGTCAGCAAGACTAACCGAGACATCAGCTGAGTCTGGAAGTGTATGCAACATTCTACACCCATAATCCCCCACTTGCCTTATAGTCATTGAGCATTTATGAAGCACTTACTATGTGTTGGACCCTCGGACAAAGAGAGGAAGGTACATTTTCTCTTTTCTCCTTTGAACCTATAATTACATAATGTTCCTTTTTTTTTTATTGTTGTTCTTTAGGGAAACTGGTGGTATAGTGAATGGAGCACTGAACCTGGAATCAGGAAGATGAGTTCAAATTTAACTTCAGACACTAGATTTATATCTCTAGAAAAGAGATCTGTTTGCCTCAGTTTCCTCAACTGTAAAATGAAAATGATAACAGCACCAACATCCCAGAGTTGTTGTGAATATTATCTCAAATGAGATAATATTGGTGAAAAGTGATGAATACTGCACTTGGCACATAATGGGCACTATGTAAATGCTTATTCCATTTTCTTTTCCCTTCCTTTACATCAGTGGCTCTCAACCTCCCTAATGCCGCGACCCTTTAATACAGTTCCTCATGTTGTGGTGACCCCCGATCATAAAATTATTTTCATTGCTACTTTGTAACTGTAATTTTGCTACCGTTATGAATCGTAATGTAAATATCTGATATGCAGGATGGATTTTCATTATTACAAATTGAACGTAACCCACAGGTTGAGAACTGCTGCTTTACATTGTGGTCATTGCAGTTTTGGAGGGCGGACTTCTGGGAAGAAGGTGGAGTAGGTCAGAAATTTCCAGGCTCTCCAGATTTCTTCCACAAACAGGCAGAAAATTGCCACAAAATGATCATAAAACAGCAAAAAAATAAAGGGGTATAAGGCAGTTATCCTCCCAAACCTGTGGGTCAGCACTATTTTCATAATAATGCTAAGATTTTTAAATTTCTAACATAATACAGATAGATAGAACTCACATAAACAAGTTATTTCTTAAATTTTTAAATAATTTTATGTATTATTAATTATGTAATTATAAATAAATTATGCAATATGTTAATATTTATAATTAAATAATAATTTTTAAGATTGCAAAAGAGTCCTGAGATCAAAAAGCTTGAGAACCACGACTCTGTGCTCTTCAGAATAACTGAAATAGATAATGTCTTTTTGGTGGTGAGAGGAAGGAATGGATAAAATGAACTTTTTAATTTTAGGTCTCAATAATATAAGAAATAATCTATTCAAAAAATATTCCAAGTTTGGTTAGTAAACCAAAGAATTTTTGAAGAAGGCAGCATGATTTAATAAGCTATGTGATAGACAATAACCACTCAGTGCCCCCAGGCTGGGCAGCTTGTGGAGAGAGGTTGGTAACTGGCTTCCATAGAGGAAACTTCATCACCCAGGGCTCCTTATGTCAGTGAAGTCATAGGTCCTGCCCAGAAAAAAATAAACTCCGACTCTGGGATCTGATTCTATTGTGTTGTTTCTTTGCAAAGCCATCAGGTCCAGATAATAAGAGGAAATATTTAGAAAATAATGATGAGAATGTTTTCCCTCATGCAAGGCTCCGAGATGGAAGAGAAGGCAATTCTGAATAATTCAGTCATGTTTATCACAATTATTAATGAGCGAAACCTTTAGGTCTCCTCCATTCCCCAAGAAAAGGTACTCACAGGTCGTAGCTTCAACTGACTTCAAATATCCCCTTCAGACTGAAGCTGGTGAATGCCTAGAAGGAGGCTTCCTAATGAACAAGGTTTATCATCATCAATTATGGTTGATTATTAA
>CM053592.1:15772151-15805887 GCA_028646515.1 Pseudochirops corinnae
AGGGAGAAAGGAAGGAAGGAAAGAAGGGAAGGAGGGAGGGAGGGAGGAATGAAGAAAGGGAGGGAGGGAGGGAGGGAGGGAGGGAGGGAGGAAGGAAGGAAGGAAGGAATAACACTACCTTTAAAGAAACTCCTGCAGTTGAAGACAATTCCAGCAGATGGCAGTGGGGAAGAAGTCAGCAAACTAATGGAACAATTCAGCTATAAAAATGACCAGTAGTAAATTATGGGGACACCTCTATTTGAATGCAAATAAGGCAGCTTTGGATAGCCAGATTTGAGAACCAAAGCTGGGAGGATGTTCAAGTCCTGGAATTCTGACTTGTCCAGTATAGGAGGCTATAACACGCACATACACACACACGCACACGCACACGCACACGCACACGCGCACACACACATTGTACAAGGAAGGATTGTCTCTTGTGTTTACTTGGCTGTTTTGTCCTAATGAAGTTTTGTTTTATGACTGATGGCCACAGGTCTTATGGTAAAGAATTACTGGATGGGGAGATTGAATCACATTTGCATGCCTAGGGTGGTGAGGGCTGTCTCTCATGTGTAGCAAGGGAGTTTCATGGTATGACTCAAAGGGAGGCAAAATAGATATCTCTAGCCTCTTCCCTTCACCCTTCTGCAAGGGAGACTTTAAGTCCTGTCAGTGGGGAAGCAGGAAATTAAGAGTAAAGTCTGGCCATTCTGCTGTCCTCAGAGAGAGGGCATACCAGACTTCAATCATACTTATCTGCTCCCTTAAATAGGGCAGTTATGAGGCATGATAAAGTCTCTAGCTTGGAGTCAAGAAGACTCATCTCCTTGAGTTCAAATCTGACCTCAGACACTTACTAGCTATGTGACCCTGGGTAAGTCACTTAATCCTGTTTGCCTCAGTTTCCTCATCTGTAAAATGAACTGGAAAAGGAAATGACAAACCATTCCAGTATCTTTGGCCAAGAACACCCCAAATGGGGTCACCAAGAGTTGGACATGACTGAAACAACTGAACAACAAAAGCCCCCTTAAACATTATTTGTCTAGGGGCTGAAGTTTTCAGGTTCAAGCTAACTTTTGATTCCTGTTTCATTATTGGGGAAAGGAGAACCCTAAACTTTCTATCCAAGGTTTTACTCCTGCCCACCAAACAACAGTTTCACAATGAACACACACACACACACACACACACACACACACACACACTTAGCAATTATCAAATAAACCCATTTATTCACATAAATATCAAAAATAGAAGTCAGAGGAAGTATACATAGGAGAATATATACCAGACAATAAAGAGTGAAGGAGCTCTCCCCATTGGGAGTGAGGTAACTTGGCTCAACCAAGAGAGAGAGAATACCAGAACTCATTCAAGGGGAAGTTCCCTGAAGTCTTTAGTGGAGTAACCTGGGTGTAGGCCAGCTCCTTTCATGTTGACTTCTCCCAGAGTCTTTTCCTTCAGCAACCTGAAGTGGGGTTGGTATCTTCCATCTTGTGTCTTGAAGCTAGAAGCCAGAAGTACCTGAAGCAACAAGAATACTCTAAGACTGAAGAGCTCTCCTCTCTCCCACTCTGACCACCCTGCCAAAGTCTAAGGATGCTGGTATCCACCAATTTGGAAAGAGTTCCATACCAATGGGACTTGGGACTGGGCTGAAATTGGATTACCCCAAACTCTCTTCCCTGAACTGAATTTTTCTGATTCAAAGTCTAGTGCTCATAGAGAACACCTGAAAAGTTGTGAGTAACATAAGTTTGAATAGTGTTAGGAAGATAGAGATGAAGTGTAGACCAAGGCAGATGGCCCACTACTGAGCATTTGTTGTACAAATAGAATAGTGAGCAAAGGGAGGAGGAAAAAGTGGCTTTGAAGTGTCATGAGGGACCAGCCAATGAAGGCTCAATCCTGGGGACATATGTAGGGGACTCCCATGGGTGTCTGAGGAGGCTGCTTCTTCAAGTTTGTGTTGACATGGCACAGAAAGGCCCAACTCTCCACTTCACAGTTAGCTATCCTCTAACTGCTTCCAGTTCACTGACCCCCTGGTGAAGAAAGGGCTCTTTGTTTGGTTGCTGAGCCTGAAATGGATATGTGCACAGGAGGCACTAACCAGAAAAACCGTTCTCTCTTCAATTTAATTCAATAAACATTTATTATGTTCCTACTATATGGCAGGCACTGTGCTAAGTGCTGGGGATACTAATAAGAAAAAGACAGTCAGGGCAGCTATATTGTGCAGTGAATAGAGCACCAGCCCTGGAGCCAGGAGGACCTGAGTTCAAATCCAGGCTCAGACACTTAATATGTACTAGCTGTGTGACCTTGGGCAAGTCACTTAACCTCAACTGCCCTACCCTCCCCCTCAAAAAAAAAAAGAAAAAGACAGTCCATGCTTTCAAGGAGCTTACAATAAAATGGGGGAGGGCAACACAAAAAGGAAACTGAAAAATAGGGGTGGGGGCATAGTGAGTTCCTGGTATAAATGCATGTTGTTCAACTGCATAGTTGAAGCCAAGCAGAGTTGCTGAAGCCAAATGGAGTTACCAGGAAAGTTGTGAGTCCTCTATAAAGGGAAGCTTTGAGAAGATTTTAATACCTTCCAACCAGAGGGAAGAGACAGATGATGACAAAGGAGAGAGGACAGAGAATGATGAGTTGAGAAGGTGTAGGGTATGAAAACCTGAGTCATTCTTCACAGTGAGATTTCTTCTTGTCCATGCCCAAGTGAGGTAGATGAAATCTTGTAAGTCTCTGGAGTGAGGAGGGGGCAGAAAAAGGAGGGTAGAAGAGTCTGTGAGTGCTGGTCCTACTGTTGCATATATACCTTTTGTATCCTTTCCTACTCTTAGTATTAGAGATGGACCAGAGTAGACTATAATTTTGTGAAATTCAAAATATCAGGAGAGCTAGAAATTGGAATGCATCCCAGAGTTTGATGGCGGCTAAGTTCAAAGGGTTATGAGTACAGCAATTAGGAGAGATCAGCTTGACCCAACCCAGCAACTGTTCTTCAAATACCTGGCATAGCCTGTCCTACAGCAAGGGAGCAACTTGACCAGTAGTTACATCACATTTAGAAGTAAACTTGGAGGAGCAAATACTTTGTTGCAATTGCCTTAAGCTTGAACCCATTCTCCCCAGCAATAAAGGTGGTAGAAGGGGAAGGTGTTGAGGGGAATGAATGCTTCCTACTATCTATTCTTGAGGTATCTTATTAGCAAATATCCCTTTACCAAAGCTAATTCATGTTAATTTGTTAAATTAATGATGAGGAGCTAATCATTTCATTGATCCCCAGTGACCCTAGAACCCTGAGAGGGGAAGAGTAGCCATTGTCTTGAGGATCAGCTAACGGAACTTGCCAGCGCAACTGGGAGTTGGGATAAGGATCCCTCAGAGCATATATAGGCAGTGAAAGGGAGAGTAAGGCTGGGTGGCATGCTTTGTAGATTGGGGGAACCAATGGCAGCATGGAAGCATCTGAGATTCAAAAGAGAAAGGAAGCAGGGGAAATAAGACTTACCAGAGGTGAGAGAGGAATTCAGAAATGGAATTAGGACAATAGCCTGGTAATACAAATCTGACCCAGGTTGCAGATGGCCTGGAATCCCAAACTTTGGAGTTTGAACCCAATATCATAGACAACCAAATCATTGAATGTTTTTTGAGCAGAGGGATGACATAATTCAAGAATTAGAATTGCTCATTAAGAAATATAATTTATCCTCTTTCCTAAGCTCCTCACAAGGACATTGCACATTACAACTTTCTTTGTAACTAGACATTTCTTAATCATAGTGAAGATTATAACCAGGTTCTCATAATTAAATGTATCCTGCTCTCCTGACCAACACCCAAACAAGCACCACATTTGACCAGATCCTCTAAAAATTCTTTCAGTTCTAAGTCTATCCATCCAACATGACAATGCCAAATGTAGGCCCTCTCCTTCTCTGACACTGCCACCACTCTTACACAGGCACTCACCATATCACATGGGTACTGAGTCTACCTGACTCAAGTCTCTCCCCACTCCAATCTTTCCACCAAAGTGATTTTCCCAAAGTGAAGCTCCATCACATCACCCCCCTACTTAACAAATGCCAGTGGCTTCCTATTGCCATCAACATCAAATATAAAATGCTCTGCTTGATGTTCAAAACCCTTTATAATGTCTCCCTTTCCAGTCCTGTGCATCTTATACTGTCTCTACTCCCAAGACTCTTCCATCCAGTAACAGTGGCTTCCTTGCTGTTCTTTGAACAAGACACTTGGTCTCATGCCTGGGCACTTTCACTGCATGTCTCCCATGCCTGGTATACTCTCTTTCTCCTCATCTCCACTTCCTGGTTCCTCTTGGCATCCTTTAAATCCCAGCAAAAATTGCACATTCTACAGGAATCCTTTCTCAATTCCCCTTATCCTAGTGCTTTCCCTCTGTTGATTATTTCCAGTGTCTACAACTTGTTGATACCTAACTATCTACAGGTTTTCTCCACTAGAGCAGGGACTGTCTTTTGTGTTTCTTTGTATCTATCCCCAGTGCCTAGCACACACTACACACTCAGCAAATGTTTCTTGACTCACTGAGTATAGACCCACCAAAATATTAGCAGGAATAAAGCTAGGACTGCTTATGGCCCCCAAATCAGGGAGGGAGGAAAGAAGAGAACCCAGAAAATGCCAATGGCATTCCAAATTCATTTTTTTGGTCAGAATGTTCACTTGGGCAGGATGCTGTGAAAAACTTAAGTCAAATTACTGTAAAATAATACTCTGTGACATTTCACATTTTTAAAATACTTATTTAAAAAACAACTAAAATATTATAATACTGCTAGGAGACAAGGAATAGTTGGCATGGTTGCTTATGATTTTTTGCTTCTCTATTACATAGTACTTCGAGAATGTAAGTATGATAATGGCACAGAGGAAGTCAGGGTCAGGGTCATTGTTCTGGGAAATCCAGAGCTTTGTGAGCTCACTAGTTCAGAGGTCATGAACACAAACAACCTCTCCTATTGGAGGAGGAGAGAAAAAAAAACAAGCTCACCTAAGAACAATTAACCTCAGAGGCCTCTGGGAGCTGGGAAGTCTCACAAGTACATTCCTGTCTAACTTCCAAATGAATTTCTGTTTGTGAGCTAATATAACTTAAAATTACCTGCCAGTAATGGAGATAAACAGCTCATAGTCCAAGACTCTAACCCAGCCCTTTTGGCTCAGATTAGCTATAAAAGTAAAACAGGAATTAAGTAATTATGTTCAATATCCTTTCCCAAGTTCACAATGTTCAATATTGCTTGAAGGAGGACTTTGGACAAGCCATGATAACTTTTTTTTGAACTTTAAACTAATTTTGAGTGCTCAGATAGAGACTCACTGTCTAGTATAGACAACTCAGCCACAGGGCTGGGAAATGGCACACAAAATTATAGGTCAGCACCTCCACATTCCATGTGATCAAATTCCCCATGCGTGTGAAGTATCTCAGATCTCTGACAATTCTCATATTGAGAACTGCTTCTGCTCCCAAGGCATTGCCCCTACTTTTTCTCCCCTCAGCTCTATACTCCCATTCATTCATAACAGTCCAGACCCAGTTCATCCCTGAGGGAGTCAAGCCTTTAAGAAGAGAACAGTTAGATTCTCTTTTCTCACCTGTCTCTGCTCTTTAAACACCACCCTGGTGCAAGGGTACAAATTATGCAAAGCTTAGACTTTACTGTTAGGTGGTCCAATGGATAGAACCCTGGGCCTGGAGCCAGGAAGACCTGAGTTCACATCCAGCCTTAGATACTTAATAGCTTTGTGACCCTGGGCAAGTCACTTAGTTTTTGTCCATCTCAGTTGAGAATCAAATGAGATAATATTGCAAAACACTTAGCCCAGTGCCTAGCATGTAGTAGGCACTTAATAAATGCTTGGTTTGTGCCAAGCTCCTATCTAGGGATTTCCCCATAGAGGGAAGTGAAAGCTATGCAAATTTACAACATAAATTGGGTATGGAACAGGTATTTATTTCCTGCACACAAAAGAAATGTTAAGGAACACAAAAGGATCACAGCACTTATTGAATGAAAGATAACAATTCAATCACTTAAATGAGCTACTCTAGCAGTCTATTGGGAAGTTAAACTACTACCTAAACCTCATATGAACATGAAACAATTTGAAGGACTGTCAATTAGGTTTTTACATTTTTACCTCTGCTATACAGTGGTTAGAGCACTGGGTCTGGAGTCAGGAAGACTTGGATTCAAATCCAGCCTTAATTGCTGTGTGATCCTGGCTAAGTCATTCAACCACTACCTGCCTCAGTTACCCTGACTGTAAAACAGGGATAAAAATAACACCTACCTCACAGAATTATTGCAAGGCTTAAAGGACATATTTGTAAATCACTTAGCAGACAAGCTTAATAAATGCTTGTTTCCTTCCCTTCCCTCTCTTTCCTACTGTTTTCCTCAAACACCGTGTCTTCTGACAAACCAAGCTTTGGGATCCTTCTTTTGTTGGTGGTTGACCTTCCAGATATAAAAGGGTGAAGTATTTACATAGCACCTACTTATGTGCCAGGCACTATGAAAAATGCTTTTTAATTTTCAAATATTCTTTCATTAAATCATCACGTGTGGGATAGAAACCACTGCCAGATCTTCAAAATCCGAGTTGGAGTTGGAATCAGAAAAGGCCTTTATTCTTTCTCATGAGAAAGGGCACAGCCCTGTTCACTCAAGGGGTGTCAGCCAGGGAGTGTAAATTGGGGAAGCTTGTAGGCTTCTGTTATCCTAATCCTGACCCCGCCCACTCCCCTGTCTGGTCTCACCATTGGATGTTGAGGTGGGTTCACAATCTCAAATTAATGGCACCAAGCAATCTTAATCTTTCATTACCATAATTATTCATGAATTAGTATCCTATCAGAGGACAATGTTTTACAATCCCTCATTTTTGCACCAAATTTGGAGACAGCCAATGAGAATTACAGTTGATGATCCTTTATTATCATAATTATTCATTTGACCCTTCTACCCGATCAGAAAAGAAACAGCCTTCAATCCCTTACTTGTACATATGTACACACCAAATTTGGGGAGGACAACCAATGAGAAGAAGGTTAGTCTTGTTTCCTTTAAGTTTTGTTACCTCATCAGGGCCTGTGGAAACTTAACCCTTTACTCTCTCCCACACAACAACCCAGTAAGGTTGGTGCTACTGGTATTTCCATTTTATAGTTGAAGAATCTCAGGCAAACAGAGGCTTCCCTTGCTTCCAATCAGCTCCACTCATTGGCCCAAGGGTCTCTAGATCTCACAAGGTCATTTCTAAGTCTGGGCACTCATTCGGTCATCTATTCTGGAACCTGTCCTCAGAGTGGAAATGGTAGCCTGGAGGGTGAGTCCTAGTAGAGACCATACTACATGAGGGAATGACCACAGAGCTGGAGGAAAGAGCACTACACACCTCCTCATTGGTTTAGGACAGAGAGAGAGCCCATGAGCTTTCTCTTCTTTTTGAGTTATATGGCACCCCACTCCCCTTTCAGCACTGAGTCACCACTGGCTAGAACTGGCCAGGAGCTCAGTCCAAAGGACCAAGCATTGATTGCCCTGATGAGAAGCAGGAAGGGAATCTTGGCATATTCTTTGTGCAACTTACATCTTATTCATATAATTAAATTACATATGTACATTCCTTAATAATACATGTAATTAAGGAAAAATCATGATAATCATTTGTATAATTTGTTAAAGGTTGTAAAGCATAATACAATGTTATCTCATTTGTCCTTGAAGTGACCAACCCCATGGAGATAAGAAACTAGGTCCACTGGACCCAGAGTCAGGAAGACCTGAGTTCAAATTTGGCTTTTGGATACTTATTAACCTTGTGACCCTAGGCAAGTCCCTTGACCTCTTCCTGCCTTGATATCCTATAAAATAAGGATAATAATAGCATCTACTTCCCAGGGTTGTTGTCAGGATAAAAGGAGATAATATTTGTAAAGTACTTTATAAATTTTGAAGTTACATAAATGCTAACTGTTAGTATTATCCCCTTTTTACAGGAGGGGAAACTGAGGCTGACCAAGTCTAAGAGTCACATAGTTAACAAGTGTCTAAGGTAGGACTCTTCCTTAAGTCTTCTTGATTTTTTTCTTGACTTGTGTCTTGGCACTGGACCCCAATGACTCTTGAGGAGACTCTTGAGGCTGATGACTTGGCACAGCTCTGCCTCACTTAAATCCAATTCACTTGCAAGTCAAGATGTCAACCTTCTAATGTGATTGGTCCTCTGAGAAGGAAGAATGAACAACAACTAACCCTAGGCAGAACTTTCTAATATACTACCTAGTTGCACCAGAAACACTCTAAGAATCAATCACAAAGCTGGACTTCAGAGAAAATCTCCCAAATCTATGGTGTTCTTGCTGAAACCTTCCTAGCTCTTTGTAATCCTTTGCTTGCTTTCCTTTGTATCTGTGGGGTATAAGGGGAGGAGGTGTTCCAATAAAACTAAAGTCTGCCTAGGCTAAAAGTCAGAGACATTGAAATATAAAGAAGAAAGTCTTCAAATGCAAAATCAACATTCCTTTTGTCAAGTCAAATCAATCAACATTTTATTAAGTGCCTACCAAGTACCAATAATTGGGCTAAGAGTGGGAGGCTCTGAGAAGGTCAAGCTTCTGCTATTCCTAAACTAGTCATTGTCCCCACTGAAATATCTTTGTAGCATTCTTTCTAAAAATAGAACAGGTTTAACACCCCAGCTGAAGAGAACTCTAGACCTTAGTCTGGCCTATGGCTGAAGGTGAGGAAAGATCGGCTACACAGCAAAGAGCAAGCCCAGGAGACCAGTGGGGCAATGGGTTCAACAGAGCTGCTACTTCCTAGAAGAGTCCAAGGACAGAGCAGTCTACTCAGCTCAGCCTGGGAAAAGCTGCCCAGTAACATAGTAATCCAGTAATCTGTCATGCCCTGTCCAACAGCTACTGTCCAGAACAGAGCTGCCTGTCCAGCCCTATCTGGAAGCCATTTTCCAATGGCCTACTATCCACTATCAGCCCATCCAGCTTAGATATCACATCCCAGGAGGAGTAAACTCAAATAATCTATGAGTCCAATAGAGACACCATGCCCTCCAAATGACCAGCCTAGCTAAAGAGTGGGGCAATTCACAGCAAATTTCATTAGGACTCTTGAGAGAGAGAAAAGATATCAAAGCCCTGTCATTCTGTAGTTGTGGGTTATTTTGACACTATATGAGTATCTTACTACTTGTGTACTTTGGGTTCCTATCTCTTCTTCATCTGCTGTATTCTGTATGGATCTCTCAGAAAATGCACCCACTAGTGTTGGAGGAATGAATCATAACTATTGTACTGTTTTTGCTACTGAGCTCAATTTACTGGCTGATTGTCATCCCAAAGCTCACTACTGATGGTGAGCCAACATCTGGGAAAATAGCCAGCCATAAGATTACTTCTAGAATCTTGAGCATAGTAAGAGCCACACTCTGGTGACCCAACTATCTAGTGGCAGTGTGAGTTGGGTGGATGAGTGTTATATATGTTTGCCAACTATCTATTTAATGATCCAGTCTATGATTTTGCCAATGATTAAAGTCAAAGTCATTGGCCTTCGTCTGCCTCACTCTGTTCTCCTCACTCTTTTGAAATGAGATTTACCTTCTTCAGTCTTTTGGTTTTTGTTGCTGTCCAATCATTTTCAATCATGTCTGACTCCTCATAAACCTATTTAGGGTTCTGCTTGCAAAGATACTAGGGTGGTTTGCCATTTCCTTCTCCAGTTCATTTTACAGATGAGGAAATTGAGGCAACAGGGTGAAATGACTTACCCAGGGTCACACAGCTAGTAAGTGTCTGAAGTTAGATTTGAACTCAGGTCTTCCTGGCTGCAGGCCCAGTGCCCTCTATATACACTGTGCCATCTAGCTGCCACAGTCTTCTGTCTTCTGTAATCTTTCAGCTCCCAGTGACAGTAGCTCAGCAATCACATTGGCCAGTTCTTTCAGCACTCAGGGATCCAGTTCATCTGGGCCAAGTGCCTTGAATTCATCTAGGGCAGCTAGGTACTCCCTTACCATCTCCTTTCTTATCTCAGGTATCAGGTCCCATCCAAGCTAGTCATTTTTGTTCTCTCGTTTCTATGTAAACGTCATCCGCCTCCACAGAGAAATTGAGTAAGCTAGCAGACCAGCAACTAAACTGAGGGAAAACCCTTAACAAAGTTGACTACACTGCTTATCCTTAATGGCACAAAACAATGGCACTTAGGACATTGCAATATAATACCAGGTAGCTAAAAGACCCACAAACACCAAAACATTTTAATCATTATACAACAACCTCCAAATAAGACATTAGAAAAACAATCTTAATCTAGGGTCTGTGAACTGTTGAAAACTATTTTTGATAACTGTATTCCACTTTTGAGACTTGCCCAGGGTTATAAAGCTAGTGAGTGTCTAAGGCCAAATTTGAACTCAAGTCCACCTGAGTCCCGGGCTAGTCCTCTAGCTATGCACCACTCAGCTGCCCCATAACTGAATTTAATCTAACTTTGTAATTCTGCATTTAAAATCATTCTGAGAAGGGAAACATAGCCTTCACCAAAAGGGTCCACGGCACAAAAAAGAGTAAGAGAATCTCAGCTCTAAATGCTAAGAAAGGAGGCAGTGATTTCTCATTCACCCCTCCCTCCCTCATCTTAACCCCACATTACCAAGAAAGTTTTTCCCAGGTTCTTTCTCTACAGAAAAGGAAAAAGATAGCAAGTGCATTATTCAGGGAGAGCTGATCTCATTGAAATCTTGACCAAGCATTGATATGCCCCATATATCATACTTAGCCCACACCTATTTTACATGCCAATCCTCACCATCCACAAAAGCAAACAGAAAAGAACATCTACTAGTGCTTAGTGCTAGTGGTAAGTCAGCAGCAAACAGTGGGAGATCCCCTCTGCTCCCCTCTCCCCCCTCCCCTTTTACTTCCTGCTCTGGTTGGTAGTATTTCCTGAAGGAGTGGCCTCCCCCCACTAGCACAGTCACATTCCTAGTTCTAATCAGTTGGAGATCCTGATAAGAAGTAAGATAAATCAACGTTTCCAGTCAAAGAATGGAAGGAGTAGGGAAGAAGAGAGGAGAGGCAAGGAGGGGGGGAAAAGGAGGGAAGAGCAGGACAGGGGGGAAGAGGGGGAAGGGAAGAGGAGGAGGAGGTAAGGGGAGAGGGAAGACAGAGCAAGGAGGACAACATGAATTTAAGACAGGAGCATTGTGCAACAGATGGGTGTGGAAAAGTACTGTTGGAGGAGAAATTCTGATATATTTACGAATTTCAAGCTGCTCCATTTTCAAAGACTTAGTTCTAGAGATAGAAGCACTCAATTACCTCCACTATCTTGACTTTGAGTCTCTTAATCATTTCCTTATGTCAAACATTATGAATAATATATGTAGCAACTAGGGTATCGCCACATACCTTGGAAAAGTTGCTCCAAGTCAAAAGTACTCTGTGGGTCTCCATCTGCTCAAAAACACAGCTCCTTAGTCACTCTTTACCCAATTTGGTTACTTTTACAAGCTAGCTAAAGGAAGTTATCAGTTCAAAGCAGTAGCATTTAATGAAAAAGCACGGTAAGAAAATCTGACCTCCACAAACACAGGGCAGATGCTTTCAGAAATATACATTTTCAATGGAAAGAGTAGGCAGGAATGGGGTCCTATAAGATCCCACTCTGGGTTATTCTTTGAGGGAGTATGGGTAGGATTAAGTGTCTAGCTGAGATCCTTTCTAACTCTAGAATTCTGTAATTCCACAAACTGTATCTATTATATAAGAGCCAGTGGGACAATATATGTTCAGCATGCTAGCTAGCTTTATTCTCCTTTGTTATATAACATTTTTATTAGTTACTTAGATAAAGGCTTGGTTGACATGCTTATCAGTAATTTGATATGGTTAAATGTGGTTTTACACTTGCAGCCAAAAAAACCAATTTCCAAACAAGTAGCATAGTTAGGTTCAAAAAGATTTAAAAGTCTTTAGTGGACGAAAAGTTCAACATGATACTATGTACAGTCAAACAAATGTACTTTAAAGTTCTTTGATAAGCAAAGCATACGGGAAAGAGGATGTGATAGTCCTGTACTCTGCCCTGGGCAGAGCATATTTGGAGCACTTGTGTAGGGGCCATTTCCAGTTGTCCTGATCTATATCTTACCACTGGACCCAGATGGCTCCAGAGGAGAGAGTGAAGCCAGTGACTTTGACCAGTCCTCCCTCCCTTAAGTCCAATTCACTTGCAAGTCATGGCATCACCAACCCGAGGTTATAGTCATCTTTGAGAACAAAGGACAAACCACACCCAACTTTTACCCTTCTTTAGCTACACAGATGTCATCACCCACATGAGTTCTACTTCCATGTTCGTGAACACTAAAATTCATTTCTCTAATCATATTTTCTTATTCCATATTTCCATCTGCCTTACAACCCCTGACTGTGTTCTCTGTCATCTCTTTGACCTCTAGTCACTCTTCCCATCAGTTCTTTCTCACTCCTTGCAATAGTTATAACTCTTCTCCCTTCCCTATGTTCATCCCTTGGCAAATGAGTTTCAGTTTTCTACTATCTTCCTTTCTAGACCCTTGCTTCCTTATTTTATCACTAATCTTGTTCTGCCAAGCCCCAGCCCCTGCTGAAGTTGGTCAGTCATATCCCCTTCATGACCCTATTTAGGGTTTTCTTGGCAAAGACACTAAGTTGGTTGGCCATTTCCTTCTACAGCTCATTTTACAGAGGCATACAGGGTTAAGTGACTTATTCAGGGTTACACAGCTAATAAGGGTATGAGGCTGGATTTGAACTCAGGTCCTCCTGACTTTAAGCCAGGTACTCTATCCACTATGCCACCTTGCTGTATATATACCATCTAGAAGCAAATAAACAGTAGCATTGTGATCAATATACCTAAAGACCCCAGTTAACTCTGGGAGAGGGAATAAGAACTTCTTATTGGACAAAAACTGCTGAGAAAACCAGGAAGCAATCTCATAGAAATTAGGTACAGATAGACACCTCACAACATATACCAAGATAAACTCCAAATGGGTATATGACTTAGACATAAGAGGTGACATCCTCCAAGCAAATAGTAAGAGAAATGGAAATTAAAACAAGGTTTTAGTTTATACCCTGAAAACTAGCAAAGATGGGGAAAAAAGGAATAATCAGTATTGGAGGGGTTGTAGAAAGATGTTCCATAAGAAATGACAAACTATTTCAGAGGAAATTAGGAAGACCTCTCTGAATTGATGCAAAGAGAAATGAGCAGAATCAGGAGAGAAACATATATGATAATATCATAGAGCAAAACCATTTTGAAATACCTTAGGATCAGTAAAATGACAGAGGGTCAAAGATGAAGCACACTACCTGCCTCCTGACAGAAAGGTAATAGGCTCCAGATGTAGAATGACACATGCCTTTGGGGGCATTCTTCCATTTGGCTTTTACAGCCAATAATACAGCCCCTTCCTACCTTCCCAGTCTTATTTCTTCTCTCCATCTACATACTCTATTATCCAAGGACAATGGTCTTGCTGTTAGTTGAACAAAACACTCTAGTCTCCTGCCTCTGATTTTTCACTGGCCATCCCCGATCCCTAGAATTCTCTCCTTCCTCATCTTTGCTTCTCTGGCTTCCTTCAAGTCTTAACTAAAATCCTACCTCCTGGAAGAAGTCTTTCCCTGTCACCCTTAACCCTGGTACCTTCCCCCTGAGATCTCTTCCAATTTATTGTGTGTGTGTGTGAGTGTGTGTGTATACACATATATGCATATATGCACACATTATAAATACATTTATGCATATGGTTTGCACATAACTGTTTACATGCTGTCTCCCCTATTAGAATGTGAGCTCCATGAGGGCAGGACTCCTTTTTTTTTTTTAATATTCTCAGAACATAACACAGGGTCTTGGCATTCAGTAAGTGCCCAGAGATAGCTAGCTCACACAATGGATAGAGCACTGGCCAAGGAGTCAGAAGGATCTGAGTCCAAATCTGGCCTTAGACACTTAGTTGCATGACCCCAGGTAAGTCACTTAAGCCCAGTTGCCTCCAAAAAAGAAAAGTAAGTGTCCAATAAATGTTTGTGGACTGATTATTAATTGGAAAAAGTAATAAAATTAAACATTTTTAAAGAGACTTTGAAACCAAGTATTGTATATATGGAATATTACTTTCAGTCTCCTACTCAAATAATCTCTTCCCCTCATTTCTGTCAGGAACATCAACAAACCACAATTCAGAATCTTCTGCTCATTAATTATCCAGGTGCTAGGAATGATCCAGATTCTTACACATTAGCTGGTGGAGCAGGAGGAAATGTTATTTTTTTTCAATTGGTAGGGAAGAAACAAAAAGCGTGAACTTGAGGACCCCCCACATTGGGACCTGGGGAACTCCCCAAGACAGATGTACACCAGGAGAACAAGGAAAATGGTGAGTGTCATGGAACAAAGAGGCATTTCTGTAGCCACAATTCAAGGATTTCCAGGTGATAACTAGCCATCTGTTCTGCATATGGACTTTTCAAGGAGCTTTTAAGAAGCTTTAAACAAATAAGCACCTGGCCCCTGGAGACCACAAGAAAGTGGAAGATGACAAACATAAAGATTCTATGATTATGGGAATGAGAACAAAAGTACGTACAACTGTGAAATGAAATGTCTGGGAGTTTTGCATGAAGCTGGAGAATTAATCCCTTCCCATTTGATGCCTTTTCCCTTAACCTATGTAATTTCTTTTCCATCTTTGAAAAGAATGTATTAAATAATAAGATTACAAGGCAAGCAACAATGTATATAAACAGTGAGATATACAAATCTAAACAACTCCATTGTATATATGGAAATATACACAGCTTTCTATCCTTAAAAAGGAATTTAAATTTTGTTTGCAGACCTGCCAAGATGTCTTGGGGTTTACAGGCTAGATTTGTTTCTTAAATGCCAGTCCTTAAAACCAATTCACTCTGGCTCTCATTGATTAGCCAACAATAGTTCCCAGCCCCAGCTCCACCTGGTCATTGTTTGGGCCACAAGACTCAGAGTGAATGTGAATAGTAACTGTTTCTATTTTGGCCAGAAGCCCTGATGGTCTTCCCCTCCCAGACTGATTTTTTTTTTTTTCTGACTAGCTAAAAGAGGCCGTTCTTTACTTCATTTCTTACCATAGCCTTAATCACTGCATAGTCCTTGCCTCAACCAAACTGAGATCTGGGAAAGACATTAGCTTAAAAAGACCAATGCCTCCCACTGCATCCAGGGCCATCTCCAGTCATCCTGATCTATATCAAGCCACTGGGCCCAGATAACTCTACAGGAGAAAGTGAGGCTGGTGACTTTGCATAGCCTTGAGTCACTTAAATCCAATTCACTTACAAGTCATGGCATCACCTTCCTGATGTCATGGCCTCTTTGCTAATGAAGGACAAACAACCACATGTATTATAATATGATAGTCTGAGGTCCTTGGTATAACCAGAATGAGATATCCTAATCAGTCTTCTTTTTAACTATCAATTCCCAAACAATGCCCTACACTGAAAATTTAAAACCATTGTTACCAAGAGCCTCCCTAGTAAAGGAGTCTAGAAGGACCCCTGATAGGATTAAAGTAATACGATTAGAGGAAGAAAGAAGTCTTTGATAATTTCAAGTTAATAAAAATGTCTCGAGTTCACCTTTGACCAGGTAGAAATCTTAGAGGGAGTGGTCAGAAGGATTGAATGATTTTTAGAAATCTTAGAGGGAGTGATCAGAAGGATTGAATGATTGTGGGGAAATGATTATCCAGGGAATACCAAAAGTTATGGGATTATTATTTGGTGATTCAAAATATTAACTGACCTCTCACCTGTAGTCTATGGCTGTGTTCCCTTAAGATGGGATTTTGTCTTTGTTTAGGAACATTATAAATTGTAACTCCAAGTTGGCTTGCCAGAGAGAAATTTTCAAAAGTAGGATACATTTCTGTGTCTTTTCAGATTTCTTTCTGTGTGCAGAGGTTAGAATTAGAACAGTTAAATTAATAAATTATTTCTGCCAGATTTGTGCCCAAAATGGAAAGCATTTTTTTTCTACTACATATATGTTAGGATATATAATTTAGAAAGGAATAAAGTACAGATTATTGAAATGTATAAATAATTCAAAGTTCAATTTTAACTTTTTGCCTACCTTACACACACACACACACACACACACACACACACACACACACACACACACACACACACACAGAAAAATCCTTACTGGACCCACTAATAAGTAACAAAATTAGGGTAAGTTAGCCCTTCTCTCAGTCCCTGAAGGAATCCCTAACAGCCAGACCTGATTCAAAGAAAAATTAAATTCAGCCTTCTTGTCTTCCTACTTTGTTTCTAAAACAAAGATCTGAGCATACTTTAATGTTGCCATCCAAGACTACAAAGCAGATTTGCCTCATTAGTAGACTAATGTCTTCTTCTTTTTCCATTTAAAAAAGGCTAAATAGCCTTATAGACTTTGAACCCAAAAAGCTTGAACTCCTGGCACCATGAACCCAGAACAGCAGAGCAGTCGTGAAACTATCTAAAGACATACTTTTATAGCTGGAAAACAGCCTGCATCTCTTAGGTTCTTTACATTTGATCCAATTGATTTGCATCAAATGACCAAACACTACAAAACTGGAACTTTGTGAAATGGAATAGGGGCCTGGGAAAAAGCATAATGTTTATCAGCAAAGATGTTGAAATAGAAAAAATGTTGATACTGGTTGATTGGTAGTAGGGCAGTTTTTAGTTGTTTTTCTAGGAATAAAACTTTGAACCATCTACATACATTCTTTTACTTGGACTAGATCCTCTTCTGACAAAAAAGCGCATATTTGTAAGACTATTTGACCAGAAGGAGCAGCTAGATCTGGAGTCAGGAAGGGAGGACCTGAGTTCAAATTTGACCTCAGACACTAGCTGACAGACAAACAGACAGAGACAGAGAAACAGAATATTATGGCCAAGGAGTAGAAGAGACCTAACCAGATATATGGTCCAAATATGAGACCAAGTCCTAGTCCCTAAAGAAGGCAATAACCACCTAATAGAAATGCTAGCAATAAATCAGGCCCTGAAGAAGACAAGAATGTGGCAGAACCACTAAGTCTGGTTTGGGAGTATGAAAACGTCAGTAAAGCTTTCAGTCTACAAGAAGTCCTTCCTGGATCCGACTAATGGCAATCCTAGAATCCTAAAGGTGGAAGGAGCCTTAGCAATCTCACTGGTCCAACATATTGAAACTGAGGCTCAAGTGACTTACCTAAGGTCACACAGGCAGTTAGGTAGAGCCAAGAAGACTCGAGTTCAGATGTTACCTCCAGCATTTAATAGTTGTGTGACTGGCAAGTCATTTAACTGTCTGCCTCAATTTCTTCAACTGTGAAACAGGGATAGTAATAGCATTTACCTTACAGGGTTGTGAGGATCAGATATTTGCAGAACAGTGAGCACAATGTCGGGTATACAGTATGTGCTTAGTAAAAGCATGTTTCTTTCCTTCCACAGCGAGTTTTCAATACACCTCTCAACTTCCATGTATTATATACCCTCCCCTTCCATCTTTCTAGCATGTCTACATTTTACTCCCCCACTACATTATCCAGACTCCATGCCTTTTTACTGACTTGTCCCCTATGCCCAGAATGCTCTACCTTCTCCCCTCCCCCAGCTGGCTTTTCTCAAGACTAAGCTCAAATCCCACCTTCCGAAACAGATCTTTCCTGGTCTCTGTTACTGCTAGTGCCTTCCATCTGCTGTCATATATATCTTATGGCCCCCTTTAGGCTGAGTGCCGTAAGGACTGGGACCCCATCTTCACCTTTCTTTGTTATCACTCATGCTTAGTGCCATAGGTGCTTAATAACACACTGAGCCCTAGCTTTGGGAGCCACAAGGATGAAAAGACAAAGATGTTCCCTACCCTCAAAGAATTTTATAATGCACTAGCAGCGGTTCTCAACATGGGGGTCGAAAGACTGTTTCACAGAGGTCGCCTAAGACCATCAGAAAACACATATTTCCGATGATCTTAGGAACTAAGACACCACTCCTCTATCGTCTCTAGGCGGGTCCACTCACATGTAGATTCACCCATTAAAGGGTCTCAGCAATAGGAAGGTTGAGAACCACTGCAGGACTATGGAAACAGGACATGAAATGGAAAATGTGCTAAGTACTTCTCAATTCTAAATTACAAAATTTTTACTGCTATCTAATGGTGATTGAACTTAAACATAAATGAAACAGAAGCAAAATTTAAAACACTGCTTTATTGCCACTGTCCATTAAAAGACTGCTGAATAAAATTAACATTCCCCTCTGCCATTCATTTAGAATTGTTTGGGTTGTTTTGTTTTGTTTTTTTGCATAGAATTATATTGTTTCTATTCATTTTTTCCATTTATGGCCTGAAATCTTTCTGTTCCATTATAAGGTACGAAGGCTATTATTTCCTAGAATAGATCTGATATGATGTGCTTCCATCGAAACAATCTTCACCAGACACATATTTAGTGCAAATAGTTTTTTGCTAGCAGCTCCAGAAATTACATTTCATTTCCCTCCCCCCCCCCTACCATGTGGATAAGGCAATATTCTTCCTGTAACTCTCACTTATTCAGTACCCACCCACTATAATCAGGAACTCTGAGGCTGACCATTCAAGCTTGCTGCATGGGAGGAGGGGGGGGCCACTTTGGGGTAGGAGATCATGATTAGATCTCTTTCAACTATTTTATCAACAATCCTACCCACTTAATCTAAAAGGGGATGGTAGTCTATGACTCCTCAAGAAAGGGAGGTCTGTGGATATATTTCAGGGAGTCTATGAACCTGGATGGGGAGAAAAATACAACTTTATTTTCAATAACCTTCAAAATTCAGCATTTCCTTCAATTACTTAAAAATATTATTCCAAGAAGGGATCCACAGACTTCAGCAGAATGCCAACATGTGGGGGGGGGGGGAGCAAAAGGGTCAGAGAAATGACTCTCCAAAGAATCATCAATCTCCTCCTATATCCACCACCTGGAATTGCAGAAAGAACAAAATACTAGGGATTGGAGGTGGATGGGTTTTGGACCTACTTCCTCTTTTCCAGACATAGGCTGGATTTTTAACGAACTACACAAAATAAAAGCCAATGCTGATTTTTGGAATATGGTATTTTCTGTGCCTTCCCAATACTCTTGGGAAAGATTTATTATAAAGAATAAGGGGGACAGGGTATGGCACTGAACAAAAATTTGCTGATCCACAGTGGAAGTCTCTGAGCCCTGAGTGCCTTATTGGCTCTCCTGTTGGGGCATCTGCTCAAGAGCCTGATACTTTGATCCTGGTAAAAAAAGGAGAATGTGCCAAGATCCAGATTTCTACCTTGGTCCCATGTCTGCCATTCATTCTTAAGAAAGCAGACCTCCAAAGCTAGCAACTTCTGGAAGTTACTAACCCAAGTCTAGAGAGATATGCCCTCTAAATAAGCTAATTCTCCTCATTGACCTACCCCGTTCCCCAGCAATTCATCTTGAGTCCTTTAAAGCAGAAGTGACTCTGATCTTGATAAGAGCGTGGAGTTTGTTCACAGGGTAGCTCCAGATCCAAATGTCTCTGGGCGTTCGAGCCAGGGACACTTCAGTCACTATATTCATCTCTCTCCCCTGTTGTTCGGAATTTGTCATACTGGTGAGCCATTTTCCATCTGTTGTGCTGACTTTTGAGTAATGCGGCAAGGGAGGTCTTTCGGCTTATGTTCCTTGATACATCATGGCTCTTGGTCTTCCTGGTGGGGGAAGAAGTAACTAAGGAATGAACTGGGAAAATGGGCTTCCCCCTAGGGGCACCAAGAAGCTGCCATATCTCCCCAGTGGTATTGCTCTTCAAATACTGCCAAGGTTTCTTCCCACTACTGTCTCGTACATTCACTCGAGACTCCAGCTTCTGCACTAGAAGTTTGATGATGCCCTGGTGCCCATGGAGGGCAGCAAGGTGCAATGGGGTATACCCACAGCTGGACCTCACATTCACATCAAGGACGATCCCTGCCTTTTGAGCCCCCTTGACCAATTCCTGAAGGGCCTGGAGAGCACCATGTTTGGCAATCCAGTGTAATGCAGTATAGCCAGTCAAAAAGTCTTTTCGAAGAGCCAGCTGAGGGTCTTCCCAAAACAGAATTAGTGCCTGTCTCCATGAGCCACTGGCTAGTCTCACAATCCATTCATGCTCCCGGGGGTCCAGGGGCACTAAAGAGGACTTGTGTACAGAAGGTCTGAATGAAACTAAGACAGAAGACACATCCCCAGGGGGAACCCAAAAGCTATCTGCCAGTCTTTGCTCTGATTTGGTCTTAGGAATTGTTGGCTTCAGGGTTAAAGGGGCATCCACCTTTGGACAGGGCACTGCTCCTGCCCTAGATAACTTTCTGGATCGGGGTGGCCGCCGGTTCTTCCTTACTAAGTCTTCATCGAGTAGCTCCTCATCAGAGGAGGATATTTTGTCCCTTCCTGCCCTGGAACTTCTCCTCAGAGATCTCTTTAACCTGGTAGTTGGCCAGGGCATGGGTTCTTGAGGCAGGCTGGAAGACTCTCTGGGTGTTCTGGCAGACATTACAACTGGACCATTAGCTCTTTCTGGGATGTGTTGAAGGGAGTAACTACCTCTAAATATGGGTCCCTGGGATTTATTGAGAGAAGTTTCCTGCTGAGATTTGATAAAATGCCCAGGTGGGGTCCTGGGCTTTTCCTGGGCTCTGTTTTCTAAGGGAACCTTTGGGGCTTCCTCCAACTCCCCAGGAGACTCCCTTGGGCCACTGGTACTCTCCTCACTGTCATGGCTATCCTCTTCCACAAAGTTCTCCAGATCCTGGAGGTCTAGCTGACAGCGGATACTCCGGAAAACTGAAGACCCAGCAGTTAGGGGAGGAGGGGAGGCAGGGAGAGAAGGTGGCATCCTCTCTGAGGCTGGGGACCCCCAATTGTAGGGCAGCTGGTCGAAGTTCTCAGGTAGCGCACACCAAAACGGACTGGCACCTAGCTGTGTCCTTTCTGCAACAATGACTGGGGAGGCCTGGGAGTGGTTGGCCACCCACTCTCGGGTGCGTTGCTGCTGTTGCTGCTGTTGGGCTGCATAGGAATGTGGTCCACCTAGGGTCAATAGTTCTGACCCATTCCCAGGAAAAGCAAGTGATGCCAAGGAAGGGCTGGTCCCTGATGCCCTGAAGGTTTCCATTGCCAAGGGTGGGGGCTTGGTGGATGAGCCAGAGTTAGAATTTGGTGTGCCTTCGAGTGGTCCTGCTGAGCTGGGCTCCTGGGGCTCTTCCAAGGGAGGGCTCCCATGTGAGAGGAGGTGTGGCTCTGTGGAGCCAGTCCAAGGGCTATCCTGGCCACACTGCCGCCAGTCACCTTGAGCCCCAGCAGCAGCCAAGCCCCTAGCCTGGGGTGAAGGGCCAGTGGCGGCTGCCTCCCCCAGCCTCCCAGGGTGGCAATCAACACCCTCTCTCCCCATTTCGGTGGACTCTGGAGCATCCCCAGACCTGGCCGAGAGTCCATTGCACTCTATTTCTGGGGCTGGGGCTCCTGCACCTGCCGGTTCTGTTTCTGGTTCCTTGTCCCGAGGATGCCTCCTGGCCTGCCGAGGCTGGGTTTGGGGTTGGGACTGGGGCTGGGATTGTTGCTGCTGAGAATGAGTTTGGTGTTGGGACTGTTGCTTCTGAGGCTGGGCTTGGGTTTGGGGGTGGGATAGCTGTTGCTGAGAGCGGGGCTGTCGCTGCATGGACTGGGGCTGCTGCCGCTGCCGTGATGCCCGCCGCCGGCTGCCTGGGGAGGCGGTGGCGGCTCCCGGGGGGCGCGGCTGCTGCTGCTGCTGCGGCTGCTTCTGCGGACCCCCCCCGGGCGGGGGGTCGCAGCGCAGCCCCTCCTCCCCTACAAGGTCCCGGTACCTCTTCTTGAGCACCACGCACTTGGTGCCGTCGGGGTCCTGGCGCACCGCGGCCACGGAGTTGACGAGGCTCTTGAAGAGCTCGCGGCGCTGCTGCAGCTGGCCCGGCGCCGCGCTGGGGTCCCGGAGGAAGCCCTTGAAGTGGCCCAGCAAGACGGCGTTGGTCACCCGGCCCCCGGCCTGGCACAGGAAGTCCAGCAGCTCCTCCTGGCTCAGCTCCCGGGCCATCTTCTTCCTCCCGCTCCCGGCGGGCGCCGGTGCGTGTCACCTGCTCCCGGGGGCAGGCCCGCCGCCCTCCATCGGCTGGAGGCACCGAGTGCCGGGGCCGGGGGGCGCGTCGGGACTGCCTCCCGCCGCCTCCGGGGGTCCCGTCCGCCTGGCTGGCCGTCCCGGGCGGCCGAGGTGGCCGGGCTGGGTGGTGCGTGCGCGGTTTCACCTGAACCCTCTGGGCTCCTCCTCCTTGGCACTGGGGGAAGGGCCGGCTCGGCCGCCTCCCGCTCTCGGTTTCTGCCCCCACCCCTCCATGGCAGATGAGTCAAAGCCGTGTGAGCCGGCCGGGAGTGGGGCCGCAGGTGAGGTGAGAAGAGGGGGCGGTGGCGGGCGGGGAGCGACTCCGTGGGGCTCCGCAGGGGCCCCGCCCACCTGGAAGGTGGCTCCCCGCTGGGGTCCTCCCAGCCAGACGCAGCCCTGCGGGGGGAGGGGAGAGAGAGAGAGAGAGAGAGAGAGAGAGAGAGAGAGAGAGAGAGAGAGAGAGAGAGAGAGTCAGTAAGTTATGTATGAAGTCCACCTGCGACGGAAAGGGGAAAGGGCAGTTTACCGAGATATCCGGCAAGTCT
The DNA here is from genome assembly GCA_028646515.1 of Pseudochirops corinnae. NCBI lineage: Eukaryota > Metazoa > Chordata > Mammalia > Diprotodontia > Pseudocheiridae > Pseudochirops > Pseudochirops corinnae. The sequence continues at coordinate 15,795,045 of CM053592.1, forward strand.
CTCCTACTGGGCGCATTTCTTAGGGATTCAGGCGCGGGAAGGGTAAAGAAGGATTTCTGGGTCCCTCGGGCAAGATTGCTGTCTCAGTCACTTTAGACCTGTCTCAAGCCTCTCTTGATATGCAGATACTATCTTTGTAAGGAGATTACCTGCCCCTTTCCTTTACTTCCCGAGTGCTCCCCTGTCTTGCCTGATAATTTATATATGCTAACAACTGTGTCTCTACCGGATTGGATTTCTTCTTTACTGTTATCGGAAGGAGGGAAAGAAGAGAGAGAGTGAAGGGGGAGGGGGGAGAGGGGAGGGAAAGGAGGAAGGAAGGAAATCATACCAAGAGCTGAATAATAGCTACTACCATAATTGATTATAAAGTTATAGGGAACAGAAAAGGGATGATTCAGAACAAAAACAGATGGTCTTGCTTTTTTTATCTATATTGCAAAGAGAAAGCAGATCGGGTTTTGTTTTGTTTTTTAACTTAAGCCTTTTAAAATTATTTTTCTGCATTTCCTGGTGCATAGTAAACCTTTTCATTCATTTTTTCTGGGCCTTTGTTTCTTCTCTTTCAAAATTTTATTTATCAAGGTAGGGGTTGGAGTTTTCCACCCTTCCCCCCAAATAGACTCACTTAGCTTCAGCATTCCAAACATGGCAATAATCTCCTAACCAAAAACAGGGTACCAGGAAGCTCACTCTCTTTGGGTCTGGAGTTAAAAAACCAGCATTTCAATCCAGGTTTTATCACTCTTCTTCCCTACAATGAGGGAGTTGGCTTAAATTGTCTCTAAAAATCCCTTTCAGCTTTGACGTAGTAAATCTTAACAACTATGTATTCATTAAGTTCATTTTTATGCATTTATGGAGAGCTGCGCTTTTCTCATATGTAAAGACATAAGTCTTTACAACTTAACATTTCCTAGTGACTATTGATTTTATAGTACTTTTTGTCACCCTGCTCCTCTTTCCCTTGATTTCCTTTTTTTTTTTTTAATATTTGAGATCTTGCACTCCTTTTAATGAGCGAAGTACTCCCTGAATTGCTTCCGTAGTGTATCTCTTTGTTCATCTTACTTTAATCCAGGTTCTTAACTTGAGTTCTATGAACAGGGTTTGTTATGATTGATTGATTGCCAAATGGATGAGATGATAGATAACTATTTCAATATAATTGGTTTCCTATGTTTTATGCATTTAAAAACTATTCATGATGAGGTGCAGGCTCTGGGATACCCCCCACCCCCACTCCGAGCTATCCTTTACTCTTCCCACTGAAGGCATTTGCCTGAGGTCATGGGCCTTAAATTGTGGCTCTGCCCAAGTCTTTAGCCCTTCTTTGTTCCAACAGTTTCCCACCCTAGATGCTCCTGTTCCCACCCTAGAACTGGCCTGGCCCATCGTAGTCTATGGTCTCCAGGTAGCCTCCGAAACTTCCCACCCTTCATCACTCATTACTGGAGTCTGACCTCATCTGACTCCTCCTGAAGACCCTCCTCAAACTCCTCCTCTAGACTACCCCTAGATTCCTCTGACAACTTTTCTGTATTTAAGACCCCATCTTCCCTCCATGTGGTGTGAGAGCACCATAGAATGACCTAGCACAGACTTACTCTGTGTCAGACTTTCTCTGGCCTGCTTGTCCAATGCAAGCAGCACAGATACCTGGCTCCCTAAGAGTCATATGGCAAACTTTTAATGAACTTTCAATAAATTTTGTTTTTCTTTGGCTGAGAAGACTTGAGTCGAATTCTTTAAGCCGGACCTGGTGTGTTGGTATTTTGGGGTCTCCAGAACAACCCTAACCCTGTTTATGGGTAACCATATCATTCAGAGAAGGGGTCCAGAGGCTTCACTGGTCTGCTGAAGGAATCCACAACACAAACCTTGCCTTAATGGTTCTCCCTCTAATTATATTTACATTTGTGTCTTTATCGAACTTAATCACTTTTTCTTTTTTAGGTTCACTTTTTCTGCTTCTGTTTTCAGTTCAAGCCCATTCTCATTCCTCTGGACCTATCCTATTACATTCTCTTTTCTTCCTTCATATAAAATGAGGGGAGTAAGTACAGACCTCCACCACCCTACTAGGCTTGGAGAAAAAAGAGATCCTGGAGGAACCTTTGAGTATGACTCCTGAAACATAAGGTTGATTTAAAAAATAAATGCTGACCAGCCCATGGTAAAACTATAGAGAAATTTGGCACAAGGATATTAAGGACCCTTTCACCCAGTAGTTCTCAACCTTCCTAATGCTGGGACCCTAATACAGTTCCTCATGTTGTGGTGACCTCCAACCATAAAATCATTTTCATTGCTACTTCATAACTGTAATTTTGCTAATGTCATGAATCTATCTGATATGCAGGATTTATTTTCATTGTTACAAATTGAACATAACCCACGGGTTTAGAACTGCTGTAGTTTAACCTCACCTAAGCCTAAGGTATCCTGTTAGCCCCCTGTCCTATGTGGACTGTTCTGGGAAGTCGGAGGGCTGATCACTGGAGGAAAAGAATATCATTGTCTCTTCCACCTTGTGGGGGTTAGGGGCCCAGCACCCCCTCAATCTGGAAAATCTGAATAAAAACTTTTGGCCCTCTCTTTGTACCAGAGAAGTCTGAATTTGTTTTCTTTTTCTTTTATGGGGTATTTACAATACCTTATTGTAAAATCTGGATTAAGCATTTGGTTGTAGGCTATATGTAAGTCAATGTTCAATAAAGATACTATGTGAAAAAGAAAAAATATGAAAGTTCAACTTTTAAAAAGTGTATATTTGTGATATTAAAAATAAAATATGTTGATACTGTACAATACACTACATCTATTTTATGCATTTCTGAGTTTCTAATTTTTTTTCTGTCATCTACTGACCATCCTGTGTTGTCTGCGGCTTCTGAAAAACTCCTGGAAAGTTATCATTTAATTTCTTAAGCCAACCGAAGATATATGGAAACCTCAACAGGAAAAGTCAAGAAGTGAAAGGGATAACTATATTATGGAATCTTGGGAATGCAGACCATTTCATCATCCTCTGTGGCTGTTACCATAGGTTGGATCAAATGAAAACCACTGGAATTGTCACCATCATCCCATATAGTTAGCACCAAACAATATTGGGTCCCCAGTGGACTGCAGGATATCTCTTCTCTAGTGATGGAGAAGGAAGCCAGAGTACTTCATTAAACCCAGCTCTCCTTACAATGACTCCATGTTGCTCATTAGGAAGGCAGATAGCACCTTCCGGTAAACTATGATGGGGAGCTGAACAAAGTCATCATGCCTAACTGGTGTAGCTGTTTCTGGCCTCATCAGTGTTGTAGCCCAGGCTCAGGTGAGTAGTATAGGGTTATTGATCTCACCAGTGCTCGTTTCTCTGTTCTTGTGGCTGAAACCAGTTAGAAGCAGGTTGCTTTGACCTTAAAAAGAGTCCAAATACCTTCTCCATCCTTGCCCCACAGCTACCTGAATTCTCCCTCTTATTTCCACATTATAGTGGGCAGAGACCCAAATGAGTCTTCCCTTCCTTAGAGCACTGATAAAGACCATGACATTGGTGATAGAACGTTGACCAAGTCAGATGAGATCACACCGGCAAAGGTCCTATATCTAATGGTGGTGCCTATGATGGACAAGGGGGTGGGAAATCAACCCCAATAAAATTCGATGTCTGGCCTATGCAGTTAAGTTTTGGGGCATACAATGGAAGACAGAAACAAGAAACTAGGTACAATCCAAAATAAGCTATTGACCCAACTGTTTTGTTAAGAAGGAAACTCAGAGACCCTTTAGACTCTACAGTTTTTAGAGAAGCCACATCCTCAATCTGAGTATCCTAATGGTCTCTGTTTTCTGAGTAAGTGGGTCCCAGAATAGGCTACAGTCTTGAAAAATCTAAAGAAGACCAACCTGAATTATCTCCCCTGGGGACTTTAATGACCCTACAAGGCACATGTTTTTGAAGGTCTCAGTACCTAAAGATATGCAGTAGAAGGCTGAGTAGTGTCTTTGGTAGGCACCAATGGGTGGCCAGGTTAAGCAACTGTTAGGTTTCTGAACCTGCAGGTTCTCAGTTGCTTACCTATTACCCGGCCCTAGTTGTTCCTAAAGAGATGATTCAGGGTAATACAATTAACCTTTGTCCAGAATTGTCTATTATAGGTTAGGTGATGAAAGATCATCCCTTTAACAAGATGGGTAGGGCAGAAGAGGCTTCTATTGCTAAATGGAAATGGACCATTCAAAATCATGTTTGTTTGGGTCCCTCTGGTGTTAATGTTCATCACAAATAGGCTGCAACTATGACAGAGACCTAGACTTTCAGTGCAGGATCTAGAACCCTGCCTCCTCTGCTAACTGAGTTCTAGCATTTCCTTCCAGTGGGCAGAGTTCCAGGCTGTAAGGCTGGCATATGAGAGAGTCTTAAGGGGTGCTGCAGAGAAGATCTTTATCTACACTGCTTTATGGAGGGGAGCAGTCATGGGTCTGGCAAAGCAAACAGTCAAAAGTTCTCTTTGGGGTCAAGACCAGTGGAGGAATTTTGCCAGAGCCTATCATGTGTATAATTGTTTATGGGGCATGTCAGCTCCTGTCAGGAACATCGTATGCTAAATGCCCTGACTGCCCTGTTTATTACGAGAACAGCAGAGGTTGGGGAGTAGTCCGTTGATAATATGGCCATTAGGGTGGTGATGCCATATTTTGCTGAGTGTAGAATAAGACAGCTATTCCTTCAAAAATGGGCTCCTTTTGCCATTTGGAACACCAGCCTAACCCAAGTGGTCCTCAACCTGTTCCCATCTGGGACGATGGCATTCTCCCATTTCAGAACAAAAGATAAGTTCCTGTTAATCAGCAGATTCCTCATCATGCATAAATGACTGCCCAGATCATGTGTCCAACCTCCCAGAAGCCGTATCTGTAACAGATCAATTCTACCCTAGTAAGGGGAAGGGCTCTTTGGTCTGGTGGTTTCTTGGATTATCTCCAGGAAGAGGGACCTGATAAGAACAGAATGCTTTTGAACAAAGTTCCAACTGGCTCTTCTTTATTCCTGTGGTGCAAAGCCGCATTGTCCTCAAGATCTTTGCCCCTCAGCTTCATAAACTTTAGAAAAATAGCTCAGGGCCTCCTAAGTTGGCAGGCTTCCTTTCCTCTGGGATGGTTCAAGCAATTCATTCCCAGTTTGGGCTTGAGGAACCAAGGGATGATATTGTAAGATATCTTGCATGGGAGAAGTGACAATTTCTATATGTGTATAATGAATGTGTAATTACCTGGGATAAAAAATATTCACTACTTGGTGGTAATTCTGAATCCTTGCACAGTTCAGAGGGTCCTGATTTAGCCCCAGGGGAAGAAGAGGGCAACACCACAGAGGCTCTAAAGGGCAAAGATTTCCTATGGCTCTCAGGAAAGGGGTGGTTTTCATGAGTGAGCCAGGGATTACTAAGTGTGTGAGAGAACCCCAGTATCAGCTTAGATCCCGGATCAGATTACATTCAAGACGCTTCAGTCCTCTTAGCCACTTTACTACAGATGACCTTGATGCAAGATGAAGATCATTGATTATATGAAGTATCATCATCTGTGCAATGGCCTTGATGGGCTAGGCAGGGTTTACTCTGACTCATTGTCATTGCCTTGCATTAGGAGATTCACTGTGAACGGCAAAGAATTGGCATTGCCCATCTTGTGGATCAGATTGTTGAGGTCTGTAACTTAGTCCTTCAGAATAGCGGAGGAAAAGTAAAGGATTTCTAACTTTCATTCTCTTCCACTTTTCTTCTTTCTTCTTTTTCTTTATGGTGAGTCTTCAAGGAAAGACTATGTATTTCTCTTCCCTTGAGTACTGCCTATGCTAGGAGATTGGGCAGCTAGGTGGCACAGAGGATAGTGCCTGGTCTGTAATGGAGAAGACTCCTTGAGTTCAAATCCAACCTCAAACACTTACTAGCTGTGTGACCCTGGGCAAGTCACTTAACTCTGTTTATTCCAGTTTTCTCATCTGTAAAATGAGCTGGAGAAGGAAATAGCAAACCACTCTAGTATCTTTGCCAAGAAAATCCCAAATCAGGTCATAAAGAGTCATATATATTGAAAAACAACCAAACAACAACAATACTAGGAGATTGTTTGAAAACATTTAAATCATGGAAGATCCTCTAAGATTCTCAGGAGCTTCTCACCAAGGGTGATATGTGATAGAACCAATTATCTACCAGGTTTTCCCTCTCTGCAGACCCTCTTACATTAGGAAAAATCTACAAAGCCAAATATTTATTGGCCCAGGGGTGGGGCAAGTCTCAAGCTTTCCTGGTTAACAGTTCACTGGAGGCCCCTGGCTGTGTTGACTGACCTGACTTCCTGCTCATCCACGGAAATAAAAGAATCTACTCTCCTGAGGTTGGGCCCCCCTGATTGGGTGCATATCTATAGACCACACCCTGTCCTGCTTAACAGATGGAATTCCTAGTGGAGACTGGAGGGCTGTGTCTGTAGAAGCTAAGCCTCACAGATCTTTGTTGCGTATCTGTGCCATGTTAAAGTTAAGCCAATCTCCTTTTATTAACTGCTCAGTAATTTAAGAGTGCCTCATTTCATCCAAACAACAAACCGAAGCTAACAGGGTGCCTGCTCCTGACAAAGGTCCATTCCAGTTATAAATCTATGACCTTATCGAGAGCATACAGGCAAACAAGCCTCTACATCTCTTTCTGGTCCCTAAGCTTGGGCTTTCTTTCTTGTTTTTCTTTTTAAATGTATATATATAAGTCAATATCTTCATAGTACAGTTCTGCTAATCAAAGTCCCTTCTTTAATAACAAATAATGGACAGCCACAAAAGTATAACTGTACTTACTATAAATACAAAGTTATTGAGAAGATACATAATCATAAAAAGCTGCTATTAAGTATTAAATGAATTTAAATTTCAAGTTGCGGAGATCAGATATATCCAACTCTTCACGGCTCCATTTGGGGCTTTCTTGGCAAAGATACTGGAGTGGTTTGCCATTTCCTTCTCTAGCTTATTTTAAGATGTGGAAACTGAGGCAAAGAGTGTTAAATGACTTGTCTGGGGTCACAGAGTAAGTGTCTGTGGCTGGATTTGAACTCAGGTCTTCCTGACTCCAGGCCTGATGCTCTATCCACTGTGCCACCTAATTGGAAATATTGATAGGAAAACCCAGGCTCAAAAAAGGAAAAGTCAGAACTGGTTTGTTGACCCTATCTAAAGAAAAATGGTTAGTAGCTTCATGTCAACCTCAAGGGAGCTGTCCAGAGGCAGGCTACATGGATTTATCTTTGGCCCTGTCAAATTCAGTATTTTTACGCATCACTTATATGATGGCATAAATGATATGGTTGTCAAAATTGCATAGAACCCCAAACTGGAAGAGATAATTGGTGGGGAGTGATAGGGCCAGGATGCAAAAATATTTCAGCACGCTGAAATAATGAACCAAGTCTAAGAAGATTAAACTTGATACAGATAAATATAAAGCCTTGTGCTCTGATACAAGTGGAGGATGGAGGTGTGATTGTCAAGTAGTTCATGTGAAAAAGACTCGGGATGCTCATGTACTGAAAATTCACTGTATGAAAACAGTGTGGCATTGTGACCCAGAAAGATAATATGTTTTTAGACTTCATTAAATGGAGTCACATCATATGTGCTTTTAATTTGGGCAAATTCAACTGTATGAATTGGGCAAAAAGAGCAAAGGAAGAGTGAGACAGGGACAGAGTGACTGAGAAAGAGACAGAGAAACAGAGAAAAATAATTATTTAAATAGGGTCACTGATTCTGTCCATCATCTGATACTCCTGAGTGATCAGGAGCTGGGAGAGTGAATTCTCTGCCCAACCCCCTAATTCCAAAATCTATACCATGGACTTTAAAGTTTCTTCCTCTGCCCCTCCCATGCCGCCCTAAAGGGCACAAGGAGATAAGGGCAGACATGGAGATATGAGGAGAGAGAAGATGATAAAGCCAGCCTCCCTTTATCCTCAAGGTACCTATCTGGCTTGCAGGCTTCCCTTACCTACATTATTCCAAGATGCCCAAGGCTGCTCACCTTACAGAAATGCCATGGAGAGGGGTGATTTGGATTATCTAGGATTTTTGCTCTCCAAACTAACTTTAGAATCTGTGTGGAGTACAGGAACCCCAAAAATCCTCTACCCAAGAAAAATCAAAAGTCAGAGGCATCTTGAGGAAGGAACAGGAAATTTTATTCCCTTTCCCCCTGGAAGAGGGTGGTCCTCTCCATGGCAGGGGATCAAGGAGAAGAGGTGTGTTGCAAAAGACAGAACAAGAATTTATACCCTAACACAGTCAACCCCCCTCCCCCTGGCTGTCCCTTCTCCCATTGACTAGGAGACAGGCTCTCAGTCTTGGCATGAAATCTAACCCAAGGGTGGATAACAAAGAAGCCCCCCCACTATCTCCTATTGGCAGGGAGGTGGGACAGGAAGCCAAGGTATCACCCATGGCCTTATTTGGTAAACACCAAAGCAAAGGAGGGGAAAAGGTCACAAGCAAGGATAGAGGTCTAAAACTCCTGTAAAAGGGCCTAATGCTTTTAAAGGTGTGGTATATAAGGGTGAAGGTCTAAAACTCCTGAAAGGGGCCTAATGCTGATGACAACAAGGGAAGGAGGGAAGGATCTAGGCTGTGTAAACCCAGGATTCAGGTCTGTCCAGTCTTACAAAAGTCTATCTTTGGTTTCCACATAGTTTCTCTCCCTTCTCATTCTGAAATCATATCTAAAATCATAATTAATAAAAACATCATTTTTACTCATAACATTCTATCAGGTTCTGGTATTGAACCATTTGACAATGGCGAGGAATTAGGACCTAATTCTGGTCTTCATTACCTTTGGCTATAGTATCTGCAGGAGCAGTTGCCAGGTTGCATCTCTCCAGTGGCTGTTTCCCAGGATGACTAGGGACACAGGGCTGGAAGCACTTCTATTCCCAATACTCTTGGGCTGTCTCCATCAGGGTCTAAGGCAGCAGTTCACAACCTGTGGGAGTATCCCTTTGGGAGTAGAATGACCCTTTCACAGGGGTCACAGGGGTCACAGGGGTCGCCTAAGACCATCGGAAAACACATATTTCCAATGGTCTTAGGAACCGAGACACGACTCCTCTAACGTCTCCAGGTGGGTCCACCCACATGCAGATACGCCCACATACAAGTATTAAAGGGTTGCAGCATTAGGAAGGTTGAGAACCACTGGTCTAAGGGAAGATGGTGGTCAAGGTGGTGCTGGTGGATCACTTTGCCTGGCACATGATGCTTCTTATCTTTCCTTCACGTTGTCCTGATGCTTGAACTAGGCTGGATCACCTTTGTGAGGGGCATTTGTTTGGCAGGTGTTGGGATCAATAATCCATGGGATCAGGAAATGCTAATAAATGTGTATTTATATAGACATATATGTATAAACATATACATATATATGTTTAGACATATATGTCTATATACATATATATTGCAAAAAACTTTTTAAAGGATAAGGTAATGATGTTATAAAAATAATTTTATATATGAATGGTACAATTTTTTTGCTTTCACTAAAATATTATGGATAATGTTTAGTAAGAATAGTGCGGTTAAATCTGCTTAATGTTGGTTTAATATTTGGTGATACAGCAATTTGAAGATCTGATTCCAAATTCAGTTTATTTCACCCCTTGATTTTAATGACTGGCATAACTGAAAAAACTATCTCTCAGTAAGATCCATAGATAAATCATGATAATCATTTTCCAGTTCGTTCCATTATATATGGTTTTTGTAGAAATTAAGCTAGTAAATTTCCAGCTTCCCTAATGCCCATCAGTTGTGTTTGTGAACCACTCAGAAGGTGGTGCATTTTCATATTTTGGCAAATGAGTTAAAAAGTAATGGATTACGCAGTTATATGCTAACATAACTAAAAAGACAAAAGAAATAGAAGAATTCTTTCAAAAATATAAAATACTCAAACTATCAGAAGATCAGATAGAGGCCTTAAATAACTCAATCTTGGAAAAGGAAATAGATCTAGTTGTAAGGGAACTATCCAGGCAAAAAGTCCCTGGACCTGATGGACTCACAGGAGAATCTATCAAATGTTTAAAGAAGAGTTAGCACCCACGCTTCACAAATTACTCTCAAAAACTGAGAAAGAAAGCACCTTATCAGAACTCTTTTCTGAAACAAGTAAAGTCCTAATACCTAAACCAAAGAAAGATAAAACACAGAAAGAAAACTATAAGCTAATATTACTAATGAACATTGACTAAAAAATTTTAAACAAAATCTTATCAAACAAACTTTGCCAATTTGCCCAACAAATCATTCATTATGATCAAGTGGGATTTATATAAAGGATGTAAGGATGATTCAACATTAGGGAAACAATCAATATATTAATCATGTTAAAAACCCAAATATTTCAATGGGAAGGGAGAAGAAGAACAAGGGAAAATATCTCACATAAAAGAGTCATCAAAAGGAAGAGCTTTTATTGTAGAGGGGGAAATGAGAAGGGTGGTAGGCAACACTTGAACCTTACTTTCATCAGAATTAGCTAAAAGAGAGAATAACATACTGTTATGGGAATCTGAAGATCTTCCCTGCCCCTATGCCCTTTGATAGGCTTAAGTGGCTCTGGGAACCTTCCTTGATTTGAAAGTATACTCTGCCCCCTAATAGGCTGAATGTGGTCACATGGAGCCTGTGGCAGGAAGCTTCTTTTTCAGGAATGCCCATACCTTATTACTTTGTGATTGGGCAGTTGGTCAAGAGGGCTGTGACATTCTCTGATCCAGGAGACAGCTATATATA
>CM053592.1:15806387-15834881 GCA_028646515.1 Pseudochirops corinnae
AACTAGGTAAATGATATACATTTGATTGATTAAAGTAAGATTGTTAACCCATTTTGAGTTGCTTTCCTCTAGAAAAGCAGATCTAAGAACCTGTGCTAGCAGCCACCCTCGGTATGCTAGGGTGCTTGCTGATACACATACACACTCAACTGGGTATAGAAAACTTACCCAATAGGGAAATAGGAGGTGAAAGGGATAAGAGAAAGCAGAGGAGTAAAAGAAGAGAGGGAGGACTAAGGGGATTGGTGGTCAGAAACAAAACAGAATTTTGAAGAGGGACAGTGTAAAAAGAGAATGAGAAGAATAAACAGGGAGAAAATAGGATGGGGATGCACAGTTAGTAATCATAACTGTAAATGTGAATGGTATGAATTCATCCAAAAAACAGAAGTAGATAGAAGAATGGATTAGAAACCAGAATCCAACAATATATTGTTTACAAGAAACACCCTTGAAATGGAGAGACACACAGAATAAAAATAAAGGTCTGGAACAGACTCTATTCTGCTGCAGCTGAGGTTTAAAAAAAAATGCAGGAATAGCAACCATGATCTCAGATGAAGCAAAAGCAAAACCAGACCTAATTGAAATAAATAAGTAGGGCACCATAGACAATGAAGTAATATCAATACTAGATACACACACAGCAAATGATATAGCATCCAAATTCTTAAAGGAAAAGCTAAATGAATCAAAGGAGGAAATATACAGTATAATTGTACTATAAAGGAACCTCAAATTTCCCCTCTCAGAACTGGAAAAATCTAACCATATACTAAGTAAGAAAGATGTTATGGAGATGATTAGAATTTTAGAAAAGTTAGATATGAAAGGTCTCTGGAGAAAGTTGAATAGAAATAGAAAAAAGTATTCCTTTTTCTCAACTGTATGTATACTTCCACAAAAATTGGCCATGTATTAAGGCATAAAGACCTCAAAAATAAATGCAGAAAAGCAGAAATATTAAATTCATCCTTTTCAGACCACAATACAAGAAAAATTACATTCAATAAATGACCCTGGAAACGTAGATTAAAAAATAATTAAAAACTAAATAATCTAATCCTAAAGAAGGAGTAGGTCAAATAACAAATCATAGAAACAATAAATAATTTCATTGAAAAGAATGTCAGCAATGAGACAACATACCAAAATGTATGGGATACAGCTAAAGTAGTACTTAGAGAGAAATATATATCCCTAAATACTTTCATATCCAGAGAAAAAACTGATAGAGTTGGCAGACAGAAGCATATTTTTTTCTCTTTGTTTATCTTTCCTGCTTTTTTTTTTGCAACTTGCTAATACAGAAATATGCTTTGTATGATTTCACACATATAATTGATATCACATTCCTTACCTTCACAATGTGTGGGGGAGGGCTAGTAGTAGGAGAATTTGGAACTCAATTTTTAAAAAAGGTTAATAAATAAATAAATAATAAAATGTTTAAAAGAATTAGAAGGGAAAGAAGCTCATTAAATTACAGAAAATGATTTATTGTGATACTATTTTCTAATATCTATAAACTTTTAAAAATATGTTTTGCACCCCCTAAAAAAAGATAAGGCACACTAATATATTATAGTGGAACTGTGAAGTGGTACAAGTATTTTGGAAGCAATTTGGAAATATGCAAATAAAGTGACTAAAATGTCCATACTCTCTGAACCAGAGATTCCATTACCGGGCTTAGATTCAAAGTAAGCCATTGATAAGAAAAAAAAAAATCTCCTTATACTCCAAAATATTCATAGTAGCATCTTTTGTGTAGCTAAGAATTGGAAACAAAGTAGATGTCTGTCTATTGGAGGAAGTCTAAACAAAGTGTATGACATGAATATAATGGAATATTTCTGTGCTGTTCAGAAATGATACGTATAATGAATATAGAGTGAAAAGAGCTAAATGAACTGATGCAGAATAAGGTACATAGACTCAAGAAAACAATATATGCAATACTTCCTTTTTGTAAAAGGAAGAAAACTATGTACTAAAAAAATTAAAAGGAAATGTGGTAAAATTACAAAGATTAAGCAGCATTTGATTGAAGAGATATAAGAGTATATTTTCGATCTACCCTCTGTGGAGGTGAAGGGTGTATAGGTATTACATGTTACACATATTTTGGGACTTTCTCAATGTATTAATCAGTTTTGCTGACCTTTTTTTCCTCTCCAAAGAACATTATTTGTCACATTAAATACTCTCTGAGAGGGGGAGAAGAAGGGATATATGGGATAACTATGGTGATATAAGAAACAGAAAATATCAACAAAAGCTTATTTTTAAAAAACTTCTAGGAATGCTTCAATTAGAATCTAACTTCAGTGACCACAGGTGGGCCCAAAGGAGTTGGGCTATGGCACCTTCCTGATTCAGTAAGCAATGTTATATAGATTATATTTGTGCAATCATGTAAAATATATTTCCATGTTAGTCATGTTGTGAAAGAAGATAGACCAAAAGGGGGGGAAATATGAAAAAAATAAAGAAAGTGAAAAATATTATGCTTTGATTTGCATTTAGACACCATCAATTCTTTTTTCAGCGGTGTACGGTATTTTTCATCATGAGTCCTTTGGAATTGTCTTGGATCAATGTATTGCTGAGAATAACTAAGTCATTCAAAGTTGACCCTGGTTCAGTATTGCTATTATTGTGCACAATGTTCTTCTGGTTCTGCTCACTTCATTCTGCATCAGTTGGTGTAAATCTTTCCAGATTTTTCTGAAATCAGTCCACTAGTCATTTCTTATAGCAAAATAGCATTCTGTTATAATCATATACCACAACTTGTTCCCCAATTGATAGGCATCCCTTCAGTTTTCAATTCTTTGTCTACCAGAAAAAGAACTGTACAAATAGGTCCTCCCTCCTTTAGTTCTCTTTTAAAAAAAAATATTAAAAGACACAAAAATCTTAGCAAATTGATCAAAGGACTTAATAGCTTAACTTGCAACCAGTATTACAATTTCTTGAGAAGTTGTAACTTAAGCCTCAACAGAACATAAAGCAGTTTGTAAGCCTACTGAATAAACATTCCACATTGCACCTTTGCTCTGCACTGTCCAAGCAACTCCAAGTCCATATCTTCTGCTAACGGTCATTTTCTCAGATGAAGAAAGGTCACCTCCAAGCCTGGAGGCATCAATCTGGAGAATGATGTTTAGTCACCTAATCAGGAAAGGAAACATTAAATGGAAAAGGAAGCCAGGGGCCCAAGAGTGAGCCCAAGTATCTGAATCCTCACTTCACTGTAGGGTGCCACTGTAGGCAGTGGTAGGATGCCAACTGCATTCCTCTCCACCCTATTATAAGAAGTCTGCTAAAAAGGCAGAACTACTTGCCCATCAGGAGAGTTGGAGGAGGAGAGAGAGCCAGATGTCTGTTTGGTTTTACCTATACCCTGCTCCCCTATTACTGTCATGGTAGAGGGGGAGGGGTACCAAGGGACCATCCAGGGTTTGCCACTTTATTTCAAAGCACTGGGTCCTTTTAATGCTGAGTCACACACAGCCAGAAACAGTAGACCTTGTCATCTCAAAGCACCTTGCTCGCTGAAGCACTGAGTCATGCACATGTGGTCGGCTGGAAGCAGGTAAAGAATCTCTGCGTGTGCTCTGTGCAGCGTTCATCACAGGAAAATTTTTAAAGAGGTTAGGAACACCTTTTCTTTTTCAACTATGCAGATATGAGAGTTTTTATAGGTGACAAACATATCATTTTCAGTGACTTAAAGAGGAGAAAGGAAGTATCCTGGGGTAGAGAGTAGTCAACAGTATCAAATGCTACATAGAGGTCAAGAAGGACTGAGGAAACTATCATCCTATTTGGCAGCTAAGGGATCGTTAGTATCGTGGAAGAGTAGTTCAGTTGAGGAAAATGTAAAGGTTGAGAATCTGGAAGATGTCAGAAGTTTGGAAGAAATCCAAGACACCCAAGTCAAATGGGAAAAATGCCCCAAATCAAGAATAATTCTATGAGTATGGTCATATTCTCTGGAGCCAGGAGAATACAGGACTAGACAATAAAGGCTCTCTCCTTTTGGGATCAGGACTGAGGAAGGAATTTCACTGATGCATCCTACCACACACATTTGTGTGGATGGGCAGGGGAACCTGTCAGGATCCATCAGAGACATCATATACCATCCACTTCAGTGAATAAGTAGGTCAATGCCCTTATGAGAACAGCAGAAGTTGGATAGTGGCTCCATCATCAATCTGCACATAGGGTCCATAAGGTCAAGCAGCAATTGGTGCTGTACCATATGATCCCACTAACAAAGGACAAGGCAGCTACTTCGATTCGAATGTGCTCTCCTTAGCCAATCAGAGCACCCATCTCTGAAGTACAGGTATAATGGCATGACCCCATGTTTCCTGACCTGCCTCTGAGTGGCAAAGTGGTTATATTGGCTCCCTTTCTTCATCTCAAGGCAAAAGGTTTATCCTGCCTGCCCATACTCATTCAGGTAATGGTATTGTTGCACCAGCTGTCTTCCACCTTACACAATCATCCAAGCTTTCACATAACATTAAGGGTACCTGTGCACCTTTGGTTTGGATCAGGAGACTCACTTCACTATGAAGGAGGTCTGTCCCCTCCCCCACTATTGTTTTTTATGAAGTAGGTCTGCTAATAGGGTGACAGCAGATTGAGAATAGTTAGCATCCCCAAACAGCAGGTTGAACCTGACTATAGCCAAGAGAGGTACCAGTGCCTATTGAGTACAGTACAGTCCATTTTCATTATGTGGCCAGATTCTCCACTTAAATTCCCAGAGTGAGAGCACCTACATACCCCCCTCAGGATTCCATGGGTACACCTCAAAGGTTGGAGCTATCTTTTTCTAAAATTCTGTTGGTTCAAGTCTTCATTCTGATGCATTTTCCCCATCATTAACTGATGGTTACCAGTGCTCCTGTTTCATTTAAACAATTAACATCAATTGACTTTTACAAAGGGATAATTGCTGTGAAAATATAGCAAGAACAGAAGTACAATCTCTCTCTATTTCTCTCTTACACATACACACACAGTGCCACACTGTTCCCCATACCATCTAAGGCCCTGGAGAGAGTGGGTTCAAACTTATCATAGCTGCTTTGAACACTGTCCTACCAAAATCATTTCCAAATATGGCTTAGCTGATGGATGAGTTGATGGCACTCCCTACTGGCTGCCTTCAATCTATTCTGAGTCATAGATCACTTGGGATTTTGCTCCTCATAGCTGAATGCAAACTCTGATATCGACTTCTGGTGGCTCTCTTTCTAACTTTCTAAAGCTCTGAAGGTCATAGCTGTCTCTAATCACCTTTCACCTAAAAGTGGAAAAAAGCGAATGAAAAGAGGGAATGAACTAATGTAAAAGAATTAACATAGGGGTCTCTTCACTGGCCATATATAAGACCCAGACTTTGAAGATCTGATTTTTTTCCTCATCCAGAGACTCCAGTACTGTGTGGCATGCATGAAAAAAACAAGACTCACTTGGGCCAGGTTGTATCTTTTGAATGCACCCCAGCTTCAGAAAAGGAGCCAATCCAAAGTCTTTACCATGTGGTTAGTGGGTAGAAACCAGTTAAAGAATTTCTGCCTGTGCTTCGAAGGGACTGAATCAGCTACACACGAAGCTCATAAGAGGTAGACACAGCCCACCCTCTATTTCAATTATATTTAATCTTGACTGAGGTCCAATTTCTGACTCCTTCCCCACTTTCCATACACTAAAGTTCACCCTCTTACAATCTGTTTCCTATGTTGAAGTCACACCTAGGAAGAAAGACACTCATAAAATACTTATTGCACGGATTTCAAGGTCATGAATGTTCATGATTTCAGAGGAAACAAGAGTAAACTCTTACATTATTATCACAATTATGCTATGTCTAAGAAACAGAATGAAAGGTGGTGTTTTTGTAGATTTTCTGTTGTAATGGGGATGATAGAATTTCTAATCTCTTGGCCTATGTCGTCTCCCATGGAACTGGGCATATATACTTTGGCTCCATGGGAAGGGACACATTTTGTGGTCCCATTTTACTAAAGGATACAAACATACATACACACACACACACACACACACACACACACTCACACAGACACACAGCTAGCAGCTCCTGCTTGGCTTTTACACATCCCATTCCGGAAGACTATGTCAAGATGATTGGTCACTGAACAATGAAACACTACCCATTCTCCTGCTATATAAGAGATACTGACAACAAACTTCCTCTCCATCAAAATGCCAGCACCAGATCTCCTTTGGACTTACAATGAGGAGAGATGAGCTGATTTCTCTCCCTTCCTCCACAACAGCAATGGTTACTATATGCACATGGCAGAAGACTGCCTAGCCAAGCCAAAGATTGGACCTCAAGTTCCTTTTCTGTTTGTTTTTCTTTTTCTGAGTACAGGTCACTAAAAGGTATTCTGGGGAAATGAACGTTTCCAGCCTTATTGGCAGCTTCATAATTTTGAGAGATTGGATGCTGATTACCTAGTGGGAAATATTCCTTGCAACTGCACATTTCTCAAAGGAGAGCACCACCAGCAGGAGTTTGACTATGATGTGAAATAGCTCTTGAGTGGTCCTACCAAGTTGTCTTTGTCTTCTAGGATAGTGGTTCTCAACCTGTGGGTCACCTAAGATAATTGGAAAACACATATTTCTGATGGTCTTAGGAACTGAGACACTGCTCTTCTATCCATCTCCATGCAGGTCTGCCCACATGCAGATATGCCCACGTACAAGTATTAAAGGGTCGCAGCATTAGGAAGGTTGAGAACCACTGTTCTAGGAGATTCAGAAGGAAAGCAGAGGAGATAAGAGATATTAGGTTGCCTACCAAACTGAAGGTCAACAGAGTCATTGTGTTGACCTCATTGTTGTGTGCTTGTGGAATCTGGAGAGTTTACCAGCACCATGGCAGGAAACTGAATTGCTTCCATTAGAATTGTCTTAGGAAGATTCTGAAGGTCTCCTGGAAGAATAAGGTAAGGTACTGAGGTCCTTTCTTGGATTAAACTGCCAAGCATTCAAACTCTACTGCAGAGAATGCAATTCTGATGGGTTGGTCATGTTGTTTGAATGCCAAACATGTACTTGTCTAAAAGACTGTTTTACAGAGAACTGACTCAAGGCAGTGGTCAGAAGAAATACTACAAGCACACTCTCAAGGTCTCTCTTAAGAACTTTGGAATTGACTGCATGACATGGGAGACACTGGCACAGGACCACCCAGCACATTGTGCCCTCATCAGAGGAGGTGTTATGCTCTATGAGCAAAGTAGAATTGCAGTAACTCAAAAAAAATTCAAGATGCACAAATTTAGAGAATTCACTCCAAATATTCACATGGATTATTTGTGGCCAACCTGTTGTAGAGCGTTCCGAGCTCATACTGGTCTAATCAGCCATCATCAGACATACTGTAACTCGATTCCAACACAGTGATATCATTTTGGTCCTCTCTGGGAAAGAGGGGCAACAAATCAAATATGTGATGTTTCCATAGCAGGTTAGTTTCCTGTTTTAAATATTTGTTAACATATGCTTATGAGTCTTTTGTGATTTAAGCATTTCTTTTGTGGCAGAAGAAATAAATGAGCCATTTTATACTTTGTATCTACTTTGTATATTAAGTGGCTTTCTAGAAGAGACATTCAACCCCTTTCATGGGAGAACGTAGATGTAAGCCAAACATAAGCTTTATTGAAGAAGTTTTCCCAGAAACTCCAAGGTGAGTCAGACTGAGTAGTAGTCTGACCATCCTCCCTCTTCTGGACTGCCTTGACAAGGACTAAAACTGAGTCAGCTTGAACCCAGAGCAAGAGATCTTCTGTGACCTTTAGGTGAGACTTGGATTCAATTTTGAAGTAACATAGAAGACAACATTTTTAAGATCTGGGCAAGAAAAAGAGCTATCAGAGAGGCTTTAAATGACTTCATTTTGACAGTTACATTGTGGCTCAGTGTATCTCCCTGCAATGTAAAGATGTTGTAATCTGAAAATAAGTAACTAAGTGACTTCTGATAGGCCTTTCTAAACAATCACTCTACAGCTATAAATTCTGTAATGTTGCAATGAAAGATTTTTCTCATTACCTTACTTAATTTTAATTTTATCATAAAATTAATATCAATAATAATATAAATTTATGAATATACCAAATAAAGAGAAAATCTTACATAGAATCCTCTGAATTTAACAAGATAGAATCAAACAAATAGGTAAATTACAAATACACAGGGAAAAGATCTTTTTCTGTTTTGACTTTCAGGTCTTTCTGAAGTTCTGTTTTCTTTGGCCTTTCTATTGGTACTATCTCATCAGGATTCTGTCCCTTTAAAGTGTAGCTCTTTTATATGGAGTAGGATGGTACTGAAAGAGGCATTAAAATTACTTTTGCATAAAGAAAAAATAAAACTGATAATGCATGAATAATCTGATATCTGAAAGGCATAGGAAAAAAACTTTAGTATAAATTAAATGGTCATCTGGTATCAGGAAGACTCATCTTCCCGAGTTCAAATCTGGCATTTCCTAGCTGTGTGATCCTGGGCAAGTCACTTAACCCTGTTTGTCTCAGTTTCCTCATCTATAAAATGAGCTAGAGAAGGATATGGCAAAGTATTCCATTATTTTTGCCAAAAAAAAACCCCAAATGAGGCCACAAAGAGTTGTACATGATGAAACAACAAATAATTAAAGCTACCAAAAAAATCAATTTTCAAATGAGATGTGAACACTTTGGGGGCAAAAAAAAAAAAAAGCTGTAGCATAAATATAAAGGCTTCAATTCCCTCACAAAGGATATAGGGCAATGCCCCTTTTTTTAGAGAACAGTTTCATGATTTAAAGGTGTGGAGAATGAATGTTTATTAAAAGCTTGCACCATGTGAGTATGAAGAAAAATGAGTATAAAATATGGATGTGAAGAAATACTACTGAAAGATGTGCATGAGAACTGTTAAATTAATGGTTGGTGCTGCAAAGCATTGTGGTCCCTCAGCTTATTTCCACGTAATGGTTTAAGAGGGTAAAGCTCATAAAAGGAAAAATCATGCAAACTTTTGTAGTCTAAAGGGTAATTTTAAAAGGATTGTTGGTATCCTAGTGGAGATCTGGTGGGTTCTAACCTCCTAAGTAGAGATGAGTCACTGAGTACCAGAAGATACTGATTTGAGTTGCTGAAAGTATAGCAAACAGACTGAAGAATCCTTGCAGGAGTAACCAGGAATGGGCAAGAGAGGAGAAACTCAACAAGGGACAGAAAAGTCTGCTCTCTTTGACCATCTGCAGAGAGAAAGCTTCAGCTTTGAGATTCTTGATTGGCTGAAATGACATTGGAACCCCTAGGATGGGAGGTTCAGTGTGGCTGCTACCTTTCAGAAGCACCTGGAGTGTGGAAAACTGAAGCTCCTTGCTCCTTGCTGCCCTCTGTATTTTGAAAAGGGAAATCAAAAGGAGGAAAGAATGTTCTGCTTTACTCTTTGTTTTATTGGAAGGAAAGTTGAGATATAATTGGATAATGTATAGTTCTAGTGAGTGAAAAGTGGCTGGGGCTTGGCTGCCTTGGGGGGGAGGTGGAGGAGGAAAAGAGAAAAGGGAGAGGAAGAGAGTAGAGAAACAGATACACAGAGAGAAACAAAGAGTCGGGGAGAGAGACAGAGGAGAGAGAGTCAGGGAAAGAGTAAGAGAGAGGCGAGAGAGATAGATGAGGAGAGACAGAGTCATGGAGAGACAGAAAGATAGGCAAGATGGAGAAAATCAGGGAAAGACAGAAAAAGAGGAAAAAGAGAGAGAGAGAGAGAGAGAGAGAGAGAGAGAGAGAACAAGAAACAGAGGGAGACCCCCAAAAAAGCCTGATTAGATTCGCAGTTCTCTGGCTTATGACCTCTTAGCTACTTTCACTACAGATGGCCCTGACATATAATGAATTGGTGGATTTTAAGAGAGTGCTGCAAAAAAAAAAAAATCCATGGGGGACAGAAAAAGTAGTGGAGTTGTGGTTGAGAAAGGGAGCTACAATTTACAATTCCAAGTAAGAGTGAACACTTTCTCAGCATTCTTTTAAAGGTGTTCTATGAGTTGAAAGAGCTTGTAAAACATTCCGTCAGAGCAGGGCTAGAGGAGGATTTGTCCAGCTCTAGCATAGTGAGGATCAGAACCACAGATAGTAGAGAAGCAACTTCACGTGATACTCATTTCCTAAATGGTTTGATGGCACCACACTCTACAGTTGACATTTGGGAGTTAACTCCAAGCACACTGGCTTTCCTCACTCATGTATCTTCCTGCCAGATCTCTATGCATTTCATCCCTCTCCCATAGATGCTAAGTGCATTAGTGGGACAGTGGGAACTAGGTTTATGTGTGAATTATGGTGTTTTTATTACTCTCACACTTATCTTAATATATTACTACCTGTGATGTCATTATTATGTATTTTGCCTTATTGCTAAGTAAATGGTTATATTTAAGATCTAAAAGTGACATCACTCCAGGTGGTTGGTTTATGTGAATGGGAAACACACTGATGAAAGCTTAGGACCTACAGAGGTAAATAGGTGAAGTTTATGTCCCATGAACCTCCACTTTGTAACATTCCTGACATGGACCTGGCATGAAATGATACATCTGGCATGGACCCTCACAGTATAATCCTTCATATGCATCAAGATCCCAGGGGTCTTGACCCACAGTTTGAGAAGTGTTGCAGGGATCACAAGTGAAAGAAGTTTAAGAAACTCTGAAAAGAGCAGCCATCCTCTTGGCTAACACAATCATGCCAACCTTCCCTCACATTGACAGGTCTGGGTTCCCAGAGAAGAAGCACCACCAGATGACTGGGATTCAATCTCTGCAAGGTCCTTAAGGACAATCCTATTTGGGAAGGGAGGATATACTCCTACTTTTCTTTAGCTGAACTTCTGCTTGTGTTTCCCATTTAATCATAATCAGTCAATAAGCATTTAACCACTAATGATGTGGCAGACATTGCATTAAATGCTAGGGGTGCAAAGGAAGGCAAAAATGCCATCTTGAGGTCATCAAGGAGCTCACATTCTAATGCAGGAAGGATGTCAAATCATTCATAGAAAATACAAGGAAAGGAAAGGTCATCTTAAAATTAGGAACAGAAAAGGTCTCCTGCAGAGTTGGGGCTTGACCTGAATCTTTTTTTTAAATGTCTTTATTAATTTATTTCTAGGACACTTGCTGGGAGGGCTGCCATAAGTAGGGTTCTCTCTTTTTTTTTTTAATTTATTTTATTTTTTTGCTGAGCTGAATCTTTTTTAAAATAGTATTTTATTTTTTCCAATTACATGTAAAGGCAATTTTTAACATTCATTTTTTATATAAAATTTTGAGTTTCCATTTTTCTCCCTCCCTCCCTCTTCCTCCCCTTCCCTAAAACAGTAAGCAATTTAATATAGGTTATATATGTTCAATCATGTAAAACATATTTCCATATGAATCATGCGATGAAAGAAGAAATTGAGGCAAACAGAGGTTAAATGACTTGCCCAGGGTCACACAGCTAATAAGCTATCTAAGGCCAGATTTGAACTTGTGAAGATGAGTCTTCCTGATTCCAAGCGCAGTGCTCTACCCACTATACCATTCAGTTGCCCTCCTTCCTCCAACCCATGCTATACTTGCTATACCACCTAGCTATCAATTACAATGACAAGAACTTCCTTTAAGTTAAAGAAATGGAAAGACACTCCAGTTAGTTCTCTAGGCAAGGCAGATGAACCCAACTTACTCTTCAGTCAACTGGATTCTGAATCATACAAGCAGCTATACTGTACATATCTTGTTCCAACAAAGCCATGCTTACAACAAAATCTTTCCCCATCCATTTCTGCTTCTCATACCAGAGAGGGTGTATGGGATGAGTGAAAACTTCTCAATTTGGGGTTGTTAACTTTCCCTTCTTCCCTCCTTCTTCATTGCTGCTGTATCTTCCTTTGTCTGTTTTCCTGCCTTGGTGGGACCCTCACCCCCTCTTTTCTTGCTGTCCCATTTGGGGAAGAATTTGGTGAAGTATGCCTCTCCACCAATGACAGAGGAAATAGTCAGGGAGGGGGCTTGACTAAGTTAAGTTACAAATTCCTGCACTGTCTTTTGTAACTGGCCTCTTCTCCATGATGAGTCATGGGGAAGACTGCCCTCTTCTCCGAGGAGGAGACTAAACTCCTGTTCTTATCCTAGGAGATCTCTGTGTTTATTTGTTCACTAAATTAAGGGTGAGGGTATTTTTCATCCCAAACAAGGGGAAAAGACAGCAACCAGGAATTTACCCAGGGTCACACAACCAGAGTGTAGACTCAAACCCAGGTGTTCCTGATGTTGTGGCTTTCTCTCTCTTCACTAGTTTAGGCTATCTATCTCTATACTAAATGGAGAAAAGGGTGTATGGGGTATTCAGGGAGACCTAGGACATCTAGCATAAGGGCTTGACAAGTGCTTTTCAGGGCTGTTCATCCACCTTGGGTGTCCACCTTTCACCCAACTCTCACCTCTGACTCCAAGAAGCTGGTGTGTACACAGCAGCCAAACCTGGGTAAGTCTCAGTCTATGGGATAAGGAGGTTGATAGTAACCAACAAATCTCAAACCCATCAGTGACTTGGGGAGATGTCTACCCCAAGTATGTGAGGACTTTCCCCCAATAGAATGGGCAGGTGAGAACAATTTGTTTAACAGTCATGAAGGCAGCTGAAGCAGGTGCTGTGGAGTTCTTAGAGCTTGGTCAGACATAGATGATGCCAAGGTCATCCACTGCACACTGGGGCCATCACTAGTCATCTTGAGTTTTATCTTGCTACTGGACTTTGATGACTCTGGAAGAAGAGTGAGGTTGATGATTTTGTGCAACTCCGTCTCACTGAAATCCAATTCACACACAAATCATCACCTATAATATCATTGGTTCTCTTCAAAAACAAAGGAAAATCAGAACAACAACATGCATAAGTCAAGACCCTGTGATGTCATTGATCCTCTTGGAAAATGAGAGACCAACAATAACAATATGGAGAAAATTCAAAAATTTGGAAAAATAAAAAGAAAATATTTTCTGTAGAGTTAGAGTTAAGCTTAACTTTGTTCTTAGACTGTTTATTATTTCTCTTTGGGGACATGAAATATAGAACTATCATAATCTCTTTTTTTTGTTTGTTTTTGGAAGGCAATTGGGGTTAAGTGACTTGCCCAAGGTCACACAGCTAGTTTCTGTGTTAAATGTCTGAGGCTAGATTTGAACTCAGATCCTCCTCACTCCAAGGCCAGTGCTCTATTCACTGAGCCACCTAGCCACCCCTATCATAATCTTTTAAAAATGCAGTTAGACATATTCAAGAACATGTGAGCTTTGATAGGAGAAGTCACATAGTGTTAATGGGGAAACAAAAACAAAAAACAGACAAAAAATCCACAATAGTCCTGGGATTTGGTCTCTGTTACCTAAATGTGTGAGCCTTGTTCAGCCTCAGATTTCACATCTATAAAATGAAGAAATGTCATTAGAGGATCTCTTCTTGGTACTCAACTTGTCAGGCTAATGAGAGTTGTTTAGGGGACTTGGGATGCTAGAAGAAACCATGGCAACTGGGCAGACTCAGAAGTCACTGGACAGGTAATATTTTGATCTTGGCATTGAAAGGGAATAATGCTGAGGAGAAGGAGGAGGAGGAAGAGAAGGAAAAGGAAGAGGAGGAAGAGGAGGATGCAAAGAATCCATCTTGGCCAAGTCAGGCAGAAGCGAAAGGACAGATGGGGCTCAGGTGATTTGCTGATTATCCCCAGGCATCCTGCTGTTATAGACAATGGTGAACGGTACAGAGGACCGAGCCAGAAAGATTGCTGGCTGAGTAGGATGATGAGATAAGAGCAAAGCCACTGAAGCATGCTGGGGCAGGTTGGTGAACAACAATCTGAACCCCTAATACTTTCCTTTCTCCCTCTGCCCACCACTAAGGATTCACTGCCTGTTTTCCCCTCCCTGGCTATAGCTAGGGAATGGAAGTCATTCTGTTCCCAACCAATTATCAGTGCAGGCAACTGGTAAATTAAACAAACTGTTACCAGACTGATTTTTTATCACATCCTAGTTCATTAATTATTTCCATTCATAAAAAAGAAAACAGGTAGCCACTAACTTCTGGCATGTCATGAGACTGGAAAGAGGTTTTTGCCCTTAGTGAGATGGAAGACGTTATGAACCTTAAGTGAGGGGGGAAGGTGATGGGGAGGATGAGGCTCAGATTCCCCATAGAAGAGGGAGAACATGGCCCATCATTATCCCCTGGATCCAATAAGAAAAGGGAGAGAAAGAAAGGGAAAGAGAAAAAAGAAGTAGAGGAGAGGGGCGCCTAGGTGGCACAGTGAATAGAGCACTAGCCCTGGAGTCAGGAGGACCTGAGTTCAAATTTGGCTTCAGACACTTCTCACACACACACACACACACACACACACACACACACACACACACCTAGCCATATGACACCTTGGGCAAGTCACTTAACCCCAATTGCCCTACCTTCTCCCCTCAAAAAAAAAAAGCAAGAAGTGGAGGAAAGGGAAGGGTGAGGGAAAGAGGGGGAGGGCAGAGAGAGACTGAGAGAAGAAAGGGAAAGAGAAAAAAGCGGGAGAAAAAAAGGGAAGGAGGGAGGGGGAAAGGGAAAGAGAGGGGGAGAGAGAGACAGAGTGGGAGGGAGGGAGAAAGAGGAGGGAGAGAGAGAAGATAGAAAGAAAGAGAAAAGAGAGAGGAGAGAGGGAGAGTGAGAGCAAATTAATATTGCTGGTATCTTACCCTGAGGCTATTTGTTTGGCTTTGTATTGCTATTGTTTGCATGTGTGTATACACACAAACATACATATGCACATGGGGCTTTTATAAAGGAATATTAACTTCAAAAGATATGATCACAAACATGCTAACTTACTCCTCTAGATATATGGGAGGCATAATCCTCTTTACAAACACCTCTACCACTTCTACCTCATTCTCTGGGTCCTGGGAGAGAATTTCAGGTTCTTAAGTAAGCTCAGTGCCCATAGAGCATGGTCTCAGGTCTAAGTCCAAAAGCCCCCACAGGCTCCCATCCCAGGCACATTGCATTCTCCAAGCTTCCATGCTGATGCAACTGACTATAATATCCTACCTGCAAGTCAGGCTCCAAGGTCAGCATGGCTCAAATTCTGGATCTCAAAAGGATCAGCTCTGGTACCCGAAACTGAGGACAAACATAGAACAGAAACAGTCATCCCCAGGTCCATGTTTTTGTAGAGATGGGGTAAAAAGAGGATGAGCAGGGGAAGACAAACCTCTGGCCTCACACCTGTTCACTTTATGGCCCATGGTGGGCACAGGAAATTTGAGACACTAAAAAGGAGCAAAGGGCTCAGTCTCACCCCTTTTAAAGATGGAGAGAGCCAATGAAAGGAAGCCACTCTACCCATATGCTAGGGCATTCAGCAGGGGCATGCTCAAAAGGCCACTCGATGGCATTGTGCTGACAGAACTGGGCTACATGATGTGGTAAGAAAATGTAAAGCCTGTCATTTAAAAAAGCAAACCAAATACATTTTAATTTTGCACATTAAAATGATTATTTCATAGCTATTTATCATAAATGTATTCATAGTTCTTTATTATTTTCTAGCCTCTCTTTCTGATAGAGTCTACATAGAAATTATCATTCTATATTTATGACATGTCTGTTGCTAGAGAAAAGATTGACATGTCATAAATTGAGTACCATTTTTGCTATGAAGAATTGGGTAGGGGATCATGTGGGATGTATAAGAGAAAAATGTTGTGTACATATAAATATTTTGACCACTGTCAGTGAGAACAACCACTATTATGGAATTACAAAACCATGTTTAAGCTGGCTTCCTGTGCTATGCAGATCCCTAAAGGAATGCAAAAGTATTTTGTTTTTTTTACTTCCCTGAGATGAGTCAATCCCTGGAATCTCTTATTTTATATTCCAGTGCACTTTATTTGCCCTTAAAAAAGTGCCTTATTCTATTCTCATGTTGAAATGCTTCTTAAAGTAACAGTTTGCATATTTACAATTGTCTAGATAGAGCCAGGAGTGGAGAACCTGCAGCCTGGCCCTGCAAATTTCTCATCCCTGATAGACTAATCTTGATAATTTTAAGAATGCTTTGGACCAGGCACTTTGACTGAAATGTTCTCCTAAGCAACTAGCTTCAATACAACAATCCTCAATTGCACATGAAAGAATTAGCAGTTATGAATGACA
This sequence comes from Pseudochirops corinnae, assembly GCA_028646515.1. Taxonomy (NCBI): domain Eukaryota; kingdom Metazoa; phylum Chordata; class Mammalia; order Diprotodontia; family Pseudocheiridae; genus Pseudochirops; species Pseudochirops corinnae. The sequence goes on from CM053592.1 coordinate 15,822,683, forward strand.
AAAATTGTTATACTATATGCATCCTTCCATGTCCAATCATGAGTCTCTAGTTCTTGAAGTGGACCATGACATCAGGGAATGATGACATGACTTGCAGTTGAGTTGGATTTGAGTGAGGAAGGGTTATGCAAGGTCACCAGCCTCACTTTATCCTCCAGAGCCATCTGGATCCAGAGTCCAGATATTCATCAGGATGACTGGAGATGGCCCAGGATGCATTGGGAGACCATGGATGGCCCTTGTAGGCTTAGGTCTTTTCAGGTTCTCACTTAGAGTGAGGTTACACCCATTCAGTGAATATGCCTCTTTAAGAAGTTAATCAAGCAATGGCCCCTTTAATAATAAGTGTGTGTGTGTGTGTGTGTGTGTATAAAACTGGGAGGGGAAGACCCTTCCTAGAAAAGCAGTTACTTTTTAGTATTTACCTTCACTCTGTACTAGGCAGGAAGGGACCTATTGTCCAATATATGAGCTCCAGAGTAAATTGGGTTCGAGGGTTGGTCTTTGAGAAAGAAATCTAGCCAGTCAACCCAAAGGGAAAAAAGGCAGCTTTTGGCCATCAAAATGTACTGTCCCCAGGGCAGAACACCCCCAGGTAAGGAAGGAGAGGAGGTGGGGAGGAGAGGGGGAAGAGGAAGGGAAGGGAGGAGAGTCTACTCACCAGTTGGGTCTGTCCTTTGTTCTAGATCTAGAAGATGATCATAACATCAGGGGAATGATGACATGACTTGCAGTTGACTTGGATTTGAGTGAGGCAGGTCTGTGCAAAGTCACCAGACCATGAATGAGGAAACGAGGAGTTGAGGGTCATGGATAGCCTGCTATTTAACCAAATTTGTTGATTTTGAAGTTCTTAAATTTTTTATTTATAAACTTAACGTCTACATCAACAAAAGCAAAAAAATTCAAATAAATGTGCGAAATAAGAAATAAAACATGACAAAGACCCTGGCTATAGTATCACACATTTAACTATATAAAACCAAATGAAGTCAGAACCAGCAAAGAAACAAACAAAAAGCCTTGTTATTTATTCCCTTCAAAATCCATTTAAAGTTCTACTGTTAGGGCTTTTGTTTAATTTCTCTTATTTAATAGAGTTGTAGGCAGCATGAATACTCTCCTTCTGCGATCTCTTTTTACATCTTTCCAAATAAACTCAACCTCATTCATTGTCTAGTAGTGGAGACAAAGTTAGCTGCAGCTTTAAAATCAGTGAGGACTTACCTCACTTCATAGTGAGGCAAATGAATGTAAGAAAGAGAAAGAAAAGCCAGATAATCAGATGCATGCAGCTCAGGGATTAAATCAGTAAGAAAGAAAAAAAAAAAAGCTTTTGAAAGGATGTCTCTCTCATTCTCCATGCATCCCCCCAACTCTCTTCTCCTTACTTGGACACTTTTCAGATCTCATCAGTCTCTTGGCTTAGTAGTCTCAAGAAACTTCTGACGTGAAGCTAAGTCTTTTCATCGTGCAGTCATTCACTCAACAACCATGTTGAATGCTTGTCAAAATCCCTAGTGTAACAACTAAGGAGAGCTGTAGAGTGAAGCAGAGTTGGCCATTGGTCAACCAGAGCTGGTATTTTGTCCTTATGCCTTCCTCCTAACGGAAAGAAGAAAGGCTGATTATTTCCAAACCGCACCTATCTCCAGCCAAAGAGCTGGCTCAGAGAAAGGACATTGGTTTCTGGTTCCCACTGTATTCCTCTCCCCTCTCCCCTCCACTGAGGGTTTATGGATATGCTCAAACTAGCCTATTAAAAGCAACTCAGACTGCTGGAGATAACAGAAATGAACTCATTTTAATTTTTTTTCCACAAAAGGTGATGTCCTTAATTTACTAGGATCTTTTTTCTCTGCTGGTTTGCAGAGATTACAAAAGACAGGCTCTTAAAACTGGTTGTTAATCAAATATAATAATGAAAAGCTCAGAGCCCAAGGTTAGAGAATAAATTTCCTCTAAACGTTGGCCAGAGACTGGAATCTCTGCCCTATCTCAAATTTTGTGTTGGTCCCAGGCAACCACGTTTCCCCTTACCTTTCTGTTATCTTGGTGAGATACAAAGAGACAGTATGTAGCATTCAGGGTCAATCATAGGTGTTTATGAGAAGTAACATAAGTTCCATTTGAAATAACAACTTATAATAAAGGAAATGAGCCAGAAGCAATTACCAGATGCACCCAGCTAGGGAAGGGGGGAGGCAGATGCACCCAGCTAGGGAAGGGGGGAGGCAGATGCACCCAGCTAGGGAAGGGGGGAGGCAGATGCACCCAGCTAGGGAAGGGGGGAGGCAGATGCCACCAGCTAGGGAAGGAGGGAGGCAGATGCCACCAGCTAGGGAAAGGGGGGAGACAGATGCCCCCAGCTAGGGAAGGGGGGAGGCAGATGAACCCAGCGAGGGAAGGGGGGAGGCAGATGAACCCAGCGAGGGAAGGGGGGCAGGCAGATGAACCCAGCGAGGGAAGGGGGGCAGGCAGATGCACGGAGCTAGAAATGCTGAAGAAGCTCTAGTTGCTCTTCTGAAGCTCTGAAAAGGTCATCACTTACCAAGCTTAGTCTTTATTGATTTATTTTATTGTCAATTCATGGAACAAAACAAGCATTTCCATAACATAGGACAATGGGGGAAAAAGATGATTGGACATGAAACCACAAATCTACTACGTACAATTCGCTATTCCCTCCAAATACACAACTGGGTTTTGGCGTAAATTTATTTTTTTCCATTTTTTTTCTTCTCTCCTCCCTTCTACCATAGAGATGACTATATTATTAAGCACAAATAGGGGTGTGTGTGTGTAAAATTATTCCATAGATAGTTCTATTTATCAGTACTTTCTGTGGTTGCAGATAGCATCATCCTTCATATATCCTTTTAATTTATGTATTTAAAAGAATATTGCTTTTATTGTATACAGTGTTGTTCTGCTCACTTTACTCTTCATCATTTTGTGCAAGTCTTCCCACACCTTTCTAAGATCATTGACCTCATCATTTCTTTTTTTTTTTTTGAGGGGGGAAGGCAAAACAATTGGGGTTAAGTGACTTGCCCAAGGTCACACAGCTAGCAAGTGTGCCAAGTGTCTGAGGTTGAATTTGAACTCAGGTCCTCCTGACTCCAGGGCTGGTTCTTTGTTCACTGCACCACCTAGCTGCCCCTGTGTTATGGGAATCTGAAGATCTTCCCTGCCCCTAGGCCCTTTGATAGGCTTAAGTGACCCTGAGAACCCTCCCTGATTTGAAAATATACTCTGGCCCCCTAATAGGCTTAATGTGGTCACATGGAGCCTTGGCAGGAAGCTTGTTCTTCAGGAACACCCACACCTTATTGCTTTGTGATTGGGCAGTGGGTCAAGAGGGTTGTGACATTCTCTGATTCAGGAGAAGGCTCTATATACCCTGATGTGAGTTTTTGCTTTGGGGCTCACTTTGGAAAGAGTTGTGTGATTTGGTCAGATGAGACTCTGGGCAGCCGTTGAGTCCTCTCCCTCTGCCCCATCCCCCCTCTTGAAAACCCAGATGTTGGTGCTTCCCTCTCTGGTAACTAACTAGGTATGGAAGTAATGGTCAGACAACTGGAAGCCCGTCTGATGATCTGTTTCTTTGTCTGTTTGTAACTTCTGTTTATATTCTGTTTGTATTCTCTGAAGTTCAGGGTGTTGACTTTTCCCCCTGAACTAAGTAAATGAAATATATCGGATTGATTAAAGTAAGATTGTTATCCCGTTTTGAGTTGTTTTGCTTTAGAAAAGCAGATCTAAGAACCTGTGCTAGCAGTCACCCTGGGTATGCTAGGGTGCTTGCTGCTACATCCTGACCTCATCGTTTCTTATAGCACAGTGACATTCCATCAAAACCATATACCACAACTTCTTCAGCCATTTCCCCCAATTGATGGGGATTCCTGTAATTTCCAGTTCTTTGCCACCACGAAGAGAGCCACTACATACATCCCATTCACTTTATTTTTATTTATGATTTTCTTTCTCAGCCTCTTTTTTATCCTATCCCTCTTACTTTATCTTCTCCCTCCACCCTCCCATCCCCCACTTTCCCCACCTCTCCAAGAGTCCCCTCCCCCACCTCAAGCTTAATCTCATTGGGTTTCCCCACCTCTGGAGAGGCGGAAATTCCTGAGGCTAGTTTGCCTCTCAGTCTCTCATCCTTAACCACACATTGCAAGATGTCCCTATGGACCTGACTGACTGCCACAATTCAGCCCTTGCACATCAGCTGCCCTTGTACATCTCCCCATAGTGAATTCTGTCTGGTATGTGGGACTATAAAACTCAAGATCCTTAGCTAGGACTCATATTCTAACCCTTGCCTGTGCAGCAGCCAATTTAAACCCTGTTTACAATAGCACTGTGCAAGGACCTATCAAGGATGTAAAGAATTGTATAGCATAGAATTTGCCATCTAGATGGGAAAAAACACATTCACAAATAGAAAGTCAAATAACATTATGAAAGCTCAATAGAAAGCGAAGTATGGCAAGTAGTACAGATGGTAAATGCTATGGGAGTTCATGACTAGGAATATTCATTGTTGGTCAGACTAGCTAGGAAAAACTATTGATAAACATAGAGGGGGAGAGAAAGGGGATGAAAGAGAAAGGGAGAAGAGGCAGAAGAGGGAGAGAGATGGAGAGAGAGAGAGAGAGAGACAGAGACAGAGAGAAAGAAAGACAGAGAGAGATAGAGAGACAGAGGAAGACAAAGAGATAGAGAGAGAGAGAGAGAAAGAGACAGAGGGAAGGAGACAGAGAGAGATGGAGAGACAGAGAGAGACAAAGAGATATGGAGACAAAGAGTGAAAGAGACAGAAAGAGTTAGAGACAGATAGAGAGACAGAGACAGAAGGAAAGAAAGAGACAGAAAGAGTTAGAGACAGACAGATAGAGAGAAGTTTATTAAGTATTTATCATGTAGCAGGCACTGTGCTGATTGCTGAGAACAGAAACACAAGCAAAAATAACCTGACACTCAAGACATTTATCCTAATGGGGAAAGTCAACATAAAAAAGAGCTGAAAGGGAGGAAAGGGGGAAATGCTTCCTCACAGGGGCAAGGTATAAAAGTCCAAAAGGTCAGGAGCAGAACTGGTTGAAAGGAAACATGGCAAGCCTGGGCACTCTTCCAGTGGAAATTCCAGAAGCAGCCAAATTGAATTGAGTATTGAAGCATCTAGTTCAAGCCTCCAGACCACATGTGGCTCTCTAGGTCCTTAAAGTGCAGCCCTTTGACCAAATCCAAACCTCACAGAACAAATCCCTTTAATAAAAGGATTTGTTCTGTAAAATTTGTACTCTGTCAGACAGCTGCACCCAAGGACCTAGAAGGCCACATGTGACCTCGATGCCGCAGGTTCCCCACTGCTGACCTAGTTGATGGAAAGGAGAGGAGAAGGTAGGATAATCTATGGACTAGATTATCAGTCTTGGAGGAGTTGCCTATGGAAAGAATGCAGGGAACTGGCTGGAGCAAAGGCAAGTCAATGACTTCATGATTTCAGTAATGAAGTAATGAACATGACCTTGGTTGTGTGCAGGAAGGAAGTGATAAACCAGTCTGAAGAGTAGTCAGGGATGAGCTTGAAAAGGGAGAGCACTGAAGGCCTGACTCAGGAATCCAGGGATTTTCTGGGAATGTTCAATGTTCTTTGTGCTGTCAAGTGCCATAATGCTAGGAAGATTAAACTGTCAGCAATGAAGAGGATGGATTGGATAGAGAGAGATGACAGACTCTGGAAGGAAGAGATAAGGCCCTAAACTAGGGTGATAGAATGCACAAGAAGAGATTATTCAAAAGATTTTAGTTTAAAAAGAGTAAAGAAATCATGGGGACTTACTGAATATGGCAGATAGAGAGGCTGGAGTCATTGATAACTTCAGGGTTTCAGACTTGGATGGAAGCAGAAAATAATCTCCTTGAGGTCAGGGATGGTTTTGCTTTTGCTTTTGTATCCCCAGCACCTAGCGCAGTACCTTGTATCCAAGGCACTAAATGTGTGGTTGGATGTGTTTTTAGTTGAGTTGACAGGGCATGGTGACAGAAGAAAAATGAGAAATGTAGGAACATGGTTGACAACTAGGTGAATTATGGGCAGGAGCTAGTTTGAGGGGATGGGAATGACAAGCTTGTCTTTATACATGTTCATTTCAAGGTGATGAGACATTTGTGTGAAAATATCCAATAAGAGAACAGAATTTGAATGGAACTCAGGCTAACGGTGATAGTTACCAATGTAGTGATGGCTAAAATTGCAAGAGTATATGAGTTCTTCAAAAGAAAATATGTAAAAAGGAAAAAAAGCTGAACAGAGCCTAGGAAAATACTGTCCCTCATGCCTCTAATGCATTCTCTGCCTTCTGATTTCCTTCAAGGCTCAGTGGCAATTCCACCTTCTGAGAAGCCTTTCCCATTTTTTCTTTTTAAAAAAATTTATTTATTTTATTCTGAACTTAAAAAATAAAGCAAGCATTTCCATAACAAAGTGGGATAGAAAAAGAGGATTGTCCTTGAAATTGCAGATTCATTATGTATAACTTGCTATTCCTTTCAAATAGACAACAAAGTTATCATATGATTTTCTTTTTTTTCCCCTTCACCCCAGTCCCAAACTTTGAGATGGCTATCGTTGGACACAAATCTGTATGTGTATATATACCCACACATACATATATACATACACTTATACACATATGTACACAGACACACACACATACACACACAGACACACACACACATACACACAGACACACACACACACACACACATATATACACATACACATATACATATCTGTCCATTCTTCTGGATTCGAACAGCACCTTCCTACATAGGATGTTTGAAGTTAATTTGAGCATTTATAATAGTCAGAATGACTCAGTTGCTCAAAGTTGTTCTTAAAACAATATTGCCTTTACTGTATACAATGCTTGGCACATAGTAAGTAATAATTGCTGATGGACCCATTGTAAAACAAGTGAAAAAACAAAATTAATATGATATGGTTTCTGCTCACAGGAAACTTGTTGAATAGAAAAATGACTAAAAACCAACATAACCATAGAACAGAATATATCACTTGATAATAATAGCATCTGTGTTAGCTAATTTATTAATAATTTATTAAGTATTTATCTAATTTATCAATAGCATTTGAATTTTTGTGAATTGCAAAGAACAAAATGATATGTGAAGGTTTAAAGGATTATCACTCTTGATTTCATTCAGGTATTTGAATCAGGAAGAAGTGAGAATCAAGTTGCAGGAAGGAGATACTTCAGAGAATTGCAAGTTCCAGAAGTCTCATACTGACCGCCTGACTATTCGATTCTTTCATGACTGACTATGTTGCGCTTCCTGCAGAATTTTTGAGAGTTGGAAGATCTCTTGAAGGTCATTTGGTATAATTCATAAACAAAAGGATTATGTACTATAATGGACCAAAAAACAAGACCTTGCACCAGCTCTCTTTAAACCAGCAGTTCTCAACTTGTGGGTTATGCTCAATTTAAATACATCCTGCATATCAGATATTTACATTACGATTCATAACAGTAGCAAAATTACTTTTTATGTTATGAAGTAGCAACGAATTTTAGTTATGAAGTAGCAACGAAAATAATTTTATAGTTGGGGGTCACCATAACATAAGGAGCTGTATTAAAGGGTCATGGCATTAGGAAGATTGAGAACCACTGGGTTAAACCATCCAGGCAGTGGAGTGGAGAGGGAGCTGGGTGTGGTGGCATGATGCCTTTGGTTCAGATCCCACCTTAGACACTTGTTGGCTTTATGACCTTGGCTAAGTCATTGAAAGTGTTGATGTCTCAGTCTCCTTATCTGTGAAGTAAGGGGGTTGGACCTGATGGCTTCTAGGATCCCTTTCGGCTCTAAATCTGATACAATACATCCCTATTTCCTCTTCCCCTTCTTTTCAGCAGAGAACTTTTGCCATCTCCACTATTGCCTGAGTGTTTTGAAGACAATCATTCTAGGGACTTATTGACCTCTTAGAATAGGTCGTCCTTTTGCCTATGAGTTGTACTAGATGTATCTGAGGCATCTTCTCAAGTAGAGTGGGAAGGGACGGGAGGAGAGGGGAGGGGAGGGGAGAGGAGGGGGGGAAGGGAGGGGAGAGGAGGGGAAAAGATGAAAGAATTTGGCACATTTTGATCCTCCTGTCCCCCAGATTTTTTTTGGATTTGGACTAAAAAAGAATGTTTGTTAGCTGGGCTTTTCTTTAAAAAAAAAAAAAAGACAAGAAGGTAGCTGGGTGCTACAAGTGGATAGAGTGCTGGATTTGTGGTCAGCAATCTGTTTTTGTTCAATTGTTTCAGTCTCATCTGACTCTGTGACCCCATGTGGGGCTTTCTTGGCAAAGATATTAGAGTGGTCTGCCATTTCCTTCTCCAATTCACTTTACAAATGAGGAAACCGAGGCAAGCAGGGTGAAGTGATTTGCCCAGAGTCACACAACTAGTAAGATCTGAGGCCAGATTTGAACTCAGGAAAATGAGTCTTCCTGATTCCAGGCCTGTCATTCTATCCACTGCATCACCTGGTAGTCAGTAATACCTGACTTCAAATTTGGCCTCAGACACTTTTGACTGTGTGACCTTGGGCAGGCACTTAAGCTGTTTGCCTTCATTTTCCCAACTTTATAATGGGAATAATAGTAGCACTCACTTTCCAGGGTTGTTGTGAATCTCAGATGAGATAATATTTGTAAGGCACTTAGCCATGTCTGGAACACAGTAGGTACTATGAAAATGCTTATTCCTTTCCTCCCTCCCTTCCCTTCTCTTACTTTGCTGAGAAAACCAAGGCCATCCACTGCAAGCTCTCTCTTTCCCTCTATATTAGTACCTCAAAATCCTTTTATTACATTCCCCCAGGCTTTCATCCTTGGATCTCTCTGAAGAAGAGAGGCCCTTCTTGTCAAGGTCAATCCTTTCACTCCCCCTCTTTAGTCTATCTTTATCTTCATTCTCTGGGAGTTTACCCTTTAGATCATTCCATCCTCTCTTATCTTCAACACTTCCTTTTCTACTTGTTTCTACAATTATTAAAAACCCCAAAGCACTGTATTTGAACTGGACACTTCTCAAACAGTTTCCTGTATTTCTTCTCTCCATTTTGTCAATGTTCTCCTTCTCCTCCAATTATCTTTTATTGACTTCACTTTTACATTGCATCCTCTCCTAGGTTGAAAACTCCTTGAAGGTGGGCAGAGACTGTTTTTCATCTTTGCTTTTGTCTCTCCAAGCTCTGACATAATACCTTGCACATAGTGGACATGTACTAAAGAGTGTCTGAATTCAATTGAACCAAGAGGAAAAGGAACATGACTTGTAGGGCATGGCATTTGATTTGGGATTTCATGGCATTTCTAGGTGTGCCAGAAGTAGAAAGAAGGAGGGATGGTATTTAAGGTAGAGAGATAGCCTAAGAAAGGTAATGGAATGGTGAACACACAATACATATTAGTGGAGATGTAGAGTGTCATGGAAGGGAGTAATAAACCTATAAATGTAGGACAGCACCATGTTAGAGAGGGCCTTCAATGCCAGGCAAGATTTTCTGAGCAAAAGCTTAAAACTTCAAGAACTTTTGGAACAACATTCCAAAACCCCTAATCTCTTAGGTTTGAATACATATAAAAGTTACTGTATTTAATATATAAATTACTATTACATAACATGTTAATAACAAGATATAAATAATTATTTACATTATTTTAGCTGTGAGAAACATCATCACCAATGACTTGTATTACTTTAACTCTTGATTTTGCTTTTGAAAAATGGTCCTATCTTTCTGTTTCTCCAAATAAACAGCAGTTAAAGTTTCTCAAGAATCCTCTTCTTATTTATTCAGAATATAAAGGTTAAACACAGTCCTATTTAAGAAATATGTTCTATCTCTCTGTCTTCTCACAGCTTTTAGCCATGACAGGAAAAGTCTTTTTATAGTAAGTTAAAACTCCATCTTCTAATAATTTCTTCATAGATCAAAGCTCAAACTCATCTTCCCCACTTCTTACTTCTATAAGGAATGAAAGATAAACTCTCAACAATTTTAAGCATTCCTCTCAAAGAGATAGGAACAGTTTCTAGAGTCTCTGTGGGAGAAGCTGCTGAAAATGGTGTTACATAAGGATATACAAGACAGATACAAGGTAACCTTAGGAAGGGAGCAACTGGGTGAGCAGAGCGCTGGATCTGAACAGGAAGACTCATCACTTTGAGTTCAAACGTGGTCCCAGACACTTCCTAGTTGTGTGACCCCAGGCAAGTCTCTTAACTCAGACTCAGTTTTCTCATCTGTAAAATGAGCTGGAGAGGAAAACGACAACCCACTTGAGCATCTCTGCCAAGAGAACCCCAAAAGGGATTACAAAGAGTCAGACATGACTGAAAAATGATTGAATGACAACAAAATCTTAGGAGGAAAAACAAAGGCCTGGTTAATAGTGTGACATTTAAGCTAAGTTTGGAAGGAAAGAAATCAAAGATTCCTAGAGCTGGAAGGTGAGAGGAAATACATTCCAACTATGGGGACAGCCAGGGTGAAGGCAGAGGATGACCTTCTCTGTGTAAGGAATAGCAACAAGGTCATGACTGGACCATAAAAAGTATAGGGAAGGGGGAGCTAGGTGGTGCAGTGAACAGAGAACCAGCCCTTGAGTCAGGAGGACCTGAGTTCAAATCCAGCCTCAGACACTTATCACTTACTAGCCGTGTGACCTTGGGCAAGCCACTTAACCCCAACTGCCCTCAAAAAAGCTAAAAAAAAACTTTTTTTAAGTGTAGAGGAGTAATAGGAGAGTTGGGTCTCCATTTCTGCTGCTTCAAGAGGCCACTGGAAGACAGCACCCCTCTTCCTTGACTTTAAATTCTATGTTTCTAGCACAGTGCTGAGAAGAGTGCATATTTTGTATAATTTTAAAATTGATCTTATTTACAATTAATTGCTTCTGTCCCATAACTGCTTAAGTCCTGGTTCTCTGCCTCTGAACTTGGTTCAGAAGTCAGCTGGTCTGTACTGGGTTTAGTTTAAAAATCCAGCTTTCCTCATCACTGATCTGCTCCTTCCTCAAGGAACTAAACTGACCTTGGGCGATGTGTGTGAATGAAAGGGAATTGGGCCTAGTATCTTTATAGCACCAAGGCTATCCTACAGGGATATCTGGTTTGCTGTTCAAAAATGACTGATCTCTTACCCCTAAATCTTGCAGCTGTACTTGCACAAGGAGCACTTCTTAGTCTTATGAGAAAGGGGTGGGGGGGAACATTGCCAGCTCCCATTACCAAACTTCCCACCAATCATGTTGTTCCTTGCACCTCAGCTCTGAAACCAATCGTGTTGCCCTCAATCCTGTGATGTGGCCCCCTGTTATGTTCTTTGTGCTGTACTCCCCAAAACCTATATAACAGGAACTGTCTTTTTACATAAATGGAGGCGATCCATTGACCTCTTTATTGACAGGCAGCATGCCTCTGTTAATAAATATTATCTTGCTTTGCAAATTGCTTCAGTTTACCCTTTGTTCAATTTAAGTCACAACAGAAATATTTGCTGTTTGTTGAATGAATTTAAGAGTCACTGACCACCATCTCTGAGGGACCATTGACATGTTTCCTCATAACGGCTAGGACTATGGAGACACCTTATTCTATGGCACATGAAATACTTCTTCAGATGGCTTAAGTCTATTTCTGGGAAAAGTTTCACACTTGTTGTACAACAGACTTGTCAATGAACACTTCCTCCCAACCCCCAATACTCCGAGAGTGGAGCCAGAGCCAAATTAAACTGTAATAGGAAAATATTTTTTTTATTTTTTTAAATTAAATCCGTTTATTTACTTTTAGTTTACAACATTCAGTTCCACAGTCCCTTGAGCTTCAGATTTTCTCTCCCTCCCTGTGCCCCTCCCCCCCATCATGGCGGCATGCACTTGGATACAGGATCTACAAATCTCTTCCCATTAATCATTAGTCAGATTGTAAAGAAGAATTGTAACTGATGGAATGATCAGTGGGAAAGAGGAAACAAAACAAAACAAGAAAAAGAAACAGAGCAAGTAGTTTGTTTCAATCTGCACTCAGACTCTGCATCTCCTTCTCTGGATGTGGATATCTCCTTCAATCATGAGTCTTTTGGAGTTGTCCTATAACCTTAT
>CM053592.1:15835381-15869080 GCA_028646515.1 Pseudochirops corinnae
CCCCCCGCCCCCCAACACACACACACACACGCACGCACGCACACACCTTCCCTTCTCGCTGAGAGAGATCTCACTGTTGGGAACGTTACACCAGGGATAGGCTTTCCTGTCGTGGTAGGTAATAGGAAGAAAAATCTATGTATTTATTTCAATACATTTGTAACTGAGAAGAAGCCGGACGTGGCTTTCGCCTGCGGGCTGCGATATCGATACGGCCCAGCCGACCCCACCGCACGCTGCTGTGGCTGGGCCGGACCCGGAAAGCCCCAGCTCGCAGCCACTCCCCGCCCCCGCTCCCCTCCCCTACCAAAAGTTTGAAAATGATCCCCTCCCCGCCGGGGTGCTAGCTTTCCTATGCGGGGCGGATTACATTTGGGGGCGGGAGAGGGTGGGTGTGGGACAGGGGAGGAAGAGGAAGGGAGGGGAAGGCCGGGAGGAGAGGAGAGGGAAGAGGAGAGAGGGAGGGAGGGAGGCCTCCGGTGGGTTGTGCTCGAGAATGGCCTGATACCCTGTTAGCTCGCTGGTGGCCTGGAGGCTCCTGCCAGTGCCCGCCCCTGGAGGGGTCGGTGGGTTTTCCCAGCCTGGCCTGGGAGGCTTGCATTCCGCGGCTCGTGGGTTGGAGAGAATTCCTTTTGGCAAGGCATCCTCCGTGTAAATGACTCATTAGTGCCCAGGACAATACTGGGCTATTTTTAAGGGTGAGGTTCTCTCCTTCCCTGGGAGCCCAGCTCCTTTTGGACTCTGTTGAGACTGCATTTTCTTTTTATGGGAGGAAATAGGAAGGGGAAGGAGGAGTTCTTGTCTTTTCATTCAATTTAACAGACATCATTAGTGCCCTGTGTAAGGAAGGCGCTGAGCTAGGCGCCCTTTCTTTGATCAAATTCAGCCGCTGTGGAGCTGGCACAGATGTTGAGGGAAAGAGGGGGCCAACTTGGCCTAGTATCCTTCCATCCTCCTCCTCCCTCCTCTTATGTCTAACCGTAGGGTTAGACTCACAGTCACATTAGATTCTGGAGGCCCAAGCTCTGAATAGTGAGAAAATGCTTCCTTCAGTAAGAGAGGAAGATGATAGCTCTTCCTCACCGATTTCTAAACACACAGACTGCGTTCCCAGAAGAAACAGAAACACGACTGTCCAGATGGTTGTGATTCGGTCGAGGGTGGAAGGAGGCTTTGGCAGCCATAGTGTCTTTAGTGCAGGTCCATGCTGTCAAAATTGTTCGGTTCCTAGTTAAGTGAAACTCTAGACCTAGATACTGGGCTAAATCCCTCCCTTCAAATTCACTAGCCATCCTCAGTCCAGGTTCCTCAGCTGTAAAATAGAGTTAGTATTAGCATCTACCTGCCAGGGCTGCTTTGAAGATCAAATGAGATTTATTTGTAAAGCAGAAAGTACTGTATAAATGTTAACTATCTTTGTTACCGATCCTTAGTAATTCAAGTCATCATGGTTTTGACTTGTTAGTAGTTTTAATGTAATACCTACCTTTCACTACCTCCCCTTTAATTCCCACCTTTCTCCTTCCCCCTCACCCCACCTTATTTCCTGGACACAAAATACATTGATTCAACTAAAAAAGAAAATGGATAGAAATAGGTTTACTTGATGAGGTTTTTTGTCCTTATTACAGTTAATATTTTGATCCTACCCCCAAATGGAAAACTGGGGCCAATTTCTAGATTGCACATTTTCTAAAAATGTATCCATTTCCTTGGAAGTGTGTGCAAAACCCAAGTTCTAGGGACTTGGCCAATTACAATATGAACATCCTGTCTGCCATCCAGATGTGAGCTCCATAGTTTGTTGGGTTTTTTCTCTTTTATAGTAGCCTTGTTTTTCTGGATAGGTCACTGAACAGTTGGGGCACTTTAAGGTTTTGCATTATGGGGCTGAAACTAGCTGCAAAATCTGAGTTGTCTCTTTGAAGTAAAATTAAATTACTCTAACTTCAGGAGTAGGTTGGAGTATAATCAAAATACTTGGTTATATTGGGAGAACCTGGGTGTTCAATGTTTCCTTCAGTGTAGGAAAGTGTAACATCCTAGGTTCACCTTTGGAGTGATCCTGGGTTACTGTTTATAGTGCGAAATGTGTTCCTATGAAGTGTGATAGCATCTGAATGCTATTCCCCCAATTCTAGCGAATACTAATTATCCTGAATCTTAAGCATTATCAGTCCTTGTTTCCATGTTATCTTGGGTGGGGATTGCCTAATGGAATGGAGGAAATTCTTAGCTGAAAAATGAGTTTTCACTAAAGTTTGTCTACATGTGATAATGGTTTTCATAATGTTGCTTTTTAAAATGTTATTCTTGGATAGGTTAGATCAAAAGAAAAAAATTCAGAGAAATACTCTGCCCCCCCCAAAACGTCTGAATAAAGAAAAATTAGTTAGAATTGATTGATCAAAAATATTCAGATTTTTAAGAAATCTGTCTTCTTGTTTGATATCTCACACAGATAAAACATTTTACTGCTCAAAAATTGCTATAAGTGGTTATAGACAGCCACAATAACTAAAAACTTGATAATATTAACTTGCAACTTACTCCTTTATTACTGAGAAACAAACACTTCTGTTCACCAGAAAGACCATATATTCTCACCCTATTCTCTAGGCCAGATTTTTTCTTTCCACATAGCAATGTCTAGACACAAAGAAAGGAAGAGGATTGGGGCATAGTTGGTTTGTTGATTTCTACTGTTTGTGTGTTCCAATTTTGAGTCATTGATTTCCTACTGTGTATAAGACCTGTGCGTGGTAGTATGGAAGATACAAAGAGGAATATGAGGGGCAGCTAAGTGGCACAATAAATAGAGCACTGGCCCTGGATTCAGGAGGACCTGAGTTCAAATTTGACCTCAGACATTTAACAGCTGTGTGACCCTGGGCAAGTCACTTAACCCCAATTGCCTAAAAAATATATATATATGGGTTGCAGCTCTTAGAATGCTTAGCTAGTCTAGTGATTGCCAAGGGTCTGATTGTTTATACCAAATTACCAGATTGTGATTATGCCCCGACTGATTTGGTTGGACCTGTAATGTGTGGTGAAAAGAAACTTCAGTTTGGAGCCAAAGACCCTGGGTTCAAATCCTGACTTTGCTACTTACTACCAACCTTAAATCTTTCATCTTTGTTGAGTGAGATTGATATTTCTTCCCCTCAGAAAACTCTTCCTTAGACCTCAAGCCTGTTTTTACACACTTACTTTGCATGATTAGGTCATATTGGTAGGTCTGTCATGTTTCACTGCTATCTCACCCCACCCCAACTAGATGTAAGCTTTAGGAGGGAAGGGATGATGACTTGGAAGTGAGCAAACTTTAAAACTTTCTTTTTTGGACAGGACTATTAGGTTGAGGTCAGGGAAATGCTGTAGACATTGTATAGAATTGCTTAGGTTTTAGCAAGTCATCTGACAGAGATCTCATGATTTCTTAGTGGCTAAAATGGGATTGCTACAGAACTAGTTGAGTGACTAGACCAAGGAGTAGCCATTAATGAACGGATGTCGGCCTGAGAAAAAAATGGAGTGTCCCCAGGGATCCGAGCTTGGCCTTATTCTGCCCAATTATTATATCACTGTCTTTAATGAAGGCCCAGATGACCTGTTTATCAAATCTACAGGTGACATGAAGCTGAGGGGGATATCTAGCCAATTAGACAATGGAATTGAGATCCAAAGAGATCTTCACAGGCTAGAACTATGGATCAGATCTAATAAAATAGTATTTAATGTACAAGCAATTAGGACAATTTTTTTAAAATTCAACTTTGCAAGGAAAAGATAGAGAAAGTTGAAAAGATCTGGGGAATAATAATTGCTGTTAGAACCAAACAATACTATTCCAGTTTAAAATAAGAAGACCTTGGGATTTTAGTGGATAGGTGTATGCTTTTAATGCTTGGCTCTTCCCCCAGTACATAATGCAGTGACTTTGCATATAGTCCCCTAAAAAACATTTGTTGAATTGACATGAGTTGAATTGATTAACAGAGCTACCCTTGGATCCTAGATCAAGAATTGGGAAGGACTTGAGAGGCCTTTTAAGCCAAAGCTTTCATTTTCCAGTGGAGGAAACTGAGGCTGAGGGAGTGATTTGCCCAAGGTCATGCAAGTAGCAAGTAACTATCTGAAGTCTGATTTGAACTTGGGTCCTCCAGAGCTCGTGTTTCTTTAGGACTTAGAATTTTAGAGGCAGCTGGTTGGGGAAGTAGGTAGAACACTGAGCCTGAAGTTAGGAAGATTCAATTTCAATTTTCAATATTCAGTATTCAATTTCAGCTTCCAATACTTACCAGTCATGTGACCCAGTTTCAAAATGGGAATGATAATAGCACTTATGTCCCAGGGCTGTTGTGAGGATTCCTGGCACATAGTAGGGCCTATATAAATGCTTATTCCTTTCCTTCCTGTTTATTGCTCCTGATGTGTATGTGTCTGTGTGTGTCTGTGTCTGTGTGTCTGTGTCTGTGTGACACATGTCAGGCTCTTCGTGACTCATTTGGAATTTTCTTGGGAGAGATACTGGAGTGGTTTGCCATTTCTTTCTCCAACTCATTTTCCAGATGAGGAAACTGAGGCAAACAGGGTTAAGTGACTTGCCCAGGGTCACACATCTAGTAAATGTCTATGGTAAAATTTGAACTCAGGAAGATCAGTCTCCTTGACTCCAGGCCAGGTGCTCTGTGCACTATGGCGCCACCTTGCTGCCCAACTCTTGCGCCTGGGTTTCTGATTTATTTCCAAGTTGCCTTTTGCTTTTAACCTAATCTGCAGTGACATTATTCTTTTTCTTGATTGTTTTGGAAGAGGACGTTTTCAGCTTCAGTTTAGAAATCTCTTCCATGGGTGGTCTCTGAACCAAAGCTGTTCTCTCACAAAAACCCAGCAAACCCCCAGTTCCCACCTTTTCCAAAAGTATTATATGATTGTTTTCTCTTTGTTTCATTATTCAAAATCAACAGAAAATCCCTTTGTGCCAAGCAGTACCCCCAGTAGTCTATTCGAGCCTGTCTGACATCCTCTCAGTGCTGACTGGGGTAAATTCCTGAAACAATATTTGAACTGAGATGAAGTGTGAAAACGTCAAGGTATCCTTCCAAGAAGAGAATTGACAGACAGGCCAAGGGTCATGTCAGCCGATCTGAAGCATCTGAAGCCTGATCTGGATGGGAAGGCAAGTCCTTCCAACCAGAATGAACATTGGGCGCCCACATTAGTGAGCTTTTCATTATCTGTGTTAATGAAAGAACCTTGGCGTTCCACCCTCATATCCAAGGGCCAGAGAGAGCATTTTGTGCGACATGAATAGCTTATTGTCGTGCTTAGAGTTTACTAGCCTGGCATAGGTTGTGGGCCACTGCACTGCCTGGTGTCTTTTCTGTGAGATCACTTCCCGTTTTCTTGGTATATGTCTTGTCTGCACCTAATCATTGGCATGTTGTCTTCTCCATTAGAATGTAGGCTTCCTGAGGACAGGGACTGTGTTTTTGCCTTTCTTTGTACCCCCATTGCTTAGCACAATGCCTGGTACTTAAGAAATGCTTTTTGACTGACTGGCTAGAGAAGGCTATTTTCACCTGATTGAATGCTTGAAATTCCTCCAAACTTTGGAACTTCATGTGTTTTGAATACATTAAAGTTGTCTTTAAATATCAAAAATGCAGTTGTTTCCTCACTCTAATCTATGGTTTTCTTATGGAGACATCAGAGATAATATATAAATCACACTAATTGTCATTGGGCTGGTGGCTTCATGTTTTATATAATTGCAGTGGCTGCTGTTTCTTCTCTCTTTTTAATGTAGTGTCTGCTTTCTATGTACATACAGCTTTCCTACCTTTCCATATACATCAAACAATTATAAAAATAATTCGGATACAGTCCTTTCCTTGGAAGATCCCTCCACCCTGGGGGCTCATCTTCCAATTGGTAATTTCCTTCCAGAAATACTGTTTTGAGAAAGGGCCCAAGAGCAGCCTTGTTTCTGGGCTCTACACCTGACAGACGAGATTTCTTCATGCATCCCTCCTCCCTCCAGCTCCATTTTTTTTGTTTCGTATTCCCCCAGTTGTTGTTCAGTTGTGTCCAACTGTTTGTAACCCCATTTAACATTTTCTTGGCAAAGATCCTGGAGTGATTTGCCATTTCCTTCTCCAGCTCATTTTATAGATGAGAAAACTGAGACAAACAGGGTTTAGTGACTTACCCAGGGTCACACAGCTAGTAAGTATCTGAGGTCAGATTTGAACCAAGGAAGATGAGTCTTCCTGACTCAGGCCTGACATTCTATCCACTATAGCAAACAACATTTAAATGTGAACTTCTTGAAGGCAGGAACTGCCTTTTTTGTTGTATTCCCGGCTTAACCACTGTGTACACAGTAAATGCCTAATAAATGCGTGTTAACTTTGCCCACAAAATAGTCACCATCTTTTAAAACCTACAATCTTGCTAGAACTAAGCTTAGACTCATCAATATCTCTTGCATATGTATCTCTCAAGAAGAAATAGACAATGTAAGATCTAGAAAAAACAAAACAAAACTTTACAATGTATGTAAAACAGCCTGTTTAACAGTGACAACTTTTTTCCTTTATTTTTTTCTGATTTTTTTATCCAGGTATTGACTGTAGCTATTTCCTCACCTCACATTTGAACTGGAAGATTGGATCTCCACAAGGCAACTGACTACTACTAGTTCTATTAGGAAAACCCCAAAGAGTTCAGAGTTCTAATAGTATAACTCTTGAGCCCCCATTGGCATGCTTCCCTTTATTAACCAATGGACTAAACTTTCTTAGCATTCACAAAAGAAATTTACTGAGAAGTTGCAGAAAGACGAGTTGGTACAAAACATTCCCCCTAAACTAGGGTATATACTGTCTTTCCACATGTAGGAAGGAGTGGGCTCAAATTTAAAAGTATAATGGATGTAAGGCACACATGTAAAGAACACATGTGGTAAATGGGTTATTCTTGACTAAGAGGTCCTTTTTTTCCTTTTGTGGAGTTTCCCCTTAATTCATGTAGCTCTTTGTTGGGCTTCAAGTGTCTGACTTTCTAGAGGCCATAACTCATACTTCTCTCTGTCATAAAGGGTCACATTCCCTGAAATTACCACTATCCTTGGGTGCCTGTTTTTTTTTTCCGGATCTGTCCATGGGCACTTTGTCTGTTCCTTGAAGCCACTGCTATCTCCATTGGGACCTTTCGATCTATTGACCTCCTAATACTGTTGAAGCACTTCCTTCTTGTAATATTCATTCCCCTAAAATCAGGAAAGAAAAAAGCAAAAAAGAAATTAGGGTACTTTGTGCCCATGGAGACATGGCAGCCAGGTGAGATATAGGGTGGCTACCCTTCCCTCACCTGGCAACTTAAAACAGTTTTCCTTATTTGAATTTGCCTAGAAAAAGAGAAGGAGAGGTGAGCAGGTTGTTACTCTTTGGTATTTACCCTCAGTTCTACCTCAGTGCTTCCAGAGTCATAGATTTTTCCAGTTCTGCAGCCAATTAGAAGACTTTCTTCATTTCAAAGTATCAACTCCTGAGTTGATCATGGCTGGAAACTGGCTCCCCGAAGTTTCCATGTGGTTGCTTGGATTGAAACCAGGAAAGGGATATCTACAAATGTCTTCAGGACTGAGCCCTCTTTAGCCAGTCCCTCCTCTCATTACATGTGTTAGGGGAGTAGCCAATATTTGATAGGAAGATACCTCAAGCAGGACAAGAATCTCCTCACTACATCAAACTTATCCTGATCATGACTGTTACACAAAAATTTCTCATGGACAAATTTCAGCAGAGGAGAGATAGATACATATGGGAAAGGAAGGGAGGGAGACCCGAGAATGAAACTTCCCTCATTCCAGTTTTTTTAAGGATACTTAATAATGCATTTCTTATTCACAATTGGAAGTTTAAGACCTGAGAAGAAATTCTGGTTTTGTCTCTTAGGAGTCTATTGAGCATGTAGGTATCTATAACAATTGAGGGTGTGTAGTTCACCTTTTCAGAGCACTTTTAGATGTTTTGTCTCTGTTTTCAAATTCTCCATTTAGTAGGTGAGGGAGAGAAGTTTGCTATGAACTCATTTTATAGATTTTAATTTGTTTCACCAATATTTTATTAAGAAGTATGTTCAGGGTTAGGTGATGGGGGCATGAAAATGAAAAAAAGATATACTTCCTGCCTTCAGGGAGCCTGCAATCTAATGGAGGCATGAGCCATATTAAAAAAAAAAACTAGTAAGTACATAGGAAAGCTCAGAGAGGGATAAAAGCTTTTGAAAGTAACACTTTTAGGTGGAGGCCAATAGCAGAAGGATTCTTGGAGGCCATAGCAACTCATTTGGTACTTGAACAAGTAGAGATGTGATTGCTGTTAAACGATCCACCAGGACTTTGTCCCTTAATAGCAAAGCCAATACTAGAACTCAAGTCCAAGGGTGGGGAGGGAAGGTGGACTGCAGAATCAATGGCATATTTTTAACCTAGAATCCCCAAGTTTCTCTGACTAGCCAACCTCCTTAAATAGCTGTTCTACCCCAGCTTCTCTGCATTAACTGCCCTAAACTGAGAGATCAAGTCAATTGAACAAAAATTCATTTGGCATCTCCTTTGCACTTGAAAATTTAGTCCTCTTTTTAGTAGAACTTAGGTGGAAATTTGACTGAAAAGTCCTGTCTAACAATGACCTTCATTGCTGACTGTGTCTCAGGCACCAGAGATAGATACAAATGTAGTGGATATTGAGAGATGAATCTCGAAAGGGTGGTGGATGCTGCTACTGGTTACTTAGGGAGGAAAGTTCTGGTCCTAGGAATGGGGCCATGGGAAAGCACTCCTTGCATGTCTCTGTGGACGTGGCAGTGTATTAGGGCTCTCCAGCTGCTGGAAAGAATTATTTCCCTTGGGAAGCCTCCAAGCCTGATCTTTCCCAGCATGTGTTATTTTCCTAAGCTAGATAGACCCACTCCTTTTTTCCCCTTTTGCTGCTCTGCTCTTTGTTCCCAGGATGGGCTTAAGACTAACTCTTAGGAGATCAAATCTTTCTAGTCCTTCCCTACAAAGAAACTGAGGAATCTGTGTTGTTGAATTTTTGCTTATGTTTCTCCTCTCCCACCTCTCCACACATCTTCTTCTCTACCAGTTCATAACCTGGCCAGATCAAGTCTCATTTTCTCCATTAAGTCCTTCCCTGACAATCCAGCCCACAATGAGATTCCCTTCTTGGAACTTGCATAGTTCTTATTTCTTAGACCACTCATTTAACAATTAATCCTAGCTGGCCTGTCCAGAGCCACTTGTGTACCCTAAGCAAGGTCTAAAGATGGCATCTTCTTTGCATTTAAAAATTTGGTCTCACTTTGCAAATTTTATTAAAAAGTTACACCCAAAAGTGACTTTCATTGTACTCCTTGTGGCTCCTGCCCTGGGGCAACTGTGCATAGCTCGTTGGCACTGATGTCCAGTAGAATTTTATGTTTATCTTATTTCTGTGCTAAGTTTTAACTCCCTGAAGAAAGGGACCACATCTTATATTGTAAATCTTGAATGGACTACTTACATAGTAAGCAGATGAATGACTGTCAGTAGGATTACACTTTGCTCATTGGTCCCTTTTTTGGAGGGCTCTTTACTCGCTAGCTGATGAATGAGGTGCATTATTTGGCACAAATCAGAAGGTATTTTTGATGGTAACTTTCAAAGACTCTGTCTATGCTGGGTCGTTTTGCACTCTTTCTTGCCCCAATCATGTAAATGGGGTAGGGAGGTGGGGATATTTTTTTGTCCAGTTTCCAAATATCATTTTCTGGCATTCAGACTTAGTATTGTTATGAACTTGATATGCAAGAACAACCAAAAAAAGAGTTATTGTAAAAACTTCAGTTGTCATTCCAACCAGCTTAGTTTTTCATGACTTTTTAAAAGTAACTGTTAAATTCAGCATATTAATTTGAAAATCTGTTCTGCTTATTTGTTTCTCACTAAATTTCTTTTTTTTTTCTATTCGTTTTCTTAGATGCTTTGTTGACCCTCATTTCTTTTACATCACTGTCTCTCTCCACAAATTTTCCACTTTCCCCCAAAGCCCCTCCCTCATAAAAGATAGTATATATGTATGTAAAAATCTACTCATTAGCCATAATGGAAAATATATGTCTGCACTCCTGGCCCCTCACCTCCCCATCTAGAGAAGGGTAGAATGTTTTATCATTGGAAGTCTTTTTTTATCAGAGTTCTTAAGTTGATTTTAATGTTGACTTTTTTTTTTTACAATGTTGCAGTCACGTTATGATTTGTTCTCCTGCCTCTCTTCCTTTCACTCTGCATCAGTTCATACAAGTCTTCTCAGGTTTCTTTGAATCTGTCCCTGTCATCATTGCTTACAGCTCAATAATAAATATGTTTCAGTACCTTAATATACTATAATTTGTTAAGCCATTCACTAATTGATGGATTCCCCTCCCTTTTAGTTTCCTGTTCTTTAGTATAATTTAAAAAGCTGCTGTGAATATTTTGGTACATATTGGCCCTTTCTGTCTTCTCTCTCTTTGGGGTATATGCCTAATAATAGTAATACTGGGATAACTGGGATGTGTACTTTAGCAACTCTGGGGGTGTAGTTCCAAATTCTTTCCAGAATGATTGGGTCAAACCTCAGCTCCACCAACAGCGTACTATTTGTGCTTGTTCTCCCATATGCCCTCCAACAGCTGTAATTTTCCTTTTTTTTTTTTTTTAATCATCTCTGCCCATTTAAAAAGTATAAGTGAAACTTCAGAGTTCTTTTAATTTGTATTTTTCTCATTTGGAATATTTTTCATACTTTTGATAATTTGCTTTTTTTCATATAATATTATTTTGCCAGAGAAACTTGCTACAAAAATATTTTCCCAGTTAACAGTTTCCTTTCTAATTTCAGCTAACTTGTTTTTGTTTGTGTAAAAGCTTTTCAATTTTTGTGTAATCAAAATGGCCTTTTTTTGTCTTCTGTGTTCTTTTCTATCCTTTGGCCTAGAACTCTTCTCCTGTCCAGGGTTGTGAATGTTGTCTTTTTCTCTGCTCCTATAATTTATTTATGACATCATTTTTATCTAATTCACGCATATAAACCTTTGGAACTTCTGGTATATGGCAGAAGACCTTGGTCTAAATTTCATTTTTGCCAGCTTGCTTTACACGTTATCTAGCAGATTTTGCCAACCAAACTGTGAGTCCTTCACCCAGTAGTTGTGTATTTGTGTTTATAAAACACCCTGTTACTGTTGTCCTCTGCCTCTGAATCATGCATTCCTTATCTGTTCCACTGATCTACTTCTCTATTTTTTAACCAGCCTCACATAGTGTTAATGATTACTATTAGAGTTTAGGATGTGGTACAGCTAGGCCCCCTTCCTTCCTACTTCTTTTTATTATTTCTCTTGAAATTCTTCCTCTTTTTTCCTCCAAATAAATTTTATTATTTATTTTAGCTCTTTAAATTAACCTTTTGGGAGTTTGGTATGGCACTAAATAGTAATAGTGTTGTCATTTTTATAATATTGACATGGCCCAACTAAGAGCAATTAATATCACTCAAATTATTTAGGTTTGTCTCTTTTTCAATAACAGTTGTTTTATAGATGTATTTATATAGTTCCAGTGAATGTCTGGGAAGGTTGACTCCCAATTGTTTTATATATTCTGTACTTATTTTAAATGAAATATCTCTTTCTATGTCTTCCTTTTGGATTCTCTTGGTACTCTGTAAAAATGTTGATGATTTGCATGGGCTCAGCTTATGTCCTACTACTTTGCTGAAGTTATTGTTTTGGTTAATTTCTCATTTGACTCTCCAAATTTCTCTTAAGTAGACCATCCCATATGCAAATACTGATCATTTTGTTTTCCCTTTGCCTGCATTTAGTCCTTCAATTTATTTTTCTTGACTTAACTGCTCTAGCTAGCAATTCTAGTACTATATAAAATAATAGCAATGATAAAGTAAATCTTTCTTTTACGCATGATCTTATTGGAAAAGCCTTTATTTAGAATTTCTCCAATATGAATAATGCTGGCTCTTGATTTTATGTAGGTAGGTAATAATTAACCATATTAAGCAAAGGTCTCTTCATTCCAATGTTTTTTAATATATTTTTTAAAACAAATCAGTGTTGAATTTTGTCAAAAGACTTTTCATCTACTGACTGAATCATCTGATTTCATTTTGTCATTAATATAGTCAATTATGTTTATATTTCTCCTAATATCAAACTGACCTGCATTAAAAATCTAGCTTTATTGTTTACACTACTGCACCTTTTTCTTTTAATCATTGTGCTTTTGAGGATGAAGCTATTTTGTTTCTGAACTTGGTTCCTAATCTCTAGTATATTGGAGATTTCTATTTAAAATATATGAGGGGAAGCCAATAAATACAGGGACCATTTATCATAGTCATAAATACCTTTAATATTTGTATTTCTACACGCTTTCTTTAGGTTTAAATTTGTGCTAGTCATAGTTTCTGCAATATAAAGGTAACCATCTTTTTTCTGTATTGTTTTGAAATTATTTGGAAGATAGGCATGAAGTCATCTTAAATATTGACTCTTATAATAAAATACTTCATATTTGAACACCTGGAAGTAGAAAAAGCATAAGAAAGATTGTTTTGTACACTTAAAATGACCCTGGGGACACAAACTGTCCCTTGTCAGATAATCACAGGATTCTAAAATTTGAGAGCTGGAAGTGACTGTTCACTCCAACCCATAATCAAAATGAATCTTTAAGCCACCCACCAGGTATGCTGGAAGACAGGACAGGAGGCCTGCTCCCTCTGGAGATATCCCATCACTTTTGGTGTTACCAATCATGAGGGAATTTTTTCTAAACATTAATCCTAAACTTCTCTCTACAACTTGCCCCCATTACTCCAGTTTCTCTATCTTCTTTGGTCAGATAGAATAAATCTAAGTCCTTCCTCCTTGGGACAGCCCTTCAGATATGTGAAGACCTCTTTCTTTTTTTGAAGACCCCTTTTGTTCCTACATCTTTATCCCTAGGCTTCTTTCTGCAGGATAAGCATGCCCCATTCCTCGGCTCCTCACGCGTCATGGAATAAGAGTCTTTTCCCAGTCTAATTGCCTTCCTCTGCACACTCTCCACATAATCTTATTTAAACTATAGACCTCAGAACTGAACATAGTATTCTATATGAGGTCTGATGAGGGAGAGTACATTGGAATTATCACCTCCAACATCCTGGAAGTCTTAACAAAGCCCAAAATCATATTAGCGGTTTGGTTGTTTTTTTTTTAACCTACCACATTACACTGCTGGTTCATTGAGCCTGGAGTCCATTAAAATCCCCAGATACTTTTTAAAACAATGGTGTCTATCCATTCCTCTTTTATCTTATTCTTATGAATTTGATTTTTTACTATCCAATTACAAGTCCTTACATTTATGTTGTATTTCTTCTTAGCATTTTCACCCCAATAATCTTAGCCTGTGAAGGTCCATCATTCACTGTATTATCTCTCCCCTTCTTTGCATCATCAGTAAATTTGATGAGCATGCCGCTTAAACCTCTAAGTCATTGATTAAAACACATTAAACAGCCCTGATCTGATCCAGTATCTCAGAGGGATTCCGTTAGAAACCTCCTGCCATGTTGACATTGAACTACTAACAACTTGCTCTATGAGTCCAGCTCATGAGTCAACAAATTCTTAATCCATCCGACTGTATTGTAGTGTCTAATTTTTACCTCTCCATCTTCTCTAGAAGAATAGCATGTGATACTTTCTCATTGATGTGATACTTTTCTCAGAAGTTTTGCTAAAATCTAGGATAACAGTCCTCAGCCATCCCTCATCTGCTAGCTTAATATTCCTGAATGGAGGTTGATCTGACATGACCTGTTTTAGACAACAGTTAGGGTTCTTTATAATCCCCATTTCCTTTCTAGGTATTTACTAGGCATCGCTTTCATGTCACCTTCTAGAATTTTCCTAGGACTCAACATCAAGCCCACTGGCCACAGGTAACAGAAAACCAGACATTTGTCCCCCTCCAGTCTTCTGGTACTTTCCATGTTTTCCCTGATTTTTCAAACACTGTTGATAGTGGCTCAGCAGTCTCACCTGCCAGTATGTTCAGGATCTGGGGATGCCATGATTCCTCCAGGCCAGGTAACTTGAATTCATCAGGAGCAGTGAGATTCTCTCTTACCACCTCTTTGCTTATCTTGGATATCAGCTCCCTTTTTGTCTTGTTTTTTGTTGTGGTTGTTATCATTTCCAATGGAAAGGTTGTTCTTTGCAGAGAAAGCAGAAGCTGAATAGGAAATAAAACAACTCTGCTTTCTCTTTGCTGACCATTCTCATCATCTCATCCCTCTCTCCAAACAAAGGCTTCATTAAATTTTCCTTCCTCATTGGAATCATTTCCCTTTGTGCCTTCAGTAACTCATTCTTGAGCATCTCCTATCCCACCTTGGGTTGACCTCCCTGGGAAGCATTTCGTTCCATGGGATCCTACCCATTTTTCCTTGGAAGGCTTTGAAATCTGTTTTCCCTAAGTCTTGGGGGGCATGCCCAGATTTCCTCTCCTCTATCACAAACTCTAGGATGAGGTACTCCAGGGTCCCACCATTTCTACTCTAGCAACTAGTTCCTCCCAATTGATGAGATCAGAATATTCTCTGAATGTCATTATGAGAGTGATATTATACCTTTATCGAAAAGGTATAATATATAATATATATATATATCACAATATAATATCAATATAATATATACCCTTGGAAATAGTGTCACCTTGAGGTTCCTGATCACCAAATTTACCTCCTGCATTCTTAATTTTTCACCTTAAATTTGGTCCTCACGGATACCTCTCTCTCATACCTGCTTTCCTACATGGCATTGGTTTAGCTTTACTGTCATTATAAAATACAGATATTTTGGGGGGAGATTAGCTATTACGCCTTCCTCAGAATGACTTCAGCCCTTTCTTAGGGCAGGCTTTCTATTTTACAGTTTTAATTTAGTTTACTGGAATAATCTTAAGGGAGATGTAAAGATAAATAAGATATAATCCTTGCCCTCAAGAAATCTATAAGAGAATCACGTATACAAATAACTAACATCTCCTCTGAAGTAGTTGAACAAGGTAAGAAGAGAAACAAAATGTTATCTGAGCTTCAAGTTGGGAGGGAAAGATCAAATATCACAGATCTATTCGGGAGAGAAATCAGCTTCATACAGGAAATGGAATTAAATGGGATCTCCAAGGAGTGATAAGTTTTCCACAATAGAGGGGGAGGTCAAAGATAGGACACTGGCCATCTGGGCAGGTGAAAGGAAGAAGGAAGAGCAGGAAGGAGATGGCAGGAAAAGGGCAGGGAAAGGGGAGAATGGAGGCCAGCCTCCAATATTACCTTGTTTTTACCAAGTTTGTCTAGAGCGGGGATGGGGAACCTGTGGCCTCAAGGCCACGTGTGACCCTCTAGGTCCTCAACTGAGGCCCTTTGAATCCAAACTTCACAGACCAAGTCAGTCACCTTAATAAAAATATTTGTTCTGTAAAACTCAGATTCAGTCAAAAGGCCACACCCGAGGACCTAGAAGGCCCCGTTTGCCCTTGTGACCACAAGTTCCCCACCCTTGGCTAGGGTATCTCTTGGGCAGAATAGGACACTAGGTTCTGTAAGTGAGGTGTTATCACCCCGGAAATCTTCACCCTCTTAGTAATTTAAATTTATTCCCCAATCTTCTTCATCACTTAAAAAACCGAGAAACTAACTGCCCCTTGATGCATGCAGAGATTTGGTATCAATCCATGTTGCTTGCTGTTTTTCTGCATCTCCAGTGTACTTTTTAGGGGGTATGGTGATGTTAGGCCCACTGGGTCTTCTCTTCAGCCATTTTTGAATGGACACCACTGGCTTTTTATTTTTAATCTCAGCTGTGTCAAAAGGAAATGACAAAAATGCAAATAGAATGTTGTTTCCTATCCTGAAAGAAAGGGAGTGGGAGGGAGCCATTAATAAGTTAGAAGCAGAAAAATGCAGTTTCTTCATTCCTTTCCCTGCAGCCAGAGCCATTTTCATTTTTCTTGGTCCTCAAATTTATTTTTTGGGCACATTATCGCTGACTTGTCCATTGGAGTCACTTGACTCTTTCATTTACCCCAGGGGCGTCCTCATGGAAATTTGGAACTGCTGCATTTTTTTTTCACAAGGGTCGTATTTCAAGAGGCAAAAAGTTGGTGCATGGGATAAGATTTCTAAAACGATGAACACTGGTGGTATGCCTATGTGAGTGAATGGCTCTTTAAGAAGTGAGCTGCAGCTCCAAGACGGAATAGGAATCGTGTCAGGCTTATTTGGGGGATTGAACTCTGTTTATGCATAATTTAAAGTTAATAAATGTTAATATGATACATAGTTTAGTCTTTATGGAATGCCAATGGTACTGTAGATATTGGACAGACTTAGCCTTATAATTTTAGATCTGGAAGGCACCTTGGAAACCATTTATTCCAACTCAGTCATTTTACAGATAATGAACTGGAGATCCAGAAAGATGCCTGAGGGTCCTGAAGCTAATTAATGAAAGATCCGGGGCTGGAGGGCTTTCCTCATTTCTCCTATACAGGGTGGGATCACCAATGGGATATTTTGACTGATACTGGTGTTAAAATTTGCAGCTCCAAGTTGTCCCTGAGAGTGACATTTGGGGGGGAGGGCTTGGACAGGGGGAAGAGGGATTATTTGTTTGAGCAAAGAGTGTAAAAAGATCTCTTCATGAGTCTTCTCCAGGATTCCAGTTGTTTTTTGGAACTGGCTCAGTGGACTCCTTGGCTCCAAAGTTTTTGAGGTAGTGTGGAACATTGGACAAAACGCCACTTTTTTGGAGACCCCCCCAAAGGAGCCTTATGACCCTAGAAAGAGAGAAAGATTCATGATGTTGGATAGAATGATTTTACAAAGTTTAGGAGAGTAGAGAGTTTTCTTAATTTATATATACTTTTAATTACCTTACCTCAGCACCATTCCCACCCCCACTCCCATGAATTTGGACATCTCTTCTCCTTTATAAATAACGTCTAGAAAATGTTCTCTTGGATTTGAAATCAACGAAGTTGGCTTTGAATCTTGACTTAGCCCCTTAGCCACCTGGGGAATGTTGGGGAACTCGGTGGGGCTCATTTTCATCAATTAAAAAATAAGACACTTGGACTAGATTGACCCTTGAGGTCCCTTCTAGCAATAAATCTGCAATTTGATGATCTTTCCCTGACTTTTCATCTTAACTTCAGGCACTGAGCCTTCCGACACTCAACTGTGTTCAATATCTCTCTCCACATTTACAAATTGAGCTTCTTAGAATTCCTCCCTCCTCCACCACATATGTTCCCTCCAACTGAACTCTTTAAACTGTTAGTTCCCCCCATCCACTCAGTCTTTCCTGTAAAAATCTTGCTGTTATCTTTGACTCTGTTCTCTCTTGGCAGTTTACAGCCAATATCTCAACATGCATTTTCTCTTCTCCCAACCCCCACTCCCACCCTCAAGAGGTCCTAACTCTAACCTGAGCCCACCCCTTTTAGGAAGGATCCTGCTTCTGTGGAAAGAACAATGGATTTGAAGTCAGAGCACTGAATTAATTGGATGACCTTTGGAAGTCACTGGAATGGGCTTTACTTTCCTCTTTTCTAAAGAGGTTAGAGATCACTGCGGTAGCTCTGGATCTGCTGACTGGAGGGCAAAGTGGAGAGCTCCTCCGGGTGGAACCTCTGGAAGGCAGGCATCCAGACCAGTCCCACCCAGCGAGGCTCCTTTGGAATTCTTCATCCTGCCAGCACTTAGCACACTTCCTGGCACACAATAGGAGCTTGATAAATGCTTATTTATCGACCAGCTTGACTAGAGATGGCCCCATGACTTTGATGGTCCCTGAGCCTGCTTGGCTTCCTCAGTGTAGAGATCTGCTGTCCCCAGTTTCTAACACTCTTCCCTTCCAGCAGCTGCCGATGTAACAGCACACTTTTCCTGCCACCTGTTATCACTTTCCTTTTTTACCCCCTGCTACCACATACTCCAGACCACAAGGGTACATGTTTTAGAGATTATGTGTAATGGAGAAAAGAAGAGACGAATTCAGAAAAACAGTGCACCAAGGTCAGTAATTTGAAATGTATATAAAAGAAAACTGTGTGGTGCCTAAACTTTCTTTAAAAAAAAAAAAACCCTATTTCCCCCAATTACATGTAAAAACAATTTTTAACATTCATTTCTTAAAACTTCAAGTTTCACATTCTCTCCTTCTCCTCCTCCTTCCTTGAGAAGGCAAGCAATTTGACATAATATTTAAACTTTCCATAGCAATTTTGTTACACTTGGCCCATGTGCCTAGGTATGGCTAGCTGGCTTCCTTGGAATCTCCAAAAGAGAGTGACACTTTTTGCCCTAGAACACTTTTGGGAAGTCTGGTTCCTTTCTGCAGTCCCTAGCCTGGTATAAGGGTGGGACAAATGGGTGACTCAGTGATAGATAAAGGTAGGAGTAGATAGATCAAAGTCCAGGACCTCGGGCACCTCTCACTTCTCTAGCCCAAATTTCCAATTGTACTGGAGGACTGGTCAGGCCTGTTTCTGCTTCTTCCTAAGTAGGTCAGAGATCCTTCCTGAAAAGCCTACCTTCTGTAGTTCTGCTTTCCAGCTGGATTGGGCCATTTCTCAGGACATCAACTTGGCTACCAAGCTCACTGGGGCTGGGGCCACCATGGTTGGGGTGGATGGCTCAGGAGCAGATATCAAGATGACATTTCACCACTTCATCTTAGACTGGGCCAGGGCCCTATTCTCCAAACAGCATTTGCATCCTCTGCCATCCTTGGCTTCATGCTGTCCAAAGCCTTTTCCAAAGGCTTTTCTCTTGGATGGTAGCCTTCCTCACTCATCCTCTTCTCATGTGAAATTTCTGGAAAGGCTCCTTATCTCTGTCCCCTTGGCTACTTGTTTTTCAAAATTCTCTTTTTGATTGTTCATGGATAGCACCTTCCAGACCATGGATTCTTAACCTTTTTTGTGTCATGGACTTCTTGGAAAGTCTGGTGAAACCTATGGTCCCCTCAGATTGAAATACAGTTATCAAACTAAATTTTTTTTAATTCACAGACCTTCATACCCCAAATCTATCCACAAACCATTTGGGGTTCCATAGACCCCAGGCTGACATGTAGTTTCATGAATATATTTGATAAAATAGTGCAGAGATCATTGATTAGGGTCTACATAATTTGAGGTTATCCCAACAGGGTTGTTATTATACATTTCAAGTTTAATTTGGTGATAACTTTTCCACTCTCCTCTGGTACACTGTAAGGCATGTTAACCCTGATGAGTTAATAAAGATTTATGAAGCTCCTACTCTGTACCAGGTACTGGGCTAGGCTCTGGGCATATAAGTACAAAGAAACAATCTCTCCTCACGAAGAGTTTACATTCTGGAGGGGGAGACAACAAGCATTGAATCAGGAGACCCTTACCCGATATCTCAGCATTTAGGGACAATGCATTTGTGAGTGCAACAGTATCATAGCATCTGGAATGCAGACACTCTTCTAGCTCAGCTGTTCTGTGCCTAAAAAAGACCTTATACTTTGGGACAGCAGCTGAAATAAAAGTCCTATCCATCCTGACAAATGGAATCTTATATTTATATAAGTTATAATAGTTATAATGGGGCTTATTTATTTTAGCATATATGAGGAGAAATTTCCAGTGAGGCTTAATCTCATTTATTATTTCTGTTACTTTCTTTGGTAAATATAGATTGATAGGGATGTACATGGTTATACTATCTAGGAAACTTTTTATGGAAGAGGTAGCTCTAAAAGAGCTCATGGAAACATTATATTTTAACCTGGTCTGTCATCTCAGGGGCAGTTAGGTGGTGAAGTGGATAGAACGCTGGGCTTGGAATCAGGAAAACTCATCTTTCCGAGTTCAAATCGGGCCCAGACACTTACTAGCTGTGTGACCCTGGCCAACTCACTTATCCCTGTTTGCCTCAGTCCTCATCTGTAAAATGAGCTAGAGAAGGAAATGGCAAACCGCTCCAGTTTCTTTGCCAAGAAAACCCCAAATGGGGTCACAAAGAGTTGGACAGAGCTGAAAAAGAGCTGAACAGCTATCACCTCAAAGGTTATCCATTTGTTGTCTTCACTGGAGATGGGAAGTAGATGAATGTATTACTGCTCACATCTTCATAAAGCAAGATTTTCAGGATTTAAGTGAATTACCCTTCTTCTACATAATACCTGAGTTTACATAGCATCTTAAAATTTGCAAAGTACTGTGTTAATTATCTCAGTTGAGTCATATCTTTGAGTTGAGTCATTTCTCACTGGTCGATCTACGAGGAGTCTTATGTGAAGTTAATATTCCCCCAGATCACTGGGTTAGTAGTGAGAAGATGAAAGATTTTGGGGGGCAAAGATGGATCAGAAGGAACAAGAGCACTCTTGGATTCTGTCCCGATTTAGTTCTCAAATAACCTTGGACAGAGAACAAGATTCTTAGCCATGTAACCTCTCATGGAAGGCATAAGAAATGCCTGCCCTGTTTGTGTCCACTTTGAAGAGCTTTGATATTTGATCATATTGAAATTCTATTCTGCGATTCATGGTTGAGAGATTAGAGCCCATCTCAGGTAAGTGAAATATCAGCATAATCTCTGTGTGAATGAGTGCTTGGAAGTGCTAGTTAGGAAAAGCATAATCAACCAACCAGAGCTGCTCACTGGACAAGGGACTGTCATTGACCTAGGGTTCTTTCTTATGGTTGGGAGAAGGGCACTTAAAATTACTTGCTTTATAGAAATGTTTAAAGACACATGGGAGATGGATTGAAGAATGAAAGTCAAAGGTGCTTTTTAAATCATTTAGCTTGCTAATTTATCCAGGTAACTCACTGAGAGAGGATTTGAGAGGACAGTGAGAAGAATCACAGTATGAAAAGGTGTTTATAAATTGTGATTTGTAGCAGTGGAGAGTAATTAACATTAATGACACCACTGATAGTTTGTTGATTAGAACTGTAGCTTTTTCTTTTAGACCAAAAAGTCATGAAATCATAGGCCATGAGAGCTGGAAAGAGCCCTAAGGGACTGAGTAGTTCAACCTCCACATTTTACAGATGAGGAAACTGAGGCCCAGAGGGGTGAACCGTTCTTTGCATCTTGGTTGTAGAGATTAACTGAGGAGAATTTCTAAGTCTCTTGGACTAGGAAAAAGGGGTTCATGATTTGATTTGTAACGGGTTCCAAAATCAGATAGATTGCTTTCAGGCAGTACGGCATCTAGATTGGACCCTATGTAGTTTGGACAAATACACTCAGTTTTCCTTTATTTGAATAAAGGAAGTATTAACATAGAGCTTTTGTGGAACATTTCAGAATATTTTTCATTACCGTGAATATGTTCCATATAAATTAAAGTGCTGTGAGTGCAAAATGTATATAGGGGAGACAGGAATGCAAAGGAATGAAGTGCAAAGGTTGACAGCTCTATTTTTCTCCCTTCAGGGCTTCTTTCTTTGATGCTTATTAAAGCTTCATATTAATTTGCACAACCCAGACTCTAGCTGCCAAGGTTGTATATAGGGTTGAAAGGAATTTACTGGCCTCGACTGAAGCAGAAAGGAAGATTAAAGGAATACCTGGTGGGGGTAGGTGAGGGAGATTTATTTGGCAGCCACCTGAAGGGTCCTTTGGTGTGCCAGGCAGGCATTGTAGGACTGACTTATGAAGTAACTGAAAATGTGTTGATTAGCCCCAAGCATGCTGGCCTGGGACAAACTCAGAAAAGTTGTTAGGGTCTGAATGGAGACTGTTAATATCTCTTCCTGCAGATGGCAAAGTTATTTATAATTTTCGGAGAACAGAAGTTAATGTGGTATAGCCTAATGTTCTTTTCTAATTCTTAGTAAATTATGCTGAAATAAAATGGCAGTGATTTGAATCAAAATTTTAGCTGAAAGAAGGAACATAATTTCTGTGGTGTTGAAAGCAAATTTATTACCTTAAAGAATAAAAGTCAAAGGTACTTTTTAAATCATTTACTTTCGGGGGCGACTAGGTGGCGCAGTGAATAGAGCATTGGCCCTGGAGTCAGGAGGACCTGAGTTCAAATCCGGCCTCAGACACGTAACACAAAAAGACTAGCCATGTGACCTTGGGCAAGTCACTTAACCCTAATTGCTCTACCTTACCCCCTCCAAAAAAAAAAAAAAGCAAATCATTTACTTTGCTAATTTATCCAGGTAACTCACCAAACTCCTCAGGGAGACCTCAGGAAACAAAGAATGGAGTGACTCATTTCTACCACTTTGGACCCTTCCGCCTATCTCTTTTATACCCCTCACCATCAATTCTGATGCACACCTGTTCGATCAATAATTGATTGCTTTGCTCACATTGGATGGAGTCAGGAAGGCCTGAGTTCACATCCAGCCTCAGAAATGTACTAGCTTATGATTCTGGACAAGTAGCTGAACCTCTCTCTGCTTCAGTTTCCTTACCTGTAAGATGGGGGTAATTATAATGTGAGCCTTACAAGATTGTTGTCAGGATCAAAGGAGATTATATATGTAAAGAGCTTTGGAAACCTTCAAGGGCCACATAACTATTTGCGTTTATTATTATTGTTGCATTTCCCATCCACTCTCAATCACTCACCCACGCAATTTTGGGCACTCAGCTTCTTGAGGTCTAATCCTGTTTTCTCAGCGTCCTCCATCTTTCTTCACTTCATCTGGCCTTGGCCTTTCTCAGCCACATACCAAAAGCCTTTACAACTTCCTGGCTTCACCTTTCTTCCCCTTGGGAGACCTGGGAAAAGAGCAACAGCAGCTTGCAGACCCTAATCCTAGAGTCATAGATTGAGAGCTGGAGGGAAATGTAAAGGCTACCTGGTCCAACCTCTCCTTTTACAGGTCAGTAAACTGAGGCCCAGGGTCATACATCGCATACCAGGTCACACAGCTTAGTGTCTGAAGCTGGGTTTGAACTGAGGCCTGCCTGACTCCCTGACTGTCCACTGAGCCATTTAGCTACCTCTCTGTACCATACTGATTCTTAATCAGGAAATCTGGTATATACCTTCAAGTTATTTACGCAGGTTAAGCAATAGATCCAAAAAGAACCTTTATCCTGTACCCATGTCTACATATGACACATATTTGATTTTTTTTAAAAAGGATTCTGGTTACTGCTCTGCTTTTCTTCTGCTTCATTCTTAGAATAGAATCCTGGGTAATTAGTGGCTGAAATTCTCCAGTCCCTCTTACTTCTTTTCTGCAACCCATTTTACTTCCCTTTTGTGGTGAGTTCTCTCTTTCAATAATCCTTTGCCTGGAACTCTTATTTCTAAATCAATGCCATACCAATCCAGTAATATGAGTGACTTAAATACATGTTGTTTTTCCTTAACTTTTTTCTTCCCCTTTCCCTTCATAGGATAGTTTGGTCCCAGACTATTAGGTGAATGTGTGACAGTCAGGGAAAAACTTAGTACTTGGATCATTGATGTGAGATCACTGGTAACTGCTCCATGCCTTCCTATTCCTCGTGATTTTTCTCTGTGCTTTCCCATAAATCTGCCCAGGGAGAGCTGTTTAGATTTGCTCTTGGGCTTTTAATATCTTATGAGGACTAATTAATGCATTGCTTGTCATACAACCAATTCACATCTAGTTATGCAGGTACCGGATAATGTCCCTGATGCCACTTTTCTCACTCATCCTTGATGATACTCCACTTTCGGCAATCTGCTTGTGCCAGCCATCACCTCTTCCCAACACCCTTTGGGTTACACATAATGTGGATTCTTCTGAAACAGTGATATCTCTTGATTCATAACCATGTGACAGTATTGGCAGAATATTGGTGGTAAAGAGATGAACTTCTGTGATAGTAAGCAGTTTGGAATTGTTGAAAGAATCTTAGAGTTTTCCAAATATAATCCAGCCTCATATTCTCCTTCTGTGTGATGCTGTGCCAAGCTTCTTGTCCATCTGCTCTTTCATTCCAGGATATGCTCATATGAATGGATTTAAATTACTGGGCTCTCCTCTCAGCCATATGTCACAGTCTGGGGAATAGGCTTTTGTAGCTGGTCAAACCAGCCTCTGGACTTTATCCATGGACTTTGCTATGAGTATCCCAAAGAAGTAAGGCTGTCTGAATAGAAGGATTTTCAAAAGTTCAGCCTCAGTAGGGGATACTTCTCTGGTTGCCATTTTGGAGAGGAAATGTATCCAGTCTTTGTAAAAGGCATAGCACATCGCCTAATACAAAGTAGGCATTTTAAATGCTTGTCGTGGATGCCATGACATTGGAGAGCACGTCCATCAAAATCATGACAAGTCAACAACCATTTATTAAACACAGGATATGCCAGGCATTGTGCTAATCAAAAAGAAAGATAGTCACCTACCTAAGAAGCTAATGAAGGAAGGGAGGGAGGGCGCCCACTGTGGACACAGTCCGAAAGAAATGACAAAATTTGGCACAGAATGTCTTGGAATCTTGGGATTTTTCCAATGGAAAACCAACCATCTAATTTAGTTATTTCATTTCACAAATGAAGAAATTTAGACTTGAAGACTTAACTCACATAGCCTGCCCCTTTCCGGTCCTTCAATGCCCTCTTCATTTCTTGTCTTTCAAAGCCTTTTTTTCAAGAAAGGATCCTTTGAGTCCCCATTTATGCCTTAGTTGGGATTAAGTTGTTATGTTGCCTTGCCAAGGGGTATTTCACAGGCCCTTGCTGAACCACATATTGTTATGGAATCAGGACCTAGTTCTAAGTCCCAGTCCTGCTGTTATATAACCTTTTTGCCCTAAAACCTAAACTTTACAGACTTTAATTTTTTCATTAAAGGAGGGAGTTGGAAATAAGATCCCTCCCAATTCTAAATGTATGATTTGAAGATTGACATGTAATTGTGGAGTAAGGATTTTGTCTCATTTGACTTTTTTTTGGAGGGGTGAATGGGGAGGAATTGGGAAGAAGAGAAAGATCTTTCAAGGGCCTGTGAAATATCACTTCTTAAGTATCCACTGAGGTTGGCCATGGTTTCTAAGTTGCTTTTAGGCATCCCTCAGAGATTTAGGCTCACTAGAGAGCATTTCTTTCCCTTTTTTTTTTGGAGGGCAGTTGGGGTTAAGTGACTTGCCCAAGGTCACACAGCTACTAAGTGTTAAGTTTCTGAGGCTGGATTTGAACTCAGGTCCTCCTGACTCCAGGGCCAGTGCTCTATTCACTGCGCCACCTAGCTGACACTCCTCCCCCCCTCCCCCAGCATTTCAAACCAGCACCTTTGGAACTGAGACCAAAAAACATGCCCCATAAGAAGGAGGGAGAGAGGTGTCATCTGAATCTGTGATCTTTTCTTTGGAATTAGATTGCTGTTTGTTTATTTACTCGGGTGGCTTAGATTTGTGTCCCCTACTTCACTAGGGAATTTGGATTGTCCTAATTCTAATGGAAAGATAACATTTATTTCTACCCTCAGAAATCCGTATAGCTCCCCTCTTTTGGAATAAAATATGGAGAGTTTTCTTAGCACAGTACCTGAGTCCACTTTGAGGACTCTAACAAAAATTTGTTGATTGCTGGATTGGGTTGAACTTTTAGGGTTTAGGAGTAGAAGGAATTTTGCCTGGTCAAAGGATATGAACAGGCAATTCTCAGAGGTCGAAATTAAAGATATCTATAAGCATATGAAAAAATGCTCTAAATCACTCTTGATTCGAGAAATGCAAATCAAAACAACTTTGAGGTACCACGTGTCACCAGCCTGATTGACTAAGATGACAAAACAGAAAAATGACAAATGCTGGAGAGGATGCGGAAAAATTGGAACACTAATGCATTGTTGGTGGAGCTGTGAACTGATACAACCATTCTGGAGAGCAATCTGGAACTATGCCCAAAGGGCTATAAATAATTGCATACCTCAGAGCATTTCTTTCCTTTTTTTTTTTGGAGGGCAGTTGGGGTTAAGTGACTTGCCCAAGGTCACACAGCTAGTAAGTGTTAAGTTTCTGAGGCTGGATTTGAACTCAGGTCATCCTGACTCCAGGGCCAGTGCTCTATTTACTGCGCCACCTAGTTGACAACCCCCCCGCCCAGCATTTCAAACCAGCACCTTTGGAACTGAGACCAAAAAACAAGCCCCATAAGAAGGAGGGAGAGAGGTGTAATACAACTTCTGGGGTTGTAGCCCAAAGAAATCATAGAAGCAGGAGGGAGACCCATATGTACAAAAATATTTATTGCAGCTCTCTTTGTGGTGGGAAAAAACTGGAAATTAAGGGGATGCCCATCAATTGGGGAATGGCTAAACAAGTTGTGGTATATGAATGTAATGGAATACTATTGTGCTATAAGAAATGGGGAGGAGACGGACTTCACATTTACCTGGAGAGGCTCATACAAATTGATGCCAAGTGAGAAGAGCAGAACCAGGAAAAATTTGTACACAATCACAGACACATTGTATGTGTGACGACTAACTTTGATGAACTGGACTCTTCTCAGCAACGCACAGTTATAAGACAACTCTACAAGACTCAGGATGGAAGGAAATATCTACATTCAGAGGCAGATCTAGAAAGAACAGAGTTTAAATGGAGACTGAAGCAATCTACATGCTCTCGTTCTTTTCCATGTTTGGTTTTGTTTCCTTTTTCCCATTGTCCACTCCATTGGTTACAACCCTTCTATACAACCAGACTAATGTCCAACGTGAAAGTATTTGCAGATTCTATACTTGACTGCATGCTGCCATGGGTGGGAGGGGAGGGCGGGGGAAGGAGGGGAGAAAACTCGAAACTCAGGGGACTCTGGAACTGAATCTTGTAAACTAAAAGTAAATAAATCAATTTAAATTAACAAAAAATAAAAATAAAATAAAATGGATATTAAAAAAAAAAGAAGGAATTTTGCCTAGAAGGCCTTTTCCTCATTTTTTCTAGAACAGAACAGCTCTGACTACATGATTTTTCCTGTTTCTTTTTTATACTTTCCTTTCTTCCTTCTCTTTCTTGAAATCTGGTTTTGGCATCATATAGTGTTCTTTGCGAAATAACTACTTATGGACCAGATTTCATAGAAGAGCTTCTGTCTGCCACTTTATCTGTCATGCCCTTGGTACCATAATCGAGGAATACCTCATTTTATTGTGCTTTCACATTATGATGTTTTGGGGGGGTGTTTTTTGCAAATTAAAGGTTTGTGGGGCAATCCTGTGTTGAGCAAATCTGTTGGCGCCATTTTTCCAGTAGCATGTGCTCACATCTTGTCTCTGTGCCACATTTCCGTAATTCTCACAATATTGCAAACTTTTTCATTATTATTATGTCTGTTACAGTGATTTGTGATCCATAAGATCCATCTTTGATGTTAATATTGTAATTGTTTTGGGGTACCATGAACCTCACCTATATAAGATAGTGAACTTAATTGATGAGTGCTGTGTGTGTTCTGACCATTCCACTGACTAGCTGTTCCCCCATCTCTCTCCCTCTCTTTGGACCTTCCTATTCTCTGAGACAACAATATTGAAATTAGTCCAGTTAAAAACCCTACAATGGCCTTTAAATGTTTAAGTGAAAGGAAGAGTCAATGGATTCAGCAGAATTCATTGTCTTATTTTAAGAAATTGTCTCAGCCACCCCAATCATCAGCCGCCACCACCCTGATCAGGCAAGACTTTCCGTCAGCAACAGGGATTGTGACTCGCTGAAGGCTCAGATGATGGCTAGCATTTTTTAAACAATAAAATATTTTTAAGTTAAAGTATGTAAATTTATTTTTAGATATATTTTTGCTCAATTAATAGACTGTAGTATAATAAGCATTAATTTTATATGTACTTGGAAACCAAAAAATTCATGTGACCATTTTATTGCAATATTTGCTTTATTGTGATGGTCTGGAACCCAACCTTCAGTATCTTCAAGGTATTCCTGTAATGGTCGACATTTACATAGTACTTTTTATACATTATCCCATTTGCTCCAGGGCCATGTGATGTAAAAGATCTACAAGTTATTATTCCCATTTTATAGATGGAGAACTGAGAAATTAAATTATTTGTTCAGAGTCCTATACCTTGACATACTTTGGAATCTTCTGACTTCACTATGTTTCACCTGGTTCTACTGGAGTCTGTTTTGTGATGAGCTAATGCAGGCAGGTGCCCATGAAAACCTATACTGATTTTGTGAAGTAGGTGATGGAAAAAGAAACCCAGAAAAAAAGTATATTTTGACCTTTGTTCTGCTCTGAACAAGGTCGATGTTTTCTTTGTTTTCTGCTTCATTTAGGCAGCAGCAGGAAACATTTAGCCAGCTCCTCTTTGCCCGAGGGCACAAAAGAGGAATATCTCTACAAATCCCTTCAATCAATTTACAAATCAGGTTTTCCCAGTTGCAAGTAAAAAGATAAATAATGAATGGTTTGTGGTGACCAAGATTAGTAATGAGGTAGCTGGTGCTTCTGGAGGTCGGGGAGCATGGGGAAAGCCCATCTGAGACCAGGAGTAAAATCAGAAGGCAGCTAGTGAGGAGAAAACTTCATGGGTGCTGAACACTGCCTTTGGTTTTTTGTGTGATATAGTTGTCATGATAATAGATAATTAGCATTCATATAGCACTGGGAAGTTTGCTTGATGATCTACGGGGTTGTCCCGTTTGACCTTCATAGCAACCTTGTGATATATAGATGTGGTTATTATCCCCATTTTACAGATAAGGAGACTGGTAGAGAGGTTGACTTGCCAAAGGTCACATAGCTAGTAAGTGTCTTAAGGAAAAATTAGAACCCAAGTCTTTGTGACTCCAAGCCCAACTGTCTACTATGCCACCTGGTCAAGTTAACAAGCATTTATTGAGGAGTTATTTTGTGTCAGGCACTGCCCTAAACATTGAGGATACAATGAAAGGCAAACACAGTGTCTGCCCTCAGGGAGTTTGCATTCTACTGGCAAAGCCAACATAGAAATGATTGGGCGTATATGAGATGTATACAGAGTAGCCAGAAATCTAAGAGAGGAAGGCCTCCTGCTTTAGGGGAGGGTTTGAGATGAGGCTTGAAGGAAGGTCAGGGAGACAGTGAGGGAGTTGGGCATTCCTAGTGCTGGGGTTGATCAGTGTAAAGACGGGAGAGAGTGAGCTATGAGTTGGCCAATATTGCTGGCATGTTGACTTCACTGAGGAAAGTCAAGTGTTAGGAGACTAGAAAGATGAGAAAAGGGCCAGGTTATATATAAAAAGACTTCAAATGTCAGACAAAGGAATTTCATTTTGATCCTGGAGGTAATAAGGAACCAGTGCAGATTACTGGGGAGTAATTTACTGAGTGTAATAGATTACTGAGTAGGAGGTAAATCAGAAGAATTTAGGAAAATCAGCATAGCAACTGATGGTAGTAGAGTAGAGAGATTTGAGGCTGGAAGAGTAGTAGTTAGAAGGCTAATAGAATAGTTCTAATGAGAGGTGATTATGGCCTGAAAGAGGTTGGTCTCCATGGGGGTGGAGAAAAGTAGACATATATTGGAGATGTTGTAAACGTGTGATTTGGCAACAGATTGAATATTTGGGGTGAATGAGAGACGGCAATGACAGCACCAAGGTTGTCAGGCTCTGTGATTGGGAGGATGGTGGTGTCCTCATTGCAGACAGCCAACTCAAGATGTTCAAAAGGCAGTTGATCACAGGTACCAGAGCTTAGGGAAGAGAAGAGGGCTGGCTATATAGATCAATAAGTCATCTGCAGGGAGAGGTGACTGAAGCAAGGGGAGCTAACAAGGGCACTAAGTGAAATAGCATGGATGGTTTTGTAGGCGTGGCTCTAGGGCCAACACCTTCTTAGTTCAGATTCAGTGTCAGGACAAAATGAGAAACTTGTG
This sequence comes from Pseudochirops corinnae, assembly GCA_028646515.1. Classification (NCBI taxonomy): domain Eukaryota; kingdom Metazoa; phylum Chordata; class Mammalia; order Diprotodontia; family Pseudocheiridae; genus Pseudochirops; species Pseudochirops corinnae. The sequence goes on from CM053592.1 coordinate 15,865,368, forward strand.
AGCTACTGAGCATTCAACAAAGGAGGTTTACTTTGTCCTAGCACAGCAAGAATAAGCAACAAGGATATGGTGGCACTTAGCATCTCTAGATGTACCCTTGGTTCCCTCTGAAAATGTGTCTGCCTCGTCAGTCTTGTCATTAGGGCATGGCAACTTTCCTGGTCTTAGGCACCCACCAGGTTTGACAGGTCCAGACTTTTCATGCCTGGGACTTTTTATGCCTCTCAGCTAGGGAAAGTGGGGCTGAAGGAAGCTGCCTCAGGAAAACTCTGGTCCTATCCCAGAGGGAGAAGAGAAGAGGCTCCAGGACAGAGCCTTGGCAGACGCCTGGATTTAGTGGGCATGGTGTGGATGAAAATCCAGCAAAAGGTTAGATTGAGGCAGGAGGAGAACAAGGAGGGAGCATTGTCATGGAAACTGAAGGTCAAAGGAAAGGTCAAGAAGGATGAGGACTGAGAAAAAGCCATTCAATTTGGCAATTAGGGGATCACTGAGGACCTTGGAGAGTGAGTTTTGATGTCAGAAACAGAAGACAGAGATTTCAGCAGAGGAAGAGAAGAGGAAGTCTCTACTCTCAATCTAAGCAACTTTAGCTGAGGGAAAGATATAGATAGGATATAGGCTGGTCAGATGGTAGGATCAAGGGAGGGTTTTTCCACAAATAAGAATTTTCTTGCCTGAGCCTATGCTGTTCCCTTTTTTTTTTCTGCTCCTGTTTGCTTTGTTGGGTAAGAGGAAGGTATGACTTCATTTTCTCCAGTTAAAGGGAGGCATGGTGTCTAGGGGAGCAAAACTGTACTCCCATCAATTTCCCAAGTCTTATATTGGTAACCTTACCTCAGCCTGTTGGTAACTTTTTTGGTTATTGTTATTATTACCATCTCTTTCTCTAAAAAAAATTTGTTAAATGTTCAGTAACTCACAAGTGTCTCATTTTGTCTCAACATTGAATCTGAACTAAGAGGATGTTGGCCCTAGAGCCATGCCTACAAAACCCTCCATGCTATTTCACTTAGTGCCCTCATTAGCTCCCATTGCTTCAATCATCATCTCCCTGCAAGGTTCACAGATTTCCTTTTATTGATTTTCTTGTTTTGTTTTTAAATCATCACATCTGAATATACTTCACTCCTGTACCTTTCAAAAAAATCCTTTGTAACAAAAATTTTATAAGAAAGAAAAAAACCCAGCCATGTTCCCCCATCCCCAGAGGAATGGGTGGAGGCATCTTCTCATCCAGACTTTGGGGTTGTGCTTGTTCCTTGGAATTTTGCAGCATGCACTCTCTATTGCTTTATGGTGGTTCTTTCCATAGGCACTGTATACACTGTTTTTTTGGTTCTGCTTACTTCACTCTGCATCAGTTCATATCTATCCTTCCAATGCTTTTTGGTATTCACTATATTCATCATTATTTCTCACAGTATAGTCAAATTCCATTATGTTCATATACCATATTGGTTTAGCCATTCCCTTATCTATGGACATCTATTTTGTGTCAACTTTTTTGCTACCATACAAAGAGGTACCAAAAATATTTTGGTATATCTGGGAAGTTTCTTTTTATCAACGAGAGAGTCACTATAATAATTGTGGTGTTCACATTTTTCTTTCCATGGTATACTCCTTCACCCTGTGTCATTTTATGTCATTCCAAATTCATCATATTCCTCATTTCATATAGTATAATAATATTCTGTTACATTCATGTAGCAGAATTTGTCTAGTTGTTACATTCTCCCAAACTTGCCATCTCTATAAATATGAAGAATGGAGAATATTAATCAGCTGTAGAAGAAAAATGCCAGTTACATACTTCTTCTCCCATCCCTCTGCCCCTCCCATGCCTAGCTTTTTCAGCTATCTCCAACCGAGAGACGTGGTGCTGGCAGTTAGGAAGAGGGGTGTGTGTGTGTGTGTGTGTGTGTGTGTGTGTGTGTGTGTGTGTGTGTGTGTGTGTGAAGCTATTTCCCCAGTATTGTGTTTGGCTGGCAAAACCTCCCCAGCCGATAATGGTGCAGCTCTTCAGTTGAAGTTAAAAGCCAACTTCCATTCTAATCTAGATGTTCAATTAGCAAACATTTCTTAAAGACCGGGCACTGTTCTAGACGATGGGATACAAATATAGTAATACCTACTATTACAGGGCTTTGGGGAGGATCAAGTGAAACCACATGTGTAAAGCATTTCAGAGTATAAAACGCTATATAAATTCTTGTGCTATTATTATTAGAATAAGTGAAACACTCCCTGCGCCTAAGAGACAAAAAGCACATATGAGCAAATACTATATAATGTATCTATGTGCACATAAACACACATGATAAATACAGAGTAATTCAAGGCAAGGTTTCTTGAGGGAGGGCGCTAGCAGTTAAAGGGATCCAAAAATGCTTTGTGTAAAAGGCCATCAATGATTGAGCTTTAGCCTAGGAAGAGAAGATTGCATGAGGTAGAGGTGAAGAGGCAGTACCTTCAGGAAATGACCTTGGACATTGCAGGCTGAGTTTTGAGTTTGTGGAACAAAGATACGGTCAATTTATCTGGTTGGCAGAGTTCTGGTGGAGCAGGGTTGTGAATTCCAGAGACAAAAGAAAGACACTGGGATCTGTGGAATAGTGGAATGATGTGGTCAGATCTGCTCTTGAGGAAATTCCCTTTGGCTTGACTATGGAGTATGGAGGATGAAGGGAAGGGAAGAGAGATTTAATGCAGGGAAGCTGGCCCTTGATGAGTGCCTGACTGAACTAAGGTTCTTGGCTGTGTGAGTAGATGGAATGACTTGGGTGCCAGAGATGTTGTGAAGATAAAGCAAAGACAAGATTTGGCAACCAGTTGGATATGTGGGGTGATGAAGAGGAAGTGTGTAGTCAAGTGTAGATCTTTCTTAAGTTTCACGTTGCTGTTAGCAAATTTGAAGGGAGAAGCTTCTCATGCTTACTCTCAATCAAGAGTATGGGTTGTTTTTTGTTTCCTTTGTAATAGTCACTGCACTCTTAAATAAATATTTAGTTAAATTCAACCAAACTTTATTGATGGAATATGCTCTCAGGAACAGATTAAGTCTACCAGGACTGGGGAAACCTGTGGCCTTGAGCCCTCTAGGTCTTCAAGTAAGGCCCTTTGACTGAGTCCTTAATAAAAGGATTTGTTCTGTAAAACTTGGACTCTGTCAAAAGGCCACACCTAGACTCTAGACCTTTTCTGTGATTAAAAAAAAAAAAAAGACAATTAAGCTAGGTGGTGCCATAGTGCAGAGTGCTGGACCTGAAGTCAGGAAGACCTGAATTCAAATTTGTTCTCAGACACTTACTAGCTGTGTGACCCTGGGCAAGTCACTTAACCCTGGTGGCCTCAGTTTCTCTTCTTATTCTAGGATAGTTTACTTTTGTCTGTCTTGTTACACTGTTGACTCATTGATGTTAGTTTGTGACCCACTAAGACTCCCTGATGGTGGCAGCAAGGTGGCACAGTGGATTGCACTTGGGCCTTTGGCTTGGAATCAGGAAGACTCATCTCTCATGAGTTCAAATCCAAGTGTGGACATTTACTACCTATGTATTTCTGGGCAAGTCACTTAACCCTGTTTGCCTTAATTCCACATCTATAAAATGAGCTGGAGAAGGAAATAGCAAATCACTCTAGTATCTTTGCCAAGAAAACCCCAAAATGGGTCACAAAAAGCCAGATACAACTGAAACAATCCAACAACC
>CM053592.1:15869580-15892387 GCA_028646515.1 Pseudochirops corinnae
GCGGAGGCGGGTGCAAAACCTCTGCCTTTCGCTTTTCCACTCTGGAGACCTTTTGGCCGGTGGCCGGACTGCTTATCTCCCCCTTTCGCAATCCCCACTCGCAGCTGCCGCTAATCCACTCACCAGAGAGGCTCCTCCACTGCTCCCGTCCCCGGGGCACAGCCGCGGCTTCAGGCCAGGCTGGTTTTGGTTCGCAGTGCTGATATGGTTCCTCGTAGCCGAGCTGACTTTAGTGGGAAGTATCTTTGTGTGCATTTTGGAGTTCTAGGATTGGTTTAGAGTCCTATTTTATGGGTATTTTGGGGTGGCTATGTGAGAGGTGCGATATGTTGCTGCTGCTATGCCGCCATCTTGGCTCTGCCCCCCCATCCCAAGAAAACTCAAATGGGCGGGAGGAAAGATCAGTCTCACTGGGATAAGAGGAAAGCACAGTCCGATGCAGGCGTCCCTTGGCAAGTCAGCAGTGAGACCTGTGCCCCAGAGGTAATCCAGTAGCAGTCTTTGGGGGCAGATGAATTGCTGCAGCAACTTCCAGAGCTCTAGGCCCACAGTCAGTAAGGGTGTTGGACAACGGCTCAGAGCGGGTTACAGGGAACCCTTTGCTGGCACTGGGTGCAGAACTCTGTTGCATTGCCCATACTCAGTTCCAGGTTGCAGTTCCAGGGTGAGAAGGAGCCCATTAGAGCTCTTGGACAGAGGGGAGGGCAGACCTTGGTCACTCTTGCAGGTCAGAAAATAATACTTGTGGTGACTCAAAGACCAGAGTACAGACCAGAAGGGAAGTGACCACACCTTTCCTTAGATCATACCACACTGGAAGAATTGAAAACTTACAGACCCCCCCAGAACTAGGACTGAAAACAACAGAACTAAAAACTTGAAGCTTGAGATAGTGCCTCCTCCTCCCTGGGAGCAGAGTCAGTATTATTGGAAAGTTTCTGGAAAACCAGAGGAGTAGACATTGTGGGATTGGAGAAAGGTAAATGTTCTAATTTTCAAAAACCAACAGAATTGGCCAAGACAGATTGATTGTGATTTGGGGGACAATTTTAGACTAGTTCAACGTTTCACATTTTATAAAAGATGATGAAATTGAAGTTCAAAAAGGTTGGGACTTGGCTAAAGTGGAGTATGGAGAGGCTCCAGAGTCAGAGGATCTAGAACAGTGGTTCTCAACCTTCCTAATGCTGTGACCCTTTAATACTCATATGTGGGTGTATCTGCATGTGGGCAGACTCGCCTGGAGATGGTTAGAGGAGCGGTGTCTCGGTTCCTAAGATCATCGGAAATGTATGTTTTCCGATGGTCTTAGGCGACCCCTGTGAAAGGGTCGTTCGACCCCCAAAGGGGGCACGACCCACAGGTTGAGAACCGCTGATCTAGAAGGATGTGAGGCTGGGATGTATTCCTCCCCGCTCCCCTGCCAGGTTACTTAGTATAACCATGCTTTTTTTTTTTTCATCTTGTATTAGTGAAGTTGAATTTCTTTTGAGCCCAGAATTTCATCAGATTAGATTCATCTTTCCTGATGATGGCTGCTAGATGGTGAAGAACCCCTCAATCTATTCCACATGAAGCTCACTTTGAAGAAGTGGGGATGGTTAACCAGGAGGAAAGAAGACTAGGGGAACATGAAAGCATTTTTCAAGTATTTGAAGGTCTGTCTTGTAAAAAAAACAAAAGATTACATCACATCTTCCAGTGTTTTTGGATTCTGGAAAAAGTTCATCTTCTTTTTGTTTTTCTTGGCTTCCTTCACCAGCCTCATCTCATTCAGAGCATTTGTACCCTAGTCCATTTTTTCATAGGATCATAGATATGCTTATGTTCCTCCTTGTCATCTTGATTAATGTTTATCTTTTGTACAAATCTTTTAAAAATTGAAGTTGCTTGGAAAGTTTCCTGTGCATTCACTTCAGTCTCTTAAGACAACTGGCATTTTTCTTCCTTGTGGGAATTGTCTTCCTTCACATCTTTAAATTGTGTTCTTTAAGAGTTTCCCTTGCTTTCTGGGTAGATTTTCCCTGTTTATCCTTCTTCTAAATCTTTTGAAATGGACTTAGCTCACTTTGCATTTATTCACTGCCTTCCCTATGCTTCTCTGCATTTTTCCTATTCATCATTTCCTACAGTATAGCAGGACATATGACAATACATCCACATACAACAGTTTGTTTAGTCATTCCTCGATCCATGAACATCAACTTTGTTTCCGATTCTTTGCTAACACAAAATGTGCTGCTATTAATATTTTGGTGTGAATGAGGCCTTTTTGTCATTGACCTCCTGGGAGTATATGCCCAGCAGGGGAATCTAAAGGTCACGGAATATGGACAGTTAAGTCACTTTGTAAGCAAAACTCCCAAGTTGTTTTGCAGAATAGTTGGTCTACTTCATGGTTCCACCACTTTAGCTCTTGCTTTTTCACAAACTCCCCACTTTTGATTGTTCCCATAATCTTTTGGCATCTTTGCCAGTTTGCTAGTCATGAAGCCAAATTTCAGAGATATTTTGATTTGGACTTTTCTTAGAACAATACATCTAGCATTTGTATAATGCATTGAGGTTTGTCATTCGCCTTGTGTTGTCTGCAACAATATTTATTTTGATTATTTGCAAGTTTTTTCAGGGCTCTTTGTTCATATCTTTTGACTACCTAATGGGTAGGGAATGAGTTTTGGTTTCATCTTTGTACTGACTAACATTTTTCTGTGTAAGTTTTGTTACAGTGTTCCCTCTTCTCCTAAATCTTAATTTTATTTTGTGTAAAGGATTTCAATTTCTTGCAGTCAACATTTTTGTTTTTTTAATTTTTTTTATGATCTCCTCTATCTTTTTGATTAAGAAATCAAATCCCTCGAATAGCTAAACAAGTTTTGGTATACCATGTCAGATTTTTTTTCCCTCATGCATTGGCTAGTTTTTCTAAAGAGCTGATTTTTTTCTCTTTTTAGCTTTATTATAGGGGATGGTTTCCCAAGAGGTGAAGGGAAGGTTTGGGAAATAGTGTAGGTGACATAAAAGCAAAAGATTAACAATAAAAAATAAAATTAAGTTTTACAGCCATACTTGTGAAAGCTAATTGATCTGGTTCTCTTCTAATTTTTCAAAATGGCACGACCTTTAATATGCAGGTTACATTTCTATTCTGGGAGGGTGTTGGCGTCCTCCTCATTTCTGCCATTTTGATTTCTACTTTTCTCAGCAATTAAATAGGGAAATCTTCCCCAGTTAATTTATATTTTTAGGTTTATCAAGCATTGACTTATTGAGTCCAGTTGTTTCTGATTCCTCCATGTCTAGTTGTTCCACTGATCTACTTTCCTACTTGAAAATGCATATCAGTTCTGGGGATTTCTGCTGTATAACATAATCTGAGGTCTGGAAATGCTACTCTCCAGTTATTCTTTTTTTTTTTTAATTGTTTCCCTTGAATTTTAGATCTCTTATTCTTCCAAATGAATTCTTGCATTATTTTGTCTAACTGTGAAGCCCTTGGTAGTTGCATACAACATTAAATTTGTCAGTTACCTTCAGTGATTGCCATTTTTAATATATGGGCATGACCCAGCCGTCAGCAACGAATATCCTTCCACTTACTTAATTATTCTTTATTTCTATGCAAGTCTTGAGTGTATGTACGTTGGTAGTTTGACTCAGATCTTTTTCATTTTGTAGTTATTTTGAATGGGACTTCTTTTTGACATATAGAAATGATGTTGATTTTTGTGGGTTTATTTTTATCTTCTATTTTAATGAAGGTGTTTGTGGGGATTTTGGGGGGTTCATTTTCTAAATTGATCACATTATCAATAAATATGGATAGCTTTGTCTCCTCTTGGAACGAAGAAGCATTTTCTGCCTATCTTTATGCTTTTGATATCTTTCCCTTGTTTCACAAAAACTGGAACTCCAGTAGTTTTGGAACTGTATCAAATAATGGTGCTTTATTTCCGTACTTATTGGAAAAGCTTTTATTGTCTACCCACTGCATTTAATGATAGCTTTTGGTTTTAGATTGATGTTTTTTATTGTAGTTTTTTAAAAGGTCTTCCTATGACTCTGAGTCATAGAGATGTGTTTTTGTTTTTATAGTGACTTGTATTTTCAGTAAGGGTTTTTTTCTGCATCTATTGATCATATCATATGATAATTAGTTTCCTGATTTTGAGCATTGATGGTATAAATCCAGCTCTACTAATTTTTAGATAAATTCTTGTAGTATTTTTATCCAGGACTTTACTTAAAATAATTATGTTTATATTAATGACATTCATCTATACTTCTCTTTGCTTTTTTTTTCTTCTCTGGCTAAGGTTATTAGCTCTATGTTTTTCTTGCTAAAAAAAAAATTGGTAGAGTATTTTCTTCCTTAACATGTGAGAATTTCTGTAGGAGAGATATTTTATTCCTTAAAAGTTTGATCAACAATGATGCCTCCACAATTGTTTTCAGTTCCTTTGCCATTCTTGCCATCTTCTGGGACATGGGTGAGCATGTCAGTATCCTTCCTGAAATGTGGTGCTGTTTTATTATAGCAAAGAACTGGAAACAAAGTGGGCATCCATTAATTTGGGAATTGTGGTACAGAAATAGATAGGGACCACATCAGTGATTTCATTGATATAGACAAGTGGCGCATAAAGGAGCTTCCATTGCCTGGGGACACTGAGGTTGAATGAATTGCCAGCATCATAAAATCTGGCTGGAAGCCCAACTCTCCATCCACTCACTGTGTTAGACTTCCTCTCAAACCAAAATTTATTTCAGAAAATTTAATGGAATATTAATGTTCTGTAAGAAATTATGCATATGAGGAATTCAGAAATACAGGGGAAAATTTGAATGAACTGATGCAGAGTTAAGTAAGCAGAGGTAAAAATAAACAAGCATAATGGTTATAACAAAGCTGAATGCTCTCATTACCTATCTTCACCCCAAGAGAAGATGAGGTGATACACTTCTTTCATTTTGTAGGAGATTTGAAGGACTATGGGCATGGAATGCTGTTGCATATGGTACAGCCAGCTCAGCGTCAGGCGCCACTACTATGTTCTTGGTTTTGTTCAGCCATTTCTTCTTTGGTCCAGAGGAAGTAGGTATTACTGGGGTAAAGAGTGTACATAGGGAGATCTGAAAATGATTGAGTCGTAAAAGCAAAAAAGCACAATAAAAGTTTTTTTAAAAATATTTTTTGATGGAATTTTCCCATAAATCCATCTGAATCAGATGTTGTTTTCTGCCTTCAGGTAGTCATGAATGTTTTAGATTGGTGTTTGGTTCTTACAACTTGCCATTCTTCTCTTAATGCATCCTCTTTCTTCCTACTGTGAAAGTTAGTGTTCTATTTCCTTCTCTCCCTTGTCTTTCATAGAATGAAGTAAGGATTGAGAGGCTGGATAACCACGACTCCTTAGGGGATGATATGTGACCCAGGCATTCTCATCTCTAATCACCAAGTGCTAGGATGATCAGGTGGTGGTGATGTTTTTCCCCCATGGGAAGAATAAAGATACCCAGTAGCATGTGAAAATGTCATCTGTCTTCTTATTTTTCTCTTCTCCCTCTTTGCCTCCCTCAACCTCCCACTCATTTTACCTTCCTAGTAAGGTTTTTGAACTACATAATTGAAAGAGCAAAAATGGTTAACCTTTAGATAGATGGAGCTTTTTTCACAACAACCCAGTAAATGAAACAGCACATACTTTCATTTTACAATGAGAACAGTCTCAAAGAAAGGAAGTCCCCAAATGATTTCAAGGTCCCAGGGTTTAATGTTCTCTGCTGCTCCCAAGCTGATAGATATCACTGTGAGTTTAGAGATAAGGGCCTGGAGAGCATGGAAAGCAAAGTGGGTGAGGGTATCTAATACCAGTCACTGCTTCAGTGTAAAACATCAATGCTGAAAGGAACTAGATGAAAGCAAAACCAGTAAAATGTTCTCAGAAACAACTTCTTAAGCTAATTGGAATCCTACCAAGAACAACAGTTTAATGTACTCATTAAGGCCTAGAAACATGAAAATACATGCACTCCTTAAAAGAGCAATCACTGACCAGCTCATGCTAAGTTGCTTTTTGATTCTACAGGCTGGTGAATAAGTGGATGAGGTCAAAGGATTGCCTACTTAAATCTCACTCCACTTTCAAGATGGAATCAAGCACTGCATCCTCCATATAACTATCTCTGACCCCTCCAGCCCACAATAATCTCTTCTCTGAACAACCATAAAGCTCACTACATCAGTCACTTAGCACTGATTAGAAGCTGCCTTGTGTTATTAGTTATTTTTTACATGTATATATCTTATTAAGATCTGTGAGGGCAGAAACACCATTTTAACATTCATTTGTATTTCCTGTTGTACCCAGCACAGTTTCCTGTATAAAGCAGTCCTTTCTAATTGTTTTTAGTTATCTTTTTAAAATGTTTTCAATAGTTTGAAATTTCACTTGTAATAAAGAAAAGTAATTCAACAAAAATTCCCAAATACAGTGATCACACCTGCCACATAGCATTCTGCCCCAGTAGTCTCTTATTCTGCTGTGGGGAGGAAAATGTCTTTAATTACATGTTTATCAGGATTGTCATTGATTGTTCATAGCTTTCTTTTAAGGATCTTTTCAGTTACATCGTTATAATCCTTATCTATGTTGTTCTTTGGTCCTGCTCACTTCACTCGGCATCAGTTCATATAAATCTTCCCATGTTCCTCTGAATTGTTCATAGTTATGATTATTTCACAATAATAATCTTTAATTCATATGCCAGTGCTTTTTTCAGCTCTTCCCCAGTTGATGAAAATGCTACCACAAAGAATTGCTGTTATGAATGCTTTGTTATCTATTGAACCTCTGTTTCTGTCTTTATCTTCGATGGGGGTAAATATCCAAGAGAGGGATCACTGGGTCAAAAAGCTTACTCCTAATTTTTTTTATTTTTGCTTTTTGGAGGGCAGTGGGGGTTAAATTACTTGCCCAAGGTCACATGGCTAGTTTTTTTGTGGTAAGTGTCTGAGGCTGGATTTGAACTCAGGTCCTCCCGACTCCAGGACCGATGCTTTATTTGTTGTACCACCTAGCTGCCCCTAGCTCATTCCTGCATACTTGGTAACTCTAAGCTTTTTTTTAATGCTTTTAAGATCTTTGTTTTCATCAGTGTAGGGATTCCCACCAATGATTCTACTTGTTAACTTCTCCATATCTTACTAGATAGTTTAATGAGTTGTCCTAGTTCAAATTAAAAAAAAAATTACTTCATGACCAATTATCTGGTCATGAGTTTTCCCAGAATTCATTAGGCTTGTCCTCAGATGATAAAGATGCTAACATTGGGTTCGTATTTGAAGCTTGGTAGAGGACTGGCTGGGTTCTTGAGCACCCTGTGTCATTCCCAAACTAGGATGAGGCATTTGGATTGGGCTTTAGTGAGGGTGAGATTGTGAACTAGCATCTTGAAACAGTGTCTCACTTCTCCCCGACCTGAGAAGATGAATGAGGTAGGAAGGATTGTGCTGAAATTAGACATAAAGAACCCTATAGTAACTCAAGTATAATAGGTTTGTCTTCTTGCTCAAATATACTTGGTTCTGGTCATTAATTGTATATGCATGTGCTCACAGGTAACATACCTACAACTCTGCCTCTGAGACTTCACCAGGATTACTATCTAACCTGGGGAATAGGTAGTTAGGGGTTTAAGGGAGGGTCTAGGGAAACAGCTGCTGAAGTAACACATTGTCATTGGGAAAAAAAAACCATTCCCAAGATTTACCAACCTAGTTGTTTATTATGAACTCTGTCGGACAACACAGAAGCCCACGATTACTGGAAGCTTGCAGTCTGATCTCTCTATCTTGGGGTAGGGGACCTTGGATTTTCCTCAAATATAAATCACAAAATAGACTTTTTTCCCTTTACTACCATGGTTACTTCTTGCCTCTCATTTCCATGTTAGGAATAATTGTTATGTGAGTGAAGCCTTAGATGTTGGGTCATTTCAAGAGTACTTATTGGAATGGGTGCCTGAGTAGCCTTTGCTAACTTTGGTGTTTTTCCCTGTGTTTCATTTGAAGACTCAGCTTTCTTATTTCTGTTGAATAGTTGAGTTTTGGGTAAGGTTTACAGCTAAGTTTATACACACATATATAAGTTTGACTTTAATTTCTTTCTTACCTTGTAATTTAAAATTCTTTTGTTACATTACCAAAGACAATTAAAAACATATGAAAGTCACATTCCAAGCATCCCATGACTCTTTAATGGGGAATCTAGGAATTTAAAGGAAATATTTTTGTGGTAAATCAAAACCATTGACCTAAACCTTTTTGAATTTCTCAGTCCCATTCATGGCAAAGGCTGAAGCGGAGACATCATCAGCATCCTATTCTAATTGCTTATCCACTAATCTGGAGTATGATTTAGGAAATATCCACAGGATAACAGTAATGGTAAAGTGGTTGCAAATGAGACTGGGTGAACAATGAAAAAGTGGCCTGGGGGGATGGGGGCGGGACTGTGGGAACATTCCTGTGTCTGTCTGCATGGGAAAAGGTTTTGTCAAGAATTGCAGCTATCTAAAGTCATCTATCAGCAAGGTGAAATGAGAGAGGAAGGTGAAAATGAAAGCATTTCCTGAAGAGTCTGTGAGAAAAGCTCCAAATCTGCCATCTCCATAACTGGGAACATGGCTTCCCTGCTATACAATCAGCCCTCTATAGAGTAGAAAGATGCTTGATGGCTGGATTGTTGTGCTTTCCTGGGGCGTGTGTGTGTGTGTGTGTGTGTGTTCAGGTAGGAAGAAGACTGAAAGTTTTATTAGAAAGGCAGAGATTGCAAAATCTGACTGATGTGCTCAGTGTCTTATTGCAACATATATTGCAACAGCATGCACACACATAAAATATATTATCAGTGTATACACACATATACCATCACATCAATATAAAGACATACTGGCATGTTATATACACAAATACGTATAAACATGTGCAAATGCATGTGTACATACACACACGTATATGTGGATGTATATGCATATATACATACATACATATATGCACCTGTATATAGACATGTTCTGACCTGAATTTATTTCAACTTAACATTTGTATGGTAGCCCAGGCTGGTCATTTAGGTTAAAACTGTGGATAGAGGTAATACATGAGACTTTTTTTTTCTCTTGACCTGCTTGTCTAAGGGGAAGAGTTGTTCACAAATGCCCTGAAAATAAGAAAGCAGTACATTCTGATTACTGCAACAAATGAAATAGTTTGCATTCATGAATCCCTCACTAACTCTCAGCGCCCAATCTAGTCCACGTTCATTGGTCAGATCAATGTAAGCATACACTTATTTTCATTCTGCTTCTGTTGGGAAGAGGGGTAGTCTAGCTGTCATAATAATGCCCTGTTGTAGAATCTGAGCCTGTTCAGAAAAACAAAAACTTGCAAAATCAGCTTGCAGCTATTCTCTTGCAGTTGGTAGATTTTCCTCATTCCTTTGCTCTTCTGTTTCTCCAGTATTAAGGAGGAAGAGTACCCAACCCTGTTTGCAGAGGAGCCCACGATGAAGCATGTTCCTCACCTGCTGGCAGGGGCACAGAAAGAGGGAAATGTTTTTGGTAGATTTCTTTGGTTTGCCTCCGCTTCAGTGTTGTAGGTCTTTTTTTTTTTTTTTTTTTTTTTTGGCAATGTTGGCAATGTTGTAGGTCTTTGCTTTTCTGTTAGTTGGGAGGGGATAAGAGGTAGTGCTGGTGATGCAAAAAAATGATAAAGAGAAAAGAGGAAGGTCATTGAAACATTTTTAAAAGTATAAAAAGGAGATTCTAGAGGACTTGTGCTGAAACACGTCACCCACCTCCTAATGGAAAAGTAATGGGCTCAGAATGGAGACTGAGACTTTTAATGAATTTGGGGGATGTATTTTACTTGACTATATGTGTCTGTAAAATGAGGTTTTTTTAATATCCTTTCTCATTGTGGGGTGGGTGAAGATGGGAGAGAGAATGCAGATTGTTGGTTGAAGAAAATTAAGAGGGTGACAGTAGAAAGTCCAGAAGGAAGCACAACCAGGACAGTTTGAAAGTAATGGGTTGAGTTTATTATATACTTTTTTTTTAAGAGTGGTATTGAGTAGAGATGCACAGCTTTTTCTACAGTCCTTTTTGGTGTTCCATTTTGCATACAGAAATACTTGTTGTTTGTAGGGTCATTATTGAGTTTTATTGATGGGTTGGGGATGTAATCTTTTTGTTCATTTACTTTAGTTGTGTCCAATTCTTTGTGACCCTATTTGGGGTTTTCTTGGCAGAGATAGTGGTTTGTCACTTCCTTCTCCAGCTTATCTTACAGATGAGGAAACTGAGGCAAACAGGGTTAAGTGACTTGCCTAGGATCGCAGGGTCTGAGGTCAAATTTGAACTCAGAGCTTCCTGCCTCCAGACCTAAGGAGCTATCTATTGTGTAGCTGCCCCTTGGAAAGCTGTAAATGTACATTTCAGAATAAGAAAATAAATGAAAGAAAATCAAGGAATGAAAGCTAGAAGGAAATCTCAGTGGCAACTTAAGAATTTAGAGTTGGAAAGGCACTTTAAATTCCCTGATGAGGAAACTAAGCCATGAGAGAATGAGTGAATTTTCCCAGCTCACACACACTGAGTGATGAGCAGAACCAGGATTTCCTCCTCATTCCACTGCTGAGTCCCTCGCTCCTTTGTCCACACTACCTCACTTCTATTAGTGGCTGGTTAGCTAAACCTAAGTGTAAGATTTTGCTGTTCTTGTCGTTTTTCCCCACATTGTATCTCTTCTCCTTGGAGATTTAGCTGTATTTTATTCAGAAGGAAGGCTTAGGTGTTAATTATGTTGTTATGTTTATCTTACATAAACTACAAGACAGATTAGTCTTAAATATCATCAAACAGTCATGATTTCAGCCTGATCATGTTTCATTTTTGGTCCATGTAAAAGCTATTGGCAATCTAGTGAAGGTTTGAGGACTTTGGTTGGGGGATTACTTGATAGTATTTGAAGAGCTGTGTTGTGTAGAAATTCCTACATTTTCTTTCTCAAAGGAGGTTTAAAGGTGATGTTTGCCGCTTTGATACATTTCAGAAAAATGTAAAACTTCTATCTGAAGCAATCTTAAGTTTTTCAGGTGCATGAAACAGATGAGCCAGAGTTATAGACGGTCTGAGTCAGCCTAGTTTAGAGCCTCCCTGGGGGCAGTGAGATTGGAGTGAAGAAGGACTTGCTCATTTCATTTTTTTTTTTAATGCTTCAGCTGTGGCGTTACCCTTATTTTACTTTTCCAGAGATCAGTCATGTGTACCTTAGAGCACAGAAATGCTGCTGTGTTCTCAGAAAGAGACGAGAGGACGTAGGGATCAGCAGCAGCAAAGAAGTGGCTTGTCATTTCTAGTGATTGACAAAAAGTTCTGCTTTAGGAAGGAACTATCCTGGCCATACAGCAGAATTTGCTGATTAATGAATTTTGCTAATGGGATTATATGGATTTGACAATGTTTCTTAGATTGGAAACACTAGAAAGATGTGTGAATAATAATTATTATTATTATAGTACTAATAATAACTAGCATGTATTTAGGACTTTAGATTGGCAATGCACTTTACAAACATCACGTCATTTTATCCTTACAACCACCCTGGGAAGCAGGTGCTATTATTATCTTGATTGTACAGGTGAATAATAAGTAAGAGGAAGTGAGAAAACCTCCCCTGATGTACTTTTTCAATGCTTTCCCTTCTGCTTAGCTCCTGTTTTTGAGATGCAACTTTCATGAAAGAGAGATTTGTACTTTGAAGTTAGGGAAGGGAGAGAATTGCCACAAAACCCTACAGTAATGTGACAGCTGGCTTGCTTTTTATCCTCTAAGAGAAGAGGTGAATTTCAAAATATCCCTGCCTCAGATGATTGTGAAACTTAGTATTTGGTATTTAGTATCTTCCTCCTGAAACCTGGAGAGTTTTGACTCCTGCTCTCTCCCTAATATGCCCGGTGCTGAGCAGGCTTTCTTTATGGCAGGCAGCTGTTGAGACAGAGCAGCATCTGTTTCTGATTGGACTGTGCCTTTGTAAATTCTTCCTGCTTATTTGTCATACTGTGGCCTCCCTCCTTCCTTCCCTTTTAACTACAGTGAAGCCTGGAAGATGCCCTGGAATGCACATATGGTCTTTATCATCCCCAAACTACAGGCTTTTTGCTGGTTTGTGACATCAGACTGCAATCGGTATTAGTCACTTCGACTCATGGAGACTGTGGTTTCTGGAAACCAAGGGAGAAGATGCTTTTTATGTTAATTCTTGGCATACAGTTCAGTCCAAATTCTCAGGGTTTGCCTGGACTTTAGTAAAGAAAAAAAATCTGCCTTGAAGACAAATGTTTGTTCCCACTCATTATTATAAGTAATGAAATTGTCACATTTCACTGATCTTTTGCTGAAAATAGTGGCTTTTGCATTGTTCTCTTTGTTCCTCCAGTGGATCTAGGGCAAAAGTGAGTAGCAGCAACTCTGGCTCTGTGGACATTTGGGACTGTGACTTTTTTCCTACCCATTTTCTTACTGCAGTTTCAGAGGGGCTTGATTCCAAATGACCCCACCACCCAGTAAGACTATGTTCACAAACATAAATCAAGCTCGAATTGTTGGCCTGGGATCGCTAGTTTTGTTTTGTTTTGTTGAGGGATTGATGTTTAAACAACAGAACCAATGAGTGACATCACTGGCCAATGATTGCATCATCCATGGTATAAGTTAGAAAGACTGTGCTTTTGTCCACCTGTTGTTTTCAGTTGTTCAGCTCTGACCATGGCCTTGTGACCTCATGGACCATAAAACAAAAATACTGTCAGGGGTGGAGGCTGGAGTGGTGCTTCTTGGCAAAGATATGAGAATGGTTGGCAATTTCATTGTCCAGCAGGTTAAGGAAAATAGAGGTTAAGTAAGGGTCACACAGCTAGTAAATATTTGAGATCAGATTTGAACTCAGATCTTCCTGACTCCATCCACCTAGCTGCCTCTGATTGTTCACCTAGCTTTCAGTAATTCTGAGTCTTTTGTCATTTCTTATGGCATTTCTTATTTCTCATTCCCTTACATTCATGTACCATAATTTGCTCCAGTCATTCCCTAATTAGTAGGCATCGTTTTAGTTTTCATTTCTTACCCACAACAACAAAAAAACTGCTACAAATATTTTTATACTTATGGACATTTTTAAATTTCTTTGTTCTTTTTAATGTATAGGATGAGCGATGATATTATTGGGTCAAAAAAGTATGCACAATTTGTCTTTTGGGGGACCTAGTTTGAAATTGCCCATCAGAATGATTGGACCAATTTGTAGCTCTGTGAACAGTAGATTAATGTACTAGTCTTTCTACAGCCCCTTCCACGATGTCATTTCCCCTTTTCGTCATCTTTGCCAAACTGACAGGCATGTTTGGGAGCCTCAACAGTGCTTTAATTTGCATTTCTATAATTATTAGTAATTAAGAGTATTTTCATGTTTATTCTTTGGAAACTGACTACAAATTTTCTACAAATCTGGAAGCTGACTAGAAATCTTTTGACCATGAATCGATTGTGAAAACTTTCCCTTATACCAAAAATGTGTAAACATGCAAGGCCAACCAACTTACTTGCCATGTCTGAAAATGTATGTACTTAATTTTGTACCTGTTATCTACCACCTCTCTAGAGGAAACAAGAAATATGCATCTTCTGGTCTTATGACTTGGTCAGTTCTGAAGTATTTTACTCAGTATTATTCTCCATTACCTAATTGTAATTCATCTTGTAAATTATTTTGCTGGTTCTGCTTACTTTGTTCTTCCTCAGTTCAAACAAATCTTCACAATTTTCTCAATTTTTATTTTTGTTATTTCTTGCAGTGCAGTAATATTCTGTGACATTCATATGCAGTACTTGCGACATATAGCAAGGGCTTAGTAAACGCTATTCTATTCCATATACATCAATTTGTTCAGTCATTCCCCAGGGCTTCTTCTGAGTTCTAAATTTGAGAAGCTGAGGAGCACTGGGGAAAACTTATGACAGGGAGTCAGTGTTGGGTCAGGAAACTCAGGAACTACAATTAGATGTGTATTTCTCCCACACCAGGGTTACTCCTATGCTCTGGAATGAGGCTAACCTAGGCCATCACCTGGTAGCTTATATTTGATATATTGGAACAAAATGAGATCATAATGGATCACTCAACAGTTAACAAAAAGAGATTTATTTAGCCATAGCAGGGGAAGAATATTCAACAATCATATGTCTGAGGAAACCAGGAGTCGATTCAGCGAAGTTCACTCCCCTGCCAATGGTGGTCCACCAGCCAAGCATAAGACCAGATCTGGAGTTCTTTGCAGTGTTGTTTGTTTGTTTTGTTTTGTTTTGCTTTTTTTTGGAGGGGGGAGGGCAGGGCAATTGGGGTTAAGTGACTTGCCCAAGGTCACATGGCTAGTAAGTGTTAAGTGTCCAAGGCCAGGTTTGAACTGAGGGCCTCTTGACTCCAGGGCCGATGCTCCATTCACTGTGCCAACTAGCTGCCCTGTTTGTTTTTTTTTAAACTAAGAAAACCAGGAAGTGATTTAAGTTGCCTAAGTCTCCTGACTCTACTGAGGCAATCAAGTCTCAAGGAAAGGAAAGGATTGAAGGAAAAACTAACTTAACTTACATGAGGATAAGTGATCATACCCTAGGATCCTGAGAATGAGTGACTGCCTGTGTCTGCTACACCCTCAACTTGGAAAAATCCCATAGACCTGACCTGACGAGTGAAGATTGGGGTTGAGTGGGCCAGTCCAGAGAAAGAGAGCCAAGGGATTTGGATGCCGTCTTCCATGACTGCACCCTTTAATACCCCAACCTGTGTTTTTAAATATGTATTATACCTCTGTATATCTTTTTACTATTGTTTTCATTTTGTTGAATTTTAATTAATACATTATTTTCTTAAAGTGTAAATAAGAATAATGTTAAAATATAGATAAAGAGTAATAGCAAAAACATTAGTGGGGACTCAGGAGCTATAATATTGAAAGTATAGTCATTCACAAGAGGTAGAATCTGAGGTGGGAGCCACCCCTCTGGGGTCTACAGTCAGAGTCCAGTAGCGGGTGGGGAAGGGAGAGGCTTCATATAGTAGGGGACTTGAAGCTGAATCTTTAGGGAAACCAAATGTGGAAGAACACTTAAGGACCCCCTTGCTCCCTCTTTTAAAAATATTAAGAAAGCATTTCTCTTGGTATGCTAATCTGAAGTCTCTGAACTAATCTGAATGACAGAGTAGCTGTCCATCTTTATTTAACTACCAATTCTGAAGCAGGACTCTGCACTAAATAAATCCCTTTTCCCTGCATCAAAAGCCTGACCGCTTTCTCTGGGAAAACTGGATAAAAGGTCATGGTAGAAAAACAAGAGGAGGTCGTGAAGAAATTCAAATGCCAAACACTAGAATTTATATTTAATCTTACAAATTCTTAACCTGGGGTCTATGAACAGACATATAAATATATATTATACATGCATTAACAATGCATGCATGCATGTGTGTAAATATGTCTATGTACATGTAGTTAATGTATATGCATGAGCATAATTATATGTATTTGCATGCCTTCCTATAATTTTTTAATATGGTTGTCTTCCTTTATAATCCTATGTTGAAACTTTGATTTAACAACAATTTAGTAACAATTAAAATTTTTATTCTGAGAAGGGATCCATAAACCTCACCAAACTGCCAAAGAAGTCTATGACACACAAAAAAGTTAAGAATCATTGTAGACCTAACAGGGAGCCACCAGAATTTATTGACTAGGGATTGATCTGATCAGACTATTACTTTTTGACGACTGTGGGGGATAGTAGCGAAGAATCTTGAGGAAGAGAGATGAAATTGGAGGCAATAGCTCAGGCATCAGATGAAGAGGGCATGAACTAGGTTGATTATGTGAATAGTGACAAAAAGGCATTGCAGAGGGAGAGAGAGACATAAGCTAGAGATATTGTGTCAATAAAAATGGAAAGATGACACCTAATTGGCTGTTTGGGGTGAGCATGAGGAGTGGAGGATGGTGCTAAGGTTGGGAACTTGGGTGGCCAGGAAGGGTGGTGATAGAAGTCTAGGAATTTGAAAGAGCAGTAGGTTTGAGGGGCAAGACACCGAGGTCTGTTTTGGATATGTTGAGTCTGAGGTGCCTATGAGACACTCAGTTCAAAATATGTCATGGGCAATTGATGTGAGAGAGAAACTCCAGAGTGAGATTAATGCTGGATGAAGAGTCCTATGAATCATCAGCTTGTAGACAACAAATGAATCCGTGGGGTTGATGGGATCACCAAGTGAGAGAGTATAGAGAAAAAAAGGAAGAGGTCCCAGGACAGAGCCTCAGGATATACCCACAGGTAGTGGGCCTAGAGATTCAGTAAAAGACATGAGGAGTGATTAGATGTTTAGGAGGAAAACCAGGAGAGAGCAGTGTCATGAAAACCCATGAAAGAGAAAGAATATCTAGCAGGCAAGGATGATCTGCAGTATCAAATGCTGCAGGAAAGTCAAGAAGGATGATGAGTGAGAAGAGCTATAAGATTTGGTCATTAAGAGCTCACTGGTAACTTTCAAGAGAGCAGATGCAGCTGAATGCTGATTTTTGAAGTTGGGAGTCAGATTATAGAAAGTGGAGAAGCTAGGAAGTGCAGAGGAAGTAAGTAACCTTTTTACAAGTATTTGGCTGAGAAAGGGAAGAGAGATATAGGATAATAATAGAGATGTGGGATCTAGGAAGAGTTTTGGGGTGTGTTGAAAGGATTGGGGAGCATGGGGATTTTGTAGATGGCAGTGGAGGAGGTGTGAGAGAGAGACATATGAGATGAAAGATAGGAGAATAAGGAGGGGTAATCTGTAAAGAAGATGGAGAGACCAAGTTCCAAAGGCTGTAGTGTAAAGGGTGGAAACGTGGAATTGGACATTACAAGGTGGAGAGAGTGGATAGGAAGGAAAGAACTGGGAGCAGAGATTGGAGAGGGGAGTGTGCTCTTCACACAGTCATTGGAGATGAAGTATCTCCAAAATGGGGAAAGTAAAATGGGCAGGCAATCCTCTAACTTCTGGCAAGTGAGTCCACAGTATCAGTGGAGAGGGGCAAATTCTGTTTGCTAAATGTATAATACTGAGTTAGTTGTATAAGGGCAACAAAGTAGATTTGGTTTTTTAATTGCTGTGGAGTCAGTGGGACATGATGGAAAAGATGCTGAACTTGAGAGCTGATGACCTGGCTCTGTTACTGCCTGGATGACCTTGAGGACCTCTGGCTGGGGTTGACTTGAAGACTTTCCAGTTCTAAATCCACAATACTGTTAGTGTTGGTTGGCTGACTTGGTTTTCCAAGGCCAAGTCTTTGTGATTTTCTTTTGACAGTTCAAACAATTCTTTGTGGCCTTGCAGTTGGTTGGTCTCACCAGCTCCCAACTGGTCACCATGAACTCTTCTGCACCTGACTTTTTGCTTCTTTCCTCTTGCCTTTCCTTCTGTTTTCTGAATCTTCTCTCCCTTATTTACTTCCTGTGTGAAGGTGTGTCCTTGGGGACTTCCTAGCTCTGGTTTAACATGAGGATTTGTTACTTAGATGCTGCAGAACAGCAAATGTGGCCCTTGGTGATAACGAAGTGATTCAGAAGTTGTGTTTTTATTGTGGTTCCCTTTGAAATGTGTGGCCTTGAAAACTCCCGGCATTTGCATTATAGTTGTGGTTTTGTTCAATATTTTCACATATCAGCCTTCCTCCCCCTCCTTAGACTGAAATAAATACATGGCCTTCTGTTTCACCCGCAGCATCCTACTAGGGCATGTGGAGCTAATTAAAACACTCTCCCAAATGCAGCTTGATGTGAATAGGTACTGGGAGAATTTGTCATTCCAAAGTCTTTGGCAGCTGTTAGTCTGGGGACATGTCAGTCCTAGGCTTGGAGAACAGTGGCTCAGTGAAGACTGTGATGGGAGAATGAGAATATGGCACTAGATTTCACTCACACCTTTTCTTTTCTTTTCCACATGTGTATATGTGTGGCCTCTTTACAATTGAAATAGGACTTTAAGTAATCAATGAGTATATTTGAGACAAAGCATATGGAAGGAAAAGCTAATTCAAGAAACATTTATTAAGCTTCTACTATGTACAACTGTTCTAGGAGATATTAATATGAAGTCATATCCAGTCCTGGATGTTGAGGAGCTGGCAATCTTGTGTCAGTAATATAAATAACAACAACAATGCTAGCTTTTATATAGTTATTACTATCTCTGTTTTACAAATGAGGAAACTGAGGCATTCAGATTAGGTGACTTGCTGAGTCATCTGAGTGTCAGAGACCAGATTTGAACCTGGGTCTTCCTGACTCCAGTTCCAACACTCTGTCTACTCTATCATGTGATAAAGTATCAACGTATAAGTGACTATAATAATTCAAGTTAGGAAATAAATGTCAAGGAGAATCCATGCAACATACTATGAGAAATTCAAGGAGGGAAAGACCACTTGAAGCTATAGAGAGTGGGCTGTCATGGAAGGCTTTGGAAAGACAAAGTGTGAATGGAACCTTGAAAGAAAGATGTGTCAGTCAGTGGAAATGGTGGGTGAGGGAGTGCTTTGGAGGGTTGGGATAGGGCATGAGCAAATGCATGGACACCGGTAAAGGTGGGATGAAATAAATAGACTTTGTAAAGAGGGGAATGTGGAAATGCTTTTGGGAACAGAGGTTGGAATCAGGTCATAGAAGCCCCCAAAGACTGGCTAACGTGAACTCTGCCTCACTTCTGTGCCTCAGGCACTAGAAATCTTAAGAAGTGTTGGAGGAGAGATCTGGCATTAAGAAGTTGGTCTGTGCAGATACATACACTCTCTCTCTCTCTCTCTCTCTCTCTCTCTCTCTCACACACACATACACACACACACACACACACACACCCCATCTTTCCATTCTTAATGCTTTCTTTTCCCTTCTGCTCCACATGGCCAAGAATAGCTAGGAGGATAGACAGCATAAAAAAATAGAAGTAGAGAAGTTAGGAACAGATTGGGGGGTGAGGGTGGAGGTGATTAATTCAGTACTAAATACATTTAATTTTTGCCAGTTGGACATCAGGTTGTAATATCCTACAGACAAAGCTGGAGATACATAACTAGTTATCAGATCCGAAGTTGGAGCTGGAAATATATTGATGTGAGACATCTGTACAGAAGTGAATTGGGATAGTTGAGATCATGAAGAGGGAAGAATGTCAAGAAAAGAACAGGAGGGAGCAAGCCTTGGAGGACACCCAAATTTAAGGAACAGGAGGAGGAAGAGAAGTTAATGGGGGAAACAGAAAAGGGAGATACATAGAAGAGCCACATGAAATGGAAGGGTGGAAAGAAAGACTATGAATAATATGGGGGGAGGGGAGGGAGCATTGTCCTATTTAAATAAAGCTTCATTTAAAAGAGTTATCATTTTAATGCTTTGGAGTTTTCCTTAATCATCACTTTCCTCCAAAGGGAAAGTTCTGCCCTGAAAAAAATATATGCTGAAGTCTGAGGTCACAAAACATATGTTTCTACTATACACTGAAATTTGTGAGCTGTTCTCAGGATTAATAGAAAAATACTATAAATTCCCACTCATTTGAGGAAATTCAAGATAAGGATAATTAACTGTATCTACATTTTGGTTCTATCCCTTCCTTCCTAGGGTGCCTGATTTATTTACAATAATAATTTCCCATGTTTTTGTGATAATTATAGAAGCGTTATTTTGCCAATATCTTGTTAACCTACTGTATCACCAGGGCACTATTCATAGCACTGATGCCAGCACAGTTCTGAAATGCAAAATATAACAGGCTCTCCATAGAGAAGACAGAAGCAAAATGTTTATTCAGATACCAGAAAGCCAAATCCCATCACCAGAAAATCAAATCCATTATAGCAACAAAGAAGTTAACATACCTTATCACTGCAGGAAGCAACACCATCCCAAAGCCTCCCCCCTACTTGGGCCTTCCCACAAACACTCACAATCCTAGCTAGTTTTCTGCTTGTCTCCTACCCCCTTATTCTCCCCCTGTGTCCTCTCTCCCCCTCCACACCAACTGCTGTGACTCATTTCCTGCTGTGCCCCTTCCTGCTTTACCTATTCAGCAAACTCCTCTCACTGCAGGCTCCAAGTGGTTACATTCAGCTTAGTAAGGGGCAGGGAAGATCTTCACATTCCCATTATCATTACACCCATTTTAACAAAACATATCAGAAATAGTAAAAGTGAGTTAAAAATGAAGGACCATCATCAGATTGCCAAAATGACCAAAAAAAAAAAAAAAAGGAAAAATACAATTATTTAAGGGGTAGGAGGAGCACAGGAATTCTAATATACTGATAGTGGACCTGTGAATTGGTCTAAGGGGTAGGAACTTGTGACCTTAAGGCTGCAGATTCCCTACCCCTGGTCTAACTATTCAGGCACTTTAGAAATATTCCTCAAATTCATTAAACTGTGCCTACAGTAAAAGGGAAGAAAAAAAACCACCTCTGTTCTCTGTATTAGCCAAAATATCTCAGAAAGTTTTTAAATATACCAGCATTCCTGCTTAGAGAGTCAACCAATAAGCATTTATTAAGTGCCTACTGTGTATCAGACTGCTAAACACTGGAGATACAAAGAAAGATGAAAGTCTTCTCAAAGAGCTCACAGTATAATGAGGTAGACAGCATGCAAGTAATTATTTACAAAGACATAAGGATTAAATTTGAACTCATGAAAAGAGGGAAAGCACTAGAATTAAGATGGATCCAGACAGGTGGGATTTTAGCTGGTTCTCAGAGGCACCCTGCATTTTCTCTTGCTGTCCCCAATGCCTAAAATACTTGTCCTCCTCAACTCTGCCTACTGACTTCTCTTACTTCTTTTAAGTCCCAACCAAAACCCTGTCATTTACAGGAAGCCTTTCCCAACTCTTCTTAATTCCAGTGTCTTCTTTCTGTAATCATTTCCCATTTTTTTTCTTTATGTTGCTTGCTTTGTACATATTTGTTCCATTAAAGATGTGACCCTGACTTTGTCTGCTTATTACCCGATTTTTTTTTTTTCTATTCTGAATGCTTGCAGTACTTTTTTCTTTGACTCAGAAGCTCTGAGCTTTGGCAGTTGGGAGTATTTTTAACTTGGCATTTCATTCAGGATATAACTGGTGGGTTTTGCCTATTCTTATTTTGTTTTCTGGTTCTAATCTGGGCAGTTTTATGATTCCTTGGACTATAGTATTTAGTATTTTGTTTAACTATGGTATTCGGGGAGGCCAGTGATTCTAAACTAGGTTTCTTTGTTTTCAAGGGTGTTTGGTGGTTTTGGTGGTAGCTTACATTTCTTTTCTATTTTTAAAAATTCATTTTGTTCTATTATTTTTTGTTGTCTCATGGACTTGTTGAGTCTGTTTGTTGCATTCACATGTTCAGGGATGTGATCACTTCTAACTTCTAAGCTATTTTCCTTCCAATTCCTTCCTCGCAGGATCTTGTTTCACTTATTTCATTCTTTAATGACTTGCTTCATTTCTTTGAATATACCTTTCTAAGTCATGCAGCTGTTTATTTTCAATCTCCTGTCTATAAAGACCTTGCTATAGCCTCTGTCTTCCTCTAGGTGTGATGCTTGGCTGTCACTTGACTCATATTCTTCATATTATTTGTTCTCTGCCATTCAGCATTTATTTTTTGTTGGAGCATAAAAGTATAGATTTAGAGAAAAACCAAATTGTCGATATCAAAAAATAAAGAGGAGGACTCTCAACATATAAAGAAATAAGAGGGGCAGCTAGGTGGCAAAGTGAATAGAGCACCAGCCCTGGAGTCAGGAGGACCTGAGTTCAAATCTGGCCTCAGACACTTAACACAAAACTAGCTGTGTGACCTTGGGCAAGTCACTTAATCACAATTGCCCTGCATTCCCCCTCCAAAAAAAAAAAAACTTTTAAAAAAATGAGAGAAATTTTTAGAAACTATTTTGCTGAATTATATGCCAACAAAACTGATAAGCCAAATGAAATAGATGTGAATGGGATAAACTCATTTTACATATGAGGAAACTGAGGCCCAGAGAGATTGATACTTGCCCAGGGTTATACAAGTAGTGCCAAAGTTCAGATTTGAATGAGGTTGTTCTGTGACTATGGCGTCTACTAGATCTACAAAGTAAGTTCCAATTCATTCCAAATTTCAAATTACTATTGAATTTTCTCCTTCTGCTAGGTTAAGGCAAAATTTGAGACTTTTGTACATAACCTCCTGTGCAATTAAAAAAAAGCAACTTTTAAAAAAAGGACTGCTGAATATAGTGTGAATGCATGTATCCTTAAGTAAACTTACTTTATATAATCATTTTCCACTGTCATTTTTGTGTGCAGTTGTCTTTCTGAAAGATAGCCTTTTTGCAGACCTCAAGAGATTCTCAATAAGAAAATAAATCCTGATGTTTCAGTAATGTTTTTCCCCAAAGGAGCTAAAAACACCATACAGAGGTTGCTTGGTGGTATATATGGAGGAAAAAACACTGACTCCAGACAGAGGACCTGGGTTTGAACCCCAGTTCCATCTCTTGCTACCTATGTGACCATAGATGAATTGTTCTAATCTCTCTAGGCCTTGGCTTCCTCATCTGTAAAAGAGAAGATTAGATGAGATGCCCTCAGAGGTCCCTTCCAACCCTAGGTTTGTGATCTTATGAACTTGTTGGAGAGTTTAGATGC
>CM053592.1:15892887-15919559 GCA_028646515.1 Pseudochirops corinnae
TTGGCTTCCTGTCCCACCTCCCTGCCACTAGGAGATAGTGGCAGGCTTCTTTGTTATCCACCCTTGGGTTAGATTTCACGCCAAGACTGAGAGCCCGCCTCCTAGCCAATGGGAGAAGGGACAGCCAGGGGGAGGGGGTTTGACTGCGTTAGGGTATAAATCCTTGTTCTGTCTTTTGTAACATGCCTCCTCTCCTTGATCCCTCTCATGGAGAGGACCGCCCTTTTACTGCAGGGGAAGAGAATAAAACTTCCTGGTCCTTCCTCAAGATGCCTCTGACTTTTGATTTTTCTTAGGGGATTTTTGGGGTCCCTGTACCCCACACAGAGCATTTACACAAACCCATGAGGGTTTCCTCTCAGTGAAGTGATCTTTCCTAGTCTTAAATTTCTCATCTCACTTTGCTCCCTCCATTCTACACTTGTATGGGCTACATTTAGTTTTAATGATACATTTTGTTTTTACATTACACACCTAGACTGCTCATCCTTCATTAGAGGTTTCTTGTAACAAAGTAAAGTAATACATTCACAGATTGCTCCCCCTTTGTCTCTTATAACAAAGTAAAACTGATACATGTAGCAATTTCTTTTGTCAGAGGTCTTATAACAATGTAAATGTAAACTAGTTAAGTTTTTTAAGTTTAAAAAAACAATGTAACAGCATAAAACAGTTAACTTTAAAAGTTAAGTTAAAAATGTAACAATGTAAAATAACTGAGTAATACTAATGATACAGTGACCTCATCTGAAATTATATGCAACATTTTACCTCTGTAGCCCTCCCACATTTTTTTTTGTATTATTGTTAATTGTGTACATGCCTTTCCCCGTATTGGACTGTGAGCTCCTTGAGCGTTGGTCTTATCTTATATCTGTCTCTCCCAATGCCTTTCGTGTACTAGGAGCTTAATAAATTATTACAAGAGTAACCTCTTTTAGCATCATACAGATTGGATAGACGTGATTCAAACTAACCATTAAAGGTGCGCTGCTAGTATTTCTTGAGCATAGCAGTGTTTCCCACCTCCTGGAATTTAAATTCCTTTTAGGGCAGCAGTTCTCAACCTGTGGGTTATGTTCAATTTGTAACAATGAAAATACATCTTGCATATCAGACATTTACATTATTATTCATAACAGTAGCAAAATTACAGTTATGAAGTAGCAACGAAAATAATTTCATGGTTGGGGGTCACCACAACATGAGGAACTGTATTAAAGGATCATGGCATTAGGAAGATTGAGAACCACTGTTTTAGGGCCTTGTTTGTCTGCTTGTTTTTGTCTTTGTCCTGTCTCCCATGCACAGGCCAGCACCTTGTACCCAAGCAGCACTTAGTCGATTTTTACCGTTAGGTTGAGTTGGATCACTCCAACCACCATCTCTTCTTTATTCTTTCTAAGCATGGTTCTGAATAAAGGGCAAAATCTCCAGGAAGGAAGGAACATGGACAATTACCTTCCTCTTCCATGTCTACCTAGTATCTCCTGATACCAAAGGTACAATCAGGCTACATACCCTGGAACCTTACTGTAATGTGACTCTTGTGCTTTTATTCATGTTTAGGCCTTTGTCACCTTCTACAATATTGAAATAATTTTCTGATTGGTGCTTTTGCACTTTCTAAGCAAACTCCACAAACTTCTGAAATAAACTTCCTCAGGCTAAGGTCTCACCTTATCACCACCCTCCTTTAAAATCTTCTATACCTTCCTTTTGCAAGTATGATGAAATATAGATTCTGTGGCCAGACACAGAAAATCCAAGACTCTCCATAATGTGATTCCACCCTAATTTCACACCATCCACCCCCCATACTCTTTGTTTCAGTGTGTGCAGAGCACTCTGCTTGAGGTTTGGTGGGAAATGTGATTTAGTGAGGGGTTTTTTTATGCCCTCAGGACAGAATCATAGGACTGCAGAGTTGAAAGGGCCCTCTGTGACCATCCAGTCTCTCAGACCCAAAATGGATCACTATACAAGGCCCCTCTGCCTCTAGCGGTCGTCATCTGGCCTTTTTCCAAACACCTGAGGCATATTCCAGGGCAGCCTATTCCACTTATGCATAGTTCTGAGGGTTAGGAAATGTCTCCTATTATTGAACTCAGTTCTTCTCTTAGCTGTTTCCACCCATTGCCTCTAGTTCTGCCCTCTGGTCCCAAACAGAACAACTCATCCCTTCTCCACAAGATAGTCACTCTTTGTGTCCACAAAGACAGGTTGTGTGCCTTCCCAGAGTCTCCTCTCAGGATTAGATGCCCCCAGCTTCTTAGCCAATCCTAATGTGATTTAGCAAGGAGAGGTGATATCAGTATATGCAATATAACACTTGATTTTCCATAAATTCAGTAGAGAGCATGAAGACAAAGTGCTATCTGAGGTCTGAAGGGAAAAGTTATTCCTGGAGAAAGACGTGGCATTTAGTTGGATTTCAAAAGATGGTAAAGAATTTTAAAAGCAAAGAGAAGGAAAAGACCAGACAGAGAAGCATAGAATTACGAAGTTAAATCTAGAAAGAACCTTTAAAATGATTTCATCCAACTCCCTAATTTTACAAATGAGGAATCTAAATTCAAGAGTGGTTAAATAATTTGTTCAAGGTAACCCAGCAAATTTGTAAGAGCCGTGTGTGTGTGTGTGTGTGTGTGTGTGTGTTTATGTGTCCCTGTCTCTCTCTCTCTGTGTCTCTTTCTCTGTCTCTGTCTCTCTCTCCAAAGCCTTCTGCCTTCCCAATCCCATGCTTTGTCTATTATTACAGGGTTAGTATTTTTGTGTCTTTGGTGAATCAGCTGTGATTATGCCAGGATCACCCCATCTCCATCTTACTCATGTTTCTCCAAGGGAATATTGGGGCTTGTATGGCCTCACTGTTGTCTTCCCTCCTCTGCCTTTGAATGACAGCATTCTTGCCTGAGTCTGTGCTATCTTTGCTAGAGTCCATACACATAGATATGTAAAATAACAGACTATTTCTTTGCTGAAGTCTATATATAAAGAACATAAACGAAATGGTCAAATAATCGGCTATTTGTTAATGAATACATAAGAGCTCAAGTATCAAGAAACAAAATTGCATTAAGAGTATAGTAAGATTGGAGGTAGAAAGTGATACTGGAAGAGGAATAGGCAAGCTTCAGGTGGGTAAACAGAGGCACCTGATCAGAGGACTCTCAATAGAAGGACATAAGCAAGATTGTCCAGCCTTAGGGCCTGTAGTTATCTATAGATTTACAATTTGGCATCTATCCTCATCACCTCTAACAGTCTAGGTCAGGGGTGGGGAACCTATGGCCACAAGGTCACACATGGCCTTCTAGGTCCTTGGGTGTGGCTTTTTTCTCCTTTTTTTTTTTGGAGGGGGGAGTGCAGGGCAATTGGGGTTAAATGACTTGCCCAAGGTCACATGGCTAGTAAGTGTTAAGTGTCTGAGTCTGGATTTGAACTCAGGTCCTCCTGACTCCAGGGCTGGTGCTGTATTCACTGCGCCACCTAGCTGCCCCAGGGTGGGGCTTTTTAACAGTCCAAGAACTAATTCTTTTATTGGGGAATTGTTCTGTGAAGTTTGGATTCAGTCAAAGGGCTGCACTTGTTGGACTTAGAGGGCCACATGTGGTTTTGAGGCTTCAGGTTCCCCACACCTGGTCTAGTCTCTGTTGCACTCAAGAAGTCTTGCCAAAAGAATATGCTGTGTCCACAATGGCTCCTTGGGAGAAGCCGTTTGTGTGATAAGGAAGAAAGCTGCCTCTACCTAAGGATGGAGTCACAAGGAGAAGGAGCCTTGAACCCCAGGGGCAGAGGCAGCAAATTGCAGAAGCTGGCTTTGTTAGAAGCATGGAGGAACAAGTAACCTCCCTTCATTCTCACAGTGAAATCAAAGAAATGATACTGGAGACACCCTTGTACCAGGCTGCCCCCTCACCCCGACCCAGTCTCATAACCCTGGACTTTTTTTAATAATAAAAAAAGGACCAAAGGCTAGTAGCTATCCCTTTGTCACATTTGAAGCCCAAATCTTTCTGCAGCCCTTCATTTTTGTCTGTGGTTTTCAATGGATTTAAAAATACTTGGTGGGTGTGTGGGCGGGTTCTCTTATTTTGGAAACAGCATGGATATGAAATACTGAGCATCAGCTTCTGAGATGGGAATTTGTGCAACATTGTAATGACTAACTTCTTGTCTCCCCTCCCAGCCCCCCAGAATAGGAGGGTTGGGGCTATCTAAAAATATAATGGTTTAGAATCTAGAGTAATGAAACCCCTTTCCTTTTGGGAATGGCAGAGGGGGTTGGTGAAAGTAGGAGAGGGAGGGGATATACTGATGGCACATCTTCCCTGTCCAGCTTTGATTTAGTCTGGGAATACATTTTCAGATCCATGATGTAGCAGAAATAATGACTCACATGATTGCTTATTCAGGACTGATGTAAAACAGCTACTGTATATCTCTGATGGATGCAGGAATGGACCTGGCTTAAACCTTCTGCCCCATGTCTTGGACAGCATGCTAAATAGTCTAAAATTGCCTGCTCTGTAGGTACTTGAAGGACCTAAGGAGGTAGAGGTGGGAAGCATCAGAAATAGGTGGAGAGAAAGTCAACTGTTTGAGGACTTTGCCAGCTATGGGGTGAAGAACAGTAACAGCATTGTCACAGGGTGTGCCCAGGAGGCTGGGTTTGATGCCAATTTAGTCCAGTGAAAATTGCCCTACTTTTACATCTCATATTGACTTTTGGCAGGCTTTGATGTTTTCTGTCCCTTTGACCCTGAGTCTGCAAAGATGAAGGGCACCAGGAGGACTCTCGCTGCCCCTATGTTTTCATATGATGTGTTCCTTTTCAGGTTATTCATAGAATCAGAGAATTTCAGAGATTGTTGCTCATAGAAAGGGCCTATTGCAATCCCTGCCTGGTAGAGCTGCATACATCACTTTTATTTATCTGTGGTTTCCGTACAAACAGATTAATAAAATCAATCTTCTTTATAGAAGAAGATAACCATAAGAAATTAATCAATGGGTTTTCCCCCAGCCTTTTTTTTTTAAAAGCAACCAAAACTATGCAGCTCTCAGCTTCACTCTTCCATCCAAACTTTAGTCTTCCGAAGACAAATGCAGTTCGACACGTTGCCAAGGAGAAGTAACAGAATTAGTTCTTAGGACAGGGGAAGCCTGGTGGAAAATGACAGAAACCCAAACCTATTGCAAATGGTCAGTTAGAAAACATTTATTAAGCACTTCCTTTTATATTTAGTGCTGTGCTAAATGCTGGTGGCAATACTGATAACTTTCATGGGCATTAGATTTTATGGCTGAAAATCTACACCTCAGAGACCTCCAGGGGTGACAAGCCATCCCTGTGCAGTGGCACCAATCTCTGGACAGATCTTAAAGTGGTATAATTCATGTTACACTCACTAAACAATATTGCTTTGTGCCCACTATGTACTGAATATTGTGCTATGGGGAAAAGGAGAAAAAGGTGAGATGATTGTATTTCTCTATGGATACATGTTCTCCTTGTAGAAAACAAGCACCTTGCAGGCATGTCTTTGTGTTCCATTCCCAGCTCGGTGTTCTGCCTTTTGGGGGTGGGGGGTGGGGGGAAGACAGACCTGTGATTTCCTTGGTATAAGCAACTCTATAAAGAACTCCTTCGCCCTATCCAGATAAAAACTGTTGTACTACTTCTAGCCTTGGGGAGTTCTTTGGGGGTATTGAAAGGTTAAGTGATTTGCTCAAAGTCATACCACCAAGACTTGAACTCATTTCTTCCTCAGTGTTTATCCACTCAACTACACACTCTATCTCTCATCTTGCATGGAGTAGATGCTTAGTAAAAGTTAACTGACAGTTTCCAGCCCTAGAGTGGAGGAAGTAGGGCCAGGCTGTGTATTGAGTTCTAAGTAAACTAGTACTAATCAATAGAACCCTATAGAAACTTACAGCAGTTTTGTCTTTGGTCTTGAGGCCTTATAAGAGAAAAGTCACCTTGCAGTACTGTGTTAGGACATGAAAGCTGGGGAACCCACAATAGCAGCTGCATTGGTTGGATAACTGGAGGGTACAGTGGATGGAGCACTGGACCTAGAGTCAAGCAGACCCAAGTTCAAATGTGACCTCAGATACTTGCTAGCTGTGTGACTGTGGGGCAAATCAGCCTGTTTCCTCATCCATAAAATGGGAATGATAATAATACCTCCCAAGGTGGCTGTGGGGATAAAATGAGATTATTAAGCAGTTTGTAAAACTTAAAGTGCTACAGAAATGCTAGTTATTACTATTATTGATAAGAATTGTTAGTATCACCTCACCTGCATACCCCTATATCTGCATTACCAGTGGGATTTTTTTTTAAAGGTTGCTAGACTTAAAAAGTTTGGAGGCCACTGCTTTTGAGAACAGGGCTGTAGCAAATCTCTAATGCAAGTAAATGGTCATGAGCGAGGCTCTGTGGACTTGCCGTCAATCAGATCTTCTGTGTAGCTGCTCATGCTGCTCCAGTGAGTATCTGGAATCTCTACAATTAGAAGAGCCTGTAGCTGTCAATCAGTCCTTACAAGGAGTGAGTTTCTTCTTTAGAAAAACACATCAGTGTCTTTTAACGACCATCCCAGCTCCAGCGAGGAAGGCACAGGTTTGGATGGTTCAGGGAGGGATATTGCCATGGATATTGATCATTGTAGTGTTGTTCTAAGATCCCACAACATTTTTGGTGATAATTCTAGGCTCTCCAGGCCTTGTATCTGGAACATGACCACATTGTACTTTCCTAGTTTATAAGGCAGTCTTTACTTCCTGCTTTCCTGGAGGGCTGTTGACTCATTGTCTACAACACAGCACTAGGAATTTCTTTTCTTTTTTCTTTTTTTTTTTTCCCTGAACTGAAAAGAGGATATAGAAAGGATTTCTTTCTTTTTTTTATGAATGTATATGGATATTTATTTACATATTTCCTTTTTTTGCATTTCAGAATGAAGACCTTCGAAACTTATCTCTCTCTGGTCATGTTGGATTTGACAGTCTTCCTGACCAGTTGGTCAACAAGTCCACATCCCAAGGGTTCTGCTTTAACATCCTCTGTGTTGGTAAGTGAGACCATCTATTGAGCAATGAAGAGGGCCAGTGGGGTCTTCATTAAAGTCCTTCTCCAGTGTTTCATCAGCTTCTTGGAGGGATAGGATACAAGCCATGTATGGCAAGTCCTCACAAGAAGGGAAAGCATAGAGCATGCCCTCTATATCCTCTCTTCTCCAAGAACCAGCCTTGTTAAATCTGCAGACCTTCATCACCAGAAGGTCTTTTTTTATAACAAAAGTTCTGTATAACAAAGGACTTACTTTTAAAACAATGTGTCCCCACACTTTGGTACAGACAGGCCTGTTGGATGGTAATGATGTTGACTGGTAGGACTTATGGGAGTTAGGTTATAGAACTGATAGCTATTGGGTTTAAGCATTTGAAATATTCTTTTTTTTTTAAGAGGTGAATGACACAATAATCTGTTGTAAGTTAAACATTTATTTTTCTGTACAGAGAATCAGTACTAGACACCAGGAAAAGTAAAGGATTTGGATAAAATATAAAGTTTACAGTTTGGCACTTTAGTAAGATTATCAATTTCATAGCAGTTTTGTAAAACAGGTAAATGGGTTTTGATTGAGTTACAAGAACCTGAAAATAAACAGGCGAGAGAAGCAGTCCTTGGCCTGTACATTCTCTCCATTTCTTATGGTTCTGATTAGAAACTACAATTATAAATTAATTTCTTTGACAATTCAGTTCTGATAATAACAGCTAGCATTCATATGGCCCTTCATATGTGCTGGGCACATTAATAAACATTCTTATCTGGTCTTCACAGCAGCCCCAGGAATGAGGTGCTGTCCTTGTCCCCATTGTGCAGCTAGGGAAGCAAACTGACAGAAGTTAGTGACTGGCCCAAAATCACACAGGTACTAAGGGTCTGCAACCAGATTTGAACTCAGGTCTTCCTGATTCTAGGACCAGCACTCTATCTACCTTAGAGTAAACAGGGTTCAAATGTTTACCAGCTAAAATTTTTAAAGATAAGAGAGATCCACAAAAAATGTTGGAGAATAAGGCCAAGTCATCATTGTAAAAGAATTTAGGAGACTGTCAAGCTTTTGTTTTCCAAGATGCCAGTCAGGCCACAGAGTGAGATAAGAGGTACTAGGACCCCTATCTTCTGGCATCTACTTATCAGGTCTGCTTTCTCTTCTCTCTCCATCTTTAGAGGCCTAGAGGTTTGACACTGTCCCCAAAAGGGGACAGTAGAGGCAAAAGTAAGAATAGAGGCAAAACGGGAAAAATTCTCTTAACCTCCCATTTTCACAGCAGAACAACTTGGCTTCCTGGATGTGTCAGTGGGTCGATAGTAAGGAAATAGCCTCCAGCTAGGTGTCAGCTGAGATGAAGCCTGGCAATAGATGGGACCCCTGCCTTGGGCCTACGAGGGAGAAGTAGAACCTTTATTTTGTCCTCACTGGAACACTGATACTGCTTTTTGCTTAGGGAAAATTAAATAATATGGAATGCTTCATGAATTTGCGTGTCATCCTTGCACAGGGGCCATGCTAATCTCTGTATTATTCCAGTTTTAGTATACGTGCTGCCGAAGTGAGCGCCATTTGAAATATTCTTAGAGGATTATAGGTCATTCTTTTATAACAAAAGACTTAAATTTAAAATGAGGTGTCCTGAAACTTTGGTATAGACAGGCGTGTAGGATAGAGAGGCAGAGCTAGTAATCCTGAAGGCTGTACCCATGACATAAGCTGACCTGCCTTCAGAATGCCAAAAGCCATTGTAAGTAGAGTGGGTTTCTCTTGACTAGTGCTAATCCAAATGTTTAAATGGGGTAATGGAGGAGGCCAGACCTGCCTCAGGCCAATCTGGGACACTCCAGGTCCATCTAAAACAGTGAAAGGAGATTTCTTAGTCATGGTATGAAAATGATATTCAGCAAAGGTCCAGCATTGATTCAGCTGGCCTCTGAATCTGCCTTAGTGGGACACTGGTTTCAAGAATGATTCATGATTCCTTGGGCTTTGATTCCTTGTGCACTCACTAACTTTTGTCCTAAGGTCACAAAAAGATATGTCTGGTCCAATTAAGTCTTTTTTTTTTTATTTTTTTTTATTCTGAACTTAAGCACCAAAAAAGTATGTTTCCATGCTCTTCTAACAGAATGCCAAAAAAAAAAAAAAAGGATTCTATATGAAACCATGAATCTCTATTTTGTACTGCTTTTTTAAAAGTATGTAGTAAATTTTCCACGTTACTTTCAAAACCATCCTGTTTGTCTGAACTCCCTTCTGTGCCTTTAAAAAAAATGTCATTAGCCATTGCCATCCTGCAACTTAACCCAAGAGAAAGGAGTTTTTGAAAATAGAAACATCTGCCTTTATCAGAATTTCTACAATTGTTTTCATATTTCAACCATAAAACATTTTGGTTGTGTCTGTGGTGTTAGAAGAAGATGTAGACAAGTGGGACATTGAAAAAGTGAAGAGGGCTTCATTTAGTCAGGAAACCATGTGGCTTTGTGTAATTGGGGAATTTCAGACTTTCCAAGCAGCTAGTTTTATTGGTTGAGATCCATCCAAAGACCACCTGTGTTTTAGCAGCATTGTGGGTGAATTATTTGGATACCAGTTAATAATATGATCGAGGGGCTTACTTTTTCTTAGAATCTAAAGGCCCCTGGAAAAGAACCAGGTTGTTTCCAGTGTGACTCTTCTAGTATAGTTCCTCTTATGATAGGAAGTGGGAAATGTGGGTCCTGTTGTCCAGCTGTTCTCCTGTACCTCCATTCACTAATGTCCCAAAGTTTAATCAGCAATATTTACACTGGATAAATAATAAACACTGGACTAGGAAGGGAATAAATGTTTATGTAGCTTCCTATGTGCCAAGTCCTGTGCTAGGCACTTTTACAGATGTTATCTATCTCATTGGATCCTCAGTACATCTCTGTGGGTACATGCTATTATCATCTCCGTTTTAAAACGGTTGAGTAAATTGAGGAGGAGGTTGAGTGACTTGGCCAGGGTCATCACAGCACTTTATCTGCTGCCCCCACCACCAGCTGCCGATATATATGACATATACCAGTCACATATATACTATTCAACTATAACTATAAAATATTAAGCAATTATTTTCTGAATTCTATGAAATGCTGTTTTTATTATTTGTGTTTATTTGAAATGGAATTTATACCTTGGAAGACTTCTTGATTAGGCAGAAAACTTTTTGGTTTTTGCTCTTTGAAGTCCAAAAATGTGCAAAGCTTGTTAGGGTATGGGGAGAACTTTCCTTAACAAAACATCTGGAAAGTTAAGATTGTTTTTATAAAAACTGCTCTCCTATACTGATAACAAATCCTAATGGTGATAGTATGTTTAATTTAATGGTGCAGATGATGGAAATGGAGTGCAAATAGCTTAGAAATTTAGAGGAAAACTTAACCCAAGCGGTTTTTCCCACCCACTGATATACTTATGCATTGCAATCAATGCCCAGATTGTTAATTGTTCTTCATTTACATTTTAATGCAAATGGTTATGCTTCTGTGTTCTCCACATTTTAAAAAAAATTTGCCTTTTAAAAATTTGATAATTCTTTGACTCAGATATTGTCAACATAGGTCACTCACTGACTTAAAAAGTGATGACTCCCATTAAATGAGAGGATGAATTCTGTCCTCAGCCTTCTTTGACAAAGATGAAGGCCAATGGGCTAAGTCAGTCACGTTAAGCAGATGTGTTGATGTAGTGGAGTTGCCATCATTGATGATTTGTTTCTGCCTGTCTTGAGCAATGTGTTTGGTGGGGCATGGGTTGAGGGGAGGGGAAGATTATAGGCCTGTAGCAGCAGCAGGTGCTACTGCTGCCTTTGGGGAAAAAAGCACAATGGAAGAGATGATGGGCTGATCATGTGGCAAAAGTTGAGGGGCAACCAAGATACAGCCCAGGTGCACTATGGGTAGCCTAGTGCTTTCAGTAGAACTGGAGGTCCCCAGCATGTTAAGTTTCTCTGTATGTCCTCTGCAGAGCATATGGGGACACATGGACAAAGATCACGTAGTGATGGCTAGGCTGTGTTCAGGTGATCCAAATCACTGGAAGGAATAGCCAGATCTATTGGCTTCACAGCCTAGGGTTGCATCTACTTGAATAGATTCTCCTTATGAGTTGATGTGTTCTAATCAAATTTTATTGGCAGATGATGTCAAGCACCAGATTAGAACTAGATCTGCTAGTTTCCATGTCCCTTTAGGTTATTTAAATCAGAAAACAATGAGTAGCATGGGCATCGTGATCATTTGGGGGATTTTTCATTGAGTGAAATTCTTATATAAACCAATTTGATACCATTTTGCTATCCTCTTTAAAAAAATTGTACCACTTATTCATTCCTACCAGGATTTCCTAAAGAGCTACAATGGCATGTGTTTGCCCCCAAAGAACAGTCTGTTTAGGCAGTTTTCTGGGTTCATTTTATTATTAACATGCTTAGGATTTTTGTTCCCTAATTTTTTTTCTTACCCACCAGTGTCCTTGTTCTTGTGGAAGAGTAAGAGCCTCCAGAAATCTCTGGGATACTTTTGGAAGATTTCTCCATTTTCTTCGTCTACTGCCCGGAATCCACAGCCATTTAGTTCTTTGGGTTGAAGCAAGATACTACATAACTATTTACTGTGCTTTGCAAATAGGTGACATGGGGTTAAGGATCAGACTTTGGATTACATTGTTATAAGCTAAGGAACTTGCACACAAGGAAACTCCCTCTTTTAATTTTAGTTGGCACCTTCTTTGCAATTTGTAGTCCTGGAAATATGCCTGGAGCCTTCCTTGAGAAGTTAAGTAAAAACAGCTAGTTTGTGTCAGAGATGGATTTTCAATTCTTGCTGGCACCAAGTCACTTAACCTGTCCCAATTTCCTCATGTACAAAATTGGTATGATATCTCCCAGGGTTGTTGTGAGGAAGTAAGATAACATTTGTAAAGCATTTCACAAACCTCAAAGTGCTACATAAATTCTAACTATTCTTGTTATTATTATTGCTACTTCTACCAGCAGTAGCAACAAATTTGTGAATATACATCCTATTGGTTATCAGGAGATTAGGCAAAGGAGGGGGGGATAATTCAGAGTATTTACTCTACTGATGGTAAACTATTAGGTCCAACACAGTTTCTTGAAGGCAGGGTCTACTTTCCATTTGTCTTTGCATGCCTATCATGTAACAAGGCTAGGTAAACTATGTCCTACTGGGGAAAGTAGGGTGCAGTCAGACCTTGAACTAAAAATGATGTTTACTTGTTTTAAGAATATAGAGATATATTTAACATTTTTTTCTTTTTAAACTGAGTTCCAAATTCTCTCCCTCCCTCCCACTGCTTCCCTACCCTGGAGAAGCCAAATGATATCAACTATCCATGTGAAATCATGCTAGACATTTCCACATTAACCACATCACATGCACAAAAAAAAAATAAAGTGAGAAAAGTACACTTTAATTTGCACTCTGAGTTCATCAGTTCTCTTTCTGGAGGTGGATACCATTTGTTCATCATTAGTCCTTTCAAACTGCTTGGATCATGGTCTTGATCAGAGTAGTCAAATCTTCCACCACTGATCATTATTTTAACATTGCCCATACTGTACATGATGCTCTCCTTCCCAGTTCTCCTCACTTCACTTTGCCTCAGTTCATATAGGTCTTGCCATGGTTTTGTTTTTCCCCTGAAACCAGCCCCTTCGTATTTCTTATAGCACAGCAATACTCATCATTATCATATGCAACAACTTCTTCAGCCATCCCCTAATTGAAGAGCATCCTCTCAATTTCCAGTTCTTTGCCATCACAAAAAGAGCTGCTACAAACATATATTTATGTATTTATTTATTTAATTTATTTAGCTAATAAGTCCTTTCTCTTTTGTCACTTTGGAGTACAGACTTAGTAGTGGTATTCCTGGGTCAAAGGGCATAATTCCAAACTGTTCTCCAGAATGGTTGGCCCAGTTCACAATTCCACTAACAGCTTATTAGTGTACCTACCTATTTTTCCTCATCCCCACCAGCATTTGTCATTTCTCATAGGTGTGAGGCAGTACATCGGAGCAGTAGTGATTTAGAACATTTTTTTCATATGATTATAGATAGATTTGATTTTCTTCTTTTGCAACTGACCTGTTCATATTCCTTAACCATTTATCAATTGGGGAATATATCTTATTTTTATAAATTTGACCCAGTTTCTTACATATCTGAGAGATAAGACCTTTGTCAGAGAAATTTGATATAAAAATCTTTGCTTTTACTTCATTGTCTATGGCACCTTTTAGTAAAATGTAGTTTCCTCTTTTAATTATTTTAATTAGATCTATTTTTGCTTTTGCTTTATCTGAGATTGATTGCTACCCCCTGCCTTTTTTACTTAAGCTGAAGCCTAACGGATTCTGTTCTAGTCCTTTAACTCTTGTGTGTATCTTGCTATTTCCAGTGTATCTCTTGTAAACAATATATTGTTGGATTCTGATTCCTAATGTACTCTGCTCTCTACTTCCAGAGTGAGCTTCAAGCACTGGCTGCTATTCC
Source organism: Pseudochirops corinnae (assembly GCA_028646515.1). Lineage (NCBI taxonomy): Eukaryota > Metazoa > Chordata > Mammalia > Diprotodontia > Pseudocheiridae > Pseudochirops > Pseudochirops corinnae. The sequence goes on from CM053592.1 coordinate 15,906,517, forward strand.
TCTGCCCTTTACTCCCTATGCTATAAAAGCTCTTCCTTGCATGCCTTTTTTATGTGATAAATTTTTCCACATCTTACTTCTCCCTTCATCCTTCTCCTAGTGCAACCCCTCTTTCTCACTTCTTCATTTGGGGAGAAGAGAGGAGATCATCCAACAACTGATTCACACTCATGTAGTCTGTCTACGGAGATAAACTGTCCCAGTAATGAGAAAGTTCTTACGAGTTACACATCTCATCTGCCCATACAAGAATGTAAACAGTTTAACTTCATCGAGTCTCTTATTTGAATTCAGCTCTAGTCTTTTCATCAGGAATGCTTGAACACTTCTACTCCATTGAATATCTATTTTTCCTCCAGGAGGAGTATCTTCATTTTTACTGGGTAGGTGATTCTTGGTTGTAATAGTAGCTATTTTGCCTTCTGGAATATCACAGTTCAAGTCCTCCATTCCTTTAATATGGAAGCTGCTAAATCTTGTGTGATCCTGACTGTGATATTCCATAATACTTGATTTGTTTTTTTCTGGCTGCTTGTATTATTTTCATTCTGACCTGGGAGCTCTCAAATTTGGCTATAACATTCCTGGGAGTTTTCATTTTGGGATCTCTTTCATGAGGTGATTGGTGAATTCTTTCAATTTCAATTTACCCTCTGGACCTAAGGTATCAGGCAATTTTCCTTTCTAATTTCTTGAAATATTATGTCTAGGCTCTTTTTTTTTATCATGACTTTCAGGTAATTTAATAATTCTTAAAATTGTTTCTCCTTTATCTTTTTTTCCATGTCACTTATTTTTATAATATATTTCACATTTTCTTTTTTTTTTTCATTCTTTTGCTTTCATTTTATTGAAGTTTTCTTTCTTTTTTTTGCAGGGGGGAAGACAGGGCAGTTGGGGTTAAGTGACTTGCCCAAGGTCACACAGCTAGTAAGTGTTAAGTGTCTGAGGCCAGATTTGAACTCATGTTCTCCTGACTCCAGGACCAGTGCTCTGTTCACAAGGTTTTCTCTTTTTTTATGTCTCATGGAATCCTTAGATTCCACTTGCTCAATTCTAATTTTTCTATTTTTGAAGGAGGGAAGGCAGGGCAATTGGGGTTAAGTGACTTGCCTAAGGTCACACAGTTAGTAGGTGTTGAGTGACTGAGGCTGGATTTGAACTCAGGTCCTCCTGACTCCTGGGCTGATGCTCTATTCACTGCACCACCTAGCTGCCCCTTACCATCTCTGGACTAAGAGCTATCAGAGCTGCTGCTGTCACTGCTTTCATGCTGCCTCCAAGGCCCACTGCTGATGCTGTTGCTGTTTTTTTTTACAATTTTTAAGGAATTCTTTCCTTCAGTGAATTTTTGGACCTCCTTGTCCATTTGACCAATTCTACTTGTTAAAGAGTTCTTCCCTTCAGTAAATTTTTGAGTATCTTTTTCTGTTAGGGCAATTTTATTTTTTAAGCTGTTATTTTCTTCAGTATTTTTTTGGCCTCTTTTACCAAGCTGTTAATTCTCTTTTCATAATTTTCTTGCATCATTCTAATTTCTTTTCCCAGTTTTTCCTCTACCACTCTTTGTTGTTAGTCATTTTCTTCTTTCTGACTTTTTGTGACCCCTTTTGGGGTCTTCTTGGCAAAGATACTAGAGTGGTATGCATTTCCTTCTCCAGATTATTTTACAGATAAGGAATCTGAGGCAAACAGGGTTAAGTGACTTACCTAGGGTCACACAGTTAGTAAAGTGTCTGAGGCTAGATTTCAACTTAGATCTTCTTGACTCTAGGCCCAGCACTCTCTACCTACCTGCTTTTACCTCTTTCAAACTCTTCTAGGGATTCTTATTGGACTTGGGTCCAATTGGCATTTTTTCTTTGAGGTTTGTTTATAGCCATTTTCACATTATTGTCTTCTTTCTGAGTTTATGTCTTAATTTTCCCTGCCACTATAGTAGCTTTTTGTAGTCAAGCTCTTTTTTGGTTGCTTGATTGCTCATTTTTTCCTTGACTTTGAACTTTATATTAAAGTTGGCCTCTGCTTACCTAAGGGTGGGGAGGTACTGTTCCAAGCTTCAAGCATTTTCTGTGCTGCTATTTTCAAAGCTAGTTCTGGAGGTCTGCAAATTTTTGGTGCTTCCAAGGTGGTGTGATCCAGAGAGAGATGTGGTCACTGCTCTCTTGGTCAGCACTCTGGTCTTTACCCAGGAAGGCCCTTACTTCCCTGCACTTGCCTTGATAGTACTCCTCTCATCCCTGGAACTGTGGCCCATAGCTGTGTGTGGGCATAAAGTAGCCAATCAGCACCAGTTTCATCCAGTGTCAGCAAAAGGTCCCTTCTGATCTCTTTCTAGCCAGTTATTTGACTCCCCTCCCCACCCCATCCCCACCGTCTCTGGACTAAGAGCCATTGAAACTGCTGCTGCTGTCACTGCTTTCATGGCTGCCTCCAAGACCCACTGCTGGTACTGTTACTGTGCTCTGGGCAGGCTCCTGTCCCATTGTCACAGACCCCTTCTGTCAACCTCTTCAATTGTCTTAGGCTGAAAAGTGTTTCACTCTGACCTTTTATCAGCTCTGCTCCTCTAGAATTTGATTTGAGAAGTTATTTTAAAGTTGTTTGGGGGGGGAGGTGTTGGGAGAATTTATCTGGGTTACTACCTATACTCTGCTATCTTGGTTCCACCCCCAATTTTTAAGGTTTTATTGTATTTTAAAATGTGAAAGTCATTCTTAGTTCACTGGACTGTACAAATGGTACAGGAGGACCGGTGGTGTAAGACATCAATTTCTTTAGCGAGTGCTACTAAACACCTGCTTTTTGACTTGAATCGATCTTCACTTTTAAAGAACTGCACACATTTTGTCGTTTTAAAAAATGTCATTCCACTTTACAACACTAGATGGTGTCAGAAAATATTTGAATATAATATGATGGCCCATATACTTCTTAAAAAGTGACAGAAACATGGTATTGTATGGCAGTGCATGGAGGAAGGAGGTGAAGTTTGGAGTCAGAAGTTTGGAATCATTTCTTCTGAAACGAAGGGCGGTGTGGCCCTGACACTGAACCTACCTAAGCTTGAGTTTCCTTATCCATAAAACGGAGGCTTTACGCTTACTTTGCTAAGCTTCACCTTCCAGCTCTAAATACTGGGGTCCTGTGATCGTGAATGTGGTAGAGTTGTAAAGTATCCATACTGTCCGAAGACTGAGTCATCTTTACCACTTAAGACCCTAAAGTCAGTCATGCGTCTGAAAGTAACGTGAGTGCCTGAGGAAGAATCTAGTAGATCAGGGCAAATACAAGGCCAGTGATTCCATTTTGTTTTTGTGTGCAGGTGAGACGGGCATTGGTAAGTCAACACTAATGGATACTTTATTCAACACAAAGTTTGAAAGTGACCCAGCCACTCACAATGAGCCAGGAGTCCGGTTAAAAGCCAGGAGTTATGAGCTTCAGGAGAGCAATGTACGTCTGAAACTGACCATCGTTGATACTGTAGGATTTGGAGACCAGATAAACAAAGATGACAGGTAATTTCCAAACCTTTTCGGATTGATCTAGGGTTTCTGGAGGCGGGATGTGGGTGGGATGGTCCAGTAGCTTAGTCTCAGGTTCTAGAGTCTCTGGCTATGGTACTTATAAGCCATGTGTGACTGTCTTCCCATAAGAGCAATGTCTGGCTCTATTCTGAGATTCCTCACCTCTGTTGTGGTGGCACCTAAGCAGCACAGCAGCATTGGCTTTATTCTGCAGAACTCCTACAGATCAGTAAAGCACTTGGAAGAAATCTCAGTATAACAGACAGGGCACTAGACTGAGGGTCAGAAGTCCTAGACACTAGTCTTTCTACCACTCAGTAGCAAGAGCCCAGTGATTTGTTCAAGTCACTTAATCTTTTCTTAGCTGTAAAATTGGGTTTTGAACTACATCATCTCTAAGCTATTTCATAAGCTTTCATAATATGGAAGAGGGGACCCCAGGAGAGCTGTAACTGAACTGACTGGCTTCTAAATGCCAGCACTGTTGGTGTGCAATCCCTGGTATTCCCGCTGTGAAGGCAGTTGCATAACAGACCTCTTGAATGCATTGTCTACTATTCTGGATCCAGATAACTCTGGCATAAGATGTTTGTCTGTTGGTCCTCATGAATTGCTGTATTGCTTTTTGGTCTCTTCTCCTTATTCTTTTTAGTGAGGATTGCAGTCTGAGTCCACGATGAAGCTAAACAATGAGTGAGAATAGTGAAACCTAAACTCAGAACCATATGTGTTGGATTGGGATATACCTCTTTGACATTTGTAAAGAAAAAGTTTGTGGAGCAAATTATTTCATGAGTTGAACTTGAGTATTACCAAGGACTTGGCACATGGCCTGGCACACTGTAAGAGTTTAATAAATGGTTGCTGTCTGACTCCCCATGGAATCACCATTGCTTCCTTCTTGTCTCTAGGATACATTATCAGCTCCACTGTTTGGATTTCAGCAAGACTGGTGATGAATCTCTCCATCCCGAGTGGTGACAGAGAGCACCTCAAGCTTTTCCCTTGTAGTACAGAGCTTAGCTCTTCAGGGTCACCTGCACACAGGGAGGTGACAGCTGCAGCAGGATCTTCTCTGATGTCATTGTTAACAGTCTGAATGCTAAGCAAATGAAGAGCCTTTAAAAACATATGTGGAGCTAGCCACAATTAACCTACTTTCTGAAAAGTAAAGTATTTTAAGGACGGGAGCAGTTATTTACATGTAAATGGGTGCTGGGCATCTCACCTTAATTTTCGCTCCTCCCTAAAGCAGGTTCTTGGAGGAATTTCTTTTTAGAATCACATTCTTACCAGTTATCTATTATAGGAGATGGGACAATCAAACACTGAAACCTGACTTTTAAAAAACCAGAATTAACAGTTCAGCTCAGTGTTTTTAGCAGCTTTGTATGCCTCACCAAGTCACTGTGTGACTTTGTCATCTTATCAGGAAACCAGGTTAAGAACCAAAACAAAACTCAGCTGTTCTGTATTATAGGAAATGAAGAATTTGGTCTAAAGTTGATTGGCATAGTGACTTTGGGTGTAAAAGTCCCTTTGAAATTAAAGTTAAAGGCTAACACTGTATAACTTTGGACAACCTCCAGCCTTTACCTTTCTCATATGTAAAATCCTGGAGTCCCAACTATTAGGTCTGGAAGGAATCTTAGAAATGATCAAGTCTGGTCTTTTTTATTTGAAAGATAAAGAGTGAGGTCAGCTACTTGTCAGCCAGTATCCCACAGCTGGTAGGCATTAGGGCCAGGAACATGACCCATGTCTGCTGACTTTTTGTTGTATATTTCTTGGAATTAGGTGATCTCTAAGACCTCTTCTGGCTTTAAATTGTATGTGTCTACAATGGTAATAGGTTATACTTTTAAGCCACTCCTTTTATCCAGGAACATTCACTGAGTATCTTAAATGACTGTATGACTCCCCCAAGGCAGGTTTTCTTACGTAACTACTATATGAGCTGTCACTTTTAAGTATAGAAAAGGCAAAAGGAAGTAGGGCAGTTTCAAGTTCCCCTGAAAAGAAAGGAGGACACCCCTCAGCATTAGCTGTGCCTCTTCATTCACTTCAAATGACATTTAAGAAAAAAGTGCTTGACTAGTTGGATTCTGACTGAACATTTATCATTCACAGTACTGACTAGATTAGATAACTTCGAATGTATGTGGCTGGCCAGTTGTGGAGTGTAGGAGATGGACAGGAAGCAGCCCCCACACAGGATGTTCTCCTCTTGTCAACCACAAACATCTAACAGAGTTCTTTGAAAAAAAAGAGGCACTGTATGAGAAATGCTTTCCAAACCTCTGAAAGCTATTTTAATGTCTGCTAAGGTGTTTGTCTTTGCTTCTTCATTCACAAAGGGAGTAAAAACTTCACTTCCATATTTGTTAGTTTAGGATAGAGAGTTCTTATTCCAATTCCAAGACTGTTACTCCTCCTCCTATAACAGGCTGCCTCAAAAGCTGCTGAATTCTCAGTTTAAAGCTATGGACCATGTTGACATTCATGCTGTTTGTTGGGTCCAGGTTGTTGATTCTGGCCTCTTTCCTAAGTCATTCCAAGAGTATAAGCAACTTCCTGGCCTTAGGGAGCTAGATTAACTCTTTCAGGGTCACTAGGATGGATCATTCCATATATATTTCAGTTCTAACTGTGACTGTGCATTCACATACATCATTTTTCTCAATAGAGTCTTGTATACCAAGTGAAAAATTAGTGCTAGGATTTTCTTCATTTTCAGGAAGACTGAACACAGATCAAGCCATTTTTATTCCTGTTGCTGTCGCCTAAAAGTCTTCTAACCACCTCCCTTTTCCCCTCCCAAATACACCATAGCCCTCACAATTGGAATAATGAGGGATTGTTCAGCTAAATGCCATTTCTTTATTATCTACAGAGCCAAGGGCACTTCAAGAGCTTTTCAATAAGCACTATGCAGTTCTGTGTTAACAGGAGAACTTGCCAGTTAATAATAAGAACTGTTTTATAGGGGACCAAAATTGACCAGATGTGCATATTTTTATTACAGTGAGACTGAGCTCTGCTCTTCAGTAATAAGCATTTAATACTAGACCCAATGGAAAGAAGACTCGCATGTAATTGACTGCAGGCCACAAATGATGTTATAACTATTAAAGTCTAGGATAATCACTACTAGACACAAAGGTTGGAGTACATGCCCCTCTTCCTTCTCTACTTAGGGGCCCCTCTGCTCTGGAACCACACACGTGATCCTGACTGAGCTCAGTATTGAGGGAACTTGTCTTCCTAGAAGAAGGTCAACCTTCTTTTCAGATATCCCTTATCTCCTTGACTCTCCACCCCATCACCTTGCTTAAAGCTTATGTTTTGGGTCTCTTTCAAAGGTGGGGAACAGAAAGGCACATACTGTATAATGTAAGTCAGGATGGAACAGATCCTTCTTCTCTACATACAAAAGATAGATTAAATACCTCGGCCTTACTTTTACTCCTTGTTGGCAATTATCTCAAGATTGGCGTTTGGTCACCTGGGTTCACACAAAGAAACAGCCCAAAACCCAAACTCAGGCTCACTCAGCTCACATGGCAAGATACGTGCTTTAGCTGCCATACACAACCATTTTTGTTGGGGCAGAAGTGTGCTCCATCCCAGGCTAGGAGCACAAGGAAGAAGAAAGCCCCCAGAGTAGCATAACTCCCTTTTTAAGGGTCTGCTGAGTAGATCGTTAAGGATGAGCTCTTCTCAGTGACCCAGTATAGCGGGATTGCCTCACCACTTCAAGATCCCAAGCCCTCTATGTTGCTGTGTCATGCCAGATCTAAGCATCCAGGGATTTCGACATCACCAAAGCATCCCAGGTACTAGCTCGTGTGGTTGGCTGGAATCAGTTTGGCACAGTGGTCACTGGATTGGAAAAGATCAGTTTATGTCCCAATCCTAAAGAAGGGCAATGCCAAAGATTGTTCAAATTACCAAACAGTTGCACTCATCTCACATGCCAGCAAAGTTATTCTCAAGATTCTACAAGCTAAGCTTCAGCAATATGTGAACCAAGAATTGCCAGAAGAGCAGGCTGGTTCTATAGGCCTGTTCTATACCCAAAGTTACAAAAGGAAAGGGAAAACAGTGTTTAGGGGACATGTCTAGGGGAGGAAGCAGATTGTTGCTTGGTCTTGCAAAGTCACTTTGCCATCTCCCAAGTAAATACAAATGTGGCTCTCTCCTGCATTCAACGGATGGTTTTCTTTTCTCAACCATATTACTAAGAAGTAACTGCTAAAAATTTTAACAGGAGCATAGATCTAGAGCTGGAAGGAAGCTTAGAAGCCACTTACAGCAACCTCTTCATTTTACACATGAGGAATTAAAGTACAGAGGTCAAAGGATTTGGCCACATTCACACAGGCCACAGATAAGAGAGCCATAAGTTCCATCCAAGTCTTGTGCCCCCAAATACAGCACTCCTTCCATGCTCCCTCCCTATAAACAGAATAGGAACTTTTAGCAGAGTTTGTCTCTGAAGTAGAATGTAGTCTGAAATTTTTTCAGTACCACAGCCCTAGTAATGAAATGGTACCCAAGGGAAATTCAGTTCCTCATCTGAAAGCTTTCTCCCATGACTGGTGAACTGGTCAGACCAGATGACCACCTTCCTGGCTCAAGAAATCTTTAAGAGAATATCTGACTCATTGGTATCAAATAATGCATTGTTTCTAAGGAGATCCAAAACAGGAAGTGTGATCGTAACCTAGATACCAAATGTTTCTCACTTTAGTTTTTTACACTTAAATTTTTTTTTTGACAGATTGTATAATCTCCTTCTCTGTGCATCAAATTGTAGGGTCAATACTAAGTGGTTTCTTGTGCCAACTCTAAAATGATGTGCAAGACCAAGAAAGTATGATTTGTAATCGTGGTCCAGGCAAGATTAATCAATGCAATCAATCCATTTATTAATATCCTAAGCAAGGTTTTTATAGAGTAATGAAACAAAGAAGGTAATTATAGGTCACTAAGTTTTTTAATACTGCTTTGTTCAGTTTCAACATGCCAGACAGTGATGTCAAGTAGGCCTTGACAGTTATCAATGTCCTTGCTTTTTCCATACCCAATGGATAGTATCTAAAATGTATGGGTGAGCCAACACCTTCTGGCTAGGATCCCAGAATAGGGCACAGCCCTGGATCTCAGGATATCAAGGAGGCTCTGATTTACAGCCACATCACAGAGAAAACCAGGACTGGACAATACGGACTGGCCACTGGAAAACCCAGAGCTAACTTATCTAGGACCAGTCTGATTCCTGGATCAGATGTTTTGGCTCCCTTCATCAAGCAGCTTTTTTCTCATTGACAACCAGCCCAAATTCTCGGGACATTCTAACAAATAGTATTTTGGAGTTTTGTTGTTAAGTCACTTAGTTATGTCCAACTCATCATGATCCCATGGACAGTACTAAGAAGATAAAAGAGATGATGTCAGAAGATGAGACCCTCAGCTTAGAAGGTGGGCAAGAAGGGAGAACAACTACAAGTAGTTACAGTACTAATGAAATGGCAGGGCCAAAACTGAAATGAAGCTCAGCTGCAGGTGCTTCTGAGAAAGGGACATGCAAAAATGGACATGATAAAAGACAAAAAATGGTGGGGACTTAATAAAAGCAGAAGAGATTAAGAAGAGGTGGCAAGAATACATAGAAGAACTATCCAAGAAACATCTTAGTATCAGTGATAACCATGATGATGTGGTTACTGATCTAGAGCCAGACGTCCTGGAGAATGAAGTCAAGTGGGCCTTGGGAAGCATTGCTAACAATAAGGCTAGTGGGGGTGACAGAATTCCAGCTGAACTATTTAAAACTCTAAAACTTGATGCTATTTAAATGCTGCACTCAATATGGCAGCAAATTTGGAAAACACTACAGTGGTCACTGGATTGGAAAAGATCAGTTTATGTCCCAATCCTAAAGAAAGGCAATGCTAAAGATTATTCAAATTACCAAACAGTTGCACTCATCTCACATGCCAGCAAAATTATTCTTAAGATTCTATAGTTTAGGCTTCAGCAACATGTGAGCTTAGAATTGCCAGAAGAGCAGGCTGGTTTTTGAAGAGGCAGGGGAACTAGAGACCAAATTGCCAACATGTGCTGCATTATGGAGAAAGCAAGGGAATTCCAGAAGAGCATCTACTTCTGCTTTATTGACTACATTAAAGTCTTTGACTGTGTGGATCACAGCAAAAGGTGGCAAGTCTTCAAAAAGATGGGAGTACCAAGTCATCTTATCTGTCTCCTGAGGAACTTGTACATAGGCCAAGAAGCAAAAGTAAAAACAGAACATGGAATAACTGATTGGTTTAAGATTAGAAAAGGAGTACAACAAGGCTGTATGTTGTCATTTTATTTAACTTATGTGCAGATGTTATATTTTTACATTATGCAAAATGCCAGGCTGGATAAATCAAAAGCTGGAATTAAGGTTGCTGGGAGAGAGAACAACAATTTCAGATATGCAGACAATACCACTCTGATGGCAGAAAATGAAGAGGAATTAAGAAGTCTCTTGATTAGTGGGGGAAAAGAGAGTGTAAGAGATAGCTTGAAGTTTAACATCCAAAAAACTAAGATCCTGGCAACTGGTTCTACCACTTCCTGGCAAACAGAGGAAGAAGAAATGGAAGCAGTTATCAGATTTTATATTCTCAGGCTCAAAGATCACTGCTGACAGCACTGTAGCCATGAAAGTAAAAGATGCATGCTCCTTGGAAGAAAAGTCACGGCAAATTTGGACAGTATACTAAAAAGCAGAGGCATCACCTTGCCAACAAAGGTCCGTATAGTTAAAGCTATGGTTTTTCAAGTAGGAATATATAGCTGTGAGAACTGGACTATAAGAAAAGCTGAGTACCACAGAATCAGCACTTTCTAATCATGGTAGGGGAAAAGACTTTTGACAGTCCCTTGAACAGCAAGGAGATCAAATCAGTCAATACTTAAGAAATTAATTCAGGCTATTCACTGCAAGATCAAATACTGAAGTTGAAATTTAAACACCTTGGCCATATAATGAGAAAACACAGGACTCAGTGGAAAAGACCCTGAAATTGGAAAAGATTGAAGGCCAAAGGAAAAGGTGACGGCAAAGGATGAGATGGACAGATAGTGTCAAAGAAGCAATGAACATGAGCTTGGACAGAATTCAAAAGATAGTGGAGGAGAGAAGGTCCTGGCATGTTGTGGGCCATGGGTTCACAAAGAGCTGAACACAACTGAACGACAATATTGAAAAGTACTCTGCAGCTCTGAGTAGTATGTCAGTTGTGGAGAAACGGACCAATTAGGTTTTTGTTTTAGTATATTTTTTTTCAGTTAATAAAAACTCTTGATAATAATTCTTTAAGGTTTTCAAGGTGCTTTATAAACATCTCATTTAACCCTCACAACAACTCTGGGAGGTAGGAGCTATTAGCATCCCCATTTTATGGATGAGGAAACAGTCTGAGAGCAGTTAAATGACTATCCAGACTCACACAGCTATCCTCTCTGAGGCAGGATTTGAACTCAGCCTTTTCTGACTCTCTAGTACCATACTTTATGTACTGTGCTACCTAGCATCTCCCTATTGGGAAGAAACAACCGAAACTCTGGTGACCTGTGTATAGTAAGTTTTTTTAAGTTTTGTTTTTACATTGTTGTGGCTTGTATAAACTCTTCTCTTGGTTCTGCTCACCTCATTTTGCATCAGTTCATACAAGTCTTCCCCAATAATTCTGAAACAGCCCCTTTCAGTCTTTTTTATAGCACAGTAAGATTCTACTAATCCACATACCGTAATTTCTTCTACCATTTCCCAATTGCTGGGCACCCCCTTACTTTCCAGTTTTTTCTCACTGTGAAAGAGCTTCTTTAAGTACTGATAAAGGTTTTAACTGTTCCAAGGTCTTAACTAGTTTCTAGGGGAAGTAACCAAGGAGTGGTGAAATTTCCTCTTTCTAAGAGGAGTTTTAAGACAGAGAAGATGGCAAGGATGTGATGGTGTCCCAAGTAGAGGATCAGTGCCTGGATGATCAAGTAGAATATTCTGCAGACAACTTCTACATACTGCTTTATCTTACCTGTTTTAAATGTCAGTTCTCCTTGGAAAGGACATGATGGTTTGTGCCATTCCTGAAAACAATAAACCCAGTTTATTACTTCTTGTAGGGCTGGGATATAGGTGAGAGATATAAATTCAGGAGAAAGAAGACATGCTTATACTTTAAAATGGAGGAAATTACTAGGGGGAGAGAATACAGAAATAGCTTTAGATTAAATGATTTGATTGACGTTTCCTATCCTCTGATATTGTTGTTAATACAAAGAATTTTGAATGGGCCACATTTAACATAAGGAGTTCTTTTTTGGCAGGAATGGCCAGCAAAGGTCAAAGCCTTTATTAAATTGTTTTCTTTATGACTGGGGATGCAGAGAACCAGGAGTCAGACTGGAACTCTAGTAAGGGCTCAAGCAGTCATGACAGGCTCCAGGGGACTGAGCCCTGCCAATGTGTGGCCCTTTAATATAAAAAAAATTCCCATGGTTCCTTGAAGTTTCCTGTGTATGTAATAATGTATTTGAAAACAACTGTCTCAAACCACATTTTTTTGTTATGAATTCTGGAAATTCATGATCCCAGTACTGTTTGGCCCAGAGTCTTTGGGTGGGTATCGAGCATTACTGAGCCAGCTCCTAGAGGTGTAGCACTTTTTGAAAGAGGATGTTGAAGGACTGTGTGATCCATTAGACTTCACTGCACCATGGAAGAGGTTGGTGTATCAGAGGGATGATTTGTGCCACTCTCAAGAACAAGGGCTTAGTTGCAGGTTAGAGTTATTACCCAGAAGGTTAGAGCTGGAAAGTATCAAGATCACGTAGTAATAAAATGGCAGAGCCCAGACTTAAACCAAGGTCTCTTTCTCAGGAAGATGCTCTTCTCACAGTATGAAGCCATCCCTCTTGGAGGAAATGGATCCTTTTAAAAGGTTTTGATATTTTCACTCTGACTTTAAGATGAGAATTTTGTCCTTTGTCATGGAATATTTTGCAATACATATAGAAAAAGGAATAGACTTGTTCTGGTTGGCACCAAAGAGCAGAAGTAGGAGCAGTGGGTGGACATTGCAAAGAAGCAGATTGGAACTTAATGTAACTAAGATTTTGACTCTTAATTAGAACTAGTCTGGGGATGCCCATCAATTGGGGAATGGCTGAACAAGCTATGGTATATGAATGTAATGGAATACTATTGTGCTATAAGAAATGGGAAGGAGATGGACTTCATAATTACCTGGAGAGGCTTATATGGACTGATGCTAACTGAGAAGAGCAGAACCAGGCAAAACCTGTACACAATCACAGACACATCGTACATATGATGACCAACCTTGATAAACTGGACTATCCTCAACAACGCACAGCTAAAGACAATTCTACAAGCCTCAGGATGGAAGGAGATACCTAAACTCAGAGAAAGATATAGAAAGACTATAGTTTAAA
>CM053592.1:15928057-15968333 GCA_028646515.1 Pseudochirops corinnae
CTGATATAAGCTATACATGTACGATCATATTAAACACATTCATACATTATGTTGTAAAAGAGGAATCAGTACAAAAGGGAAAAACCACAAGAAAGAAAAAAATTAAAAAGAGAAAATAGTAGGCTTCGATCTGCATTCAGACTCCACAGTTCTTTCTCTGGATGTGGACAGCATTTTCCATCATGAGTCTTTTGGAATCATCTTAGATCTTTGCATTGCTGAGAAGAGCTAAGTCTAACAAAGTCAGTCATTGCACAGTGTTGCTGTTACTGTATGCAGTATTTTGGTTCTGCTCACTTCACTCAGCATCCGTTCATATAAGTCTTTCCAGGTTTTTCAGAAATCTACCTGCTCATCATTTCTTATAGCATGACAGTGTTCCATCACATACCACACCTTGTTCACCCATTCCCCAGTTGATGGGCATCCATCCCCTCGACGTCCAGTTCTTGGCTACAAAAAGAGCTACAGTAAGTACTTTTGTCCCTGTGGGTTCTTTTCCCTTTTTTATGATCTCTTTGGGCAACAGACATAGACCATGAGCTTCTGGGGGGACATCTTGTTTTTGCCCTTTTTTATGTCCCCAGTGCCCAGCACAGCAACTGCTCAATAAAGGCTTGTTGTTTAATGGATTGAAAGGAAATGGGTGTCTACCTTCTTTCCCTCCTGCCTGGTGGTGACCAACTGTCTCTCTGCCTATCTGAGTGTCTCTGATTGTTTCTTCCCTTCCTCCTTGCGTCCTTTGTTCCACCCTTTCCTGTGTTGTTAGAAGAACAAGCATTTGAGTATACGGCTTTCCCTTACACTAATAAAACCATCCAGATCCTTGACAACATGTCAGTCGCTATGTGTTCCCAGAGAGGGCCCCCTTCTTGCCATTTGGCACCTGAGTAATTTATTGCTTCTGTCTGTCACATCCAGTCAAGTCTTGTTCCTGTGTCATCTATGGAACATCTATCCTATGTCATCTATGGAACAGAAAAGATCTATGTCATTTTTGCATGGAGGATGCTTTGCCTTTAGGTTTACTCTTCTTAATTCTGTTTTTCCCTAGGCAACTGGTAGGACTGTGCTTAGAACGTTGGGCCTAGAGTCAGGATGGCTTGATTTCAAATACAGCCTCAAATAGTTACCAGCTGTGTGACTTGGGGCAGATCACTTAATCTCTGCCTCATTTTCCTCATCTGAAAATGAGTGATATCAGCTGCTTCACAGTGTTACTGTGAGGATCAAAGGAAATCCTATTTGTAAAAGCACTTTGCACAGGGCTTGGCACATAGCAGACATAGCTAGGTGCTTATTCCTTGTCTCTCTAGGCTAGTATAAAAATTCATTGCTACCCCTGAACATATGCCAAAAATGGCAACTTCGAAGTATGCAAGGTGACAGGAGAAACCCATTTGGAATTTGAAATCCTAGATGGATGCAAGTGTTCTTAACTGTCTGCAGTAGAGAGATTCAAGAAAAGCACATACAATTTTAATTGAATCTCAACTGAAATGTTTAAAGAGATGCTATGGTGAAACTTTTTGTGAATCGAATAATTTTTGTAAATGTGAACAATCCCTGCTGCCCAACTTATCTTTTTCATGAACCTGCACGTTAAATGTATATAAAATGTCACTTTAGGAAGCAATCTTGTTCATTTTACAGATGAGGAAACTATAGCCCATAGAGAGAGAGAACCTGGGTCTCCTTATTCCCAGTGCCATGTTATTCTTGTCTGCCCAATAGCCCGGGTCCCAGAATCTGCCCTCTCTTATATCCCGCCCCCCTTGACCCTTAATTTCTTGTAGGGCAAGATGAATTTCTATACCCCACTGCCTGTATATCTTATTTCCCAGCTGCGTGTAAAAGCAATTTTTAACATTCGTTTTTAAAACTTTGAGTTCCAGATTCTCTCCCTTCTTCCCTCCTCATCCACCCCCACTGGGAAGACAAGCAATTCAATATAGGTTATATACGTGCAGTTAGGCAAAACATTTCCATAGTAGTCATATTGTGAAAGACTATTCTTTTTTTTTTTTAATGCTTTGTCTCTCTCACTCTTTTCCTCCCCCATTTAAAAATCCCTTCCTTGAATTAAAAAAAAAACACCTTTGTGTCAAATACACCCCATCATGCAAAACCAGTCCACGCCGTGTCCATGTCCAAAAGTGCATCTCTTACTCTGCTTCTCTGTTCTGTGCCCTCTCCGCCAGGAGGGAGCGAGCTTTGTGGCTGGACCTCCGGGCTCATGACTGGTGACTGCACTGAGCAGAGCTCCACAGTCTCACAGCTCTTGTTCTTTACAATGTTGTGCTCACCGGTTCTACTTCTTTTGTTTTTGATTCCTTTGGGAGTGTAACTGATGAGTGTCACTGAGTCAAACAGGAGGCACAGCTGAATGTTTATTTTTTAAACTAAAGTTGAAATGGTATTTTGAGTTATTTTAAAGAACTTCACGCTATCTTTTAAGATAGTTCAGGAAACCCCAGAGGCATGGGAAGAGAGGCAGAATCAGAGTTAGATTCATTACCTCAAGACTCAAGAAAAGCTTTTAAATTAATTAGTTGAAATTCATTTAGGGTAATTTATAGTCAAAAATGAAAAAGGTCAAAGGTGCAAATATTTGGAAAATAATGGACAGGGTAGATGCTCCCCAGGCAAATCCAGGGCAAAAAAGCAACTTGACCCAATGATCTGGATGGAAACTGGATCACAATGAATTTACTTTTCTGAACAACCTCCCTTCAGTTTCAGCTTTCCCTGTTGGTACTTTGGGTGATTGACTCCAGTGTGAGAGCTCTGTATGTATTTGATATTCAGTTACAAAACATTCTAAAAACCAAGCTGAATTGCAATGAACTCTTTCAGATGCCCCTCGAAGCAAAGTTTCCTTCCCATGTAATGAGGCAGAATATAGGGACGGAAAGGCTGCCTGACCCAGACACCTGAGCTGGTGTCTCAGCTGAACTCGGCGTTACTCAGCTCTCACTGCTCACCTTCTTATAGCTCCAG
Source organism: Pseudochirops corinnae (assembly GCA_028646515.1). Lineage (NCBI taxonomy): Eukaryota > Metazoa > Chordata > Mammalia > Diprotodontia > Pseudocheiridae > Pseudochirops > Pseudochirops corinnae. The sequence continues at coordinate 15,931,058 of CM053592.1, forward strand.
CTTCTTCATCTGTAAAATGGGGATAATACATCTACTTCACAAAGATGCTATAGGTTAATCTAGTAAGGAAATCAGTTTGCTAATCCTTAAAGTTCTCTGCAAACTAGAGATGGGACTCTCTGAGAATAAAAGAGATCTTTTTTAGGGGAGCTGCAGAAGGCTCTCTGATCAGGGTGATGGTGATGATGATGGTGGCATTTTTAAAAATTCTCTCTTTTCAGGTCCATCTTCCATTTGCTGTGGTTGGAAGTACTGAAGAAGTGAAGATTGGAAATAAAATGGCAAAGGCCAGGCAGTACCCTTGGGGTGTGGTACAAGGTATGCCCTGGGAAGGAGGGAGGGGCTGCCTGGGCACAGGAGCAATGGTGGGGCCCTTCCACAGCAGTAGGGCAGGATGCAGCCGATACTTCTTTCCAACAAATAACATGTACAGGGCATTTCTAGGTTTCTGTGAGGGTGGAAAAAGTGGCCATAATGTGAATGGAAAATACACAGCCTTCTCCTTGCCAAGTCTGAGGCTAGAAAGCTTTAAAATCCTGCCTGACAAAGAGTACGTCTCCCATGAAGTGAATGAGCTTTACCAACAGGTGCTGAGAAGACAGTAGTCGCCTTCTGAATGAGCAACCCACAGGAGCTCAGGCAAAGTACTCACTGCCTTTTCTGATACTATTTTCTGGGAGTCTTAAAATGCAATATTAATGAATATTTAAGTACCCTCAGGGGATCTAGCTCTCTGCTACATCTCTATGTCAGGGCTACCAAGCAGAGAGGGGGAAAAGTCCTTGACTATCAATGAGTTTATAATTGTAATCCAAGTGGAGGATTGCAGAGCAAATGCTGGCAGTGTTTTCTTTACTCCTTTTTGACTTTTTGAGTATAAATTCCCAAGGCATTATGTGAAAAAGAGGGTCAAAACTAAGAACGTGCCCCCTAGGGAGAGGCCAGACACTCAGTGATCTGGTTAGTCAGATGGCTTTTATCTATTTAAACCAGCGTAGGTGTTCGGGTGCTCCACTCAGTGTCCTGCGTCACTCAGTTACTAGAAAAAGTGAAACCAGCAAGCGTCCATTAAGCACCCACTGCTCACCAGGTCTTGTGCTAAGTGCAGGGGTACAGAGGCACAAACACAGTCCCTGCTGTAGAGAAGCTCACAGCCCGATGGGGGAGACAACATGCAAGCAGCCATGTGTAAATAAACTACATAGAGGATAACATGGAGAAAATCCCAGAGGAAAAGCATGGCGAGTCAGAAGTCTTTATACCCCACACAGGTTCTCTGAGAACAGCCTAATCTAATGCTCAAACTATCCAAAACAATCTCACCATCCCAGGACAGTGAGGCAGTAACGGTAGATCAGAGATCTGATGGTGACAGGGGCAGGGCGCTGGTCTCTGGCAGACAGACCCTGGGGTCTGAGGGCAGTAATGGCTGGTGGTCCAGGTCCTGCTTCTTTGGGCTCCAGGAAACTGGGAGCTCACATGTGGGCTCTCCTCAAGTCTTGTGTCCTTACCAGCATGGGCTTTCCTGGTTCTACTTTGCTTCAGCTTAGACTGAATCCCCAGTAGAGAACTTGGGCAGTTTTGTCATGGCAGCTTCATTGTGGCTCCCTTTTAAGGGGGAACTTGAACAATCAGCTTTTTGCTGATATAATTAGTGGCCAAAGTTGTTTATGCCAATATACAGGTTTATTCACAACGCACTTCAAGGTAACGATCATGTTTTCAGTAAATAGCTTGAGATCATACACTGACACTTTGAGGTGACAGCATTTGGTCACCAGCATCAGATCCACCTAGTCTAGCTGTTTATATACTTGGTGGTTTGGAGTGTGTGTGTGCATTACAAATTCCGAGTGGAGTCATTCGTGTCAAAAGTGTTCATCCTGTGGAGAGGTGTTCTTGGATTCAGCTGCTTGTCCAAGTCAGCAATGTGGGTTCTGGATCTGTGAGCCTGGACTTAGAGCACAGAACCCAAACACAGAGTCACTTAGAAAAGATCGTGGATGAAGTCTTTTATTCAGAACAGCAGCTTGGGGGACAAGGACGTCTCCATGAGGATCTGGGACTTGGCTCCCAGAACTCCCAGCTAGACCAGCTAGGCCTGTTTGCCCAGAGCAGATCACTAGGAGAACGACTAAGCAAACCAAAAACAGATAAAAAGCTGTTTTGAAGCCATGGATGCACAAGACATAAACCTCCAAATGCCTACAAGCAAAACCTCAAAGAAAAACATCTCTTGCACAAGATCAATTAGAATTCCTAAAAGAAAAGATAGTACTCTTAATGAATTAAAATTTATAAATGAAATGAGAAAAACAGAGGAAAGAACTGGAAAAGAAATGAGAGTTTTGGAGGGAACACTCAGAAAGAGAATTAAAAGCTTTAGTACAAGAGGCACAAAACTTTACTCAAGTAACAGACTCCCTGAAAACTGGAATGAATAAAACAGAAGTTAATGATTCCAAGAGAAAATAAAAAATAGTAAATGAAAATCAAAAGGTTAGAAAATAGAAGAAAATGTTAAATATATCATATCAAAAATAACTGACCTAAAAAACCAGGTCATGGAAAAATAATTTAAGAATTACTGTACTACCTGCAATCCATGACCAAATAAAAGGACCTAAATTTTATGTTTAAGAAATCATGAAAGAAGCCTGCCTCTATTTCTTAGAATGAGAGGACAAAGTGAAAATAGAAGGCCTGAGAGAAACCCCCAAATGACAGCTACCAAGCACATCATAACCAAAATCCAGACCTACCAAGTTCAAGAAAAAATTTCACAAGCAGCCAAAAAGAAAGAGTTCAAGTACTAAGAAACCACAGTTGGGATCAGATAAGATTTAGCTGCTGCCACCATAAAAGAGCAAAGCACATGAAATATAATAATCCAGAAGGCAAAATGTATAGGTTTGCAACCAGGAATAACCCGGAAAAGATGAGTGTAGTCCTCTAGGCAAAAAAATGGATCTAAATTGAATAGAGGATTCTAAGCATTCCTGCTGAAAAGACTGGAGTCAAGTAGAAATGTTTAAATACAAACACAGGAATAAAAAGAAGCATAAAAAGGTAAAAACAAACAGAAACCAACCAACTGATTGGGATAGACTTACTAGGATAAATAATACGTATTCTAATGTGGTGAAGGAAGGATGATATAATCATCTGGGAACCATAATATCATCAAGGGGTCATGTGGGGAGTCTAGGATAGAAGACCTGTAAGTTATTTTTGTTATATTGTGATTATTTTGAAAAAAAGAAAACACAGCTTGGAGTGAAGGGTGGTGATACACTAGAGAAGAAAACAGGAGGAACTAGGGCTTCTTATCACACATAACTAGAGAGCACAAGTAGAAGTCCATATAAATAAAGAAGGAATGGGAGCAGGGGTCACTTGAATGTCACTTTGAACTGATGAAGAATGAAGAAGCAAACAGTTCTGAAAGTCTTAAGAAATCTGATCAATGCAGTGATCAATTGTGGTTCTAGAGGACCAGTTTTTTCAAATGCCGCTCACCTCCTGACACAGAGGTGAGTGGATTATACAGACAGAGTAAGACGTGCGTTTTTTTGGACACAGCCAGTTTGTTTTTTTTGATAATGCTCATTCGTTGCAAGGATTTTCTTTTTCCATGGAGCAAGAGAAAAGTAAGTGTGAGGGGATAATGGAAGATCCTTGTTATGTGAAATAATAAAACTTAATTTTAAAAAATTTCAAATTAAAAAAATTTTTTAAAAACGAGTGTTCCTATGACAATTCATCTTTTCATAAAGCCCAACTTGGTCATATGATGTTTCACTTCTTCCTCTACGTGGTTGCAGAGTATCTCCTACAATTATCTGAATGCCTCACATGACCCCTTCTTTTCTTTGAGCCACTTACAAACAGTTTTTGGGTAAAAGAAAATCAGATACCATTTTAGAACACTGAAGTAAAGTCTTTAGATGGCCTTAATTTAGCAGTACTTCTTGGTAATAGAGTAACATTCCTCAATTCTAGCTGTGTGATTTTTGGATTTTACATGAAAACGCTGCTAACTGTTCTTTGGTTTTCATAACTTACAGTTGAAAATGAAAACCACTGTGACTTTGTAAAACTCCGAGAGATGCTGATCCGAGTAAACATGGAGGATTTGAGAGAACAAACTCATACCCGCCACTATGAACTGTACCGACGTTGTAAGCTGGAAGAAATGGGATTCAAAGACACAGATCCTGATAGCAAACCCTTCAGGTATCATGGCTATTAGCAGACTCTTGGGAAACATACCCAATCAGTGGTCGGGTACCACACTTTGGTGCATTTTTAAAATCCTGGTATGTCGAGAAGTTCTGGTGTTGGGATATGGGAGAGGAAGGGTCTCTGGGTAGGGAAAAGTCTCCAATGGTAGTTAGTTCACAGGTTTGTCATATACTGAGAAAGTTTAGGAAAACACTCTTAGCATGAACTCTGTACCAAGAGGCTTTGCCACTCTCATATTGCACTAGGATTGTATTTATTCACCTAAGCTCTATTTCCACATGCAACAGTTTATGGTCCTTTCTAGTTCGTTGGAGAGGGGTACTTTGACACCCCTAATTATTATTGTTTTATTGTCTTATTTCTCCATATCAATTGATTAGCTTTTTCTTTAAATATTTAGATACTATGCTAGTTGGTGCATACATTTCTCGTTAATCATTCATTATATATGGTGCTTTTAAGCTTAACATAGTTTCTCTGTTTACTTGTTTTCATCAAGTTTATTTTTACTTTTACAAAGTTACCTTGTCTGGGAGAACAACTGCTACCCCTAATTTTTTAAGTTACCTTGAGGCATAATAGATTTTGATCCAGCATCTTATCTGAACTCTGTTAATCTTTCTGTTCCAAGTGTGTTTCTTGAAAACAGCATATTGCTGGATTCTGCTTTCTGTTCTCCTCCTCTGTTTTCTGGGTGAGTTTATCCCATTCAGTCTCACAGTTCTGACAGCTACATTGCATACTTATCCTCTCCTCTTATACGTTTCCATTTCATTTCTCCTTTCCTCTCTCTTTACAAAGAAGGGGTGGTGAAATTGGAGTGTACTCAATACTGTTGATTTGTATTTAATAAATCTGCTTCCATTTCACTGCTTTTCTCTCTCACTTTGCCTAATCCCTGACCATTGGTTCTTAGTCTTCCTTTTTTCCTTATCATTATTTCTCTCTTCACATGATGGTTCCTTGAAGAAGTGTAGAACTAGTGTGATAGGCATTATTGGGGTAGGGTTGAAGTGAGAGAAAGGAGACTGTATGGTTTGCAGTCCAGGGGCTGGGATTCACAATCGCAAAGATGAAGCATTAGAAAGGGTGACAGTCCAGACAGTAGATGCCTTTTCTAGTTCTTTTTTTTTTTTTTTTTTTTTTTTTTTTGGCTTTTTAGAGGTGGGCAGGCAGGGCGATTGGGGTTAAGTGATTTGCCCAAGGTCACGTGGCTAGTAAGTGTTAAGTGTATGAGGTCAGGTTTGAACTCAGGTCCTCCTGACTCCAGGGCCGGTGCTATATTCACTGTACCACCTAGCCACCCCTAGATGCCTTTTCTAAAGGCAGATGAGTAGAAGTGATTTGCCCAGGATCATACAGCTAGTATCAAGTGTCTGCTCTGAGGGTGGATTTGAACTCAGGTCCGTCCTCCTGCCTTCAGGGCCAGTGCTCTACCCACTGCACCACCTAGCTGCCCCTAACACTGTTCTTGATGGGGAGACCGAAGACATTCTAATATTCTGAGCAGCTCATTTATAGACAAACTCCTCAGATGGTTTGTTCTCATTGTGGCTGGCTCATCTCATTTACCTTTGGCGGGTCTGTACAGATTTCACCTTCACATTCTGGCCTTGCCCCTCAAGGTGCTGCAATCACAGGCCCTATAGCTCCCTATGCACCAACCATCATGTTGTCCTTGTTTTCTGGTATTTTAACAGCCTCCAGGAGACGTATGAAGCAAAGAGAAACGAGTTCTTGGGAGAACTTCAGAAGAAAGAGGAAGAAATGAGGCAGATGTTTGTCATGAGAGTGAAAGAAAAAGAAGCTGAACTTAAAGAGGCAGAAAAAGATGTGAGTGATCCCTCCCAAAGCCTTTCTTATGGTAGTGATCCCGTCATGGTGCCGTGTTACTTGCCAAGCTCTTCTTATTTTTCCAAAGACTGTCTTAAGTACCTGAATCTTATGGCAACTGTGAGAGGTATGTAGGACAGGTCCTACTGACCCATTTGACAGATAGGCTTACTGAAGCCCTGGGTAGGTAAATGAGTCCCCAACATCACTGGCATTTAGCACCATCGTTAGGGGAAAGAACACAGCTCTCCTGACTCCTGACTCACATTCCCCATACGAGATCTGACAAAGTACAGGGAGATCGTCACCTGTCTATTTCTCTCCTAATGCAGCCCCAAAACAGCCCTAATCTTTTAGGCTCTCACATCATACTGCTGACTCTTCAAGGTGGAGCTTGTGATCTATTACAATCCCCAAACCCTTGTCAGAAGAAACACTGCCTAGCCAAACTTGTTTGTAAAGTTGATTGTGTGTGTGTCCAAGTACCAGATTTTATCCTTATTGAATTTCATCTTATTAGATTCCACCCAATATTCTGCCTGTGTCTTCCAGTGTGTCACCAACCTTCTATACTTTTCGTGACCTGCAGATTTGATGAGCGCCAACTATGCCTTCATCCAAGGCACTGACAAAAATCTTAAATAGTACAGGGCCAAATATGATTTAAGAAAAAAAGATATTTAATTTCCAAAGGGACCCAGATAAGCAAGGATACTCTTTAACTTCTCATATAAATAAATTTAATAAATAAATGAAAACCAGGCCTTTAATAAATATGAAAACCAAGCTTGACTCAAGCCAGAGAAAAACACTGGTGCGGTCAATGGGTATGTTTGAAAACAAAGCAGCATTTGCAGCAGCTAGCACTCATTCCCCCAAACCCACTGCTGTCTCTCCCATTTCTTGTCCAGCTACATGAAAAGTTTGACCTTCTAAAACGGACACACCAGGAAGAGAAAAAGAAAGTGGAAGACAAGAAGAAGGAGCTTGAGGAGGAGGTCAACAACTTCCAGAAGAAGAAAGCGGCTGCTCAGCTCTTACAGTCGCAGGCTCAGCAGGCTGGTGCCCAACCAACCAAGAAAGACAAAGACAAGAAAAAGTAAGCAGGGTCACCCCTACGGCCTCCCGGGGCTGGTCCAGTCTCCTTTCCTCTGCATGTCTGTTCTTGCCTTTTGTCTTATTTTCAGACTGGAAACTAGTGTTTTGACCAGTCTGCCTAAAGAAAGTACTTTCTCTCCGGAACAGGGAAGACAAATAGAGGCTTTGACATTTTTTTTAAGGTACATAAAATTAATTTATGAAATCTGTGCTCTGCCACAGAAACATCTGCATCAAGTTTATGATTCTCTGGAATGACGTTCAATGTTCTGTCTTTTAACAACAACAAAAAATGTCTGGTGACTGTCTTTATAACGAACGTTCTAAAAATTATGATTGCTCTTATTATTTTCTTATTCTGATTCATGCAGTTCTTGATAAGCTAATCACTGCAGATATTACTGCCAGTTAGAGATGTTGGGAAGAGTTTTCAGAGGAGCTGCTTTGTTCTCTCAATTCAAGATGATATATTGCTGTATTTTCAAAACTAGATAAAAATGTGTCTTTAATTTGTCAAAGGAGCCTAATTCTGCTCTTGGGTTGTTGGATACCTTTTAAGGACTATAATGAACATGTAGGAATTGGCCCCCATCCAAGTGGTGATTTGAGTCTTCCCTAAAAACCTGTTAGGATTGGAAGCAACTAACCGAATAACCTTGGATGAAGACTTAAGTTACGAAATCCAGTATTTTTGATTGAATGTGGACACTGCAGTGGCCATGGCAAATGCCAGGAGACATGACAAGCCATAGCTAATGAAAATAATTGTGTGTGCTACCTTACTTTGTCAGTAAGTGTGCCGTGACTGGTAGATAACTTTTTGTGAAATGAGAACTGCTACCAAGCTTCCGTTCTGCTGGTCCACATCCCCAGCACAGAATCATGCTGTTAGGAGAACCTCTCTGCAGCTTTTTAGCCCACAACCAATGAATTTTTTTTTTAAGGCCAAGACTCGATTTGGGAAAGCATTGCCCTTTCACCAACAGGTTACAGCGGGCAGCCTCTCTTTGAGTTATACCAGCTGTGAGATGGTAACAACAGCAATGCTGAGCTTGGTTAACATTGAGTAGAGTTAGGCTTTGCCAGCCTGTCCTCCCTGCTTGGTCTGTGGCTAAAAACACAAATGTGGCGCTACAGCACCACAATGGATAAACCCAGTGCAATGGAATGAATGTTCATTTTCAAGACTATATGTTAAAACTGACTTTGTATTTCCATGCTCTGAGCCAACAGAAATGGTACAGAGAGAACAAGGGAGAGATGGAAGGATAGTCAGGATATGAGACACTGTGGAAGAATGGGGCAGCAGTGGTTGTAGCACGTGTGTGCGTGTGTGTGTGTGTGTATGTGTGTTTGTGTTTTGTGTTTATGGGAATGTGACAATGTGCCGGAGCTCTGTTGAACAGAATGGTCGAAAGGACCTAATGTTTTTAGTGCCAGAGTCATCTCAGGAGTGAAAACAAAGCAAATTTTGATCCACTCCAAGGAAACACATTGCTTTTGAGCATAAGCTGAGCATCTGGTTTCTATTGGATAGCTAATGGAGATAGTGTCCAATTGAAAATACTACAACCCTTCCAATGAGATAAATACCTTGGGTGTTCCAGCCTAACCTAGGAGAAGGGATCCTATGTTTACTGATGTGTGCATGTGTGTTGGAGAGCAGCTGCTGATGCTAAGAAAATCCAAATGTGAGGTTGGGTTTTTTGTTTGTTTTGCCCCTGAGTGCACATAAGTGCATAATGAGATGTGTTTCAAATACGAATTTAAAACAAAGAATTATGAATTAAATATGTGTTTTAAATATGAATTTAGATACAAAGACCAGCAGTATGAAAAGAGCTTTTTCATTTTCATATGTACTTTGGTGTGCCTTTAAGCAATAAAAATTCCAAAAGCTGAACAGTACCGTGCCTCCATTTAAAAAATAATTCCATCCAGGAGCAAACTTTACAGTATATGGCAAACTCTTCTTACCCTATGTGCACAATGCATCATTAGGGAATTTCTTCCCCACCCACTGGCCCTAACAATTTAGAATGCTTTTTCTTTAAGTGCGTGATATAGTACTCTTTCCTCCTCTCCCACTTAGAGGTTCTAATTTAGAATTAGTATAGTTGAATTAACTCATTTAGCTTACCACTTATGTTGTTTTTGCACCTATCAATGGGCAAGTGTTCCTGTGTAATAGCTTCCAGGTTCACACTGGCCTCCATGTGCTTAACAGCTTTTCCATTTCGAAAAAGTGACCACCAGCAGAGGCCTGAACCATAAGAAAACAGAATAAAAACCAGACTCAGAGCATTAGCAGTGGCTACAGTTGTTTGGAGACTTTGAAAGGCAGTCACTCGGATTCAACACAATGCTTTGTAGATGCTTCCAAACAGTTGATTCTAGAGTGCCCACTCTTACCAGGGACTAGCTAGCTTTGTTTTAAATAAACACCAAAAAGAAAATAATGATTTTTTTTTCCTGTAGACTGTGTTCCATGTTATAGCCTGTCTTGGTTTTTCTAAAAGTTTTTAATTTTGTTTTTCTACTCTAATGAAATGCTCCCTTTTTGTGTAGGTAAGGCTTTTTTTTTTTTTACTATTTCTCTGTAACTGTAGTGGCATGACAACTTAACGTTCTGTAAGATTATTGCAAAAGTAGAACTAACCTGGGCACTGCCATTAGCTGGATCCCACACTGTCCCCAGGCACAGACTCCCAGTGACAAGCACTATCTACATGAGGGGTCATGGAACAGACACCTCTCTGTTCCTTTGTGGATCAGCAAAGAATATAGCCATCAGTGGGCACTAGCTGATTAGCGTGGATCCCAGAATCAGGTTTTAAATCTGTCTTTTGAAACCTAGTCTCGTGGTGATATCTGAGAACCACGCTCTGCAACAGCCTGCAATTCACCTTTGTGAAAACAACTGCTGAATTCCTCGCCAAAGAATAAGCATGCATGTTTTGACCTGTCTTAAAAAAAAAAAAAGAAACCTTTCCCAATGTCCGTTTTTAAGTTTTGCATTGCTTCATACTTAAAACGTGGATGAAAGCTCTTGGCATTGCTGTAGCGATAGCATAACCAGTGATCATCTTTTTTTCCCTTTTCCTGGGGGAAAAAAAGGATATGTATTTGTGTGTATGTGTGTGTGTCTGTGCGTGCACGTGCGTATGAGTGTGTGTTCACCATAGAATAACAGCATGCTTTCCCCTTGTTCCCATATATGTTTTCCTCATCCCTAGGCCTTTCCCACAAGTAACGCTGCCATCTTAAGACAGTTATCATGCCTCTGTCCTTTGACTTTTTGGTGGGCCTTGAAAGTGTTGCTTATGTGGGGTACACAGTTGTTACTATCAGCAATTCCTTTTAGAACAGACCAGGGGTCTCTTGCAATCATCTGAGAAAAGGCTGAGCAGTGGAATTCTTCCACTGGAATTTGTAGCAAATTCAGCAAGTCATTTGTGAAGTCAAAGCTTCATGCAAATGAAAACTAACCGTGTGTTTCTTAATTTATTTTTTTTAATTTTGCTTTTGCCTGTCACATAGAATAGACTACTCCAATTGTGACCATTTTACTTTCTGTCAAATCCATCATCGTTGCATGAGCAGCCACCGTCGCTCCGACGCTGGTGTTTGCGCTCCTAACTTTCTTTTTTTTCCCTTTTGGTTTTATTATTATTTCTAACTTTTTTGTTTTGTTTTTTAACTTGCAGTGCAAGCTTCACATAAAGCCTGGCAAGCCAAGGATGTTCCCGCATTCACCTGCTTTTGCAGTAACGTGTCCCTGCCATCTGTGTTGTTTTATTTTTTTATCCGCCCGCGCCCCCTTCCCTCCTTTCCCCAAGCACCAATAACTCTTTTAACTCATTTCACTGGAGGTGGGTGGTGGGAGAAGGTAGAAAAGGGAATGATGGTAACTGCTATGTTCACCTGGATTTCGTCTCTGGAAAGTAAATGGTTTGCCTTTGATGTCAATCCTGAAGAGTCACCGTTGAGCACGCCTGTGACTTGTATGTTGCTTTGGAATGAATGGGAAAGTAGTGTACATTAAGTGCCATTGTGTCTGACATGGAAACTGTTCTCACTGCCTCACCAGCTGAACTAAAACCGGAATGACCATGACTTGTACCCTTGACTGCCCGATGCCCATGTCCACTCTGCCTCTTCTCTCTCCACACCCTCCTCCCCAGTCCAGCAGCTTTTTGCTGAGACGTGATGGGTAAACAAAGCATGTTTCTTGTCAGCCTCCCCAGCGTCAGACTGCCTCATTTCACTGTTTCAAGAATGAAGCTGGATTCATGATTCACAGTGTAGGAAGAGTTCAGGGAGGATGATTCTAAGGGCTTTAAGCACATAACTTCTCCATCACCAGCATACCCTCGCTTTTCAGGGAAATTACAAATAGTTGATCACATACCATCTTTCAGTGAAAGGACACAAGCTAGAAAGATTTTCCCCATCCTTTCAATTTAAGATAATGAACCTCTTCTCCAGGGTTACAATTCGTTGTCCATGGGAAAATCAACATCATTACTGGATATTGCTGGATCCATCTATAAGACTTCAAAAAAATTGTTTTCAGCAACTACTTCAGTACTATTCCATATAAAACATTCTAGGATTAACCCTTTAGCCTTTGGATATCCATATTTCAGTGGACCTTGGGACCTACACATTAGAAAAAGCCAACTTGAATCAAGAAATAAAATCAACTCTTCTCCCAGCTAGCTTCCCTGCCCTTTTCTCCATTTGTACCACTTGGCTGTCAAAAGACAAAGAGCGTAGATGCTTCTTGGAGCCCAACTGGTTTCAGGGAATTCTCCCTTGCCCTCTCCATCACTGCAGTCACTCACACAGAGCATTTCTATCTCTTAAGACCATAGTTATGGTGCCAAAGGTGCCAAGCAGGGGGAATCAGACAGAATGTAAACAAGACAGTAGTCTTCCAGAGTCTTTAAATATACTCATGCTCTTTTGACCTAATTGATATAAAAAATAAATTTAATTACTTAAGATCTTTACCGTACTTTTAAACATCCCTCCCACCCCCTGCCACCTCTGGAAGTAACAAAATAGCTTCCCATGTTGATCCTCCTAACTTTCTGGGGATAGGATATGCCAGCTTTCCCTTTGCCCCCAGCTAAGGAGTTTCCCGTTTCTCACTTTTTTACATTTAACACATTTCTCTTGGGAATTTCTCTTCCACCTCTTCTTGCCTTTCCTCCTAGTGCCTTGCCAGGGTAGAATGGCTCCTGGTTTTGTTTGTTTAGACAGCCTCTCCAGGCCCTGAAGCAAAGGACTTTTGTTCAGTTTTCCCTCTCTTCCCCTCCACCCCCTCTCCCCACCAACCACTTTTCATAAAACTTCTAAGGGCAGGAAGAATTTCCAGGAACTGATTTGGGGCCACAGAAGTAAAGCTTTCCTGGGAAACCATTTTGAAGCTCAAAAATACACTAAGAACATAAGCTTCAAATCTCAGAGAAGCAGCAGTAATGGACCTAAGACAGGTTTAACCTGATCTCCGTGGGGTGCTTCTGCAGTTTTAATATCAACTAAGCTGTGGAGCAGCTGAATTCTAGGAATTTTTCTTGGCATGATGAAACCAGTTTCCTAATCATGGGCTGCATTTTCTCATGCATTATACTAAAAGTCAAAAACTCAACCGCTTGTGTGACGTGCTTGCACCAGCTGCTTTGTGTGTCTGCGTCTTTGAAAACAGCCCTTTTTGTACCTCGGTATAGGAATTAAAACTTTTTAATTGCTTCCTTCAATCACTGAGGCCTTTTTCAGGCAGTGCGGCAGTGAAAAGGCACCCAGTCTTAGCCACTTTGACGTTCTTAGCCCAAAGCTGTGACTAGACTGCATTAACGGCCCGGTTAGGTGTTTTGTTTTTCAAAGATACCCAAATGCTGCCCCTAACCTGATTCCCACTGCCGGCTCTCCCCGGGCCCTCTGGAGCTTGTTACTGCTTCCCTTCTCTTTTCTTTCTGTATCTATGCCTTTTTTCACAGTAGTCCTTGGCTCTGCACGGAATAAATGATACCCTCCAATCTAATGGGATGTACTTTCACCTCTGCATGTAAGTATGGGAACAAGAAGCCTCTTTGACCTCTCGGCCTTTAAAAAAGTGAATGAGTGGGACAGATGGGGATGGGGGTTGGGGAATGTTTCATCCCATTAATTTGAGCAGCCCCAGAAAGACAGCCATCATCATTAATGCCTCACGAACTGAGATTCCCCCTGAAATAAATGTGGAAGCCTTCAATGGCTTGTCACACGGTCGGACCATACAGGAAGCATTATCTGACGTCGCAGAGGGCTTTAGGTGGTACAGTCATTCCTCACTGCCAAAGAAAGCGACCTTTCTGGATACAGCCTCCATTGAGTGGTATCTTTAGTGCGCAAGTATTACCGTGCTCTCTCACTGGAGCACTAGAGTTTTGGCAGCTGGCAGTGACCACCATTTTGCCTCTGGATCAAGACTTTGCTCCCTCTAGGACTCTGATGTCAAGAACTCAGTAGCAAGTGCTGGATAGTGTGAAACAGCAGGTGATGAGGAGAGTCACTCAATGTGTGCTTTTGCAATTCAGATCAAGGGAGATCTAGAGCTAGCTTTTTAGTTTAGGGTACAAGTTACTTGTTTTTCTTCTTTCCCCGCTTTGTAACCTCACAAGCTGATGACATTTGTTTAACTCCACCACCTTCAACCCCCATCAAGACTAGGTTGGTTCCTTCACTCCCTCTCCTTCCTGCCCACCCCCACAAAACGTTTTACAGACTGTCCAGTCGGGTTTTTCTACTGTTACTCAAGCCCACTTGTCTCTGTGTGGTCCTACCAATTCTGTCTACTCAAGTCACTTTGCCCTGCCATTCTTCATCATCTGAAATAGTTAATGTTTCCTAATTCAAAAATCATGGTTCCATTGGCAGGCCACCTGTGAGATGATTTGTCCAACTAGTGGGATTGGCATCTCCAAAGCCTAGCATATGAGATAATATGAAGGGATTTTTTTTTAACGAACTGAAAGTAAAGCTGTGAAGAGCAGTAGAACTGTTTCCGAATTTTTAAAAATATGCTGATATGCCTTAAATTGTAGCAGTAGACTCTTGCCACTTCGCTGTTTAGAAAAAGTCAATGTTTTCCCAAACCTTGTGTAACCTCCATTCAGTGTTGAAACAATATTGTTAGACATGTACACAGCATGTTAAACACTTGTAAATTTAAAAAAAAAAACTAAAGTTATTGTATTGATGTCAAACATTTCATTTTTGAAGTACTGATCACTTTACAATTTTGTTAGGTAGGGGGATAGTGAAAAGGTAACCTATGCATATATCTATAGTGCCAAGACATGAAGGGGGGGAAAATATATTTTTACCCAAACGGTGTGTTTTGTGTGCCCTCTGTGATTTCTTTATGTAGCATTGTGTACCAGAGTTGGAAAATGAGGTGTGGGAATAGCCTTCTCATCCTTTCTTACCTTGTCTGGCTCATCTATTACGACTATTTTGGCTTCATCCACTTCTCCAGAATGTTGGCTTTCATGGTGTCCTGTACCTTGCACACCATCTCTGCTCCCCTCCTCCTGGTTCCCATCCCCTGCTCCCTGTGCTGACCAGAATTCCTATCACACCCCGCAGCCCCCTTTCATGGCCACAGCACCCTCTTCCTCCCTGGTCCCTGACACTGCTAACTGAACCACACTGCAGCCATGCTTGATGAAAATTCCTTAATTGACATACTTTCATTCCTTCGCAGCTTAAAAAGTAGAGAAGCTACTTTTTAAAGGCATTTGAATCTGAACCTCTCTTTTTTCTCTTCTGTAGCTTCTTCTTTATGTAATCATCATGTTGACAAGCCCTACTCTCTCCTAATGGACAGTAGCGCATTAGAAGAGCAGGAGTTGTTGGGGAAGAGTTACCTCATTTCCACCATCGCCTTTCCTTTTATACTGTGGGTCAAATATCGCACTGCTGTGTCTATTTGTCCGTGTCTGCTTGCACACTACTGGTTACAAGTGTGTACTCAACTAAATTTTCACCTCCAAAACAAAAATTAAAGAAAAAAAGTCAAGTGGAACACAACGTAGGCCAAGAACCCTGGGATCACACTGAAATCCTCGTTAAACTGTAACATGTATAGAGTTGTTACTCTGAGAACAAGAGGCTTATAGACTGGGGACAGTGTGCACCCAAACGAGAGACGTGGCCACAGACTGCTATTAACACCCCTACCAACTTAAAGCTAATTCTCACTCTAGACCTGAGAGCAATCATAACCAGGACTCTCAGCAATCAGGTGCTTAAATCTGGGAAGCTTTCTTTTTCCTTTTGTTAGTTTTGGGGGTGGCTTGCTGTTTGGTTTGGGGGTTTTAAAAACTGATAAAATATTGCATGAACAGAGATGCCTACCATTTTCTATATGAAATATTGTACGAACAAAATTTTATTTTTCCTCTAACGTTCTAAGAGAGTGAAACGGGCATCTTTCTTGTACATTCAAGACCCACTGATTGCTGTGTTTGATTCAGAGTATTTTTTATGGTACCTGGAACCCTGTAACAGGTCATTTGGGTGTTTTTTTCCTTTAATTTCAAGTAAGCTACATGTGATTTCACAAACATGCTGTTTAAAGAGTAGGTCTGATATCAGAAGTATACTCACTTTTACATTCAACTAGGAGATGGTTTACTAAGTGAAGAATGAGTGCCAAAAGTTTGCAAGATGGGTGTGATCTATTTATACCCTTTCCTTATTCTGCTGGATACCAGAGCCTTCCTGTGTTTTTAGATCATTGACCTTAGCCTGTTTTTAATGATGAGTTTCAAGACACAAGAAAAAAAAGTTTCAAGATATAAGTTAAGAAATGAGGCCCAAACATAGCAAATATCTAGGATTACAATAGCTAGCAAACTGCAACCTACTGCCACCTCCGCAGCCGGTTCATTCTTCCTTCTCATGGCTCAGGCTCTCTCACCTCTCTCCTCTTAGGAGGCAGACTGCATTTCTGCTTCTATGGGATTCAGTCCACCTTTCGATGAAAAAGTCACACCACGACTGGGTTGTCTAACATTCTGTTTCCTTTCTTGAGGACTCTTACTGATTCACTCTGGCTTCTTTGAGGGTATTTAAGTGACCCAGATTCTGTAAGAACATTCCAAAGTTTCTTCTTGCTAAATCTGTAAGGGTGGGCAAACCTATTGCAGGATACCAAAGTGTAGAGTGGATAGTTTAGAGTGCATAGTGTATATATAACAAACTACCCCCTCAAACCCACTGACTTGTATTGCCACGTCTGGGATAGACCAGATTTGTGCCCTGGTCACTGTATGAAAATTTCTATTTTTAAGTGCTGGTAGGCAACTCAGTTTTCACCCTCGTACCAAGTTAAGTTCTTCCTTGATCTATCCATCTATCTCATGATTTTTTTTATACAGTGCCTCATTCCCACCTTACTGTCAGCCTCCCCACACTCTCTGGTAGCATGACAATGGAAGCTGAGTCTTTTCACTTAACCACTCAGGAGCAGCCCCAAGTTAAATCCTACTACAGGTCAGGAGAGTATGGTGAGCCTTCCTTGGTCTCAAGCAGATGAATATTTCATTTCCAAGTCACTTCTCTATCTCAGTCCCTGAATGGCTACTCAGAGCAATTAAATG
Source organism: Pseudochirops corinnae (assembly GCA_028646515.1). NCBI lineage: Eukaryota > Metazoa > Chordata > Mammalia > Diprotodontia > Pseudocheiridae > Pseudochirops > Pseudochirops corinnae. The sequence continues at coordinate 15,947,887 of CM053592.1, forward strand.
AATATACTGAAAAGAGTCCTGGATTTTTTCACAAATAGGTTCATCTGAGCTAGAAAATTCCTTGTTCATCACAAGGGTACAAACTCCATTTGTCTATAATAATCTACTGTTCAGATCAAAGTCTCCTACATGGAACATGATAGTTGGCTAGAAGAGGAATTTGTTGGTTGATACCAGAGCCTAACGGAGCTCCAGTTCATGAAGTAATAAATCTACGTATGTGAAACAACCAGACTCTCCAAGCCACTTTGGCTAGCCTAGCTTCGTTTTAAAGTTCACAAGTTCCCTTATTTGTTTCAAAATGTCTACAGGAAGTGTGGCTCTTTAAGAAAACTTATTTCCAGAGCATTTACCAAACTCCTTTCTATTATCCAAGTATCACACATACATAATTCATTCCTATTACTGACTTTATGTATACACAAACTAAGCCATCTTTCATGATCATGAGAAGCTCCACACACTACTACATAATACCAAGGACATTTCTTATTGCTCAGCTAAAACTGGCATAAACAAAAGCAAGGTTTTGCTGGCAAGTACACTAGTGTATCATTAGGGGAAAAAAACCTTGCAGGTATCTAGCCATGAGATGCTCAGGTTATGTAAACTGTTCAACACTCAGCATGTAATCCTAATTAAAGGGATTTTTGCTAATAATTATTGACCAAAATGTAAAGATGGACGCTCCTCGACTGACACAGCATACCGACATAATCTCTCTTCCTTTGCACACAGAGTTAAAGTAGCTAAGAATACATCACAATTATCCACCACCTTTGACCAAAAGGGTGTTTTTTTTAAAGTCTAATCAATCTGACATCCATGAAAAATTATATTTGGTTCCTTCAGTTATTTCTCTATGCATCCCATGTTGTTGGCTATCAGCAAAACTGTTGAGTATTTTAAAAATTAAGTGAGAAGTCAGTTTAAATACTGTCCTATCTGAAACTTATTTCCACTATATGCTCATCTGATCTAATGTCAACTCTCCAATTGGATCAGCACTGATGCCTCTTCACTTCTAACATCCTGCCTCTGAATTCTTCCCCATGGTGTTCATACCTCTTCCCTAAGGCCTTTAGACTTGCATGAACTCTCAGCCAAGCAACAGTGGTAGGAATTACCGTCTTTACTGGAGAATCCCTTATGTTCGATTATTACCACGATTAGATTCAAAAGTTGGCAAAATGTTGGAAGAGGGAGATCTCTCCCAGACAATGGTTGATCTCTTTTTTCCACCTTTCATTTACGTCACTGCCCAGAAGTGAGAGCAACTAGATGGCCCAGTGGATAGAGTGCTGGAGTCAGGAAGACTCAAGTTCAAATCTACTCAGACAAAAGCTGTGTGAGTCTGCCTCAGTTTCCTGATCTGTGAAATGAGCTGGAGAAGGAAATGTTAAACTACTCCAGTATCTTTGCCAAGAAAATCCCAAATGGGGTCACATAGTTGGAAACAACTGAAACAAATGAAAAACAAAAAACTAATGAGAAGTAGTCAACTCTTGATTCTCTCATGGAGTATCCTTTGATATAGAAGTAAAACTAACTCAACTTGAAACAAATTCTGTTTCCATAGCTGGTGGTAGCATTCAGTAACACTGATGTTCTTGATGCACTGTATTGTTTTCCTTTCCCAAATGAGACATCTATTCAGAAATATCCTCACCTAGAAGGCAAGAGGGAAGTTACTGCAGACTGAACTATCCTGCCCTTTGCCCTTTGTGGTGGACAGCCACTGCAAATGGTAACGACGTAATAGAACATGTGATGACTAGGTTAATTCGCCTACACAGAAAACTGGCTTGCAGAGTCCCCTCTCTTCTTCCTCCACCCTCCCCACCCCAACCACTTTGCTTTTTAGATAGCCAAGGCTTCCACTGGAATCTGCCAACTGAAGAACCTAAGAGAATCTTACATAAAAAGTCCTCATTCTTCCCAATTTCTCAAACACAGGAAATGCTCCTTTTCCTTATGTGCCATAAAATGCATTTTTTTTAAAAAGGGGATTAGAGATTAGGAATGATGAGCCTCCATGTGAATTCTTTTACTTCTAAGGACTATGTGGATCATATTTTGAAATAAACATTTAAAAAAAAAACCCAAACCTTAAACAGAATGGGCTGGTTAATGATAGGCTTTGATAAGCAAGACAAACCTCCTGGGAGATGAGAAACTATTATGTAAGCAAACAAGATCTGCTTCGAGAAAATCAGATTCCAAAAGGAATCGATGGAAAACCAGCACAGGACACTTGAGGCTTACCCAGAATGCTTTGCTCTTCCCTTGGAGCATTCCCCTCTACACCCTCCCACCCTTTGAGCCATCTAAGTGCTTCCCCATTAACTAGTCAAGCGCCCCTTCTGAGCCCCCAGCAGTCTGGCCTTTATCCTATACTACTAGGGGAGTTCAATTTTAAGGGTCAAGAGTCAAGGAGAGCCCAGACACATTTTTTATTTCCATCTGGAGAGGGGGTGTGGGGAGGAAAGAAGCCAGTATTTTGTTTTCCACTGTCATTATAAATAAAAATGGCAACATTCAAGATGATCATTTCTGATCAAATGGTATTCTTATCCTACCTTTCTTGTAAGATAATGGACAACAAAAAGTTGTCCCAAGAATCTTTACTGGCTTGTTTTATTTAGAAAAGGATGGAAGGGGAGGGAGAAAGAGGGTGTTTCAGAAATAACCCTTACACTGAGATTTTTCTAGGGGACACACAAGTGACCAAATCACAAACATTGTGCCCAGAGGCATACATCACAACAAAAGGGACTACACCAGTCTAGAGGGCCAGATAAAGGCTTCAGCGGAGGGGAAATACTGAAGTTAATGTTACACATCTCCCCATAACCATGGGCACTGCTTTACCCTTTGTTTGAGGTCACTTCAACATCAAATAAGGGTTACTTGGTTGGACTACACAATGGTATATTTCCACATAAAAGTATACAGATTCTTCTTTGTAAAGCTCTGGTTTTCTCTGGTTTGGAACTCTGCACTGCAAGCGTCAAGTAGCCCTTACTGTTTGAATGTGCTAAGAAGGATGTTGATCGGTACCTGTACCACAGGGCTCCTGAACTTTGGAGTGCAAATGACACTGGGATCTAGTTGCCTTTGCATTGAATAGAAATGAGCAGTAACTGCCAGGGCCAGATGGAAGCACTGAACACAGAGCTAAGAAAACAAGCAAATGAGCATGCACTTTTAAGAGAGATTCTGTAAACTTGCAATGTTTGAAAAAAAAATGCAAGAAAGCCGCCCCCGGTGCCTAACCAATGAAAATATCTACAACCAAACACAGGTTCAGAATTGCTTCATCTTATCTCCCCCAGGTTATTTTCTTCAAAAACTGAGCTAAAATTGTAGTTGACAAGTCTCTGCTTTTCCGTTTTTAATCAAGAACACAGAGGACCAAAGCTTGAGGAGCTTAAATCTAAGGAGACAGTTCACAGGCCAGAAACATAGTATACAACAGCCACAGGGGAAACACAAAAGTCTGAAAAACTGAAAAGTTCCAAAAAGACTGAGTTAAAGCCAGGTTCGTGACTTAAGCTGTGGTGAAACCAGGAAGTACTGAAGGAATGACTAAACAATGAAGGTGGGCTGAAAGGTGAGGCAAGATAAGACATTCAGAGGAGTAGGAAAAACAGCTTCAAGTTTATTGCCTAGCATGGGTGACTGGGAGCAGGTGGTGATGATATAAAGGGTCCTCTGTTCCCTTATGATGGAATGATCTAGCAATTCCACCAAAAAGGCATCTAAGCAAAAGCGGCAGATGACAACCTCCAATTTAGTGAGACTTGGTCAAAACAGCTGGATTTTAAAAGGTGCCTTTTACGTCAGTGGGAAAAAAATGATTCTAAGTTAAAGGGTTACTTGTGAGCTAGGTACCACGTGAAAGAAGAGGCTGGTTCTCAGAGGACTCCTCAGCTCTCTGCTTGAACACAACAGTTTCCCTTATGGTATGTTCCTCCCTTTTGATTCCATAATGTCCTGTTAATGTTCTAGCCTTCTTTTCCTGAGACAGCTAAACCATCTTACATGCTCCACTAACAAGAAAAAATAAGCAAGTCACAGCACCCAGGGTTTAGGACAGCTTCCCTCCTGAGCAGGTCAGGCTACCTTCGGGCAGAAAACCCCTCTGGACAACGTTGCCCGAGACCTCAGTGGCTCATCTGCTCAGTACAGCTATTTAAATAGAAGCTTTCTTGTCAGTCATCAGACTGAACTAGAATGGTAGGTTTTGGGGAACCAATAAATTTATTTCCTATGCCTTCAACAGAAAAAATTCCAATTCTAGGTCTAAAGCAGATGGCTGTTGTCCATTCATAAGTGGGCAAGTTTTTCTGACTTCTAGTTTCCTTAACCACTAAAGTCTGGAGGTTGAAACTAGAGCTAGAGTTCCAGGGCTGTGTTAGTCAGCATTAAGTGAAATTTTCTATTTCGCAATGACTATTCAGAGGTGTCATTTAAATTTTTAATGTAGTCTGGAAATTGCTAGATAAAAGGTGAGTTATTATTAGATCGATCCATTTCTTGACCATCTCTGTTTCAAAGAAATTTGCAAATTTATTCTTCTCCCTCTTACTTGAAGGATTACTGAAAAACAAAAAACCCCAGACCATATCAAAGGACTTTCCACTGTCATTGGCATATTTCAAGACATTTCCACTGGCATATTTCAAGACAGAACTTTTCTTTAGATGGGAAGTCTAAAATTCTTTCACACCATCTCAATAGTAAGTGCTTTTTTCTGGTGAGAAGAGACTAGATCTCACTACACGGTATTAATTATTTCTTCCACAAGGAGGAGCTAGAATTCTAATTCAGTTACTCAAATTTATCCCTGGTTTATATGACACTTTAAAAAAGGAAAAATGGTTTGGATTGTATTGCCAAGATACCACATAGAGGACATGAAATTATGGCTAATTTCAGTTTAAACTTAATGGTTCATGTGACAAAAACTGCTAATGAAAGAATGTCGATGTTTGGAGAAAATTTTTGAATCTACAGATAAGCAATATTTTTGAAAATTTGGGTAAGCCTAGGAATAATAAAGGGAGGTGACTGCCTTGCCTGGATACTAAAACTTGGGCAATATTTCCAGTTACCAGGGTTAAGCTGAAAGGTGAGCCAGTATACCTTAGCTTTAAAATACGTGTAATATCTGACCCAAGGTAGAATGCCCAAAGATAGGAAGTGGAATCCTCAAAGATGCCACACAAACACAAGATAAAACTAGCATTTGGAAAACCCAAGACCACAAACACAAGGGAAGGAATTCATTATTTAATAAAACCTTGTTAAAATTGAATAGTAGGTCAATCAAAAGAAAAACAAAAGTGATTTAGAGCCACATTTCACACCATGTCACAACAAATTCCAAATGAATTATCAAAAGAAATTTTAGAATAGAATACTCCATAGAAAGGAATATTTTAGCTATTCAACAAGCAGAAGAAATGATGGAAAACCATTATATTGTTTTGCACAAGCAAAAGCAATGCATTAAGAATTAAAAGAAAAAGACTGAAAAAAATTGACTGGTTTTTGATAGAAATCAAATATACAAAATTTTTAAGGAAGTGATGCAAATTTCTAACACTAATAGTCCAAGGATATGAGAAAGACTAAGGAAATGTATGAATGAAGCAGAAGACAAAAATCTCATATATTAAACTAACTACAAATCTTTTTAGATTAGTTTTTTTTTTTTTAATCTTATTCTCCCAAAGTGAAAATTATGCACGCTTTGCTTTTCTACTATATAATGAGGTGACAGGGAGAAGAGGGACAGAAGAACTGAAAAGAGGTTAACAAAAATTAATTTTAGTGTTGGTATAAACACCTTCAAAGAGAGCTTTAAAAATTTTATATTACCTAGTGGTAAAAAAAAAAATGGCAATGGATAATTAAAAATTAAGTATATTCAATAGATCTAATAAAGAATATACTTTTAAAATCAGAATAACTTTAAATTAGCTATCACCTTATTTCTGGTACTTTTTGAAAATAGTATTATTTGCAAGAAAGAAATAAAATACATTTGTTAGGAAAATCTGAGGGCAAAAGCAAGCATAATTCACAAAGACAGCAACAGAAACAGCATTTACACAAGACTACTTAAGCCTCTATCAGATACATTTCATTTTTAATATGAATAATGTGCATCCCTACACAAATGTGACCAGAATTATGAGCCACCCTCATACCAAAAGCAGTTGAAGGTATCCCATGGGTCCCATACTCCTTAAGACTAGGAAAGAGAAGTTTGCTGAAGAGCTAATATGCCTCTGACCTCTGTGTTCACCCTTCCCACCTCTTCTCATTTTTCCAGGATATTCAGCAATGAGACCTATGACAGGAATGAAAGAACCAAGCCCTCGTTGGAACTCAACAAATTTTCCCACAGAAAATAGGATGGGTAGAGGGAGACAGTATGGGAAAGAGCAATGAACAATGACCTTGGTATCAGGAGAGATGGGGGTTCAGATCTCACCTCAAACATTTCCTAGCTGTGTGACCACTGAGTCAACTCACTTCTGAGCCTGTTTTCTCATTTGCAAAATGGAAACTTATACCTGTAGCACTTACCTCACAGAAGATCAAAAGAAATACTCTGCAAATACCAAAGTGCTGGGCCATTCTTATACAATTAATACTATAGTGAAACTACATTATAGGCTTACTAGGATTCGATGAAATCCTAGAAAACTAACCACCATTTGCCATCTTGTCTCTACATGAAAATCCATTCTGGGTTACAGAGACGAGGCTGTTCCCAGCCCAACGTAAGAGACCTCCTAAGGTGCGTAAGCCAAGGAGTGCCAGGAGAGCTGGGTGGTGCTTCATGGCCCACTGGGTTGCTTCTCACCAACCACTGCCAGCAAGCACTGCCCCCTCCCTCCCACAAGACCTCACACAGATTGAGGACAGAGACAAGGCTGCATCTTGGGAGACAGGCCCATATAGATGAGATCACAGACCCATCATAGAGCCGGAATTCTCCCAGGGCATAGGATAAAATACAAGACCCTAAAACGCTGCTTTCAGGCCTTCTTTCACAGGACACTGTGTTCTAGTCAAACCCGGTAACTGACTGATCCCAAATCTAAGTCCCCATCTGTGCAGGTGTCCTGAGCTTGCAACATCCATCCTCAACGTCCCTAGGATTCTGTGACTGCCTTTAAGGCTCAGTTCAGGTGTGGAGAGCCTCCTGGTAGCATCCTGGTTTCTTCCAATATTCTGAGGATACATCTCCCCTTTGCCTCATTCACTCCTTGGAAGGGCAACATGGTGTGGTGGCAAAACTACTCAACTGGGCTTTGGGCAGGAGAGGCCGGGTCTGATACCAGCCTCTTTAACCTCAGTTTCCTCATGTGTAAAATGGAGATCATCACAGATTAAGCGTGAAGTCGTCTGTAAGCCTTGAACAGTAGCATGCTCATGTCAGCTATTAACGTGCACACTTTATTTCCTCCAGGAGAACATAAGTTCTGGGGGAGCTGTGACAGTCTGGGGAGCACAGCAGGTGCTTAACAAAGTTTAACTGAATGAGAAGTGACATTAGAAATCTAGCTCCCTTCTCTCAGACCAGGACCCTGCTGCCTCTCCAGGTAAGCTAGGAAACCAAGTGCATTCTGAAGCCATTATCAGCCCCTTTTTGTATGCCTTAGGAGAGAGCATTAGGCCTCATCCTTTATAAACACCAACCGGTCACAGGCAAAGAACTAAGGCTCAGCAACAGCTGAATCTCAAGTTAACACAAGTTAGAATGCTGTGTATCTTGTGACATTCTCCAGCAAAAACAGTTTCTTCTAAAAATCAGCTTTAAAAGCAGAAAGCAGCTTCCAGTCCTTCTTTTGCACAGGACTCCTTCTCAGGCTGCCTCATCATCAGCATCACAGGAAATATGAGCAGCTTTCCTATTATTTCAGGCTTAAACATAATGGACTGATTGAAGAAGAAATGACACAAAAGTTGATTCAGTCTTTCTCTGACATTAGAAAGACCACCACAAATATTCAAAGAGCGGTGAAAACAGACTCTATTTAAGACCAAAGGGATAACCTTCGATCATGTCCTATCAAGCAAAATTCTTTCTAATGTGTACTTCCATTCCTCATTTCATACATTTATTATTCCATCCTTGGCAAATGGGTACAAACAAATGGGCTATGACGTATCACGCTGCCTTTCACTCCCTGCCAAGTCAATTCCACCAAAATAGTCCCTTAATTTTCATGAAGTTTTAATTAATCTCAATTGACCCAGAATTGCTTAACTGGAGATCATTCAGCCACTCAGAACTTTTACCTTTTCATAAATGAGAAAGAAGGCAAAGACACGGAGGTAAGGACAACTTTTTATTGCTACCAGAAGGCTTTCATCAGTACAATGGTTCTGAGTGCAATACCTTCTTCAGACTGTGGAGAGAGCTCAAGATCCAGAAGGGGTCATTAAGAGATAATACATAGGAAGGGAAAAAGCTATCAGGATTTTTTTAGTTCAAACAACATAAAACTTTAGGTACTCAAGTTTATAATAAACACATTCAAGATTTAAAATCGAACAACTGCTCCAACATCTAGACAAGCAGTATCTTTTACTGATTATAATCAAGTGAAAAGTATGATTGGTTACAAAACAGCAGTTTATCTGATGCACCCCCAAAATATGAATAACTTTATCACAGACCTTTTTTTACAAATTCTAAAAGTGACTTTTAGAAATCTAAAATCAAGACTGCCCTAATCACATTTTACTTAGATTTCACTTTTAGATTTAAAAAAAAATTTTACACAATAATTTGGTTTCCAATGTCAAGAGATCCAAAGGATCCAACATTTTCTACATCCACATTGAAATCCTAATCAGCGCAGCTGGTCCCTTCGGTGGACCTTGTCTAGCACTTCTTGCTCAAGCATGTGCAAGTCTGGAAGCACTTTTTTCAGATTAGGTAAAAACTGAATCTAGTCATCCATCACTTGCAACAACTTTGAACACCAAAGTGCTAAAGGAAACAAATTTCCTAGTACGATCTCTTTACTGGAGGTCAAAGGACAAAACAACATGCACAAGGCTAAGTTAAAGGAAAGAGCAGGCTGCAGCAAGAAGAAATGGAAATCAGATTGTTAGACAGGCTCCATCTGGCTAATCAATTTCGAAATTTCTGAATCCTAAAATATGAACTTTGACACGGACGACAGTCACATTAAGTTTTAGCAGAGAACTGGAACTAGACAGAAACTTTTTGCTACTTTTTTTGTTTGACTTTTTTGGGTCTTTTATAATTTTTTATACTTTTTAAATGTTTTAAGTGCTTAAATAATAAGTGAATTAGCCGCATAGGAAAACAAGGTTTTTCTGGCTCACTTCAGTTCAGCCTGATAAGGTATGCCCCTTATACATCTTTGCTCGGTTTTGCATGTTTCTATTCCCAGAGTAGCTTCCCTCAGTTTATTTAGAGGTAATACTTACTGTTACTATATGACAGAAACAGGCTGCAAAGGTGGACAAGGGGAAGCATTTCCCTCCTGCCTTGCTAAATCAGTGCTGCACACAGAACCCATGTTTTCTGAAGCGTTATCTTCATTGTAGAGACGCTTGATCCCATCATAGAAATCATCTACTTCCATTTCTTCCACCTTGCGTTTAGCAGAGGCATGCTTGCATCCAGTGGTAGCTCGCAGATGTTGGTAGAAGACAGCTGTACCTCTGATTGGCACTTCAGGTTTGCTGTTGTCCTTGGAGAAGTCTGGGCCTGGGGCAGAGGAGGGGTGCAATCTAAACACTCCTCTGTCACAGGTGGCCAGGTTGTGCTTGAGAGAATGGTAGACATATACAGAATTGAGAGGCAGGGAAGACTGGAGAAGAGAAAGCTGATGTGCCACAAGCTCCCGACAGTGGATCAGCTGGGCACTGTCCATCTAAACCAGAAAACGGCAGCAGAAGATTAATGTCAGCAACCATAGCTTTGGATGGTCAATCATTTTAGAGCATCAGAGGGTTTTTGTTTGCTTTGGTTTTTTAAACATAAGGAAAGATAGCAAGGTACAGAACAGAGAGTACCAGACTCTGGGGCCAGGCAATCCTATGGCCAACACAGAATTTAGAGTTTAAAGTGACCTCACCTACAACCCCCAAAGGAATAACACACAGACTCTGCCTAAAGACCTCCTGTGACTGGGAAACTCATCAGTGCTCTCAGAGAGGCCATTCCACTTCTAGACAGCTTGAAACGTAAGGACATTTCCCCAAACATTAAGGATGACTTTGTCCCTTTAAACTTCTATCCTCTGGTCCTGGTTCTTCCATCTTTGGCAAAAAGAGAACAAACCTAAAGTCTTCTAAGGGAGAACACCTGAAGATAGTTATTACAGGCCCCCTCCACCTCCCTCTCCCTCCAGTCTTCTCTTCCCCAGGCTAAATACTCCAGTTCCCTGGGCCTTTTACCATGCTGGTTGACCCCCTCTATACAGGAGACAGCTTCTCTATAGCCTTTGTAAACTGCATTATTTATTGGCTACTGTGACCAAGTAATCTGGCAACTGGAGGAGACTCGGGAGGGACAGGACAGATGCCTTTGAATAAATTAAAGGCTGTCATGTGGATGTGTCATTAGACCACTCTGCACCCACGAGGACAATCAGGAGCAATGGGCAGAAGTGGCAAGGTGACCAGGGAAAACTGCCTCCCCCAGCACCGTCAGCCTTTCAGCAGAGACTAGAGGAGTACCTGTCGGATGTGCTGTGACGGGTTCCCTTTCAGGAACAGGATGTACTAGATTCCTACTGAGGTCTGTCTCACATCTAAAATTCTGTGAAGAGGAAGAGGAGCAGCAAAGGAGGGGCCTGCACGTCTGGTCACAGCCTATATATTAGAAACTTCCATTTTCATGTATTATTACTGGTTATTTTTGAGCTGCTGTGCTAATTGCACAAAGACACTGCTTTCTAGGGGCCATGGGGGTTAGCTTCAGAGCCAACTGACCTTGGGTTCAGGTCCTGCTTCTGACCCCTTGTGGCTGGGTGACCCTAGGAAAGTCATGTAACTTCTCAGTGCTCTGGGTGACTTTTTAAAACTATCAATTGCAGAGAACTTTTTCATTTTGAAGGGAATTTTGTCATCTGGGAATACTCTGTATCGGTGACATCTGATACAGAATGACACTCCAACTGACATCTTTACATATCCATCCCTGCTCTCTGGATGGCTGTCAAATCAGGCTCTGAGCCTGACTCCTGTCCTACGTGATGGACATCTCCACCCCAATGTTCACCAGATGTTCAAACTCAACATGCTGAAAATGAACTCTTCAAATCCTTGCTCCAAGTGAGTCTTCCTCCAACTTCCTTCCTACTGTTCTCTTAATCAATTAGCATTTAAGTGAGCACATCCGCCTGTGTTAAGCCCTGGGAATATAAACATGAGGAACAAAACCGTTCACAAGCAGCTTACAGGCCCTCGAACTTTCTCACTCATCCTCCCACTGCCTTCCTCAGGACTAATTAAGTCCTAATGACTCCTTAAAGTAGCCCGTCTAGACCTTGAGAGGACCACAGACTCAGGGACGTAAGAGACCGCTCATTCCCTCTGCCGTCACCTTGGCTTTGGCTCTTACTCCCCAACCTACTGCAAATGCATCTTTACCGGCCTCCCTACAGCCAGTCTCCCACTCTACCGTCCCAAATCAAGCCTATGTGGTATGAGATTAATATTCCCGTATACCATTTTGATCACACTGCTTTGCTGCTCAAAAGCCTTCAGTCTCCCCAGATAAAGTGCAATTCCTCAGCCTGGCATTAAGTATTAATATACTAATATACGAGTCTCTGATTAAAAGAAGCCTACTTGTAGATAGGCCCTAAACTTTCCCAGGTCAAAGTCTCTGCTCCTGTCTTTCCAACTTTTTGGAAAGACTGCCCTTCTCCATTTCCATTTGTTAAACCCATCCTTCATAAGCAATGATGAAAGAGACAGTGTCAGAGAATCCTTCCAAGACTTGTATGAACTGGCACCCAATGAAGTTAGCAGAATCCTAAGAATAACTGAACCGACAGCAATGCTGTAAAGAACAACTTTGGAAGACTTAAAAACCATGTTCTGTGCAATGGCCAACCAGAGATCCGAGGTCAGAAGAAGCACGCTGCCCAGCTCTAGAATCAATGGGACCCAGGACCATGGACACAACTCAGGTAGGAATTTGTTTTGCCTGGATACGCTTCACTGTTACAATAGCTTTTCTTTACACTTTTTCCCTAAGGGAGGGTGAGGTGAGTAGAAGGCCCGTGAGAGGGCTGCCCTCCCCCCACAAAACAGAGTATGAAGCATTGTATTAAATACACTTAAGAGAAAGAAGGTCAACAGGAAACAAACTGGCAGAACATCTGTGCAAGTTACATACGGATTTATCACACGCTCGAAACGAGAAGCAAGTCGTTAGCCATTACATGTGCAACACCCTTTTTGGGTTCTGTTTTGTATCTAAAAATGCTCCTACCTTTCGGTGTGTGCTGAATCCAGAATACACAAGGACTACTCATTTTTCAAGGCCCAATTCCAATGACCCTTCCCTGCTGCCCCCGCTCTCAACGTGCTCTGCTGCTCTCAGTGTTCGTACTGATCACTCTCACAGCCGGACTCTGGTACTTGGTCTGGACACCTCCCAGACAGGACTGAACTCTTGATGGCTCACCTCTCTGTGACCCTCCAACAGCCGGCAGAGTGCTTCACGCCAAGCACGCAAACCCCTGGTGGGATGGCACTACATACATCAGAGGAAGGGCACATCAAGCAAAAGCATCTCTGGCTAACCAGTGTTCTTTGCCTCGTACGATATCCCGCTGTAAAAGCCATGCTTCACCTTCCATAAGCTACAGGAGACCTGGGTCTACTTGGGCCGCCTCCTGCTGTCATGCACAGCCCACACTCCCTACTCTGCCTTCTGCTCTGGGGGCAGTGCAGGCAGCTGCCATCACCGTGGGCCCCAGACCAAAGCTGCCAAGCCCAGTCATTGCTTTTCTCTTATGTTCCCTACGGCCAGCACCGTCTCCCTTTAGTATCTGTATTCTAGTGCCCAACACAACTGCCCACCACATACTAAGAAATGCTATTTCACTTCTTTCAGCACAAGAAAATACAGGAAAGTACTAGAAATCAGGCCTGTAGATGTCACTGATACAGAGTATTCCCAGATGACAAAATTCCCTTCAAAATGAAAAAGTTCTCTGCAATTGATAGTTTTAAAAAGTCACCCAGAGCACTGAGAAGTTACATGACTTTCCTAGGGTCACCCAGCCACAAGGGGTCAGAAGCAGGACCTGAACCCAAGGTCAATTGGCTCTGAAGCTAACCCCCATGGCCCCTAGAAAGCAGTGTCTTCGTGCAATTAGCACAGCAGCTCAAAAATAACCAGTAATAATACATGAAAATGGAAGTTTCTAATATATGCCAACATACTGAGAATATTCAGGCTGTAGATTTTTGCAGTAGTTCAAAAGATAGTAAAGCAAGAAGAGTCTAACAACCTGGAAGTAGCCATGTACTTGATGCCTCATGAACTTTAGCAAACTCACACCTGCATTCCATCGTGACAGCGCTGCCTTCCAATTATCACATGGCCTCCTGTCTCCAAAGTGTTTCCCCATACGTTATCTCCTCTGTTTCTCTAAAGAAGCTGGTGAAGCGCTGGTGAACTTTACAAATGGGCCCAGATACCACAAATACATTAGTCCCTCTACTGCACCACACCTACTCAAATGCCTATAACAAGGCGTAATCATTCTAATTAACAGCCATTTTACAAGTGAGGAAACTAAGGCTCAGAGAGGTCGGAAGCATCTGCCCAGTCTCAGAGCAAGGTCACGATACGACTGCTGCCCCCTCTAGCCTCTGGACTCAGACACGGACGATTGTGGCATTTAAAGTCCTTTACCACCTGGCACCCGTTTACCCTCTGACTTTTATCATACGTGATTCCCTCCCACACCCCAGACTAGCCACCTTGCTGTTTCCTCACACGGCACTCCTTTACACAAGCAACATACCTCGTTGCTGGAACACTTTACTCCTTTTTCCTGCAAAACGTATCACCCAAATGGAGCTCCCATCTACTCCATAAAGCCTTTCCTGATCACCCCCCTCCATCCCCTTGCCCAAGCTGCCATAAACACGCTCTATTTCCCAATGCGTGTCTGCTCCTTGACGGCAGGAACGATTTCATTTTTGTCTTCCTGTCTCCAAAAGCACCTAGCATGTACTAGGCAATTAATAAATGCTCCTTTACTGACTGGTCTGACCAGGGCAAAAATGATCAGAAATTTTTTTAACAGAAAACATAATGGGAGAACCAGAGTCATCTGGTTCTCCCAGGGGGTAGAAACTGTCCTCATAAAAGTAAAAATCCACACAGAACTCTGTACAACATTTTTAATATTTTATTCTTCTGTTCTTTTTTCTCTGACGCTGATATCCCAGTACTGCTGAGGATAGCTGATTCCAGGCTACCATGACCCTTCTGACTCACAGAAACTTAGATTACCAATAAAAGACAACTAAAATCTGATGGGGAAAATCTTCCAAGTTGTAATCATTTCTATTTCAATGAGAAATAAAGTAGTTAAGAACCTAAGAACCATGAGCTGAGGGGTTGAGAGGGGGAGTAGAGAAGGCCACCCAAGGGTTGGAAGATCTCTGTACTGTCACTTGATCCAAGCGTCTGCTCCTCCATTACTAGCTCACCTGCCCTTTGCACTTCAGTCAGAATTCTCAACTTATAATTTTTTAGTTCAAACAAAAACTAGTTTAAAAATGAAGAGTTTCAAAAACATTAAGTGGTGGCCTGAAATTCCAATCCCAGGTACATAACGGATGCCAAACTATACGTAACCATGGGAGCTGTTACAATAAAGGTGGTCAGTTTCAACATGCTGAATAAAGTAAAACAGTTAACTTTTTCATTAAAACAAAGATAAATTCTTTACTTCCCTGACAAGTATTTTCTTGCCACTTGTATGCTATTAAATAACACTCAATCCACGGAGCACATAACCACCACCTTGAAACTAACTACAGTAGCAAGAATTTTTCTCTCTAACAAGCCAAAAAGAACGTGTATCAACAAGAATTCTATGAACTGCTCAAAATTCTTAGAAAAATTATTTTGGGAGGTATGTGCAATGAGAAAAGGAAAAGACCTGTCCAGTTCACTGGATTGATCTGCACTCCGTTTCTCCTGTCAAATCAATAGCATATGAGAATGCATCAGAAATAAATTATCTGATTATTTACTATCTACAGACATTCTACCACCAAATGGAACTGAAATGAAAACCAATTATTTCCTCTGACTTTATAATAATTTCAGAAAACAGCTCCTAAGCTTGTACCTACCTGTGCCTTCTGGAGCAGCTCAATCGTAAGAGCCAGCCAATCAGGAATGAGCTTCTCCATCTCTAAACTGACCATGGCGAGAGCTAACATGGACCCCTTGAATGGCAGAAGCTGGCTGCAGGCCAGACACTGGAGGAGCTGCTTTGTGAGGACCGCCAGGTGCTGAGACGGGTTCAGTTTGGGCAGGCCAAACAGTAACTGGGGCCTGGTTGATACCGCAATTGCATGGAACTGAAAAATAAGAAAATTATAATGTCCAAGTCCACCTTCTGCAGAAGCAACCGTGGCCGGCTCGCTGAGGGGAAGAGTGCACCAAGGCTACAGTTTCTCTAGCTCCCATCACCTGGTTATCTAAGATTCAGCACTTCTGAAACTGTGGGTCTCCAACCCATGGTCCCCATGTTAGGTCTCAAAACATTTGGCAACAGCAAAAGGTTTCTAAACAACCAAAAATTAATTCAAAATCAAACTCAAAATGAATCCAAGGTGTTTCTGGCAGAGCCTGCCCATGTTGTATCAAGCGACTCCACTGCAGCCTTGTTTCTGAGTACAAAGCACTCGAACTTGGCCCACAAAGTGCCAATGAACACCGCCCAAACTCAAAAAGGGGTGGAGAGTGGAAAAAGCTTAAGAAGCCCTGACTTGAATCATACCTTGGACAGCCATTACTTTAATTTTCTTTCAATTTGTTAAAAGGAAAAGGGGAAAAAAATTCACAAGAGAAAAAAATACCCCAGATTCAAATAACAAAGCATATTTACAATATGAAGGAAATCCAATGGGGTGGCTGTATGAAGGTCCCAATTCAGCTTATCCAGAATGATTCTCTCCATCCTTAGGATCTCCGATGAAGAACAACCACAGAAACTATCTCTGGCCAACACCTTCAGCACAGGAATTCTCTAGTCAACAAAACAAGAGAAGGAGGCAAAGAAAAAGCTCACGTTCAGGCCTGTCTTGTCAAGCAAGTGCATGGAAGGCAAATTAAAGAATTACATTTCATTTTATAAAGAATAGGGAAGCTTTAAAAGAAAAATTTACCTCATCCTCCTCAATGGTCTTGGCAGCCAGGAAGAAACAGCTGATTGCAATACAACTTAAGTATTTTGGACGGGCCTGAGGCATGGGCAGAAAAAAAAAGGAGTTAGAATTTATGGCTACAAAATCAGATGCTGGGTATGAAGACAATCCACACTCTATGTAACTCAACCCAAATCTTTACCTCATCCACGGACGCCTAACCAGATGCTAATTCTAGACTGATGAATTAACATCTAACCACTCCATTATGATCCATGGAAAGAACAAGTCAATATTCCATAACATGGAAAATAACTAAAAACAAAAAAAGAAAAAAAAACAAAAAGAATAACTGAAGCTGGGTAGTCAAAAAGCTTAATGAGTATCCAATTGGGGGCAAAAAGATCTTGGCTTTAGAACAGGCTGATCAAATGAGATGGAAGAAGAGAAGAACTACCAGGGAAAAGAAAATTTAAATTTAAAAATAAAGTTCTAGGAGAGTAAAAATATCCTGTCACTGACAATATTTAACTAGTGGGGGAAGGGAGAACAAAGAGGCACCTGCTATTAAAAAAAAAAGTTTTTCTACATGCCCCAGATGACTGATGACCATTCAACAAGGCGGAATAGACCAGGGAGGATCTTTATCAATTTTCATCACAAAAGCGAAAGAGATTGCAACAGTTAAAAACACCATAACAAAATAAACAAGAAAATGAGATGGAACAGGGAGGAGGAAGGCAGAAATCTGAGCAGGGAGGAAACTGCCTGGAGCTAAACTAAATAGAGTAAGTGTTGGCTAGAAAGGAGAAACAAAAGCACAACTCAGCAAACAGGATTCTGGGCTGAGAGAGGGGACCGAACTGACACTGCCTGGTCCCAAGCAGACTCTCTACCCCTCCCCTCACACCCCCCACAGCCGGTCCTGTGCCAAATCTTCCCGTTGGCGCTTCCACATCACTGGAGTCAGACCCTTCTCTCTACTCACACACGCACCCGCCTTAGTTTAGGATCTCGTCACCCTTCTCCCGGATCACGCCAACAGCTTTCTACCTGGCCTCCATCGCTCAGCAGTCAGTCCAACCACACTACTGGAAAGTGATTTTTCTTAAAAGCAAATCTGATCGTGCCCTACTCCCCATTTCTCTTCCATTTAGTACTCAAAGCCTTTTGTTGCTCTGGTCTGGTCCCAACCCTTCTTTGCAGCTTCCTCATCCATCCCCACCACGAGCACCCCCAACTATTTGCCCCCCACACACCCACCTCCCCCTCCGGCCTTCTCTCTGCTCCTCAAAACAGTGGGCCACTGCACCAGCTGTGCCCCAGGCTTCTTTACCTCCTCCTCATGCAATCCCAAACTTCATTCAAGTCTTGCCTTCTGTTCCCCCAAAAGGTCAGTGCCCTCCACCCCAAATTATCTGGTCCTGAATTTTCTATTTCTTTGTATTTTCTCTCTCTACTTCTTTCCTTTTGCCAACATGGGCCCTGGGGTCTCTCCTCTAAGAACATAAGCTACATGAGAACAGGGACTGCTCCACCCTCTGTATTTAGATCCCCAGTGAGCGAGCCTAGTGCATAAGCAATGCTTAATAAATGCTTGCTGACTGAATGGAGGATCTCATCAGGGAAATGGGTGGCAGGAGAAGCAGATGACCTGAGCACAAGTGAGGGCAGTGGTGACCTTGTGAGTTCAGGAGATAACCAGCCTGGGGCCTCCAGTACTTCCCCTGGGCCCGCCTGCTTTAGCAAGTAAATAGGAGGACAGAGGACGACGACTGAATTGAGGAGACTGAAGATCCACTTGAAGAGCTCAGCATATCAAAAAGCAATATATGTTACAGAATCCACTCACAACTCCTAGAAGCCAGCTAATTTTATTTTGAAAATATTTAATGACAAACTGGTGTTAGCTTTCATCACAGAGGAAGAATGCAACAGAGTCTTAACGAAAGACAGTAAGCTGGAATGTCACTTAAAGTTGACACGTTGATGTCTTTTGTCAGTATAAAATGGAGATAAAACTTTTGTTGCCTGAAGAAAAAAGAAATCAAACTGAACAGATTTTCTTCAGGTGCATTCTGATTTTCTGGAAGGAAAGGGGTGGGGGAGAAGGGAAAAGATCACAGAGAATGCCTTCCAAAAGGCCCGGCCAGTCCTCCTCCAGCCAGGCAATCAGCATCCTCATACAGCCTGATCCCTGGCACTGCCCACAGACACCTCACAAATTTGGAATAGAAATGATGCCCAAGAAGCTGCTCAATTTCCTCCATTTCTTCATGATTTCCTAATCAAAAAGAGTTCTCCAGAGAAAACGTGTGAAATCCACATTTCCAATGTATACCTTCTCAGAATACAAATGACAAATCCCAAACCCCTTCACTTTGTTTAGACTCTTGATAATATGAATGGAAGACATAGTCAGACCAACCCCCTACCTCTCTGGGCCTCTGTAAATCCAGGGCTTGAACTATGTGAATTCTAAAGTCTCTTTCCATTCTGAATCATGATCCTCCACCATTAGCTCATCTTACACGTCACCAAACTAGGCTCAGAAAAGTTATGTGACTTGTCCAAAGTCCCACAGATGTGAACCTGAATCTTTCCTCCCCTTGAGGGCTGCCTCGTCCATCAGCAAACATTTATTAGATGCCCACTATGTGCCAAGTAGTGTGTGAGGGGAACACAAGTACACAGAAAGAAACAGTCTTGACTCATAAAGAGCTTATAGTCTGAGAACCAATGTCAACGTGTAAAGATCAAGTATGAAGTGAAGAGCCCAGCCCACGCTCCACAATACTGTGCTACAGGGTGCAGTCCCGTATTTTTCCTAAGATTTACATCATGTGCACACTCAGTAAACATTCATTAGCAACAAATGATTTGTTGGTGTTTGGTCCCTTCAGCTGTGTCTGACTCTCTGTGACCGCATTTTGAGTTTTGCTGCAAAGCCATTTCCTTCTCCAACTGCTTTTACAAATGAGGAAACTGAGGCAGAGTTAAGTGCCTTGCCCAGGGTCACAGTTAGTAAGTGTCTGAAGCCAGATCTGAACCCCTGAGGATGAGCCTTCCTGACCCCAAATCCAGAGCACTATCACCTGCACCACTGAGCTGCCAAACTAATGACGAAAGAAGACAATATGTAACAGGCAGGTCTTCCTAAGAATTACATTACTCAGCAAACATGAAAGTGTCTGTCAAGTACTTCTCTCAAGCAATATCTGATATAAAATCAGAAGAACTAAAACATCATTTCATCCAGGGAGGTTCTACTACTGCCTGAAGAGAACGCTTTATCAGGTAACTAAGGAACCTCGAAGAGCTCATACCAGCAGCTAAGAAAGCTCCTGCACATCTCACTGGCCTGCCTGCCTTTTAAAGTATTATGTCTGATCAACTTGAAGCAAAGTCAAAGACCCACTCTTTGCTTCCAGCAAACAAAATGCTCACCTGAACATGCTTACCTTGACAGTAGCTAAGAATCTGTCCAAAAGACTACTCGCCAAGGCCAGCGTCTCTGGGTACAGGTTGAACTGGTGCTTAAGTTTGGCCAGCCATCGGACAACCTCATCCCTCTGGGCTGGAGAAACGCTCTGTGGAAGGAGACCAGAGAGAGAGCAAAGTGAGCCCCGATGCACATGCCAACAGCTGCCCGTCACAAAGGTCAGCGAATATTATGCAATTCCTGTAGCACCTGTCTCTCCCCGCCCCCGCACCTCCCAAGCCAGCAACGGCCAAATGCAAACAAAGGACAAGAGCCGTCACATCTTTCAGGCCCATTCACCGAGAAGGGTTTCATTTTTTTCTTTACATAAAGAACCGAAATTGGGGGACCAGCTGGTGTCCAAGGACTAAAAGACACGAATCTTTTGCTAAGCACTCCAATGACAGAGACAGCATGCGCTAGCGGATAAAAGGCCAATCAATGGTGGAGTCCCTGAGAGCCAGCGTTCCTGCCTTCCTCACATAGTAGCTAATCTGGACATGGGAAAGTCATCAAACCTCTCAGTGCTCAACATGTATTAGTAGAG